>OX352762.1:72724270-73324270 GCA_947095585.1 Nephrocerus scutellatus | reverse complement strand
AGGGCAATCTCTCCGACACCACCGGAAGTGGTTCCAACGCGAAGCAGGACGGACACGACAGTTACGTCGTACGCTCAAATAATGGACCAAGTGAGGAACTGGTCAGTGAGATACGATGGGGGTAAGAAACCCCTTCTGTTCATCGAAAGGCTAGAAGAACTGGCGGATGCCTACTGCTTAAACAGAGACCTCCTGCCCAGAACCATGCCGGAACTACTCCGCGACCGTGCGTTATTAAGGTTCCGCAATAACAACCGAAAATGGGAAACCTGGAACGCCTTCACGACGGACTTTCTACAGTTCTTCCTGCCTTCGAGGTACTGGGAACATCTGGAAGACGAAATTCGTCAACGTCAGCAAAAACCAAAGGAGCGCTTCAAGGATTTTGTCATTATCATGCAAAATCTCATGAGGCACGCTAACTACACCACTACACAACAGGTCGAAAGGATCTTCCGGAACTGCCGTCAAGAGTACCAATACTATATCCGGAGGATGGACTTCAGAGACCTCCACGAACTCATCGGCCTGGCAGAAGATTTCGAAGGCATCGCTGGTGCAGCAGAACCTATCAAACCCTCGCCCCGACCCAGACAACCCGAAAGGAATTTCATGGTAGCACAAAATATGGAAGCACGGGTAAATGTAAGGACGGCTTGCCTGCGATGTGGCCAGGACGGACACATGAGGCGGGACTGTCGTAACCCCCAAACCATCTTCTGTTGGGACTGCGGCCTGCGAAATGTTCGGACCGTGGAATGCTGCCGGAAACGCGTCGAACGATCGGGAAACGAGCAAGGGGACCGTCGAAACCGTGGTGCGACGGAAACCCCAAGACTGACACCCCGGACCCAGTAAAATTCCTTGCCTACGATTCCAACCGGATCTTCGCCGGAGGAACACCGGTAAAAGCTACGATTGACACAGGGGCTACTAGGAGTTTTGTGAGCGAACGTTTTGCAGAAGACAAAAGGGGGACAACAAAGAGTCTACCCATGGATGTGACCGTACGGATGGCCGAAGGGACACCCAAGTTGATCCGAGAGGCCCTACAGCTAGATGTCAAGATAGGTAATAGGGAGATACAGTTTCCATTCTTGATTCTCCCAGATGCAATGAATGAAGTAATCTTAGGTCTGGACTTTTTGTCACGGGTGGAGGCCCGTCTAAGCTGCGGTGGCCAGACCATAAAATTACAGCACAGAACAACGCCCGCAGAACACATCCGACAATGCACCACCACGCAAGAAACACCACGGACACGACAGGAACAGCTTTCAGCGTTTCTGTAACAAGAATTCAAGAAATTTGATCAACTACCCGCCGTTTCCAACATCACGGAACACAGAATCATCATGCACGACGAACGCCCAATAAAGCAGCGCTACTTCCCCCGTAATCCAGCCATGCAGGAAATAACAAATACAGAGATCGACGAGTTGTTGGAAAAATGATGTATCGAGCCTTCGCGTAGCCCCCACAGCGCGCCCATAGTTCTCGTGCGAAAGAAGACGGGCAAATGGAGACTATGTATCGACTATCGAGAACTGAATGCACGATCAGTGCCCGACGCATACCCCCTGCCACGAATCCAACACATTCTAGAAAAGCTTCGCGGTGCCAAATTCATCAGTAGTCTGGACCTGAGAAATGGATATTGGCAAATCCCCATGGAGGAGAGGAGTAAGCAGTACACCGCCTTCACGGTACCCGGCCGTGGCTTGTTCCAATGGCGCGTGATTCGGTTTGGGCTACATTCGGCCCCTGCGACCTTCCAGCGAGCGCTCGATCGAGTCATCGGACCAGAGATGGAGCCCCATGCGTTTGCATATCTTGACGACATAGTCGTCATCGGGAGAACGTTTGACGAACACATGGGAAATCTGCGCAAGGTATTCAGGCGATTGCAGATGGCTAACTTAAAAATTAACCCGGAAAAATGTGAGTTCTGCAAAACGGAAATACGGTACTTGGGACACGTGGTCAGTAACAAAGGCATACACACTGACCCCGACAAAATAGCGGCCATCAAAGAGCTCCAACCACCGAGGAACGTACGAGAGGTACGCCGGTACCTGGGCATCGCTTCATGGTACCGCCGATTTGTTCCAGATTTCGCCGAGACCGTACGACCGATGACGAGCCTCCTCAAGAAAGGCAAGCACTGGAAGTGGGGAGAAGAGCAGCAGCAAGCATTCGAAGCACTCAAAGTTAAAATTACCGAGGCCCCAATCCTGGCCTGCCCCGATTTCTCTAAGAAGTTCACACTCCAGACGGATGCTAGCGATTATGGTTTAGGAGCAGTCCTCACCCAGGAGATAGACGACAGTGAACGGGTCATAGCGTACGCCAGTCGACACCTAAACCCTGCAGAGAAGAACTACTCGCCTACCGAAAAGGAATGCCTAGCCATCGTATGGGGAATAAGGAAGATGCGGGCATACATCGAAGTGTATAGGTTTACAGTAATAACAGACCACCTCTCGCTCAAATGGCTAAACTCGATATCCAGCCCGTCCGGCCGGATCGCACGGTGGGCGCTAGAACTACAGCAGTATACATACGACATACAGTACAGGCGGGGCAAACTCAACGTCGTTGCAGACGCTCTATCAAGACAGCCGCAAGAAACACTGATGGCCACCTCCGAGGAACACGTAGAGCAACAGAAGTGCCACTGGCTGCAAAAGAAGGTCCAGCAGGTCAAGGAGAACCCAGCTAAATTCCCCGACTACGTGATCGAAGGCCAGCAGCTGTATCGACACATAGGGCATCGAGCCGGAGACGAGGACTCAACACCATGGAAACTGTGTGTGCCAAGTAACCTTCGAAGTCGGGTACTGCAGGAAAACCACGACAGCGCATCAGCAGGGCACCTGGGAGTCCGGAAGACCACGGCGAGAATATGCGGTCGCTACTATTGGTCGGGTATGTTTCGTGACATTCGTCAGTATGTAAAGAAATGTGAAAGCTGCCAGTGCTACAAACCCAGTCAACAGCAAGCAGCAGGTAAAATGCTTACCCAGGTGGCCGACGAACCATGGGCCACATTGTGTAGTGACTTCGTTGGACCACTCCCTAGGTCGAAACACGGAAATGCCATCTTACTGGTTTTCTTTGATCGGTTTTCGAAATGGGTCGAACTGATTCCAATGCGAAGGGCAACGACCGAAGGAGTTCAACGGGCTTTTCGCGAACGTATACTGGCCCGATACGGCGTACCCAAGATCCTGATAACAGACAACGGGGCGCAATTCAGTAGCAGAGCATTTCGTCGATTCTTGGAGACCATGGGCATACGCCAGCAATTTACAGCGCCATATACCCCCCAAGAAAATCCCACTGAAAGGGTCAACCGCACCGCTAAAACAATAATTGCACAACTAGCGGGAACGCAACAACGCACTTGGGACGAGAAGCTGCCCGAAGTCATGCTAGCAATAAATTCAAGCGTTCAGGACTCAACAGGATACAGCCCGGCATTCCTGACACAGGGCCGAGAACCCCGCCTCCCGAACACGCTGTACGACGAGATCACTCCTGGGACAGGTACACTAGGTAAAAAACCAGAGGACCGAAAGACCCAGATGAACGAAATCTTCGAGATCGTACGACGGAACTTAGAACGAGCTGCGAAGGACCAAGCCCGCCACTACAACCTCAGACGACGTCCTTGGAAGCCCGAGATCGGGAAGCTGGTGCTGGTCAAACAGCATCACCTATCAAAGGCAGTGGAAGGGTTCGCTAGTAAACTAGCACCACGATACGACGGGCCATACTTAGTGATGAGCTTCGTCTCACCTGTCATAGCAAGGCTAAGGAAACATGGGCAAAACAAGGAGCGCACAGCCCACGTCAATGAGTTGAAAGACTTCCACGGAAACTCCCCACCCGAACCAGAGAAGACAAACCGCATCGCAATAACAATGACACCCCACACCCAACACTCTAACGAGCCCACAGTGATACAACACGGCAGCAAACATCAGCACGAATGGTATAATCACCCGCGCAACTGGCGGTCTGGGACGGGGAACCATGAACAGAACACCGTCCCATTAAAAACCACAAGACAAAACAATCGGCAACAAACCTCAAGACGACCACACAAAAGAACACAAGCGGGAGAGAGAAGCCAGAGGCATGACGAAAATGCGACAGCGATCAATAGCATCATCATCGAAATCCAGAGCAATACGTCAGCAACACACTGACACTGAAAACGGCATTTGACGACCTCATCTGTAACCAAAAGAGTTAAATTGCAGAAACTATGATATCAACTTGGGAAAAGAAAGAAAAGACAACACATCCAAAGTAACACCACGACACCCCAATGCTGAAACAACGAAGTAAACTACACCAGAAGAAGAAAACAACGGAATACAAGTCCCGCAACTTGTTTTCGTTTCAAGTACACACAACAAGTAAAATTAGTCTCAAGTGATTACTCAGTGTATCCAGACATCGGAAACAAAACCAAAATCAATAAAATTTTTACAAGATGAATACCCAGAGGACGCCCAAGATAGACAACGAAGCCATACAACGCATCTGCATGGAAGCCACAAACACGATCCACGCATCCAGAGACGCCGAGTTAAACCAGGTGATCGGAAGTTTTCCTCCAGGGCCAGGTGGCATCGATGTGCGAATGGCCGACTACTGCCGACTAAAGGAAGGGATATACTTCAACGACGTTCTGGTGGGAGTCGGACTCAGGTGGTTAGAGAGAAGGATGGAGGAAAGCCACCGGGAGAGAATCAAGATCTGTAGCACGTTCCTCTTTTCACGGATGCAGCAATATCAGCCAAACCAGCAGGAGAGCCCCGAGTCAACGGCCATTAGGCGGCACGCATTAGTGAGCAGGTGGGACCGGCACAAGGACCTCGTCAGGAAAGACCTGGTTTTAGTGCCCATTTGCGACGGCAACCATTGGTACCTCGTGGTGGTTACCAACCCGGGGAGACCTCACCGTGCCACCATTGATGTGTACGATTCGTGGGTCAAAACGCCGAGGAACGAGGCCATTGAGATAATTCGCGGCTACGTCGTGCAACAGCACCTATCGAAGGGACATCATTGGACGTGGGCAGAGTTCCAGGACTCATACCCAGGCCGACACATGGAGATGCCACAACAGCGAAATGGGGTGGATTGTGGCGCATTTTTACTGGAAGCAGCGGAGAAAGTCCTCACCTGGGGACTGTCAGGACCCGACTCGCCAGGCCAGAGGATGTCGCTGGACAGCGCCAGCAAGAAACGGAGAATGCTTGCCAACCTCATCCAAAGAAGCGCCGACCCAGCAATTAAGTTTCCAGATCTCGGACTAGGCGATGACGACATAGGCTGTAACATCCGAGAAAGAGTCAACCGCAACAGGCCAAAAACTCCGCGCCGCACTCGCCACCGCTACCGGAGCCGCAGCAGACACGATAGCAGTAGCAGCAGCAGTGACAGTAGTAGCAGCAGCACCCGCAGCAGCAGCAGTAGTTGGAGCAGCAGCAGCAACCGTAGTAACAGCAGCAGTAGCAGTGGCAGCCACAACAACAAAACGAGGGAAAGAAGTTTCACCCCGACGACAGGCCTCCTCGAACCCGGAACAGACAGGAATAACCCACCAACAACCGCGACGACCCGACGACAGGAAGATGTCCTGTCACTCACAGGGAGTGACATAGTGCAAAAGAAGAGACCATGAGCGAAACCGTATCCCATGAACTCCAGGCCAAGATAGATATGGCAAAGGCGAGAGTACAAGCGGGAGAACTACGAAGGATACACTTCTTCCATGTGCAGGACAAGACCCGATTTGGAGTGCTAGTCACCAGGAAGGGAAAGATCAGCATCCGTCGAAGTAAGGGGGAGGTGTGAAGGGAAAATTTGCCACACAATTTTCTCAAATTTTTCCACACATTATTTTGGTACGCAACCATCTTTTTTGTACACAACACTTTCTTGAATTTAATAAAACTTGCATACACATTACAAAGAAAAAAACGTTTACCATAATGTTCTTAAACCTAGCAACATGTTTCCCACTCTTTTAAGTGGTAAATTACTCGCCGAAAATACTCTCGGCTTATGATACACAGGTTCTCTATATTTCCTTCTGTCGTTCCTCTCACAACGCGTAAATTCACCACGCACAACCAATACACGCCATCATCAAGCAGCTGAGTGAGAGAATGACGACACACATACAGCACCAGACCACACAGACTGGGGATACCCCGCTCGTAACTCACAATACATGCAGAAGCGCACAGCATCATTGGAGAAAATAACAACAGCAGGCACACAGCACCACAGACACAGAAAACCCGACAAAAAGTAAATAACAACAACAAACAACATGCATACATTTAGCATCGGACAAGTCGAGGAGAACAACAACAACAAACAACATGCAAAGTATGATAGCGGACAATTAGAAGTCTGCAGCATCATTAGACAACCAAAAGAAAACAACAACAAACAACACGGCATACATTCAGAAGTCTGCAGCGTTGTTAGGCAGCTGAGGGAAAACAACAACAAACAATATGCAATGTACGACAGCACGCATTTTTTGAGGCAGGCCAACAAATAACAAACGAGCCAAAACAACAACAACACTACACCGATCATGCGATGTAGTGAAGTCCCCTAATTTTGCATCAACGGGATCTTGGAACTAATAAACAACAAAGAGGCAACAACAACACTACCAAGTCCCACCGATCATGTGACGTAGCGGATTTCCCTATCGTTGCACCAACGGGATCACGAACCAATAAACCGCCGAGCGCAGCAATACTGACCGGGCGGACGAAACAACAACAACCATATCACATCAAAGGAAACAACAACAACACTACACCATCAGGAGAGTTAGCGGATTTCACGATCGTTGCAACAACGGTATTTCTACACTCGATGGAGGACTATAAAAGGCCAGCAGTCCTAACAATCGGCATTCTTTCCTAGAAATCCCTCTTCCCGGCAACAAGTCAGAGTGAATGGTTCAAGAGCGAAGTCCTTGCCTTCACTTTACACTTTACGCCAGTAGTCATCCTATAGATTGAAGGTTCAAGAGCGAAGTCCTTGCCTTCACGCCCACGCTTTACGCTAGACAGTATCCACGCTTTACGCTAGATTGGAGGTTAAAGAGCGAAGTCCTTGCCTTTGCGCCCACGCTTTACGCTAGACAGTATCCACGCTTTACGCTAGATTGGAGGTTCAAGAGCGAAGTCCTTGCCTTCAAGCCCACGCTTTACGCTAGACATTATCCACGCTTTACGCTAGATTGGAGGTTCAAGAGCGAAGTCCTTGCCTTCACGCCCACGCTTTACGCTAGACATTATCCACGCTTTACGCTAGATTGGAGGTTCAAGAGCGAAGTCCTTGCCTTCACGCCCACGCTTTACGCCAGACATTATCCACGCGATTGGAGGTTCAAGAGCGAAGTCCTTGCCTTCACGCCCACGCTTTACGCTAGACAGTATCCACGCTTTACGCTAGATTGGAGGTTCAAGAGCGAAGTCCTTGTCTTCACGCCCACGCTTTACGCTAGATTGGAGGTTTAAGAGCGAAGTCCTTGCCTTCACGCCCACGCTCTACGCGAGAACAGACTATCATCCCTCCTGGAGATACGCCGTTTTTCTTTTATCATAATTGAAACCAATACAGTAAGATAATATATATAGCTTTAAGCAAACAATAATTTTAAGTACACAGATTAAGCGAAGAATAAATAAAGAACGATTGAATTCCATTCCCAACTAAAAACAAATTCTTTTTATTGTAACGTCCCTAATAGAAGGAACCCTGGTCACACTGAGTTTTACCCCGGCTGGGAAAAACCTCGTTACAAATCAAGAATTGCGACAATTAAGTGGAAAGTGAAATAACGAAAAAGCTGAGTTGCGCAACCGTTTGCGCGTGTGCAGGTTTGTCAACTGTAATTGTTTGTAAAGTAAGTTAACGTTTTGTGCTGAGTTAATGTTTTATGCTGAATTGCGCAATCGTGTGCGAGTGTGTGTTTCAATTGTAATTTTGTAAAATAAGTTAATTATTTATGTGTTAGCTGAAAGTAAATGTTTCATGTGTTAACTCTTCCCTCTTACGAAAACGATTGTCCCAATCGTTAGAAGTATGGAAGGTCTTTAATTTTTACTTGCGGGTTTCGAGTTACTGGCGATTTTATTGGGGCTTGCGTTTGTTCTAAATTGGGAATAGTTGTTTGAAAAATAATCTTCTCCTTTCTTCTAATGCAAAATTTTAGTAAGAGTAAGCAAATTGCTAGGAGGGTAAATAGGGAAATATTTAAATATTTATTAAGCGTAGCGTCTGACTTAAGCAAGTGAATTTTTTTAGTATTATTAATGTGTAATTGACTTAACATGTCCAATGAAAGTATCTTTATGAATTCTTTTTCTGAGGGTGTTGGTTGAATTATTTGTGGAGCAACTTCCATAATGGGTGCTTCTAAATTTCTGTATAATTTGTTATTTATTTTTATAGTTGAATTTGAGAATTTAAGTAAAAACGTGCCTATGATATTATTGACCGTACCGTTAAAATCGTTTAGAAGTATTACACCAGGTGAAATTTGGTCTATTGTTGGAAGATGGTACCCATCAGAAATTGAACAGGATGAGTGTTAACCGTTTAGAAGTGCGGGAATGCAAAGTTCATTGGAAATGTCGGTCAATTGATTTTTCTTACACAATTTTATTCCGTTTATTAAATTACAATTTTCTAATAAATCAAATATTTTTTTGTTGTATTTTAAAACTTCATTATATTTGAGCTTTATGATTTTGTTTCCCTTTTTTACAGGTTTTATGACAATACTAATATAATTTTCCTTGCTGGTTAGTTGGATTTTGACAACATATAATAAGGTAGTGCCGTTATACAGAACATTAATATTGGCAAAACTAAGGGTTTCTTCCGTTGATGTAAATAAAATATTTTCTTCCTCGAGTCTGCTAAGGGTTGCATTCATTTCTTTTTTATCGAAAAGGCTTGAATTTATTATATTGTTTTTTGCCCATTGTATTGCGTTTTTTACATCTTTTAGTTCGTCTTTAACTAGTCTAATTTTCGTTTGTAAATCTTTTCTGTATCTTTTATTATAACATTGTTTAACATATTTGTTATTTTTGTTAGATTATTTATTCTTTCGTTAAAAGCCTCGTTTATTAAAACTTGTTGGTTATTATTTATGTTATTTTCATTTAGGATACTCTTAACCAGTTCGAAATCATCGTGGTCCGGTGTACCGGCAATAAATTTCCAAGCTGTTCCAAGCTTGTTAATTGACCTTTTTTTTGCGGAAATTCGGGATTGGTTCTATTGTGTCGAGTATGTTAGTTATTTGGGATATTTCGAGGTTAAACAGTGGGAAAAAGGAATTGGTCTTAGGGATGTTTTCCTCTATGAAAGTCTGTTGCTTAGAAATGTTGCGTATTGGTCAAGTTGTGTGACATGTATTACCTTAAATGTTCCGTCTAGTATTTTTGTTGGTCCGTTGTTTATTGTTACCAGGTGTGACGAAGTGTAGTTAACTATTTGCAGTTCTTTTGCAGGTATGTTGGTAGTGACAATTGATCTGTAAAATTAAATATGAATAGGTAATTAGCTTCTGATATTGCTCTTGTGAACAATTTTTCCTGTTTCCGTAAGAACAGTTGAGGATTCGTCCTTTTTTACCATTTCTTTTTTAAATCTCGGGGAAAGCTTTGTTCCTAACCGCTTGTTTATTTTTACGTAAATAACGTCTCCAGGATTGTATTTTTTAATTGGTTGACGATTTTTATTGTGGTTTTTTATGTCAGTGCTGTTCGGATTTTTTGGGTAAAATTTGAATCCAACTTTAATTGATGTAGTTCTTGTCTCAGATACTTGGAAAGTTCTAATGAATGATCAGATATCCTTAACTGGTATTTCTGATCATGATTTAATATTTCTTACATATGATTTACAGTTAATTAATCTTTTTTTGAATATCGGGATTTTAATAATTTAAATATAATCTACATAACAATGCTTCACTTATTTCTTGGCAGCCCTGCTTTGGTTAACCCAGCATTGAGGATAGAGTGACTTTCCTTCAAAACACAGTAACTAATATATTTGAAATGTGTGTACCTTTTAAACGAGTTGTTGTAAAAGATGTTAGGTGTCCTTGGTTGACTAACAACATTCGTAGCTCAATAATGATTCATAATAAACGCTATAAACGGTCGAAACGTTTTTCGTCAGACTGTAACCGACGTGCTTTCTGTTTTTTGCGTAACAAGGTGGTATCGGTAATTAAAAAGTCTAAAATCAATTTCTACTCTTAAAAGCTTGACTACAGGCTACCAGCTAAAAAACTTAAACTTAATAAATATAAGCAATCTACGTGTCTGCCCTAAAAAGGCTCTGGGGATATGCAATATTGATCCTAATGATCTTAATAGGTTTTTCGTCAGAGCTGGTTCTGGGTCACCATCCCCCTATTAATCCGCTGAATTGGATTTTCAAGAAAATATTCATTTACCAGCCCAATTTTTTTTAGAACTTTCACCTATGTTGATGTTATTTATGCGATCTAACCTTAGATAATATTTCTTTAAAGTTTATCAAGCTTATTATTTCACATATCATTAGTACACTAACTCACATTTTTAATCAGTGCGTGTTGCACTCTTATTTTCCTAAATCATGGAAAGCCGCTAAAATAATACCTTGCTAAGAGAGCTAACAGTACTACCCTGCCGGAGGATAATAGGCAGGTTCAGTATACTCTATACTGCCTTGCCTGTCTAAAACTCTCGAAATATTGATGAAAGAACAAATTCTGTCTTATGTTGAAACTAATAACTTTCTAACTCCTTTTCAATCTGAGCGTGGATTTTGTCCGCAAATGTGAAAAACTCACATCTTAACCGCAAGTTCGTAGTATTAGTAGATATTGTGTGTAGTAGTATGATTTTTAACGCATGCGCATAATTTGATTTTGTTTTAATGTCAACCGTAGTGTTACTCGTTGTTTCCACCTCAAATAACAAAAATGCTACAATAAAATAATTTGCTTGGGTGAGTAAAATTATGGAGTTATTGCTGAAATACATTCATGGCAAAAATTAAAGAATAAATTTAGAACACATGTTATCGCATATTCGGTAATTAATAAGCAAAGTAATAAAAAGAATAAAGGTAAATTGAAAAATATAACAAATAATTTTAGAAATAAAAAATTTAATAAAAATAAAAATTATATGAGAACAGGAAAAATAAACAAACATAAATAGAATAAAGACAACAAACAAACAAATGTGCAAAATGGGTAAAAGAGTTTAGTGAGCAAGGGTGCCCAATATTGAGCTTGGTAGTGCATTAAATGTGGTTTCGTTCATAATTTCGGTGATCACAGCCAAAAGCTTCTCTATAGAAAGCGCAACTGTTTCGCTGATACACGGATACACGCTGATTTGTCAACTGTAATTTTTTTAAAGTAAGTTAACGTTTTGTGCTGAGTTAATGTTTTATGCTGAATTGCGCAATCGTGTGCGAGTGTGTGTTTCAATTGTAATTTTGTAAAATAAGTTAATTATTTATGTGTTAGCTGAAAGTAAATGTTTCATGTGTTAACTCTTCCCTCTTACGAAAACGATTGTCCCAATCGTTAGAAGTATGGAAGGTCTTTAATTTTTACTTGCGGGTTTCGAGTTACTGGCGATTTTATTGGGGCTTGCGTTTGTTCTAAATTGGGAATAGTTGTTTGAAAAATAATCTTCTCCTTTCTTCTAATGCAAAATTTTAGTAAGAGTAAGCAAATTGCTAGGAGGGTAAATAGGGAAATATTTAAATATTTATTAAGCGTAGCGTCTGACTTAAGCAAGTGAATTTTTTTAGTATTAGTAATGTGTAATTGACTTAACATGTCCAATGAAAGTATCTTTATGAATTCTTTTTCTGAGGGTGTTGGTTGAATTATTTGTGGAGCAACTTCCATAATGGGTGCTTCTAAATTTCTGTATAATTTGTTATTTATTTTTATAGTTGAATTTGAGAATTTAAGTAAAAACGTGCCTATGATATTATTGACCGTACCGTTAAAATCGTTTAGAAGTATTACACCAGGTGAAATTTGGTCTATTGTTGGAAGATGGTATCCATCAGAAATTGAACAGGATGAGTGTTAACCGTTTAGAAGTGCGGGAATGCAAAGTTCATTGGAAATGTCGGTCAATTGATTTTTCTTACACAATTTTATTCCGTTTATTAAATTACAATTTTCTAATAAATCAAATATTTTTTTGTTGTATTTTAAAACTTCATTATATTTGAGCTTTATGATTTTGTTTCCCTTTTTTACAGGTTTTATGACAATACTAATATAATTTTCCTTGCTGGTTAGTTGGATTTTGACAACATATAATAAGGTAGTGCCGTTATACAGAACATTAATATTGGCAAAACTAAGGGTTTCTTCCGTTGATGTAAATAAAATATTTTCTTCCTCGAGTCTGCTAAGGGTTGCATTCATTTCTTTTTTATCGAAAAGGCTTGAATTTATTATATTGTTTTTTGCCCATTGTATTGCGTTTTTTACATCTTTTAGTTCGTCTTTAACTAGTCTAATTTTCGTTTGTAAATCTTTTCTGTATCTTTTATTATAACATTGTTTAACATATTTGTTATTTTTGTTAGATTATTTATTCTTTCGTTAAAAGCCTCGTTTATTAAAACTTGTTGGTTATTATTTATGTTATTTTCATTTAGGATACTCTTAACCAGTTCGAAATCATCGTGGTCCGGTGTACCGGCAATAAATTTCCAAGCTGTTCCAAGCTTGTTAATTGACCTTTTTTTTGCGGAAATTCGGGATTGGTTCTATTGTGTCGAGTATGTTAGTTATTTGGGATATTTCGAGGTTAAACAGTGGGAAAAAGGAATTGGTCTTAGGGATGTTTTCCTCTATGAAAGTCTGTTGCTTAGAAATGTTGCGTATTGGTCAAGTTGTGTGACATGTATTACCTTAAATGTTCCGTCTAGTATTTTTGTTGGTCCGTTGTTTATTGTTACCAGGTGTGACGAAGTGTAGTTAACTATTTGCAGTTCTTTTGCAGGTATGTTGGTAGTGACAATTGATCTGTAAAATTAAATATGAATAGGTAATTAGCTTCTGATATTGCTCTTGTGAACAAGTTTTCCTGTTTCCGTAAGAACAGTTGAGGATTCGTCCTTTTTTACCATTTCTTTTTTAAATCTCGGGGAAAGCTTTGTTCCTAACCGCTTGTTTATTTTTACGTAAATAACATCTCCAGGATTGTATTTTTTAATTGGTTGACGATTTTTATTGTGGTTTTTTATGTCAGTGCTGTTCGGATTTTTTGGGTAAAATTTGAATCCAACTTTAATTGATGTAGTTCTTGTCTCAGATACTTGGAAAGTTCTAATGAATGATCAGATATCCTTAACTGGTATTTCTGATCATGATTTAATATTTCTTACATATGATTTACAGTTAATTAATCTTTTTTTGAATATCGGGATTTTAATAATTTAAATATAATCTACATAACAATGCTTCACTTATTTCTTGGCAGCCCTGCTTTGGTTAACCCAGCATTGAGGATAGAGTGACTTTCCTTCAAAACACAGTAACTAATATATTTGAAATGTGTGTACCTTTTAAACGAGTTGTTGTAAAAGATGTTAGGTGTCCTTGGTTGACTAACAACATTCGTAGCTCAATAATGATTCATAATAAACGCTATAAACGGTCGAAACGTTTTTCGTCAGACTGTAACCGACGTGCTTTCTGTTTTTTGCGTAACAAGGTGGTATCGGTAATTAAAAAGTCTAAAATCAATTTCTACTCTTAAAAGCTTGACTACAGGCTACCAGCTAAAAAACTTAAACTTAATAAATATAAGCAATCTACGTGTCTGCCCTAAAAAGGCTCTGGGGATATGCAATATTGATCCTAATGATCTTAATAGGTTTTTCGTCAGAGCTGGTTCTGGGTCACCATCCCCCTATTAATCCGCTGAATTGGATTTTCAAGAAAATATTCATTTACCAGCCCAATTTTTTTTAGAACTTTCACCTATGTTGATGTTATTTATGCGATCTAACCTTAGATAATATTTCTTTAAAGTTTATCAAGCTTATTATTTCACATATCATTAGTACACTAACTCACATTTTTAATCAGTGCGTGTTGCACTCTTATTTTCCTAAATCATGGAAAGCCGCTAAAATAATACCTTGCTAAGAGAGCTAACAGTACTACCCTGCCGGAGGATAATAGGCAGGTTCAGTATACTCTATACTGCCTTGCCTGTCTAAAACTCTCGAAATATTGATGAAAGAACAAATTCTGTCTTATGTTGAAACTAATAACTTTCTAACTCCTTTTCAATCTGAGCGTGGATTTTGGCCGCAAATGTGAAAAACTCACATCTTAACCGCAAGTTCGTAGTATTAGTAGATATTGTGTGTAGTAGTATGATTTTTAACGCATGCGCATAATTTGATTTTGTTTTAATGTCAACCGTAGTGTTACTCGTTGTTTCCACCTCAAATAACAAAAATGCTACAATAAAATAATTTGCTTGGGTGAGTAAAATTATGGAGTTATTGCTGAAATACATTCATGGCAAAAATTAAAGAATAAATTTAGAACACATGTTATCGCATATTCGGTAATTAATAAGCAAAGTAATAAAAAGAATAAAGGTAAATTGAAAAATATAACAAATAATTTTAGAAATAAAAAATTTAATAAAAATAAAAATTATATGAGAACAGGAAAAATAAACAAACATAAATAGAATAAAGAGAACAAACAAACAAATGTGCAAAATGGGTAAAAGAGTTTAGTGAGCAAGGGTGCCCAATATTGAGCTTGGTAGTGCATTAAATGTGGTTTCGTTCATAATTTCGGTGATCACAGCCAAAAGCTTCTCTATAGAAAGCGCAACTGTTTCGCTGATACACGGATACACGCTGATTTGTCAACTGTAATTGTTTGTAAAGTAAGTTAACGTTTTGTGCTGAGTTAATGTTTTATGCTGAATTGCGCAATCGTGTGCGAGTGTGTGTTTCAATTGTAATTTTGTAAAATAAGTTAATTATTTATGTGTTAGCTGAAAGTAAATGTTTCATGTGTTAACTCTTCCCTCTTACGAAAACGATTGTCCCAATCGTTAGAAGTATGGAAGGTCTTTAATTTTTACTTGCGGGTTTCGAGTTACTGGCGATTTTATTGGGGCTTGCGTTTGTTCTAAATTGGGAATAGTTGTTTGAAAAATAATCTTCTCCTTTCTTCTAATGCAAAATTTTAGTAAGAGTAAGCAAATTGCTAGGAGGGTAAATAGGGAAATATTTAAATATTTATTAAGCGTAGCGTCTGACTTAAGCAAGTGAATTTTTTTAGTATTATTAATGTGTAATTGACTTAACATGTCCAATGAAAGTATCTTTATGAATTCTTTTTCTGAGGGTGTTGGTTGAATTATTTGTGGAGCAACTTCCATAATGGGTGCTTCTAAATTTCTGTATAATTTGTTATTTATTTTTATAGTTGAATTTGAGAATTTAAGTAAAAACGTGCCTATGATATTATTGACCGTACCGTTAAAATCGTTTAGAAGTATTACACCAGGTGAAATTTGGTCTATTGTTGGAAGATGGTATCCATCAGAAATTGAACAGGATGAGTGTTAACCGTTTAGAAGTGCGGGAATGCAAAGTTCATTGGAAATGTCGGTCAATTGATTTTTCTTACACAATTTTATTCCGTTTATTAAATTACAATTTTCTAATAAATCAAATATTTTTTTGTTGTATTTTAAAACTTCATTATATTTGAGCTTTATGATTTTGTTTCCCTTTTTTACAGGTTTTATGACAATACTAATATAATTTTCCTTGCTGGTTAGTTGGATTTTGACAACATATAATAAGGTAGTGCCGTTATACAGAACATTAATATTGGCAAAACTAAGGGTTTCTTCCGTTGATGTAAATAAAATATTTTCTTCCTCGAGTCTGCTAAGGGTTGCATTCATTTCTTTTTTATCGAAAAGGCTTGAATTTATTATATTGTTTTTTGCCCATTGTATTGCGTTTTTTACATCTTTTAGTTCGTCTTTAACTAGTCTAATTTTCGTTTGTAAATCTTTTCTGTATCTTTTATTATAACATTGTTTAACATATTTGTTATTTTTGTTAGATTATTTATTCTTTCGTTAAAAGCCTCGTTTATTAAAACTTGTTGGTTATTATTTATGTTATTTTCATTTAGGATACTCTTAACCAGTTCGAAATCATCGTGGTCCGGTGTACCGGCAATAAATTTCCAAGCTGTTCCAAGCTTGTTAATTGACCTTTTTTTTGCGGAAATTCGGGATTGGTTCTATTGTGTCGAGTATGTTAGTTATTTGGGATATTTCGAGGTTAAACAGTGGGAAAAAGGAATTGGTCTTAGGGATGTTTTCCTCTATGAAAGTCTGTTGCTTAGAAATGTTGCGTATTGGTCAAGTTGTGTGACATGTATTACCTTAAATGTTCCGTCTAGTATTTTTGTTGGTCCGTTGTTTATTGTTACCAGGTGTGACGAAGTGTAGTTAACTATTTGCAGTTCTTTTGCAGGTATGTTGGTAGTGACAATTGATCTGTAAAATTAAATATGAATAGGTAATTAGCTTCTGATATTGCTCTTGTGAACAAGTTTTCCTGTTTCCGTAAGAACAGTTGAGGATTCGTCCTTTTTTACCATTTCTTTTTTAAATCTCGGGGAAAGCTTTGTTCCTAACCGCTTGTTTATTTTTACGTAAATAACATCTCCAGGATTGTATTTTTTAATTGGTTGACGATTTTTATTGTGGTTTTTTATGTCAGTGCTGTTCGGATTTTTTGGGTAAAATTTGAATCCAACTTTAATTGATGTAGTTCTTGTCTCAGATACTTGGAAAGTTCTAATGAATGATCAGATATCCTTAACTGGTATTTCTGATCATGATTTAATATTTCTTACATATGATTTACAGTTAATTAATCTTTTTTTGAATATCGGGATTTTAATAATTTAAATATAATCTACATAACAATGCTTCACTTATTTCTTGGCAGCCCTGCTTTGGTTAACCCAGCATTGAGGATAGAGTGACTTTCCTTCAAAACACAGTAACTAATATATTTGAAATGTGTGTACCTTTTAAACGAGTTGTTGTAAAAGATGTTAGGTGTCCTTGGTTGACTAACAACATTCGTAGCTCAATAATGATTCATAATAAACGCTATAAACGGTCGAAACGTTTTTCGTCAGACTGTAACCGACGTGCTTTCTGTTTTTTGCGTAACAAGGTGGTATCGGTAATTAAAAAGTCTAAAATCAATTTCTACTCTTAAAAGCTTGACTACAGGCTACCAGCTAAAAAACTTAAACTTAATAAATATAAGCAATCTACGTGTCTGCCCTAAAAAGGCTCTGGGGATATGCAATATTGATCCTAATGATCTTAATAGGTTTTTCGTCAGAGCTGGTTCTGGGTCACCATCCCCCTATTAATCCGCTGAATTGGATTTTCAAGAAAATATTCATTTACCAGCCCAATTTTTTTTAGAACTTTCACCTATGTTGATGTTATTTATGCGATCTAACCTTAGATAATATTTCTTTAAAGTTTATCAAGCTTATTATTTCACATATCATTAGTACACTAACTCACATTTTTAATCAGTGCGTGTTGCACTCTTATTTTCCTAAATCATGGAAAGCCGCTAAAATAATACCTTGCTAAGAGAGCTAACAGTACTACCCTGCCGGAGGATAATAGGCAGGTTCAGTATACTCTATACTGCCTTGCCTGTCTAAAACTCTCGAAATATTGATGAAAGAACAAATTCTGTCTTATGTTGAAACTAATAACTTTCTAACTCCTTTTCAATCTGAGCGTGGATTTTGGCCGCAAATGTGAAAAACTCACATCTTAACCGCAAGTTCGTAGTATTAGTAGATATTGTGTGTAGTAGTATGATTTTTAACGCATGCGCATAATTTGATTTTGTTTTAATGTCAACCGTAGTGTTACTCGTTGTTTCCACCTCAAATAACAAAAATGCTACAATAAAATAATTTGCTTGGGTGAGTAAAATTATGGAGTTATTGCTGAAATACATTCATGGCAAAAATTAAAGAATAAATTTAGAACACATGTTATCGCATATTCGGTAATTAATAAGCAAAGTAATAAAAAGAATAAAGGTAAATTGAAAAATATAACAAATAATTTTAGAA
Organism: Nephrocerus scutellatus; assembly: GCA_947095585.1. Taxonomy (NCBI): domain Eukaryota; kingdom Metazoa; phylum Arthropoda; class Insecta; order Diptera; family Pipunculidae; genus Nephrocerus; species Nephrocerus scutellatus. The sequence continues at coordinate 73,305,984 of OX352762.1, read as the reverse complement.
ATAAAAAATTTAATAAAAATAAAAATTATATGAGAACAGGAAAAATAAACAAACATAAATAGAATAAAGAGAACAAACAAACAAATGTGCAAAATGGGTAAAAGAGTTTAGTGAGCAAGGGTGCCCAATATTGAGCTTGGTAGTGCATTAAATGTGGTTTCGTTCATAATTTCGGTGATCACAGCCAAAAGCTTCTCTATAGAAAGCGCAACTGTTTCGCTGATACACGGATACACGCTGATTTGTCAACTGTAATTGTTTGTAAAGTAAGTTAACGTTTTGTGCTGAGTTAATGTTTTATGCTGAATTGCGCAATCGTGTGCGAGTGTGTGTTTCAATTGTAATTTTGTAAAATAAGTTAATTATTTATGTGTTAGCTGAAAGTAAATGTTTCATGTGTTAACTCTTCCCTCTTACGAAAACGATTGTCCCAATCGTTAGAAGTATGGAAGGTCTTTAATTTTTACTTGCGGGTTTCGAGTTACTGGCGATTTTATTGGGGCTTGCGTTTGTTCTAAATTGGGAATAGTTGTTTGAAAAATAATCTTCTCCTTTCTTCTAATGCAAAATTTTAGTAAGAGTAAGCAAATTGCTAGGAGGGTAAATAGGGAAATATTTAAATATTTATTAAGCGTAGCGTCTGACTTAAGCAAGTGAATTTTTTTAGTATTATTAATGTGTAATTGACTTAACATGTCCAATGAAAGTATCTTTATGAATTCTTTTTCTGAGGGTGTTGGTTGAATTATTTGTGGAGCAACTTCCATAATGGGTGCTTCTAAATTTCTGTATAATTTGTTATTTATTTTTATAGTTGAATTTGAGAATTTAAGTAAAAACGTGCCTATGATATTATTGACCGTACCGTTAAAATCGTTTAGAAGTATTACACCAGGTGAAATTTGGTCTATTGTTGGAAGATGGTACCCATCAGAAATTGAACAGGATGAGTGTTAACCGTTTAGAAGTGCGGGAATGCAAAGTTCATTGGAAATGTCGGTCAATTGATTTTTCTTACACAATTTTATTCCGTTTATTAAATTACAATTTTCTAATAAATCAAATATTTTTTTGTTGTATTTTAAAACTTCATTATATTTGAGCTTTATGATTTTGTTTCCCTTTTTTACAGGTTTTATGACAATACTAACATAATTTTCCTTGCTGGTTAGTTGGATTTTGACAACATATAATAAGGTAGTGCCGTTATACAGAACATTAATATTGGCAAAACTAAGGGTTTCTTCCGTTGATGTAAATAAAATATTTTCTTCCTCGAGTCTGCTAAGGGTTGCATTCATTTCTTTTTTATCGAAAAGGCTTGAATTTATTATATTGTTTTTTGCCCATTGTATTGCGTTTTTTACATCTTTTAGTTCGTCTTTAACTAGACTAATTTTCGTTTGTAAATCTTTTCTGTATCTTTTATTATAACATTGTTTAACATATTTGTTATTTTTATTTAGATTATTTATTCTTTCGTTAAAAGCCTCGTTTATTAAAACTTGTTGGTTATTATTTATGTTATTTTCATTTAGGATACTCTTAACCAGTTCGAAATCATCGTGGTCCGGTGTACCGGCAATAAATTTCCAAGCTGTTCCAAGCTTGTTAATTGACCTTTTTTTTGCGGAAATTCGGGATTGGTTCTATTGTGTCGAGTATGTTAGTTATTTGGGATATTTCGAGGTTAAACAGTGGGAAAAAGGAATTGGTCTTAGGGATGTTTTCCTCTATGAAAGTCTGTTGCTTAGAAATGTTGCGTATTGGTCAAGTTGTGTGACATGTATTACCTTAAATGTTCCGTCTAGTATTTTTGTTGGTCCGTTGTTTATTGTTACCAGGTGTGACGAAGTGTAGTTAACTATTTGCAGTTCTTTTGCAGGTATGTTGGTAGTGACAATTGATCTGTAAAATTAAATATGAATAGGTAATTAGCTTCTGATATTGCTCTTGTGAACAAGTTTTCCTGTTTCCGTAAGAACAGTTGAGGATTCGTCCTTTTTTACCATTTCTTTTTTAAATCTCGGGGAAAGCTTTGTTCCTAACCGCTTGTTTATTTTTACGTAAATAACGTCTCCAGGATTGTATTTTTTAATTGGTTTACGATTTTTATTGTGGTTTTTTATGTCAGTGCTGTTCGGATTTTTTGGGTAAAATTTGAATCCAACTTTAATTGATGTAGTTCTTGTCTCAGATACTTGGAAAGTTCTAATGAATGATCAGATATCCTTAACTGGTATTTCTGATCATGATTTAATATTTCTTACATATGATTTACAGTTAATTAATCTTTTTTTGAATATCGGGATTTTAATAATTTAAATATAATCTACATAACAATGCTTCACTTATTTCTTGGCAGCCCTGCTTTGGTTAACCCAGCATTGAGGATAGAGTGACTTTCCTTCAAAACACAGTAACTAATATATTTGAAATGTGTGTACCTTTTAAACGAGTTGTTGTAAAAGATGTTAGGTGTCCTTGGTTGACTAACAACATTCGTAGCTCAATAATGATTCATAATAAACGCTATAAACGGTCGAAACGTTTTTCGTCAGACTGTAACCGACGTGCTTTCTGTTTTTTGCGTAACAAGGTGGTATCGGTAATTAAAAAGTCTAAAATCAATTTCTACTCTTAAAAGCTTGACTACAGGCTACCAGCTAAAAAACTTAAACTTAATAAATATAAGCAATCTACGTGTCTGCCCTAAAATTAAAATAAAAATTATATGAGAACAGGAAAAATAAACAAACATAAATAGAATAAAGAGAACAAACAAACAAATGTGCAAAATGGGTAAAAGACCCATTGGTAGTTGGTAGTGCATTAAATGTGGTTTCGTTCATAATTTCGGTGATCACAGCCAAAAGCTTCTCTATAGAAAGCGCAACTGTTTCGCTGATACACGGATACACGCTGATTTGTCAACTGTAATTGTTTGTAAAGTAAGTTAACGTTTTGTGCTGAGTTAATGTTTTATGCTGAATTGCGCAATCGTGTGCGAGTGTGTGTTTCAATTGTAATTTTGTAAAATAAGTTAATTATTTATGTGTTAGCTGAAAGTAAATGTTTCATGTGTTAACTCTTCCCTCTTACGAAAACGATTGTCCCAATCGTTAGAAGTATGGAAGGTCTTTAATTTTTACTTGCGGGTTTCGAGTTACTGGCGATTTTATTGGGGCTTGCGTTTGTTCTAAATTGGGAATAGTTGTTTGAAAAATAATCTTCTCCTTTCTTCTAATGCAAAATTTTAGTAAGAGTAAGCAAATTGCTAGGAGGGTAAATAGGGAAATATTTAAATATTTGAAAAGTGAATTTTTTTAGTATTATTAATGTGTAATTGACTTAACATGTCCAATGAAAGTATCTTTATGAATTCTTTTTCTGAGGGTGTTGGTTGAATTATTTGTGGAGCAACTTCCATAATGGGTGCTTCTAAATTTCTGTATATTTTGTTTAGAAGTGCGGGAATGCAAAGTTCATTGGAAATGTCGGTCAATTGATTTTTCTTACACAATTTTATTCCGTTTATTAAATTACAATTTTCTAATAAATCAAATATTTTTTTGTTGTATTTTAAAACTTCATTATATTTGAGCTTTATGATTTTGTTTCCCTTTTTTACAGGTTTTATGACAATACTAATATAATTTTCCTTGCTGGTTAGTTGGATTTTGACAACATATAATAAGGTAGTGCCGTTATACAGAACATTAATATTGGCAAAATTAAGGGTTTCTTCCGTTGATGTAAATAAAATATTTTCTTCCTCGAGTCTGCTAAGGGTTGCATTCATTTCTTTTTTATCGAAAAGGCTTGAATTTATTATATTGTTGTTGCCCATTGTATTGCGTTTTTTACATCTCTTAGTTCGTCTTTAACTAGTCTAATTTTCGTTTGTAAATCTTTTCTGTATCTTTTATTATAACATTGTTTAACATATTTGTTATTTTTGTTAGATTATTTATTCTTTCGTTAAAAGCCTCGTTTATTAAAACTTGTTGGTTATTATTTATGTTATTTTCATTAACGAGTTCGAAATCATCGTGGTCCGGTGTACCGGCAATAAATTTCCAAGCTGTTCCAAGCTTGTTAATTGACCTTTTTTTTGCGGAAATTCGGGATTGGTTCTATTGTGTCGAGTATGTTAGTTATTTGGGATATTTCGAGGTTAAACAGTGGGAAAAAGGAATTGGTCTTAGGGATGTTTTCCTCTATGAAAGTCTGTTGCTTAGAAATGTTGCGTATTGGTCAAGTTGTGTGACATGTATTACCTTAAATGTTCCGTCTAGTATTTTTGTTGGTCCGTTGTTTATTGTTACCAGGTGTGACGAAGTGTAGTTAACTATTTGCAGTTCTTTTGCAGGTATGTTGGTAGTGACAATTGATCTGTAAAATTAAATATGAATAGGTAATTAGCTTCTGATATTGCTCTTGTGAACAATTTTTCCTGTTTCCGTAAGAACAGTTGAGGATTCGTCCTTTTTTACCATTTCTTTTTTAAATCTCGGGGAAAGCTTTGTTCCTAACCGCTTGTTTATTTTTACGTAAATAACGTCTCCAGGATTGTATTTTTTAATTGGTTGACGATTTTTATTGTGGTTTTTTATGTCAGTGCTGTTCGGATTTTTTGGGTAAAATTTGAATCCAACTTTAATTGATGTAGTTCTTGTCTCAGATACTTGGAAAGTTCTAATGAATGATCAGATATCCTTAACTGGTATTTCTGATCATGATTTAATATTTCTTACATATGATTTACAGTTAATTAATCTTTTTTTGAATATCGGGATTTTAATAATTTAAATATAATCTACATAACAATGCTTCACTTATTTCTTGGCAGCCCTGCTTTGGTTAACCCAGCATTGAGGATAGAGTGACTTTCCTTCAAAACACAGTAACTAATATATTTGAAATGTGTGTACCTTTTAAACGAGTTGTTGTAAAAGATGTTAGGTGTCCTTGGTTGACTAACAACATTCGTAGCTCAATAATGATTCATAATAAACGCTATAAACGGTCGAAACGTTTTTCGTCAGACTGTAACCGACGTGCTTTCTGTTTTTTGCGTAACAAGGTGGTATCGGTAATTAAAAAGTCTAAAATCAATTTCTACTCTTAAAAGCTTGACTACAGGCTACCAGCTAAAAAACTTAAACTTAATAAATATAAGCAATCTACGTGTCTGCCCTAAAAAGGCTCTGGGGATATGCAATATTGATCCTAATGATCTTAATAGGTTTTTCGTCAGAGCTGGTTCTGGGTCACCATCCCCCTATTAATCCGCTGAATTGGATTTTCAAGAAAATATTCATTTACCAGCCCAATTTTTTTTAGAACTTTCACCTATGTTGATGTTATTTATGCGATCTAACCTTAGATAATATTTCTTTAAAGTTTATCAAGCTTATTATTTCACATATCATTAGTACACTAACTCACATTTTTAATCAGTGCGTGTTGCACTCTTATTTTCCTAAATCATGGAAAGCCGCTAAAATAATACCTTGCTAAGAGAGCTAACAGTACTACCCTGCCGGAGGATAATAGGCAGGTTCAGTATACTCTATACTGCCTTGCCTGTCTAAAACTCTCGAAATATTGATGAAAGAACAAATTCTGTCTTATGTTGAAACTAATAACTTTCTAACTCCTTTTCAATCTGAGCGTGGATTTTGGCCGCAAATGTGAAAAACTCACATCTTAACCGCAAGTTCGTAGTATTAGTAGATATTGTGTGTAGTAGTATGATTTTTAACGCATGCGCATAATTTGATTTTGTTTTAATGTCAACCGTAGTGTTACTCGTTGTTTCCACCTCAAATAACAAAAATGCTACAATAAAATAATTTGCTTGGGTGAGTAAAATTATGGAGTTATTGATGAAATACATTCATGGCAAAAATTAAAGAATAAATTTAGAACACATGTTATCGCATATTCGGTAATTAATAAGCAAAGTAATAAAAAGAATAAAGGTAAATTGAAAAATATAACAAATAATTTTAGAAATAAAAAATTTAATAAAAATAAAAATTATATGAGAACAGGAAAAATAAACAAACATAAATAGAATAAAGAGAACAAACAAACAAATGTGCAAAATGGGTAAAAGAGTTTAGTGAGCAAGGGTGCCCAATATTGAGCTTGGTAGTGCATTAAATGTGGTTTCGTTCATAATTTCGGTGATCACAGCCAAAAGCTTCTCTATAGAAAGCTCAACTGTTTCGCTGATACACGGATACACGCTGATTTGTCAACTGTAATTGTTTGTAAAGTAAGTTAACGTTTTGTGCTGAGTTAATGTTTTATGCTGAATTGCGCAATCGTGTGCGAGTGTGTGTTTCAATTGTAATTTTGTAAAATAAGTTAATTATTTATGTGTTAGCTGAAAGTAAATGTTTCATGTGTTAACTCTTCCCTCTTACGAAAACGATTGTCCCAATCGTTAGAAGTATGGAAGGTCTTTAATTTTTACTTGCGGGTTTCGAGTTACTGGCGATTTTATTGGGGCTTGCGTTTGTTCTAAATTGGGAATAGTTGTTTGAAAAATAATCTTCTCCTTTCTTCTAATGCAAAATTTTAGTAAGAGTAAGCAAATTGCTAGGAGGGTAAATAGGGAAATATTTAAATATTTATTAAGCGTAGCGTCTGACTTAAGCAAGTGAATTTTTTTAGTATTATTAATGTGTAATTGACTTAACATGTCCAATGAAAGTATCTTTATGAATTCTTTTTCTGAGGGTGTTGGTTGAATTATTTGTGGAGCAACTTCCATAATGGGTGCTTCTAAATTTCTGTATAATTTGTTATTTATTTTTATAGTTGAATTTGAGAATTTAAGTAAAAACGTGCCTATGATATTATTGACCGTACCGTTAAAATCGTTTAGAAGTATTACACCAGGTGAAATTTGGTCTATTGTTGGAAGATGGTACCCATCAGAAATTGAACAGGATGAGTGTTAACCGTTTAGAAGTGCGGGAATGCAAAGTTCATTGGAAATGTCGGTCAATTGATTTTTCTTACACAATTTTATTCCGTTTATTAAATTACAATTTTCTAATAAATCAAATATTTTTTTGTTGTATTTTAAAACTTCATTATATTTGAGCTTTATGATTTTGTTTCCCTTTTTTACAGGTTTTATGACAATACTAATATAATTTTCCTTGCTGGTTAGTTGGATTTTGACAACATATAATAAGGTAGTGCCGTTGTACAGAACATTAATATTGGCAAAACTAAGGGTTTCTTCCGTTGATGTAAATAAAATATTTTCTTCCTCGAGTCTGCTAAGGGTTGCATTCATTTCTTTTTTATCGAAAAGGCTTGAATTTATTATATTGTTTTTTGCCCATTGTATTGCGTTTTTTACATCTTTTAGTTCGTCTTTAACTAGTCTAATTTTCGTTTGTAAATCTTTTCTGTATCTTTTATTATAACATTGTTTAACATATTTGTTATTTTTGTTAGATTATTTATTCTTTCGTTAAAAGCCTCGTTTATTAAAACTTGTTGGTTATTATTTATGTTATTTTCATTTAGGATACTCTTAACCAGTTCGAAATCATCGTGGTCCGGTGTACCGGCAATAAATTTCCAAGCTGTTCCAAGCTTGTTAATTGACCTTTTTTTTGCGGAAATTCGGGATTGGTTCTATTGTGTCGAGTATGTTAGTTATTTGGGATATTTCGAGGTTAAACAGTGGGAAAAAGGAATTGGTCTTAGGGATGTTTTCCTCTATGAAAGTCTGTTGCTTAGAAATGTTGCGTATTGGTCAAGTTGTGTGACATGTATTACCTTAAATGTTCCGTCTAGTATTTTTGTTGGTCCGTTGTTTATTGTTACCAGGTGTGACGAAGTGTAGTTAACTATTTGCAGTTCTTTTGCAGGTATGTTGGTAGTGACAATTGATCTGTAAAATTAAATATGAATAGGTAATTAGCTTCTGATATTGCTCTTGTGAACAAGTTTTCCTGTTTCCGTAAGAACAGTTGAGGATTCGTCCTTTTTTACCATTTCTTTTTTAAATCTCGGGGAAAGCTTTGTTCCTAACCGCTTGTTTATTTTTACGTAAATAACGTCTCCAGGATTGTATTTTTTAATTGGTTGACGATTTTTATTGTGGTTTTTTATGTCAGTGCTGTTCGGATTTTTTGGGTAAAATTTGAATCCAACTTTAATTGATGTAGTTCTTGTCTCAGATACTTGGAAAGTTCTAATGAATGATCAGATATCCTTAACTGGTATTTCTGATCATGATTTAATATTTCTTACATATGATTTACAGTTAATTAATCTTTTTTTGAATATCGGGATTTTAATAATTTAAATATAATCTACATAACAATGCTTCACTTATTTCTTGGCAGCCCTGCTTTGGTTAACCCAGCATTGAGGATAGAGTGACTTTCCTTCAAAACACAGTAACTAATATATTTGAAATGTGTGTACCTTTTAAACGAGTTGTTGTAAAAGATGTTAGGTGTCCTTGGTTGACTAACAACATTCGTAGCTCAATAATGATTCATAATAAACGCTATAAACGGTCGAAACGTTTTTCGTCAGACTGTAACCGACGTGCTTTCTGTTTTTTGCGTAACAAGGTGGTATCGGTAATTAAAAAGTCTAAAATCAATTTCTACTCTTAAAAGCTTGACTACAGGCTACCAGCTAAAAAACTTAAACTTAATAAATATAAGCAATCTACGTGTCTGCCCTAAAAAGGCTCTGGGGATATGCAATATTGATCCTAATGATCTTAATAGGTTTTTCGTCAGAGCTGGTTCTGGGTCACCATCCCCCTATTAATCCGCTGAATTGGATTTTCAAGAAAATATTCATTTACCAGCCCAATTTTTTTTAGAACTTTCACCTATGTTGATGTTATTTATGCGATCTAACCTTAGATAATATTTCTTTAAAGTTTATCAAGCTTATTATTTCACATATCATTAGTACACTAACTCACATTTTTAATCAGTGCGTGTTGCACTCTTATTTTCCTAAATCATGGAAAGCCGCTAAAATAATACCTTGCTAAGAGAGCTAACAGTACTACCCTGCCGGAGGATAATAGGCAGGTTCAGTATACTCTATACTGCCTTGCCTGTCTAAAACTCTCGAAATATTGATGAAAGAACAAATTCTGTCTTATGTTGAAACTAATAACTTTCTAACTCCTTTTCAATCTGAGCGTGGATTTTGGCCGCAAATGTGAAAAACTCACATCTTAACCGCAAGTTCGTAGTATTAGTAGATATTGTGTGTAGTAGTATGATTTTTAACGCATGCGCATAATTTGATTTTATTTTAATGTCAACCGTAGTGTTACTCGTTGTTTCCACCTCAAATAACAAAAATGCTACAATAAAATAATTTGCTTGGGTGAGTAAAATTATGGAGTTATTGCTGAAATACATTCATGGCAAAAATTAAAGAATAAATTTAGAACACATGTTATCGAATATTCGGTAATTAATAAGCAAAGTAGTAAAAAGAATAAAGGTAAATTGAAAAATATAACAAATAATTTTAGAAATAAAAAATTTAATAAAAATAAAAATTATATGAGAACAGGAAAAATAAACAAACATAAATAGAATAAAGAGAACAAACAAACAAATGTGCAAAATGGGTAAAAGAGTTTAGTGAGCAAGGGTGCCCAATATTGAGCTTGGTAGTGCATTAAATGTGGTTTCGTTCATAATTTCGGTGATCACAGCCAAAAGCTTCTCTATAGAAAGCGCAACTGTTTCGCTGATACACGGATACACGCTGATTTGTCAACTGTAATTGTTTGTAAAGTAAGTTAACGTTTTGTGCTGAGTTAATGTTTTATGCTGAATTGCGCAATCGTGTGCGAGTGTGTGTTTCAATTGTAATTTTGTAAAATAAGTTAATTATTTATGTGTTAGCTGAAAGTAAATGTTTCATGTGTTAACTCTTCCCTCTTACGAAAACGATTGTCCCAATCGTTAGAAGTATGGAAGGTCTTTAATTTTTACTTGCGGGTTTCGAGTTACTGGCGATTTTATTGGGGCTTGCGTTTGTTCTAAATTGGGAATAGTTGTTTGAAAAATAATCTTCTCCTTTCTTCTAATGCAAAATTTTAGTAAGAGTAAGCAAATTGCTAGGAGGGTAAATAGGGAAATATTTAAATATTTATTAAGCGTAGCGTCTGACTTAAGCAAGTGAATTTTTTTAGTATTATTAATGTGTAATTGACTTAACATGTCCAATGAAAGTATCTTTATGAATTCTTTTTCTGAGGGTGTTGGTTGAATTATTTGTGGAGCAACTTCCATAATGGGTGCTTCTAAATTTCTGTATAATTTGTTATTTATTTTTATAGTTGAATTTGAGAATTTAAGTAAAAACGTGCCTATGATATTATTGACCGTACCGTTAAAATCGTTTAGAAGTATTACACCAGGTGAAATTTGGTCTATTGTTGGAAGATGGTACCCATCAGAAATTGAACAGGATGAGTGTTAACCGTTTAGAAGTGCGGGAATGCAAAGTTCATTGGAAATGTCGGTCAATTGATTTTTCTTACACAATTTTATTCCGTTTATTAAATTACAATTTTCTAATAAATCAAATATTTTTTTGTTGTATTTTAAAACTTCATTATATTTGAGCTTTATGATTTTGTTTCCCTTTTTTACAGGTTTTATGACAATACTAATATAATTTTCCTTGCTGGTTAGTTGGATTTTGACAACATATAATAAGGTAGTGCCGTTATACAGAACATTAATATTGGCAAAACTAAGGGTTTCTTCCGTTGATGTAAATAAAATATTTTCTTCCTCGAGTCTGCTAAGGGTTGCATTCATTTCTTTTTTATCGAAAAGGCTTGAATTTATTATATTGTTTTTTGCCCATTGTATTGCGTTTTTTACATCTTTTAGTTCGTCTTTAACTAGTCTAATTTTCGTTTGTAAATCTTTTCTGTATCTTTTATTATAACATTGTTTAACATATTTGTTATTTTTGTTAGATTATTTATTCTTTCGTTAAAAGCCTCGTTTATTAAAACTTGTTGGTTATTATTTATGTTATTTTCATTTAGGATACTCTTAACCAGTTCGAAATCATCGTGGTCCGGTGTACCGGCAATAAATTTCCAAGCTGTTCCAAGCTTGTTAATTGACCTTTTTTTTGCGGAAATTCGGGATTGGTTCTATTGTGTCGAGTATGTTAGTTATTTGGGATATTTCGAGGTTAAACAGTGGGAAAAAGGAATTGGTCTTAGGGATGTTTTCCTCTATGAAAGTCTGTTGCTTAGAAATGTTGCGTATTGGTCAAGTTGTGTGACATGTATTACCTTAAATGTTCCGTCTAGTATTTTTGTTGGTCCGTTGTTTATTGCTACCAGGTGTGACGAAGTGTAGTTAACTATTTGCAGTTCTTTTGCAGGTATGTTGGTAGTGACAATTGATCTGTAAAATTAAATATGAATAGGTAATTAGCTTCTGATATTGCTCTTGTGAACAATTTTTCCTGTTTCCGTAAGAACAGTTGAGGATTCGTCCTTTTTTACCATTTCTTTTTTAAATCTCGGGGAAAGCTTTGTTCCTAACCGCTTGTTTATTTTTACGTAAATAACGTCTCCAGGATTGTATTTTTTAATTGGTTGACGATTTTTATTGTGGTTTTTTATGTCAGTGCTGTTCGGATTTTTTGGGTAAAATTTGAATCCAACTTTAATTGATGTAGTTCTTGTCTCAGATACTTGGAAAGTTCTAATGAATGATCAGATATCCTTAACTGGTATTTCTGATCATGATTTAATATTTCTTACATATGATTTACAGTTAATTAATCTTTTTTTGAATATCGGGATTTTAATAATTTAAATATAATCTACATAACAATGCTTCACTTATTTCTTGGCAGCCCTGCTTTGGTTAACCCAGCATTGAGGATAGAGTGACTTTCCTTCAAAACACAGTAACTAATATATTTGAAATGTGTGTACCTTTTAAACGAGTTGTTGTAAAATATGTTAGGTGTCCTTGGTTGACTAACAACATTCGTAGCTCAATAATGATTCATAATAAACGCTATAAACGGTCGAAACGTTTTTCGTCAGACTGTAACCGACGTGCTTTCTGTTTTTTGCGTAACAAGGTGGTATCGGTAATTAAAAAGTCTAAAATCAATTTCTACTCTTAAAAGCTTGACTACAGGCTACCAGCTAAAAAACTTAAACTTAATAAATATAAGCAATCTACGTGTCTGCCCTAAAAAGGCTCTGGGGATATGCAATATTGATCCTAATGATCTTAATAGGTTTTTCGTCAGAGCTGGTTCTGGGTCACCATCCCCCTATTAATCCGCTGAATTGGATTTTCAAGAAAATATTCATTTACCAGCCCAATTTTTTTTAGAACTTTCACCTATGTTGATGTTATTTATGCGATCTAACCTTAGATAATATTTCTTTAAAGTTTATCAAGCTTATTATTTCACATATCATTAGTACACTAACTCACATTTTTAATCAGTGCGTGTTGCACTCTTATTTTCCTAAATCATGGAAAGCCGCTAAAATAATACCTTGCTAAGAGAGCTAACAGTACTACCCTGCCGGAGGATAATAGGCAGGTTCAGTATACTCTATACTTCCTTGCCTGTCTAAAACTCTCGAAATATTGATGAAAGAACAAATTCTGTCTTATGTTGAAACTAATAACTTTCTAACTCCTTTTCAATCTGAGCGTGGATTTTGGCCGCAAATGTGAAAAACTCACATCTTAACCGCAAGTTCGTAGTATTAGTAGATATTGTGTGTAGTAGTATGATTTTTAACGCATGCGCATAATTTGATTTTGTTTTAATGTCAACCGTAGTGTTACTCGTTGTTTCCACCTCAAATAACAAAAATGCTACAATAAAATAATTTGCTTGGGTGAGTAAAATTATGGAGTTATTGCTGAAATACATTCATGGCAAAAATTAAAGAATAAATTTAGAACACATGTTATCGCATATTCGGTAATTAATAAGCAAAGTAGTAAAAAGAATAAAGGTAAATTGAAAAATATAACAAATAATTTTAGAAATAAAAAATTTAATAAAAATAAAAATTATATGAGAACAGGAAAAATAAACAAACATAAATAGAATAAAGAGAACAAACAAACAAATGTGCAAAATGGGTAAAAGAGTTTAGTGAGCAAGGGTGCCCAATATTGAGCTTGGTAGTGCATTAAATGTGGTTTCGTTCATAATTTCGGTGATCACAGCCAAAAGCTTCTCTATAGAAAGCGCAACTGTTTCGCTGATACACGGATACACGCTGATTTGTCAACTGTAATTGTTTGTAAAGTAAGTTAACGTTTTGTGCTGAGTTAATGTTTTATGCTGAATTGCGCAATCGTGTGCGAGTGTGTGTTTCAATTGTAATTTTGTAAAATAAGTTAATTATTTATGTGTTAGCTGAAAGTAAATGTTTCATGTGTTAACTCTTCCCTCTTACGAAAACGATTGTCCCAATCGTTAGAAGTATGGAAGGTCTTTAATTTTTACTTGCGGGTTTCGAGTTACTGGCGATTTTATTGGGGCTTGCGTTTGTTCTAAATTGGGAATAGTTGTTTGAAAAATAATCTTCTCCTTTCTTCTAATGCAAAATTTTAGTAAGAGTAAGCAAATTGCTAGGAGGGTAAATAGGGAAATATTTAAATATTTATTAAGCGTAGCGTCTGACTTAAGCAAGTGAATTTTTTTAGTATTATTAATGTGTAATTGACTTAACATGTCCAATGAAAGTATCTTTATGAATTCTTTTTCTGAGGGTGTTGGTTGAATTATTTGTGGAGCAACTTCCATAATGGGTGCTTCTAAATTTCTGTATAATTTGTTATTTATTTTTATAGTTGAATTTGAGAATTTAAGTAAAAACGTGCCTATGATATTATTGACCGTACCGTTAAAATCGTTTAGAAGTATTACACCAGGTGAAATTTGGTCTATTGTTGGAAGATGGTACCCATCAGAAATTGAACAGGATGAGTGTTAACCGTTTAGAAGTGCGGGAATGCAAAGTTCATTGGAAATGTCGGTCAATTGATTTTTCTTACACAATTTTATTCCGTTTATTAAATTACAATTTTCTAATAAATCAAATATTTTTTTGTTGTATTTTAAAACTTCATTATATTTGAGCTTTATGATTTTGTTTCCCTTTTTTACAGGTTTTATGACAATACTAATATAATTTTCCTTGCTGGTTAGTTGGATTTTGACAACATATAATAAGGTAGTGCCGTTATACAGAACATTAATATTGGCAAAACTAAGGGTTTCTTCCGTTGATGTAAATAAAATATTTTCTTCCTCGAGTCTGCTAAGGGTTGCATTCATTTCTTTTTTATCGAAAAGGCTTGAATTTATTATATTGTTTTTTGCCCATTGTATTGCGTTTTTTACATCTTTTAGTTCGTCTTTAACTAGTCTAATTTTCGTTTGTAAATCTTTTCTGTATCTTTTATTATAACATTGTTTAACATATTTGTTATTTTTGTTAGATTATTTATTCTTTCGTTAAAAGCCTCGTTTATTAAAACTTGTTGGTTATTATTTATGTTATTTTCATTTAGGATACTCTTAACCAGTTCGAAATCATCGTGGTCCGGTGTACCGGCAATAAATTTCCAAGCTGTTCCAAGCTTGTTAATTGACCTTTTTTTTGCGGAAATTCGGGATTGGTTCTATTGTGTCGAGTATGTTAGTTATTTGGGATATTTCGAGGTTAAACAGTGGGAAAAAGGAATTGGTCTTAGGGATGTTTTCCTCTATGAAAGTCTGTTGCTTAGAAATGTTGCGTATTGGTCAAGTTGTGTGACATGTATTACCTTAAATGTTCCGTCTAGTATTTTTGTTGGTCCGTTGTTTATTGTTACCAGGTGTGACGAAGTGTAGTTAACTATTTGCAGTTTTTTTGCAGGTATGTTGGTAGTGACAATTGATCTGTAAAATTAAATATGAATAGGTAATTAGCTTCTGATATTGCTCTTGTGAACAATTTTTCCTGTTTCCGTAAGAACAGTTGAGGATTCGTCCTTTTTTACCATTTCTTTTTTAAATCTCGGGGAAAGCTTTGTTCCTAACCGCTTGTTTATTTTTACGTAAATAACGTCTCCAGGATTGTATTTTTTAATTGGTTGACGATTTTTATTGTGGTTTTTTATGTCAGTGCTGTTCGGATTTTTTGGGTAAAATTTGAATCCAACTTTAATTGATGTAGTTCTTGTCTCAGATACTTGGAAAGTTCTAATGAATGATCAGATATCCTTAACTGGTATTTCTGATCATGATTTAATATTTCTTACATATGATTTACAGTTAATTAATCTTTTTTTGAATATCGGGATTTTAATAATTTAAATATAATCTACATAACAATGCTTCACTTATTTCTTGGCAGCCCTGCTTTGGTTAACCCAGCATTGAGGATAGAGTGACTTTCCTTCAAAACACAGTAACTAATATATTTGAAATGTGTGTACCTTTTAAACGAGTTGTTGTAAAATATGTTAGGTGTCCTTGGTTGACTAACAACATTCGTAGCTCAATAATGATTCATAATAAACGCTATAAACGGTCGAAACGTTTTTCGTCAGACTGTAACCGACGTGCTTTCTGTTTTTTGCGTAACAAGGTGGTATCGGTAATTAAAAAGTCTAAAATCAATTTCTACTCTTAAAAGCTTGACTACAGGCTACCAGCTAAAAAACTTAAACTTAATAAATATAAGCAATCTACGTGTCTGCCCTAAAAAGGCTCTGGGGATATGCAATATTGATCCTAATGATCTTAATAGGTTTTTCGTCAGAGCTGGTTCTGGGTCACCATCCCCCTATTAATCCGCTGAATTGGATTTTCAAGAAAATATTCATTTACCAGCCCAATTTTTTTTAGAACTTTCACCTATGTTGATGTTATTTATGCGATCTAACCTTAGATAATATTTCTTTAAAGTTTATCAAGCTTATTATTTCACATATCATTAGTACACTAACTCACATTTTTAATCAGTGCGTGTTGCACTCTTATTTTCCTAAATCATGGAAAGCCGCTAAAATAATACCTTGCTAAGAGAGCTAACAGTACTACCCTGCCGGAGGATAATAGGCAGGTTCAGTATACTCTATACTGCCTTGCCTGTCTAAAACTCTCGAAATATTGATGAAAGAACAAATTCTGTCTTATGTTGAAACTAATAACTTTCTAACTCCTTTTCAATCTGAGTGTGGATTTTGCCGGAAATGTGAAAAACTCACATCTTAACCGCAAGTTCGTAGTATTAGTAGATATTGTGTGTAGTAGTATGATTTTTAACGCATGCGCATAATTTGATTTTGTTTTAATGTCAACCGTAGTGTTACTCGTTGTTTCCACCTCAAATAACAAAAATGCTACAATAAAATAATTTGCTTGGGTGAGTAAAATTATGGAGTTATTGCTGAAATACATTCATGGCAAAAATTAAAGAATAAATTTAGAACACATGTTATCGCATATTCGGTAATTAATAAGCAAAGTAATAAAAAGAATAAAGGTAAATTGAAAAATATAACAAATAATTTTAGAAATAAAAAATTTAATAAAAATAAAAATTATATGAGAACAGGAAAAATAAACAAACATAAATAGAATAAAGAGAACAAACAAACAAATGTGCAAAATGGGTAAAAGAGTTTAGTGAGCAAGGGTGCCCAATATTGAGCTTGGTAGTGCATTAAATGTGGTTTCGTTCATAATTTCGGTGATCACAGCCAAAAGCTTCTCTATAGAAAGCGCAACTGTTTCGCTGATACACGGATACATGCTAAAAAATATCGCAAATCTTTATGGAATGGTAATCAACAAAAGAGCAAAATCAATATTTACGTTTCTCGCTCTTTGCACTTCCACCAGTTAGCGCCTTTCATAAAATGCGTCTGCTTATTTTTTGTACACTTCAATCACATCCCACAAACACAGACGCGTTTGAGATAGTTTCACTACATTAGTATGCGTACAGTTGGGCTTTCTATAGAGAAGGTTATGATCTCAGCTAACAATTATAACGCCCACTAATACATGTGTTCTAAATTTTCTTTGCCTCCGTCTCGGTGTTTGCAGTGCGACACTTCTCTTCAAAATCAAATTTCGCCATTTTGATCTGTGCTGAACTTGAAAATCGCTTAAAATAATCCTACAAATTTTTTCATTCAATTCGGATCATTTTTTGTAGCATTATTTGAAGCCCGTATACGTGTACATGCAAGAAGCAAATTATTTTATTGTAGCATTATTGTTATTTGAGGTGGAAACAATGAGTAACACTTTGGTGAGACTTTTTCACATCTCACCTAGTTTTGAGTACTAGAATCTGTCATTAAATAACACTAAGCCAAAAAAAAAAAGAAAAAACATCACACAACTTTAAAATTGTATGCTATACCCTCGTACGTATACGAACTAACATCTCACATTCAGGTGAGGTTTTCACATTTGTGGCCAAAATCCGTACTCTGGTTTTAGAAAACACCATAGCTGTAATACAGCATTATTAAAAATACTGGATGATCTCCGCATTGATTTTGATAAGGGCTTCATCTCCATTTAGTGTTTGCTAGACTTCTCAAAAGCATTTGACTGCATCATCTTTCAAATTATGTGCGATAAATTAAAAGTATACTTCGGCTTTAGTAACTCTGCTGTTAAATTTGTTTTTGATTACCTTACTGGTAGAACACAGCGATTATTTGTAAATGGTCAATACTCCTCTGCACTCAAACTCAAGACTGGAGTACCACAGGGATCTGTCCTTGGCCCACTTCTATTTGCCTTATATATCAATGATCTAACAAATCTTTGCAAATCTGTGTCCGTGCATATGTACGCTGATGATTTACAAATATACTTCTCACGACCCAGAGGGCTTATGGAAGATTGTGTTACCAGATTTAATGAGAATCATGGCCGTATTTATGATTGGGCTCGTAGAAATTGCCTGCAAGCAAAAACACAATGCCTGTTAATTGCCCGGTCCTTGCCACTGGCTAATGACTTACCTAGCATAATGCTTGATGGCAATGCAATCCAATATTGCACTTAAGTTAAAAATCTTGGTGTCATTATCAACAGTAGTCAGTAGTATGCTAATGACTATATAAACTCTGTTGTTGGCAGAATATATGGTACCCTACCTGTGGAAGAGTGCTGTTTACACTCCACAGGGTATTCGTTTAAAGCTGGTTCAGACACTCCTAAAACCACTCCTAGCTTACTCCAAGAATATTTACTGCTCCTTGGACTCAATTATTTTCGCAGACTTCAAATTGCTCATAATGCCATGATAAGATATGTTTTCATGCTTCCTAGATATAGCCATATTTCTAGTTATAACACAGCTATCCTCAATTGTACGCTGAAAGACTACTTCATCATTAGAAACTGTATCTTCATTCATAAAATAATATATTTTCGAATGCCTAGTTACTTGTTAGATAAGATTCAACTTTTGCAGACCACTCGTTGTCAATGCCTGTGCATTCCTCGATATAACTACTTGAATAGTCAGCGCATGTTCTTCATTCATGCTGTCAGATTGTGGAAATCTCTTCCCGTTTCGTTGAGGGTAATTAATAGGTCTGGTAGCTTAAGGCAGGCAATATACGAATATTTTAGAGACAATTCTAGTTAAACATTATTTTATGTTACAGTTGCAATTTAATCATCTTAGCGGCTTCTTCTGTTTTTCATTTCATTCTTTCTGTTCTTTTATTTATTTTTTTTTCTCTTCTATTTTTTCTAAACCTTCTCTTTTCTTCGTTATTATTTTTGTTATTGTATATTAGTTTTATTGTATTATTATAATACTTTTTCAACTTATTAATATATTATTTAATTATCCAACATAAGTAGATATGTAATTGCTTGTACTACTAAAAGAATGTATGTTCTTATTGTTCTGTATTGTTAATTTGTTAAAATGAATTAAAAGAATATTGATAGTTCTTGGCCTTTAAGAAAAACGTCAAGTTGCAGAAGGACATATTTGTACTACAGTCTACAGAGGTTCCAAGAAATTTGAAAACTCAATTTAGTAATTATTTGTAATATTTTCTATATTGTATATTGTAAATCATATTCCTTCGAATTTTGAATTTTAATAAAGACAGCTTATTGCCGTGGCGCAAGTCATTCAGGGAGTTCTCACTTGGAAATAAATTTTTCATAAAAAAAAACCGCCTACCAGAAAATAGTATAAATGTCAAACATTTCTTGTTCGATATGACATTTTATAATTCACTCACTTAATTTTCTTCATCAAATCGCGAAAAATTGTTTCTTAGCACGTAATTTCTATCAACGAAATAAATTGTTCATCCAAAAGGAAAAGTGAACTCATCTATTAACGAAAACGTTTGTGTTTCTTTATTTTAACGGTGTTTTTTGGAAATCGAGTTTAGATTATAATTGAATAAACAAAACATTGCTCACATGCGGTTGCTGTGTCGTACTTGTCTTGTTTTCGCGGCAGATGTTACCATCATTTGAATGAATCTTAGTGGTGTTGTTGTTGTAGTTGCTTTCCTCATCACGCCTCCCTGCTGCAGTGGCCGAACGCTTTACTACACCATCAAGCGACATTACGCACGTGAGGGGATTAATTGGTATCACCCACCAGATGTTAAGTTTGTTGCCGGTCAGCCGCCTCTGCGCATCCTCCGTCAGGCCCATTTTCGGCCTAATGAAGGTCCTTTGCTGACCACCCGAACCATTCATGGAGCCAGCTAAACACCTTTGGCACGCCTGGATACCTTTGCATAGCTCGTTGAGTTGTAGGGTGGGTTCTTGGGTGCAGCTGTGGTACCTTCCGTTACACAAAACTAACTGCGTGCCTTACACTATAGTGTGGAAATGTAAAATCTAGGGAAAGACAAAAGAGCCACCTAAGAGAAAACTCTAGATGCTGGGTTACCGCTTATGCCACCGAAGAGTGGTTGGGACAAGAGTATTGCTGAATCTTGCACAATCCCACTCCGCCCCTTTATTCTAAGTCCCCCCCCTACCATGGATCGCCGGTATTGATGACCCCCTTTGGTATCAACACTCTTTACCACCAACCATAGAACCACTTATAGGTTAGGTTAGATAGCTGCTATTGCACACTTTGGCCGTTTTCGGTCATTGTGGTACCACAGGATCCAGTGCCTTTCCCTTAGCAGTTGAAGCTTTGTGCCATTTCTAGCCAGTTCGTCTCCTTGCAGTTGCCAACAATATCAGAGTGACCGGGGACCCACACTAGGCGGATGTTGAAGTACTCGCCCATCTGCTTGAGAGATGTGTGGCAGCCTATTGCTACCCTCAACGTCATCGAGAATGAATCCTGCGATTTGATTGCCGCTTGCTGTCTACATAAATTATAATATTGGTTACCGATATTTCAGCCAGGTCACTGCCTCCTCAATCGCTGTCACCTCAACCTGATACACGCTGCAAAGAACCGGGAGTCGAACGGAAATGTTATCGTTAGGGTTGTCACAGTAGAATCCAGCGCCAACTTTACCGTCAAGCTTGGAGCCGTCCGTGAAGAATTTCACTGCAAGAGTTTCTTTTGACGAGCCATCACTCCATTGCTCTCTGGAGGGATAGATGGCCCTAAAACCCTTGTTGAAGCATAAGACCGGCAATGTGTAGTCTATGTTCGCCAGTTCTGCCTTTAGCGAGTTATTGATCGTCGAGTGTCCCACTTGAATACGAATCCACTGACGTGTTGCTGACAGCGCGGCCGTATTGACTGCTCTCTGCCTACCGTATATATCTACAGGAGTCAGGAGTAGGTGTTGCCTGTAATACCCCACTTATGTGCAAACAGGCTGCTCTTTGTACCTTATCCAAGAGTTTTACGTAGGTGGATTTTCCTAGAGCCGGCCACCAGACACTTACCCCGTACATAAGAATTGGTCTTACCATGGCAGTATATAGCCAGTGTACCAGCTCCGGTTTTAATCCCCAACTTTTACCGATAGTGCTTTTATACGCGTTTAGAGCTTTCGGTTCGGTTTCCAACTTTGTTTTTTATCCAGAATAGTCCCCAAAAATTTCACCTTATTTGTGAAAATTAGACTAGTACCGTTTAGAGTGAGTAGAGTAACTGTTGGAATTTTGCATTTATTTGTAAAGAGGAACAACTCAGTTTTGGACGGGTTTACTCCTAGTCCATTGCCCATAGCCCATTTGCAGGTAGTGATGAACAATATTGGTCTTGTCTTGGTCTTGCAATAATTGAAAGACCAAGACTAAGACCAAGACTAATCATTCAGTTGCAAGACCAAGACCAAGACCAAGAATATGTATGCAAGACTCTTGCATTTAAAGTTACGTTATTTCTCTGTTGATATTTATTAAATTCTCTATATTAACTTCGTGTGCCCGCGTCTGGCTGGCTGGGTGGCTGGCTGGCAGAATCTTGTGATCAATTTTTAACACACTTCCTAAAGTCCGATTTTATTCAAATTTGGCACACATGTGCCTTTGTCATTATAATACTTTCTATTAAAATTTGGGGCACCTCGGCAACGGGGTTCCCATACAAAATTTTTAAATTTGATGGACAACACTTTCTATAAAAATTTGGAAGTGATCGGGCTCCTGGGTCGGGGAGGGCACCCATACAAATTTAAAATAAAAATTATCCGATTTTTTTCAAATTTTACACACATGTGTACCCAATAAACAATACTTTTTCTAAAATTTGGTAGTGATCGGGCCCCGGGTTCGGCCGCAAGGCCCCTATACATTTTTGTAAATATCATATAGTGGCATCAGATACCGTCGTACTTTAATGACTGTGTGCGGTGTGTGCTGCGCAGTCGGCTGCGCTGCTTGGTTGGTTGTGTATTTTGATTGCAAAATCTATTCTGCCTGTTCATGGAAGCACTACGAGTTTGCGTCGCCATATTTTTAACTCGGCACTTACACGGTTATTAATAATGTCATTACTTCTAATAATAAACGAAAACAGAAAATTTCTGTTTCACATCATTTCTCAAGCATCAATATACATTACTCCGACTTACACCATCATTATTAATGCCATTTCACAAAGTTACCATGAATGTGCGTAATAGTAGATATAAAAGTCGAATCGATTGTGAACATTCCATTTCATCTTTAAGTAATATGTATGTATTTTGTTTACTTATTTCTCTTTATAATTGCACAATCCGTATCCGAAACCATACCCATAGGTTAGCTTTCAAAGTAAAAGAGTTTTCGAGGTGAACGAGGTGAGTGCCCGATTGTCGACGGGTAGCAAAGTAACATTATCGGTTACAAAACAAAGTTACATAAAATCAAACCGTACTCCGGGCACAGTTCGCAAATTCAACGTTAAACTGAAACCACGAGAAAGAAATCTCACTCACAAATGAACCCAGCAAATGAAACGAGTCATTTGGCGTTTTCATAAATAAGTTCAGAGCAGTCAAAGAGTTCTTAAGAAAAATGCTCGTGTTTCTTATTTGCTCAGAGTATGAGCGTGCTCTAAGTGCTCAGAATAAAATGATCTGAGCATTTTTAAATTTGACATCTGATGTCAAATATCTCTTTCGATTATTTTCTCCTACAATAAAAAAAACATCCATATTAATTTCTGCGATTAGAGAATTTAGATGAAAAATTTAAATTTTTAGGGGTGGTTTTTTTTTTAAAACCTACATATGTCGTATGTTTATTTGTATACGAGTAGGTATATAAATATATAACAATACCAAACTCAAAAACTCAGATAGAAGATCTTCAGCGAGTCTGTTGTGTTCTATAGTATTTACAGGCATATGTGTGTATGTTTATGTACACATAGATTGCTATTTCCTGATAATTTTATATTTTTGGGTTTTTCTTGTTATAGGTTTTTTCATGCTAGACAAGTCATATAAACGACGTTTGATAAAAAAAGACGTCAGCAAAGACTTGTATGTCATGGCATCAGTAGCAAATAGAAATGTTGAAATTGACTGAGTTATTTTGAAAGAATAAGTCTAGAAATTATGTTTTTAAACGTTTATTGTAAATTTTAAAAAAGAATTATTCTCTATTACAATAACTTGAAAATTGATGTCTTAATAAAAGACTTAAAGTATGACAAATACAAGATACTAAACAATACTGTACAACTGAGCAACCACTGAACTACTAGACTGAACTGAATATTAAACAATACTGATAATCTCTTATTCTAAAGTGTTGTCTTATATACTATTTCTTGAGTGATCCAACTTGTGTTTTTGGTTGTGTATTAGTTTTGGACTTTGAACATGTTTTCCTCTTTGAGGAAGTAAACATGTTATTGTTTTAGATCTGAGTTGAGATAAGGATTTTTCATGTTCCAACATGCTTTCGTCTTTGAGGGGGTAAACATGTTGTTGTCTTAGATCTGAGTTGAGATAAGGATATTTTCATGAGTTTTACTTTTGGTCTTGAATATTATAAGATAAGAATGGCCTTGAATTTTAAAGGATTGAACAAGATAAGAATGTTCAGATTTAAGAGATGCGTAATAGAACATCTGGATGGCCTTGAATGTTAAAGTGGTAAACAAGATATGAATGTTCGGATTGGTCTTGAAATTATAAGATGCGTAATTGAACGTCTGGTATTAAGATATGCGTGCTTTGGATATATGATGATTAATATAAGTTGAAATATAAGTTGGATCACGCATTTACAGCTATGAATACTTTATATTATATGATGAAATATGGGATATTTCATATGATTGAAGTGGCTTGTATGATGCTGTTTTCTATGTTAACACCCCCACCGCTAGTCTGAGGCTCCAACGAAGTAATAACGGGTCCGCCATCTAAAGTTTTTTTTTCAACTAGTGCTTATTTCGTGAATGGTAACACTTAGCTCATGTCTGATTTGACAGGTAATTAGTTGTATCCTTTCGCTGAACGAATATGGTTGTGTATATGCTTGAACAACGCTGGGAAATATTGCGACATTACTTTGAAAATCATTGTAATGTTGCAGAATGTGTGCGAAAATTGCGTACGGATTTTGGAAGAAGAGAAGCACCGTCAGCTCCGTATGTTCGTTATCTTGTGAAAAAAGTGAAAGAAACTGGCATCCTCATCGATAAACCAAAGCGTGAAAAGCCAAAAACAGTACGTACACCCGAGAATATTGATGCTGTGGCAGAAAGTGTGCGTGAAGCGCCATCAACATCAATTCACCGTCGTTCTCAACAATTGAACATTTCGGAGACATCATTGAGACGAATTTTGCATAAAGACCTTGGTATGACGCCATACAACGTCCAACTGGTTCAGGAGTTGAAGCCAACTGACCATCCAATGCGTTTTCGCTTCACTGAGTGGGCCTGCGATCGACTTACAGAAGATGCCGATTTTGCCAAAAAAATCATCTTTTCGGATGAAGCTCATTTTTATCTTGGCGGGTATGTAAACAAGCAAAATTGTCGCATTTGGGGCACAGAAAACCCGCACGCATACATTGAAAAGCCGGTACACCCAAAACGAGTCACTGTTTGGTGCGGATTTTGGTCCAGAGGCATAATTGGGCCATTTTTCTTCGAAAATGAGCAAGGAGTGGCCGTTACAGTCAATGGCGATCGTTATCGGGCCATGTTGAACGAATTTTTGTTCACAAAAATTGAAGAGGAGGACATTGGCAACATTTGGTTTCAACAGGACGGCGCTACGTGCCACACAGCCGAAGCTACACTCGATGTTTTGCGCCCTGTTTTTGAAGATCGCATTATCAGCCGCAGAGCTGATGTCGTTTGGCCACCTCGGAGCTGCGATTTGACACCGTTGGACTATTATTTGTGGGGTGCCCTAAAAGATAAGTGTTACGCCGACAAGACAGAGACGCTTTAAAGGACAATATTCGTGAAGCCATTGGTGAAATACAGCTGCACACAATCGATAATGTGCTTAAAAATTGGACCGATCGTGTAGGCTACTGCATGGCCAGCCGAGGCAGCCATTTGAATGAAATTATTTTCCATTGTTAACCGGAAGGATTGTACTTTCAAATAAAAAAAGAAATTTGAGAAAATATTCAGTAGTTTTTTTTTATAGCATTTATAGTTATTTGGCGGACCCTTTAGTTTTTCTTATTATTATATTTTTTTATTTTAAAAAGTTATATACTAACAAAATGATAATTAATATAGATGTGTATGATGATTGATAATATATTTTTTCTTTATTGTTTATTTTTATTTCTTCAATGTGCTTTCTATTATTTTCTATTTGCTCAATATGAAAGTCTTCTAATTTAATCATTTCAATACTATTGTTTTCTATTACTTCTGATATGAAATATGGAAGAATGATATTATCTTTTATTTTAAAATATGAATTTATATATGTTTTATTTTTGATTTCTGTATTACAATTTTCGAATTTAATTAATTTGCTTCTATATATATCTATTTTTAATTGATTACAGTTATGTTTGATATTTATTTTAGAAATATATTTCGTTAATACAATTCCTAGGATTATTTCTTTGATTTTTTCTTCTGTAAAATTTATCATTTTACAATAGGCTTTTTCAAATTTTATAATATTTGTAGTACAATTGTTTCTTATTTTGTTTAAGTTTTTCTCAACTTATCTTTTACATTTTTATCATATATATTATTATTTTGATCTATTTTAAAGGTGCTTTCGTTTAATGATATGGCTTTATTGTTTTTTCTGGCATTGGTTCAATGATAATAGTGGAATATGGGGAGTTGGAATATTCAGGTATTAAGAGAATTATTATAATGAGTTCGTATTCAAATATTACAGCTATTTTTGTGTCTTTAAGGCCTTGAATCTTTTGGCTAGTTTTAATTCTTGTTCTGTTAAAATGTTTCTGGTTAGTATACCTAGTTTGCTTGTTAGGATAATTTGTTCTATGTCATCTATATGATGTCGAAATAGATTTATGTCATAATTATTTAATTAAATGTGTTGTATGTAATCTATTTCGTTTTTTAGTTTAGAGAAATCGTTTTGGTTTAGTTTATTAAGGTCAGTTAAAAACTGTGTAATGTTTTTCTGTTGATTTCGAATATGTTTAGTTATATTTCCTAGTTGTTGGGATATCTTTGAATTAAATGAGATTTGCTTATTGTTTTCTAAGACTAGTTCCTTATTTTTTGAATTAAGGGCTTCTATTTTATTTTAATTTTTTTTTTTTCTTTCAATTTTGTCTTGTGAATCCATTTTGCCTGCTATATATTTAAGTCCTGTACCTATTATGTTCATAAGTGCTCGTTTTGCTTTAGGATGTGGTTTAAAGTTAGATATTTTTTGTTGTAAATGTCTGTAGTTATGTATTAATGTATTAAACATTGGGTTAATTGCACTTATTTTGATTTGTATTAGATTTATATTTTCGTGTATATGATCCATAGTATTTTCTATTTCTGTGATGTTTAGAATATGTAGAATTTTATTAAAATTTTGAATAATATTTATATCTTCTTTTTTAATTGTCATGTGTCCATTATTATTATTACAACTAAAATTCGAGAGATTGTCCATATACTAAAGATAGTATGGTTGATTGTAATAGAATGAAGATTTAAAGATTCTTCTGTAAGAGATATGAGTTATTTTAGATTTCTTTTAATTTATTATGAAGTGAATTGTCATTTCAATTTTCATTATATCATTTTATTAATTAACAAAGGTGGATTAAATAGTAGAGTGGGTAAGTTCTTTATGTGGTTTTTATTTAATTTATGAATCATTCTTAATGTTTCTTTTATTATGTTTTTTCTTTATTTGAATTGTAGGTGAATCATTATTTTGATATTTCTTTTCCGTTCTGTGTGTGATTTATAATATTTTAAATTATTTTGTTTGTTGATTATATGATTTTCATCTATTTTTTCTGTATCAAGTTTTCTGAATTTTGTATGATTTTTTCCACCACGAGTTTCTTTAATAAAGTTAGTTCCAGGTTGTATTTCTATATCTTCTCTTTCCTTTTTTAATTTATTTATAGTTGTTTGTTTTTTTTTCAATATTTTTTCTTTAATAGAGTTATATTCGGTTTTACGTATTTTTCCATTTTTGAAGTCGATTGGTTTTTTATCAGTAGTTGAATGTATGGTATTGTTATAATAATTTATAATTTTAATATCTTTTCTTTAACAGTATTATTATTTGTGTTTGGATCATGCTTTAATAATATAATGTGTTCGTTGATTGTGTTATGTAGTCTTTCTGCATCTGAATTGGATGTGTGGTTATAATTTGAAATTACTTCAAATTATAACCACACAGAAGTATAATGGATTTCTATGTTTTCGTTTTGTAAGAATTCTTTTAGTGGAAGGGCTTTAAATCCTAGCTCGTTGTCTACAATTAATTTATTTATTGGTCCAATAGCAGCGATTAATGTTGGAATACTTCTTTTAAATTCTGTCCATGTTCTTGCTGTAATTTTTATTGCTTGAGCAAATTTGCTGAATTTATCTATGAACGTGACAAAGAGTTGTTTTTCAAGTGAATAGAAAACGTCTGCATGAATAATTTCGTTTGGTGCTGAAGGGGTTTCCGTTAGTTGATATTTATTTTTAATTAGGTTTCGATCATATTTTCCTAAATTACATATGTCGCAATTATTGATAAATTGGGTTATTCTAATATTAAACTTTTGATGAAAAATTTTTAAGAATAGTTCTTTATATACTTCTATGATTCCTCTGTGATTATTTCTGAGAGGTTCATTTTTAATGATTTCAAATAATTCTTCTTCATTTGTTATGTCTTTTAGGAATTTGTTAGTTTTAATAATTTTTAATTGTCCTTGTTCTGCAAAATATTTTTGATAAACATTTTCTAGTGTTTTTATGAATTCTTTGTTATCTGCATAAAGACAGTTTAAGGATTTTGGATTGAAATGCGATTTTAAGATTTATTTTTATTAAAAAAATTTATTTGCTTAATTCTTAATGAACCGGAAGTAA
The DNA here is from genome assembly GCA_947095585.1 of Nephrocerus scutellatus. NCBI lineage: Eukaryota > Metazoa > Arthropoda > Insecta > Diptera > Pipunculidae > Nephrocerus > Nephrocerus scutellatus. The sequence goes on along the minus strand of OX352762.1, from coordinate 73,277,960 downwards.
TTTAAGAGATTGCTATGTGTGTTTTAAATATATTTAAAGGGGATTTACTAAGTGGAAATATATTTGATCCATTTTCTTCATTTCTTTCTGTAAGACTTACTTCTATTCGGGAGAGAGCGTCTGCATTTTTGTTTTTTGTTCCTTTTTTATACGTGATAATCAAATTTGGATAATTTTAGTCTCCATCTTACTAGTTTTGAATTTGGTTCTTTGATTGAGAAAAGCCAAGTTAAAGGTTTATGATCAGTTTCGATTGTAAATTCACGTCCAAAAATATATGGTCTGAAATATTTAGTTGAACTGACGATTGCTAATAGTTCTTTTTCAATGGTGCTGTAATTTATTTCATGTTCGTTTAATGTTCTGCTAGCGTACCATATCGGATGATTATTTTGGGAAAGTATTGCTCTTAATGCATAATTACTAGCATCTGTTGTAACTTGTAAGGATAATTTTTTACTTTCTTTTACTAGTAGTAAAAGTAAGTATACATAGTAATCATGAAAATTTTCGAACTCGGGATTTTTGCAGATTTACCCATTACCGTATCTCCTGAGTCAGAAAAAGCAAAAAAAAAATCTCTGTCTGTGTGTCTGTCTGTGGCTCTGTGTCCACTCTACAGCCCAGACGGCTGAATTGATTGAGACGAATTCATATACAAGCTTTTTACATAAATTGGGAGGGCCCAGTTGATTTTGGCGGAAATCGGCCAAACGGAAGTGTTAGTCGTAGTATTAAACTACTATGAGAAACTGCAAAAAAAATTACAAAAAAAAAAAAATTTATTATACATTTACTAAAGATTCCCGGCTCGTCAGTAAAAGAAAGTCGTATGGTGGCCACATCATCATTTTTTGTAAAGTCAGGATAACTTAGTATTGGATCGCTTATTAATAATTTTTTAAGTGTGTTAAAACTTTCTTGATATTTTATATTTGATATGTCTATTTTAGTATTCTTTTTTTAGAATGATGTCATTGGTTTTGCTATTAATGAATAGTCTTTTATGAATTTCCTATAATAACCAGTGAGTCCTAAGAATTGTTTAATTTGTTTTGTTGTTTTTGGTATTGGAAATTTATTTAATGATTTTATTTCAAGTTTTTTGGGATTTGGTTTTATTCCATTTTGTGTCACTATATGACCAAGAAATTCTGTTTCTTTTTTTAGAAACTCTGATTTATCGAATTGAATTTTTAGATTTTCTTTCCTTAATCAATTAAATATTAAATTGATTGAATGTATATGCTCTTGTATTGAAGTAGAGAAGATGATAATGTCGTCCAGGTAGACTAAACAAATCTTATTGATATTATCCTTTAAGATATTGTTCATAAGTCTTTGAAATGTCGCTGGGGCTGTCTTCAGTCCGAATGGCATTCTTAAAAATTCATAATGTCCTCCTTCTACACTAAAGGCTGTTTTATGAATATCTTTTTCGTCAATTTCTATTTGATGAAATCCTTTTGCTAAGTCAAGGGTTGTGAAATACTGGCATCTGCCCAGTTTATCTAGTATATTATCAATATTTAGTAGATGGTACTTGTCGTCTATTGTAATTTCATTGAGTTTACGATAATCTATGACAAGCCTCCACTTTTGTTTTCCACTGGCGTCGATTTTTTTCGGTATCCACACAGGGGCTGAATAAGGCGAATGGCTCGGCCTTATAATAGCTGCATTTTATTTGCCGAGCGAGTTCGGAATTCGAATGTCAAAACCAGCCAAAACCAGCCAAACAGCAGGTTTTCACAATTTCAAAGAAGGAATTCGACAGTGCAATTGTTGTTGTTCCTCGGCAAATAAAATACGGCTAATGTTATTTTCGAGGAGTTCTTGAATCTGGGTTTTGACTTCATCTTTATGTATGTAAGGATATATGTATGACTTCGCATTTATTGGTACATTATCAGTAGTACATTTTTACGTACGTTTATGTTTAATTGCATTTGTAAAAGAGAGATCTGAATTTTCTTGATAAAAAATGTTTGAATAATGATTTATTGTTTTCAATAATTTGTAATGTTATCCTTGGTCTATTAATGTTTGATCGTTGGCCATCTTATTATTTGCATTTTTGAGGCGATCTGGGGTGGAGCGACTATAGGCAGCGTGCACGCCAAGCGATGCTCTGTGCTAGCTCGTCGGATGTGGGGGGGTTCTTGCCTGCCACTCACCCATTTTCATTACACAAAGTTTTGCGTGCACTAAGCGGCAAAGAAACCGCGAGGAAGGAAATAAAATACGAGCAGAATCCGCAGAGGATAAAAAGCAACCACAACCGATTACCTGCTACTGTTGGAGCTGATAATGGGGGAAAAAAAACATAGCGAGTCGCTAAGGGAACCCATGTTTGTCCTTGCCCTCTAGTGAGCGCAACTTACCTTCGAAGATCAAGTAGGAGGGAAGAGATGCCAGAAATGTCTTAAGACCAACTCATTTTCGTTTTTCTTTTCAAATTCAATTATTTTATTTTTATATGATAAAGTTTCCTTATATATGTATGCCAACAAAAAAAAAGGAATATAAACTCGGGGTATTGATATGTAATCAGTACTATAGTTAAGAACAATTCGTTATATATATTTTTTCTGATTAATAAAAATTTACGCGATATACGAAGCCCAATTATGGTAGCATAAATTAAATAGGAATATAGATACTATAAAATTTTTGTATTTTTCGTTTTATCATTTTTTCTTTTATATTAAGTCCATAATATTTTTTTTCTTTAATTACTAAAGATTTACGCGATATACGAAAACAAATTATGGTAGCATAAATTAAATAGGAATATAGATACTATGAAATTTTTGTATTTTTCGTTTTATCATTTTTTTTTTTTTATATTAAGTCCATAATATTTTTTTTTCTCTAATTACTAAAGATTTACGCGATATACTAAAACAAATTATGGTAGCATAAATTAAATAGGAACATAGATACCATAAAATTTTTGTATTTTTCGTTTTATCATTTTTTTCTTTTATATTAAGTCCATAATATTTGTTTCTCTAATTACTAAAGATTTACGCGATATACTAAAAGAAATTATGGTAGCATAAATTAAATAGGAATATAGATACTATAAAATTTTTGTATTTTTCGTTTTATCATTTTTTTCTTTTATATTAAGTCCAAAATATTTTTTTCTCTAATTACTAAAGATTTACGCGATATACGAAAACAAATTATGGTAGCATAAATTAAATAGGAATATAGATACTATAAAATTTTTGTATTTTTTTTCATATAGATATCGAATGCTATTGAAAAGGGGTCAGGTGTCTTTTTTTTTTTTTTTTTTTTTTCAATTATATAGTTAAAATTGTTGGAATGTATCATTTACCTTTTAAAGCAGGGTAACCCTGTACATCTCCTTCGGCAGCGCTGACGAGGTCGACGTCCAGGATGGCTGAAACCAATTTAAATTTCTCATTAAAATTTAAGCGTGGCCCTGGCCACACGGATAGCGATAATTATTAAGCTAACGGTCATAAATTCCCCCCCTTTTTTTTTTTAAAAAAAAAGGAAAAATTAACAAACAAAAAAAAAGACAAAACGAGACCAATTCAATGCCACTAACTTATTCATGGGTTTTACCCCGCAAAGCAACCTTTGAGAACAGTAATCGTAAACACGGAACTATGCTTCCAAATTTCATATATATTCAACAAAAAAAAAAAATCTGCGGGTTTCCGAGATGTTGTTAAAGGTAAATCCGTTGTCGGCGTCCAGTAATACAGGTATTATGCTTGACCCATAAATCGAAAGGGCCTTTTGGTGACACAAGGTAGCAGTAGCATTGATACCAAAAAAATTACACTTCTCTGTTCCAGTTTTAATGGTAAGTACGACTTTCTTGCATTCGTTAAATCCGAGTTAATTTTTTCTTTGCAGGGGAATTCATTGGGGCCCGTGGGTTAACGACGGCCATTTTTTTTTTTTGTTTTAGCACATGGAAGAAAATATGTATTTATTCGATGGAATTTTCCTTAAAGTTAATAAAAAAAAACGTGCGACGGGAATAATATACTGGGGGACCAGTAAAGCAAAAAAAAATAACTTTAATTATTTGTAAATAATTTCGCAGAAAAAATTTTATTTGCTGCGACAGCCCTTTTCAGTGGACTTTATCACATAAAAAAAATTACACATTTTTGCCGTTTTAAATTTTTCTTTAAAGTTAATAAAACGCGCGACGGGAAATGATTAAAAGGTCCTCGTCGTTATTAATAAAACAAAAGGCACTTTTAATTAATCTTTTGAAATAAATTTCGCTTAATAAGGATAATCACTGTGACAGCCATTTTTTTATTCAGTGGTCTGCCTGAACTATTATCAGTGACGCTGACCGGTGTCGGTGAGTATTGTAACGAAACTGCCATACGGTGAAAATTTTGTTTAAATTCTTTTAACAAATTTTTAATGCCATTACCAAAAATTTATTAGTGTTGCATTTCGTAAGATTTTTTTGTTGTAATGATTACTGACTAAATTTCCAATCTTTTTTTTTGTATTATTATAGATTCGTCGAGAACTTCGCGGCGTGGGTTGACGACGGCCATTTTCACTTTTTTTTTGCTTTAGCACATGGAAGAAAATATGTATTGATTCGATGGAATTTTCTTTAAAGTTAATAAAAAAAACGCGACGGGAATAATATACTGGTCCCCGTTGTTTTATTTAATAATAAAGCACAAAAAAATAACTTTAATTATTTGTAAATAATTTCGCAGAAAATTTTTTTTTTGCTGCGACGCCCTTTTTCAGTGGACTTTATCACATGAGAAAAATACACATTTTTGCCGTTTTAAATTTTTCTTTAAATTTAATAAAACGCGCGACGGGAAATGATTAAAAGGTCCACGTCGTTATTAATAACGGGTGTTTTTTTGGGAGGTTTGTTTTTCCGATAGATGTCGTTTTATTTTATGACAGTTGTTTTGACAGCTCAAAGTGGCATTTCTACTCAGTATTGTTTGGCAAATCATTATGAAAAAAAAAAAAAAAAAAAAAAAAAAAAAATGACATTTGTGAAAAATAGTCGTGGTAGCCATATGCCAGAAATTGTGTTTAAATTTTGGTCATTTCATAATTCTATATGTGTTTCATTCAAAAAAATAATCGGCAACCTCTTAAAAAAACACCCGACGTGTTTTTTTAAGAGGTTGCCGATTTTTTTTTTGAATAAAACACATATAAAATTATGAAATGACCAAAATTTTTTTTTATTTGGTAGATAGTTTTTTGGCATTTAACATTTAAACACAATTTCTGGCATATGGCTACCACGACTATTTTTCACAAATGTCATTTTTTTTTTTTTTTTTTTTTTTTTTTTTTTTCATAATGATTTGCCAAACAATACTGAGTAGAAATGCCACTTTGAGCTGTCAAAACAACTGTCATAAAATAAAACGACATCTATCGAAAAAACAAACCTCCCAAAAAAACACCCTTTATAACAAAAGGCACTTTTAATTAATCTTTTGAAATAAATTTCGGTTAATAAGGATAATCACTGAGACAGCCATTTTTTTATTCAGTGGTCTGCCTGAACTATTATCAGTGACGCTGACCGGTGTCGGTGAGTATTGTAACGAAACTGCCATTATTGTGAGTCTAACTCAACTTCATCGCCTCTCTTTTTTTTTCTTCCTTCTTTCTGCTTCTTCGTATTAACTACTTGTTGGTGATGCTTGTAGAAAAAAATTTTCATCAAAGCGGTGTAGCAAGAGAGAGAAAGTGTGATGCTGCTGCATCCGGTGATGTGTCGAAATAATGATGCAGTCGGTAAGACGAAAAAAACTTTTCGGAGGGAGTGTGTTCAACTACTGTCGATAGGAGTTGACTTTACAATCATTCAATTTTCCATAATGCAACTTCGATTTAAAACGAATCAAGTTGAGGTAAATCGACAACTAGGCGGTATCCATATCAAATTTGTCTTCTTTCCGTAATGTATCGTCGCCACCACAAATTTTTGCTTCTCTTCTGCGTTGAGATGTTGAGTTCGTATTTGTTCTGTTAATTATTTATTATTCTATTCTTCTATTATAGAGAAACTTTTTATATTAACTTCTTTAATTTCATTTGGATTTATTTCGAATGGACCTTGGCATTTTACATTCGTTTGAACTTCAATCTTATGATTTTCAACATTGTAAATTCATTCATCAAAAATTATTTCGTTTTTCAAGAACTTCTGCTTCTTGAGGTAAACTAATCCTTCTTGTTGACCAATAATTGTACGGTATGTTTGTTTGATCTTTCAAACAACATTCGTATAGTTTGTCCATTGATTTCTAATAGATTATGTTTATAATATATTTTAGCGTTAAATCGTTTCAGTATGTCGTTGCCAACAATACCGTCGTATTTATCATGGAACGCGCAGACTAAAAAGTCAATTTTTTGCTTTAAATTACCAAATTCTTTAAAAAGAGGAATTGATACTCTTTCCGTTACATTTATATTATGTTGCAGTGTTTTAATTTTAGTTTTATTAATTGGTACTTTCCACTTATGGTTACAAAGACCTGGATTTATTATAGAGTTTGTCGCTCCAGTGTCAATAATGAATTTTAATGGATTTTTATTAGACTTTATATTTACAAATGGTAAGTCTCCTCCGAGGCTCGTGAATGAAAATTTTCACTTGTTTCGCATTTATTTATATCCACAGGTTCAACAGTTTGATTTTGTTGGATATCAGGCAAATTATTTTAATGTCATTTGTAAATTGATTATAATTTGGCTGTCTATAATTATTATAACTATAGTTCTATCATTATTGAACTAGTTATAATTATTGTTCCTATTCTGATATTGGTTGGATCTATAATTATTATATTGTTTATCTCTATTTTGTCTTTGGTCTTTCCTATTAAACTGTTCATTTTTGTTTTGGTATTGGTCATTTTTATTAAATTGTTCTTTTTTATTCTGATTTGGGTCTGTCTGTCTGTATCTATAATTGTTAAGATGTTCGTTTCTGTTTGAGTTAGTTGGTATTTATTTCTATATTCTTGTTTATTTGGAGAAAAATTATTATTTTTATTGTAACTATTATTATAACGTATTTTTCTATTATTATTACGATTATAGAATGGTTCTGGGTTTGATTGATTTCCGTAGCCTGTTTGACTAAGTATATCAATTGCTGATTCTAAATTTTTAGGATTTCTACAAATTAAAATTGTTTTCATTGGTTCAGGTATTTTATTTTTAAATATGTCAAGTGCAGTACGTACACTCAGAGAAAAATACTATGGAATTAATTTTATTTACCATTAATCCAATAGTTTTGGAAGTGAAACTACTTTAGCGACGGTAAGGAGAAAATTTAGTAGGGTATCAAAAATAAAATTGTGTTACGTTTTTGTGTTCGGATTTTGTGTTCCGTTTTTGTGCTCGGATTTTGTGTTCCGATTTTGTGTTCGGATTTTGTGTTCCGTTTTTGTGTTCGGATTTTGTGTTCCGATTTTGTATTCCGTTTTTGCGTTCGGATTTTGTGTTCCGATTTTGTGTTCGGTTTTGTGTTCCGTTTTTGTGTTCGGATTTTTTGTTCCGATTTTTTGTGTTATATGATTGAATTATGGGAACTAAGCCATTTCTCAAGCGATTCGTATGAAACTCGGAATGTAGGACTAGTATCCGACTATAAGATTTTTTCCTATGGAAATTCTGGGATCTGGCCAATAGGGGCTGGAATTTTTGGAACCAAGCCAATTATCAAGCGATTCGTATGAAACTCGGAATGTAGGACGAATATGCGACTGTAAGACTTGTTCCTATGGAAATTCTGGGATCTGGCCAATAGGGTCTGGAATTTTTGGAACCAAGCCATTTCTCAAGCAATTCGTATGAAACTCGGAATGTAGGACTTATATGTGACTATAAGATTTGTTCCTATGGAAATTCTGGGATCTGGCAAATAGGGTCTGCAATTTTTGAAACCAAGCCATTTCTCAAGCGATTCGTTTGAAACTCGGAATATAGGACTAATATGCGACTATAAGATTTGTTCCTATGGAAATTCTGGGATCTGGCCAATAGGGTCTGGATTAATCGTAATATCGGCAACTACGTCAAAAAAGTAGAGAAGTAAAACGGATTGTATATTAGAAAATGTTTTTTATAAATTTTTCCTCTAAATTTTACTTTTTGGGCACAAAAAGATTCCGATAGATTAATTTAAATTAATTTTTCTGTACTTTACTTGAAGATTACAACTGTATAAATAAAAATTAAGGCCAGCTTAAATCGCAAGTGTAAATGAACTATTAATCCGTGAATTCGTAGCCTTGCCTGCATTCTTATTCTGTATATGTAAAGCTTCAAAGCGCATACACCACAAATCCTTTTCCAAATATTTATCTTTTAATGCGTCAACTTTCGTCATATAGTCAATTGCGGACATACAATGGAGGATACAGGACTCGTGGGAATCAACTATTGTTGGTTTCCATTTAACACTTTTGAACATTAAGAACAGCATGAAGGAGCAAAAATAATATATAATCACGTGAATCTAGAAGCAAAAATAAATTAATACTAAATATTTATGTAACCAAATAAGAACGTACTTTTATCAATATCCTGCTCTAATTCGTTTAGTAGTTTAATAGAAATTTTGTTTTTAATTTGCGTTTTAAAGTAAGGCACTATTTTTGTAACAAATGAAGGCCAGAGTAAAAACAGACGTGATGAATTAGCATCAAAAATAATTTTGTAATCGATGTCAACCTGCAAATAAAATAAAATTAATAAATTTTTAAACTGTTATGCTCATATAATAATAACTTACCAAACTATGCCCAAGACGAGCTACACTTTTTGTCAAAACACCACGCGTATCTTTTACGAATGAGAAGATTTTGTCTGTGCAACGATGCAACAACTTTTAGACTTCTACGAGTTTAATCCAGACATAACGGATTAAAATTCCAAGGAAAAATTCGTCGGTAATAAGCAGTTATACTATTAAAACAATAGTGTGAACCATTATGATAATAACACATACTATAAATAATTCAATAAACATTTACTATTAATAAATAACTATTTTAGAATATTAAAATAATAATGTTTTCATATAAATATAATATGGAAGATACTATTAGTTCAATGGGTTTTCTAGTTATATTAATTATGTTTATAATCAAATAGCAATAGTTTCTTCCCTATTAAATTAATAGTATAAAAAATTGGGAAATCATTGAATTAATATGAAAAACTCATTTATATCCCTACTATAACATCAAAAACTGTCCTATTAAAAAATTAATAGGACACTTTTTTCTGAGTGTATTTTATTTAATGCACATTCGTTCGCTATTTTACCAGGGCCAGTTACTAATAAAGTTTTGTTATTTAATTTTCGTAGTTTATCTTTAACTAGCTGTTCCCGGGCGCTTTGCTACCCGCACACATGAACACCCGGGGTGACGGGAGTACTATAGCCTATAACCTTCCCTCACCTGCCAATAATTTACGTTGACATTTTTTTAAAAATACGTTTGTAAATCTCATGTTAAAATTTTACCTTTTCCCCTTCCATCTATACCGATAACTTTCCTCTACCTGTCAATCATATATCTTACAAATTTCATAAAATTCAGTTTAAAAATGTGGCTGATATTAAAATTTTACATTCCCTGTGTGTAAAATAAAATAACTACTAATCAACAAATGCAGTTTTCGTGAACCATGTGTATAAAATTTGAAGAAAATCGGGTTAATTTTTTTAAAATACCTGTAAGCAAATTGTGAAATGGTGACCCCTTGACCCAGGAGTCTGACCACTTTCAAAATATGCCTATTATGTGTTCATTATGGTATAAAACCCCTATGTTAAGTTTGAACGCGATCGATTCATTAAAACATGTAATTTGTAAAAACATAAAAACAAATTCGTATGGTGACCCCTTGATCTAGGAGTCTGACCACTTTCAAAATATGCCTATTATGGTAGAAAACCCATATGCAAAGTTAGAACGCGATCGGTTGAAGGGTTTGGCAGTCCATACCGGCCATACATACATACAAAGTTTCACTTTTATATATATAGATTTCATTAAAAAAACCTAAAACATTGTTTTTGAAAGTAAAACCTCTTAATTCGTCGAAAAGTTGTCCTACACTCCGTCTTTCAGCAAAGTTATTTTGTAAAACGATTTTAATATCATTCCAAGCAATGGCTTGAGTATAAATTTCTATTACTTCTCTAGCTTTCCTGATAAGTTTGCTTCTTATTACGTCCGAAAATAAATATTAATAGGAGAGATATTCTGTCTACTAAATTGGTGAATGTTAATAAGTTATCTGAATTTCCATCAAAGTAAGGAAGGGCGTTTAGGTATTTAATAGGATCTAGGATTATTTTATTTTCTGGGATAATATTATTTTCTTGCATTAAATTATCTTGCATTAAATTATTAACTTTATTTTCCATTTTGATATTTTTAAATACTAGCTGTTCCCGGGCGCTTTGCTACCCGCTCATTGACGCCACGCCCACTTACACCCGCGTTTCCCGGCTGCCCCATCCCACTGACCTCCGCTCACTGACCTCCCGCCCACTGACCACCCACCCAATGACCACCCTCCTTTTGACCTCATACACACTGACCCACCGCCCACTGAACTCACACCCACTGACCTCCCGCCCACTGACCTCCCGCCCACTGACCCCCGCCCACTGACCACCATCCTATTGACCTCATACACACTGACCCACCTCGGAAAAAAAAGACACCAGCGCCACCTATCGGGTCCAAATTTTGTCAACGACTTTCTTTTTATTTAAATATTATATGGTGTGAATTTGAGCCGAATCGTTCCATTAATAAGAATTTTCGGGGAAAAAAAGACACCAGCGCCACCTATCGGGTCCAAATCGTTTCATAAATAAGAATTTTCATGAAAAAAACGATACCAGCGCCACCTAGCGGGGCTGAATTCACCTTTTAAACCTTTTCTGGACTTCCACAAATAATTTAAGACCAAAATTAGCCAAATCGGTTCAGCCGTTCTCGAGTTTTAGCCAGTCTAACGAGCAGCAATTGATTTTTATATATATAGATTTGTTTGTAATAATAAAGAAACCTTTTATTTTATATATATATTAAAAATTGTATGGATTTTATTTGTTTAAAATTATTTAAATTTTATATATTTTTTTTTAAAAGTAAAAATGTCTATGATTTCACCTTGATTTTATTGCTGATCTGATCATAAATATTGATTGATGTTCTTTGTCTTCTTTTTTTTTTGGTGTTAATTTGTTATATCGAATCGTCTTTGATTTGTCTTCTAATGATGTTGCGAATAATCGTCTTTGATTCGTTTTCTTTGTGTTGATTTGGCCAATAGTTTATTTTTGTTAATGTTCTTTATTTTGTTTTGATTTGTGTTCTTATTTTTTCGAATAATGTTAAAATTTTGTAACAAATGTTCGTACAAATTGTTTACTTATTTTTGTGAATGATGTAATTATTTTTGTAAAAAATGTTCGTAAAAATTGTTCACTTATTTTGTGTATGATGTAATTATTTTTGTAAAAAATGTTCGTAAAAATTGTTCACTTTTATTTGTGAATGATGTAATTATTTTTGTAAAAAATTTTCGTAAAAATTGTTCACTTATTTTTGTGAATGATGTAATTATTTTTGTAAAAAATATTCCTAAAAATTGTTCACTTATTTTTGTGAATGATGTAATTATTTTTGTAAAAAATGTTCGTTAAAATTGTTCACTTATTTTTGTGAATGATGTAATTATTTTTGTAAAAAATGTTCGTAAAAATTGTTCACTTATTTTTGTAAACGATGTAATTATTTTTCGTGGATCTTCATAAAATTTCTGCACTTCTGCTGTAGAAATTTTTCACTATTATTGCAAATAATGCAATAATTTTTGCGTAGAATTTTTTTATAATTTCTGCACTTCTGCTGTAGAAATTTTTCACTATTATTGCAAATAATGCAATAGCTGTAGAAATTTTTCACTATTGTATAAATTACTTATTTGCGAATACTTCTGCTATACGCGAATTTGTAGTTTTTACACTTTTTGTTGTGGAGTGCTTTAAATTTAAAAAAAAACAAGTCTTAATTGACTAGCACTATCCTACCCCGACTGCGCCAATTATGTTTTCAAACGTTTATTGTAAATTTTAAAATAGTATATTACATAACAAGCAAGAAAAGTGGAGTTTATCGTGCGAGGTCGAAGCTATCTAACGAGCACGATGAGCACTTTTCTGCGAGTAATGTACGCTATATTTCACGCGTCCAAACCGGTTTTTCTGCTTAATCGAGAGAGAAGCAGAAATGTGAGAATGTGTGTTCGCTGTGACTGCAGTAAATAACAAAGATTTGATATGATGAGATATGATAACATAACTATTGTTGTTATGGGCTACTTTCGAAGCTAGTTTATAGCGTATGAAACAGTCACTTTCGGCTATGGGCGCGTGAAAAAGAATTATTCTTTATTACAAAAACTTGAAAATTGATGTCTTAATAATAGACTTAAAGTATGACAAATACAAGATACTAAACAATACTGTACAACTGAGCAACCACTGAACTACTAGACTGAACTGAATATTAAACAATACTGATCATCTCTTAAGATTAGATTAAGATATTTTATTAAACATTTAGATATAATACAATTTTGACTTAAAAACTAAACTTATAACTAATCTTATTAAGTGTCGGCTCAACAATAGGGGCCCGACGTATTTACATTGTCTTTTTTTTGTATTGCTTATTATTAAACAATATTTTTTACTACCTAATCTACTATATGTTTATTTTTAAAGCAATTTAATTTCAAACGATAAATTTTAAAATAAAATAAAAATGAAAAAAAAAATTAGAGGGGGTATAAAGAGGGCGATCTTCAGCCTCTGTAAGGTTTATTGCTGGCCTTCTCGTAGAAGGAGACGTCTTGATTATTAAAGATGTCGTCAAATCTAGAATCTGTGAATCCTCTGATGTTTATATAGCGGTGGCTTGGCTCGATTTCTTCGATTCTCAGTCCTTGCATCTCCGGACTTGGATATGTTTCCAGCCCATCAACGAATTTCTTTGCCATTCGGAACAAGTGGTCGGTTATGGGCAGCAGACCTGCCTCGTCGTAAAGCCTTGCACTCGAGACAAATTAGTTACTATTTGGCACCCTCCAGAGTCATGTTCATATTCTTAATACCTTTCTTTCGAATAGGGAGATCTTCTTCATCGCTGTTGGTTACACGGTAAACCATATGGGATAGCCATAGGTTATCACTGGCCCGATGAGCTGCTTGTAGATGAGCAGCCTGGTGTTGTTAGACAGTCTGTTTCGCCTTCGTAGAAGCGGGTGCACAAAATGAAGGGCATAATAAGCTTTTTTCAAAGTTTTATCGATGTGGGCGTTAAACTTGAGCCTCTCGGTGAAGTTTATTCCCAGGTACTTCGTCTCTGATTGGGTTTTTATTACTGTGTTGTCTGGAAGGGTGATTTTTAATCCTCTGCACCGGCTAACAAAGTTTTTTCTCCCTGTTCTTGTCCCTGGAACTCGGAAGCAGATGAGTTCCGTTTTATTTGCATTTATCTCCAACCCCCACTTAAGGTAGTAGTCCCAAAGATTTCGGAGGTGTTCCTCCACTCTTCGGGCAGCTATCTCAGGAGAGAGAGAAACGGTAAACGTGATGGAGTCATCCGCGTAAAGCATGCTGCTTGTTCCGGCTGTATTGGTGGGTTGATCCGCCGCGTAGATGTTGAAAAGGACTGGGCCAAGTCTGAAACCTTGAGCAACTCCGGCTTTAATCCCTTTCCTAGTGGATGAGTCGCGAAAAATCTGTACAAAAAAGACCCTGTGAAAGAGAAAATTTTTAATTATTTTTACAATATAATTGGGGAAGCCAAATCTAATAAGTTTGAACAGTAGCCCGTTGATCCATATACTATCGTAGGCTTTTTCGATGTCTAGCAAACAGGCTACTGTACTGCTTTTAACGTTCAGTCCTCGAGTGACGTTGCTGTGCAGTTTCAGCAGAGGGTGCATCGTTGAGTGCTTCTCTCGGAAACCGAATCACCGATATCACCAGCAAGGTCTCAACCTCGTTGACTTTGATGCTGACAGCTGTTGCTCCCATGCTACGCAACCCACTGACTTGCACCTTCTCGCCTGCCATAGTGTCCTTGATAAGGACCGCCGTCCCAGAGCGTCCATTGCTTTTATCGACCCTGTGGATATTGTATCCGTCTGGACTGAACGGGTTTCTCCCTGTGAGGATTGTTTCCTGTAAAAGAAGAATGTCAGGTTTATTAGTTTTAATAAATAATTTAAGTGTGAATCGCCTTGCTAAAGAATAAATGGAGTTCACATTATATGAGAATATACTTATCCTGCTTATTGTGAACATAATTCACAAATAAGTCGACCAAAAACGATTGTTTTGGACCTGTCATCAAGGCTGGTATAATTAGCAGGCACGACTTTTCTTGCCTTCTGCAAAATTGTGAAATGGTCTGCTCCGAATAACCTTTCAGTGTCGTCGAAAATGTTAGTTTTTTGAGTAGATGGGGCCATTTTTAAAGCCTGCTTCTTCACTGGTTTACTGCTTTCTTGGATGGTTGGTGGTGGTTTGTTGATTGTAGCTGGTTTGCTAACAGTCCCCATAGCAGCTATACTAGCAAAGCTAACTGCTTTCACTATCGCTTTTGCGGCAGATTTCTGGACGAACTTATGCTGCTCCATCTTCTTTTGGGCGGTTTTTACCTTTTCCGCCATTTTCTCCTTATATTTAGGACATCCTCGATAGTTTGCAGGATGTCCATTTTTTTGGCAATTTGTGCAGAAGACGTTGTCGTCTTTCTTGTTTTCTGCGATTCTCAGGCATTGGCCAGGTAAATGTTCGTCTTTGCACTTGACACATCTATATTTCATGCCGCAATTGCTTGCGGCATGTCCAAACTTTTGGTAATTTTTGCATTGGGTAATGCCTGCTGGTTTTAGATTTTCCCAATGCACCAGCTGGTTCATCAGGAGGGTTTTTGAGTATACTGCTGCCTTATCGCAGTTCTTCTCAAGCTCTACAATGAAATGGTTAAATTTCCTGTCATTCCTCTGTGATTTGAAGGGTTTGACCTCCACTACAGGGACACCCTCTGCCGTCAACGCTTCATTGACATCCTCAGTGTCAAAGGAGTGGTGAATACCTTTAAGGACCAACAATTCTTTCCTGTCCTCCTTAGCGGTAAAGGTGTTGAATTCAGTCTTTCCCGACTGTAGGAAAGACCGAATTCGCTGGTGGCCGTCTTTGTTCATGGCCGTAACGACCGATTTGCTGCTATTGATGTTGCGAATTCTGCAACTAATATTGGCACTCTTCGTGAACTTTGAGAGTTCAGCGACATTCAGTCTGAAGCAGACAATTGAATGCATAGCAAATGGTTTAGTTGTTGGTCCAGTACTCTGAGTGCTTATGTTTCCTTGAGCGGTTGTGATGACTGCACCGTTTTACGTTGTACCTCTTTTGGTTTTGTTGTATTCTCCACAACAATTGGTTTTGGCGCAATCCTGACATCATTGGCTACTGAAGGCGGAGATGAAGTTGGTGGTGATGAAGGTCTGGAGCTTGGGGACAATCTTCTTATTTTTGCCTTTACTGGCATGGTTGCGGGAGATGATCGATCCTTGCGACTATCTTCGTCGCTAAAATTATCCTCTCCTCAGCAGCTGCATTCGGACGCTTCAGTATCCGATTCCTCGACAACGCTCATGGTTTCCTCCTCTGAAGTCGCTGAATCGCACAGCTGGTTCACTTCATCCAGCCTTCTGTACAATGACAACAGGAAATCCCCACCATGGTTGGTGACTTGTTCCTTAATTAAGGATAAG
Organism: Nephrocerus scutellatus; assembly: GCA_947095585.1. Lineage (NCBI taxonomy): Eukaryota > Metazoa > Arthropoda > Insecta > Diptera > Pipunculidae > Nephrocerus > Nephrocerus scutellatus. Next base: position 73,262,060 of record OX352762.1, on the reverse strand, counting down.
ACCTCGTTGACTTTTTCCTTCCTTTTTGCCTTTTTCCCCATTTTATAGGGCTGATTGAAAGGAAAACCTTTTCTGAAAATAAATTCTAATAACTGGAAAAGAAAAATATTCCTGAAATTAAAAAATAATTAGTGAAATAATAAAAAAATAAAAAAGTAGTAGGTAGCGAAATGCTCGCTTTTGGGGTTGGGTTTTTTTTTAATCGGTAGCAGGTAGCTAGACGATATGATGCGTGATCTGCGTGTGCTCGTGTTGAGCGCTCGATGATGACTGATGTGATCATCTCTTATTCTAAAGTGTTGTCTTATATATTATTTCTTGAGTGATCCAACTTGTGTTTTTGGTTGTGTATTAGTTTTGGATCTGAGTTGAGATAAGGATATTTTAATGAGTTTTACTTTTGGCCTTGAATATTATAAGATAAGAATGGCCTTAAATTTTAAAGGATTGAACAAGATAAGAATGTTCAGATTTAAGAGATGCGTAATAGAACATCTGGATGGCCTTGAATGTTAAAGTGGTAAACAAGATATGAATGTTCGGATTGGTATTGAAATTATAAGATGCGTAATTGAACGTCTGGTATTAAGATATGCGTTAACCGAGCGGTTAACATCAAATTTTCATTAAAACTCAAATACTAAAGAATTGAGCATTGCCTAAAGTTACATTTTGTCTGGCGACATGCACAGTTGTTAACTATAAAGATTTTTTATTGCTTTAGAACTTATCGACTTTCACCACATGTAGGTTGTTGCTTCTACGGTTGTAGAGTTTTAATACTAATATCAATAGTCCAGTAGATTTAGAAAATCGTAAAAAATAAAGGGCTGAAATTGCGAATTTCAGTTTTTGAGGGCTTGCGTGTGGCGTTTACCAAGTGGCGCGTGTGAAATATATTATTTTCACGTGTAATCCCCTAGAGAAAATATGGATGTCTAACTGTCACTAATCATAGCAACTATCCCAAAAATTATGGGATAACATCGGATTAACATCGGTTGTTCTAGATTATTTTTGCATATATTCCCCTCCCTACCAGCACTAATAGAGATGAAAGTGGTGTATTTTAAGTAATATGTGTACCAACTAACAAGATAAGTTAAAATTGAGCAAGGCATTCCACAGTTATGCTAGAACAAAAAAATGTACATATATACAACCATTTATATACACTTATATAGTTATTATTCAAAAAATACTTTATTCTGCAAGACCGCAAGACCAAGACGAAGACTAATGGCACGAATGCAAGACCAAGACCAAGACTCGACTTGCAAGACCAAGACCAAGACCAAGACCACTATATTGCAAAGTCCTACCTAGTTTCTTATGTAATCATCTAATAAACTTTCCAAGGTTTTCAAAAGAAAGGAAGTTATTGGTCTTCGGTCCTTTGGGTTATCATGTGAGCTTTTTCCTGCTTTTAGAATGAAGACTACTTTAACATCCGTTCATTTCACAGGAATTTGTATTAATTTCAGACAACCTTTGAGAATCACCTCTAACCATGGAAGGAGAATCTCTAGGTTATTCTGTAATTCTGCTGGTAAAATATTGTCTGGACCAGCTGCCTTATAAGGCTTGTATCCGCTAATTGTCCACTTGATTCGCCTAGTGCTAACAATGCATCTATGCAAATCGTATGAGTTCTATGCTGAATGTTAAGTTTTAACTCGTTTCTCGGTTCGGTCGATCCTGGAAAGTGAGTTTCTAGAAGAAGTTCAAGAGTTTCCTTGCTCGAAGTTATCCATGAACCATCCAGTTTTATTAAATAACTGGGATTGGTTGGGTTAGCGGAGAGAATCTTCCTAAGGTGAGTGGTCTCTGAGACCCATTTTATCACAGAAGAGTCTCCAAGATTTCCTCTGAGCCTTCATTAAACCTCTCTTATATATAAGTTTGAGGCACTCCTTATAGGAGTCCCAGTCTTTGGTTTTTTTAGTACAATTTGTCATGTTAAAGGCCCTTCTACTAGTTTTCTGGTGCTTCCTTAGTTCAGAGGACCACCATACTGGTCATAACACACATGTTAACTTTATACAATTCAAATATCAATTTATTAAACTAATTTTTAGAATTCTACACCAATTTAGGACAATATGTATAATCATTTGCTATTGTGGTCTACAAAAAGAAAATAAATAAAAATAAAAAAATGCATCTTGTTTGCAGTACATTAAAAGGTACAATCACTGATTTTATCAGGCCATCTGCCTTATTGCCATATATTTACATGGTTCTTCCCATATTAAAAAACAAATACTAAAAGTTCCAAAAAAAAATAAATAAAGATCATCTTGTTTACAGAACGAATTTCGGTCCAAATATACCAATTACGTTTTTGTCGAAACAGACGTAATTCACCAGATGAGGAAGACAAAAAAATATAACCAGGTTCAAGATTCCTACGGGGCAGCATACCGTGGATTCGTCGCAGAAACACAAGAATCGTGTGAAAACCCTCCTTTTCGTGCGGTACAGCCTTAAAAAAAACCACCCATAAAAATTTAAATTTTTCAGGTAAATTCTCTAATAGAAGTTACATATTATGTGTTTAAAATTTGAAAGAAATCGAGCTTATTAAAATTAAGTTAAAAAATTTACATGGGTACCACTCGGGTCTCAGGGCCTGAAATTTTTACAAAAAGTGTTGCCCATTGGAGATACACATGTGTATAAAATTCAAAGAAAATCGGGTTAATTTTTTTAAAAATTTGTATGGTGCCTCATGACCCCGGGGTCCTCAAAATTTTTACAAAAAGTGTTGTCCACACACATGTGTATAAAATTTGAAAAAAAACGGGTTAATTTTTTAAAAAATTTGTATAGGGCCACACGACCGCGGAGGCCGGGGTTTGGACACCCCGTTAACAAAAAGTGTTAACCATTGGAGATACACATGTGTATAAAATTTTAAGAAAATCGGGGTAATTTTTATTTTAAATTTGTATGAGGCCCCACAAACCCGGCGTTTGTATAGGCCACCATGATCCCGGGGCCCGGGGTCTCCAAAATTTTTACATAAAGTGTTGTCCATCGGAGATACACATGTGTATAAAATTTGAAGAAAATCGGGTTAATTTTAAAAAAAAATTGTATGGGGCCCCACGACCCCGGGGCATTACGATCCCGTGGCCCGGGGTCTCCAAAAATATATAAAAAATGTTGTGCATCGGGGATACACATGTATAAAATTTTTTAAGAAAATCGGGTAAATTTTGTAAAATATTTGTATGGGAGCCCCCCGACCCCGAGTTCCACGACAAACAAACCAAAAAAAAAACACAAACAAACACACGGGCAAGCGAAGTTAATATAGAGGCAGCAGTCTTAAAATTTTGCTAATTAGTTGTTTTAGTAAATGTGGTCTCATTTTTACTGGTATGGACATATTTCTTTCAGAATCGTCGCCAATGTCCCTGAACTCGACTTGTACAGTTTCCATCGGTTAAGCCGATTTTCTGGAACGTTCTGCAAATTTTCTTCAGGTACCGTCTCGATTGATCTCGTGAGCAAAAATCGCATGTCATCATTTTGGTCAATAGATATTGGTGTAAGAGGGCGTGAGTTTAACATAGCTTCGATTTCACATAGGAGCGTGGAGAATTCTTCTAAATTCAGTGTTACATCTGCGGTAGCCCTTGTAAGTTATGTTTCATGCACTTTACGACTGCTTCCCAAAGTCCGCCCAATTTGTAGCAAATTCAGCATGCGTTCGGGATACCTTTCTCTAATAATTTGCCACCTAGTATCTAATATTTTTGTCTTGATAGATGAAATAATGTAGATATATTGGGAGTAGGTAAGTAAAATATTGTGCATTGAAGACATTATTGCATTTATTGTACAGTTGGTGAGATCTTAGGAGAAGTACTGGGTGTTTTGCGTTGTTATTGCAATTGGCATTGTTGAGACGATAAACCAATATGTTATGGTTTTTTATTGCTCCTATCCTGACTTCAATGTTTTGATTTCTCGTTCATATTGGGATGGTTGGCACATCTCCACATGTATTGCTCAGCCGTTTTTAATTCTTCATAAGTGAGCCGTGGTACTGATTTAGCGTTGAGTTCGGCGGGTTTTTGTGATCGGTGATTGATATGGTGTATTCTCGATAATCGAATAAGTCGTACACAAAATCCAAGTTTAATAGATCTGTAGTCGAAAATTTCGACAAACAGCTCATCTATGACATAAGTCTCCAAGAGCGCATTGTTAGCCTCTAGTGTTGATTATGAGCAACCAAAGCTGACCAAGCAAACACAAAATAAAGTTCAAAAACAAATATAAAAATTATGGATTTTCTTCATATCAAAGAAAACAATTGTGTGAATTAGCACATACCGAATTTCATACAAATCGCTAGAGAAATTGCTTTGTTCAAATTCCAGACCATAATGATCATATTCATGAATTTCAATGGGAAAAAATCTTATAGTCGCATCTTAGTCCCACATAATAAATTTCATGCAAATCGTTTGAGAAATTGCTTTGTTCCCAAAATTCATCCAGAGGAAAAAGTCTTATAGTCGCATCTTTGTCCTACACCCCGAATTTCATACGAAGTCTTATAGTCGCATCTTATTCCCACATATTTGTTTTAAATATTAATAAAGTTATCAAGTTATTAATATCCGATTCTTTTTATTTAACTCCCCGATTTTTGGTAAAAAGGACACAAGAAGCAATCCACAAACTGGTAACCCCGACGTGATCCAAAATTTAATGGGGAAAGACGAGCATCAGAGTGCTCCCACTACGCAAACGCAAGTGACAAGGGAGTCGCAGCATGAATTGACAATGGCTATCCCAACAAATCAATGAGTTAAAAGTTTTAGCGCAAATCTCGGAATCTTGTCCATGAACCATCCAGTTTTATTAAATAACTGGGATTGGTTGGGTTAGCGGAGAGAATCTTCCTAAGGCGAGTGGTCTCTGAGACCCATTTTATCACAGAAGAGTCTCCAAGATTTCCTCTGAGCCTTCATTAACCCTCTCTTATATATAAGTTTGAGGCACTCCTTATACGAGTCCCAGTCTTTGGTTTTTTTAGTACAATTTGTCATGTTAAAGGCCCTTCTACTAGTTTTCTGGTGCTTCCTTAGTTCAGAGGACCACCATACTGGTCATAACACACATGTTAACTTTATACAATTCAAATATCAATTTATTAAACTACTTTTTAGAATTCTACACCAATTTAGGACAATATGTATAATCATTTGCTATTGTGGTCTACAAAAAGAAAATAAATAAAAATAAAAAAATGCATCTTGTTTGCAGTACATTAAAAGGTACAATCACTGATTTTATCAGGCCATCTGCCTTATTGCCATATATTTACATGGTTCTTCCCATATTAAAAAACAACTACTAAAAGTTCCAAAAAAAAATAAATAAAGATCATCTTGTTTACAGAACGAATTTCGGTCCAAATATACCAATTACGTTTTTGTCGAAACAGACGTAATTCACCAGATGAGGAAGACAAAAAAATATAACCAGGTTCAAGATTCCTACGGGGCAGCATACCGTGGATTCGTCGCAGAAACACAAGAATCGTGTGAAAACCCTCCTTTTCGTGCGGTACAGCCTTAAAAAAAAAACCACCCATAAAAATTTAAATTTTTCATGCAAATTCTCTAATAGGAGTTACATATTATGTGTTTTAAATTTGAAAGAAATCGAGCTAATTAAAATTAAGTTAAAAGATTTACATGGGTACCACTCGGGTCTCAGGGCCTGAAATTTTTACAAAAAGTGTTGCCCATTGGAGATACACATGTGTATAAAATTCAAAGAAAATCGGGTTAATTTTTTTAAAAATTTGTATGGTGCCTCATGACCCCGGGGTCCTCAAAATTTTTACAAAAAGTGTTGTCCATCTTATATACACATGTGTATAAAATATAAAGAAAATAGGATTAATTTTTATTTTAAATTTGTATGAGGCCCCACGACCCCGGGGCCTGGCGTCTGTATGGGGCCCAATTATCTCAGGCCCCGGGGTCTCTAAAATGTTAACAAAAAGTGTTATCCATTGGAGATACACATGTGTATAAAATTTTAAGAAAATCGGGTTAATTTTTATTTTAAATTTGTATGAGGCCCCAAAAACCCGGCGTTTGTATAGGCCACCATGATCCCGGGGCCCGGGGTCTCCAAAATTTTTACAAAAAGTGTTGTCCATCGGAGATACACATATGTATAAAATTTGAAGAAAATCGGGTTAGTTTTTAAAAAAAATTGTATGGGGCCCCACGACCCCGGGGCATTACGATCCCGTTGCCCGGGGTCTCCAAAAATATATAAAAAATGTTGTGCATCGGGGATACACATGTATAAAAATTTTTAAGAAAATCGGTTAAATTTTGTAAAATATTTGTATGGGAGCCCCCCGACCCCGAGTTCCACGACAAACAAACCCAAAAAAAAAAAACACAAACAAACACACGGGCAAGCGAAGTTAATATAGAGGCAGCAGTCTTAACATTTTGCTAATTGGTTGTTTCAGTAAATGTGGTCTCATTTTTACTGGTATGGACATATTTCTTTCAGAATCGTCGCCAATATCCCTGAACTCGACTTGTACATTTTCCATCGGTTAAGTCGATTTTCTGGAACGTTCTGCAAATTTTCTTCAGGTACCGTCTCGATTGATCTCGTGAGAAAAAATCGCATGTCATCATTTTGGTCAATAGATATTGGTGTAAGAGGGCGTGAGTTTAACATAGCTTCGATTTCACATAGGAGCGTGGAGAATTCTTCTAAATTCAGTGTTACATCTGCGGTAGCCCTTGTAAGTTATGTTTCATGCACTTTACGACTGCTTCCCAAAGTCCGCCCAATTTGTAGCAAATTCTGCATGCGTTCGGGATACCTTTCTCTAATAATTTGCCACCTAGTATCTAATATGTTTGTCTTGATAGATGAAATAATGTAGATATATTGGGAGTAGGTAAGTAAAATATTGTGCATTGAAGACATTATTGCATTTATTGAACAGTTGGTGAGATCTTAGGAGAAGTACTGGGTGTTTTGCGTTGTTATTGCAATTGGCATTGTTGAGACGATAAACCAATATGTTATGGTTTTTTATTGCTCCTATCCTGACTTCAATGTTTTGATTTCTCGTTCATATTGGGATGGTTGGCACATCTCCACATGTATTGCTCAGCCGTTTTTAATTCTTCATAAGTGAGCCGTGGTACTGTTTTAGCGTTGAGTTCAGCGGGTTTTTGTGATCGGTGATTGATATGGTGTATTCTCGATAATCGAATAAGTCGTACACAAAATCCAAGTTTAATAGATCTGTAGTCGAAAATTTCGACAAACAGCTCATCTATGACATAAGTCTCCAAGAGCGCATTGTTAGCCTCTAGTGTTGATTATGAGCAACCTAAGCTGACCAAGCAAACACAAAATAAAGTTCAAAAACAAATATAAAAATTATGGATTTTCTTCATATCAAAGAAAACAATTGTGTGAATTAGCACATACCGAATTTCATACAAATCGCTAGAGAAATTGCTTTGTTCAAATTCCAGACCATAATGATCATATTCATGAATTTCAATGGGAAAAAATCTTATAGTCGCATGTTAGTCCCACATAATAAATTTCATGCAAATCGTTTGAGAAATTGCTTTGTTCCCAAAATTCATCCAGAAGAAAAAGTCTTATAGTCGCATCTTTGTCCTACACCACGAATTTCATACGAAGTCTTATAGTCGCATCTTATTCCCACATATTTGTTTTAAATATTAATAAAGTTATCAAGTTATTAATATCCGATTCTTTTTATTTAACTCCCCGATTTTTGGTAAAAAGGACACAAGAAGCAATCCACAAACTGGTAACCCCGACGTGATCCAAAATTTAATGGGGAAAGACGAGCATCAGAGTGCTCCCACTACGCAAACGCAAGTGACAAGGGAGTCGCAGCATGAATTGACAATGGCTATCCCAACAAATCAACGAGTTAAAAGTTTTAGCGCAAATCTCGGAATCTTGTCCATGAACCATCCAGTTTTATTAAATAACTGGGATTGGTTGGGTTAGCGGAGAGAATCTTCCTAAGGCGAGTGGTCTCTGAGACCCATTTTATCACAGAAGAGTCTCCAAGATTTTCTCTGAGCCTTCATTTACCTTCTCTTATATATAAGTTTGAGGCACTCCTTATAGGAGTCCCAGTCTTTGGTTTTTTTAGTACAATTTGTCATGTTAAAGGCCCTTCTACTAGTTTTCTGGTGCTTCCTTAGTTCAGAGGACCACCATACTGGTCATAACACACATGTTAACTTTATACAATTCAAATATCAATTTATTAAACTACTTTTTAGAATGCTACACCAATTTAGGACAATATGTATAATCATTTGCTATTGTGGTCTACAAAAAGAAAATAAATAAAAATAAAAAAATGCATCTTGTTTGCAGTACATTAAAAGGTACAATCACTGATTTTATCAGGCCATCTGCCTTATTGCCATATATTTACATGGTTCTTCCCATATTAAAAAACAACTACTAAAAGTTCTAAAAAAAAATAAATAAAGATCATCTTGTTTACAGAACGAATTTCGGTCCAAATATACCAATTACGTTTTTGTCGAAACAGACGTAATTCACCAGATGAGGAAGACAAAAAAATATAACCAGGTTCAAGATTCCTACGGGGCAGCATACCGTGGATTCGTCGCAGAAACACAAGAATCGTGTGAAAACCCTCCTTTTCGTGCGGTACAGCCTTAAAAAAAACCACCCATAAAAATTTAAATTTTTCATGCAAATTCTCTAATAGGAGTTACATATTATGTGTTTTAAATTTGAAAGAAATCGAGCTAATTAAAATTAAGTTAAAAGATTTTCATGGGTACCACTCGGGTCTCAGGGCCTGAAATTTTTACAAAAAGTGTTGCCCATTGGAGATACACATGTGTATAAAATTCAAAGAAAATCGGGTTAATTTTTTTAAAAATTTGTATGGTGCCTCATGACCCCGGGGTCCTCAAAACTTTTACAAAAAGTGTTGTCCATCTTATACACACATGTGTATAAAATATAAAGAAAATAGGATTAATTTTTATTTTAAATTTGTATGAGGCCCCACGACCCCGGGGCCTGGCGTCTGTATGGGGCCCAATTATCTCAGGCCCCGGGGTCTCTAAAATGTTAACAAAAAGTGTTATCCATTGGAGATACACATGTGTATAAAATTTTAAGAAAATCGGGTTAATTTTTATTTTAAATTTGTATGAGGCCCCACAAACCCGGCGTTTGTATAGGCCACCATGATCCCGGGGCCCGGGGTCTCCAAAATTTTTACAAAAAGTGTTGTCCATCGGAGATACACATGTGTATAAAATTTGAAGAAAATCGGGTTAATTTTAAAAAAAAAATGTATGGGGCCCCACGACCCCGGGGCATTACGATCCCGTTGCCCGGGGTCTCCAAAAATATATAAAAAATGTTGTGCATCGGGGATACACATGTATAAAAATTTTTAAGAAAATCGGTTAAATTTTGTTAAATATTTGTATGGGAGCCCCCCGACCCCGAGTTCCACGACAAAAAAACCAAAAAAAAAAACACAAACAAACACACGGGCAAGCGAAGTTAATATAGAGGCAGCAGTCTTAACATTTTGCTAATTAGTTGTTTTAGTAAATGTGGTCTCATTTTTACTGGTATGGACATATTTCTTTCAGAATCGTCGCCAATATCCCTGAACTCGACTTGTACATTTTCCATCGGTTAAGTCGATTTTCTGGAACGTTCTGCAAATTTTCTTCAGGTACCGTCTCGATTGATCTCGTGAGCAAAAATCGCATGTCATCATTTTGGTCAATAGATATTGGTGTAAGAGGGCGTGAGTTTAACATAGCTTCGATTTCACATAGGAGCGTGGAGAATTCTTCTAAATTCAGTGTTACATCTGCGGTAGCCCTTGTATGTTATGTTTCATGCACTTTACGACTGCTTCCCAAAGTCCGCCCAATTTGTAGCAAATTCTGCATGCGTTCGGAATACCTTTCTCTAATAATTTGCCACCTAGTATCTAATATTTTTGTCTTGATAGATGAAATAATGTAGATATATTGGGAGTAGGTAAGTAAAATATTGTGCATTGAAGATATTATTGCATTTATTGAACAGTTGGTGAGATCTTAGGAGAAGTACTGGGTGTTTTGCGTTGTTATTGCAATTGGCATTGTTGAGACGATAAACCAATATGTTATGGTTTTTTATTGCTCCTATCCTGACTTCAATGTTTTGATTTCTCGTTCATATTGGGATGGTTGGCACATCTCCACATGTATTGCTCAGCCGTTTTTAATTCTTCATAAGTGAGCCGTGGTACTGTTTTAGCGTTGAGTTCAGCGGGTTTTTGTGATCGGTGATTGATATGGTGTATTCTCGATAATCGAATAAGTCGTACACAAAATCCAAGTTTAATAGATCTGTAGTCGAAAATTTCGACAAACAGCTCATCTATGACATAAGTCTCCAAGAGCGCATTGTTAGCCTCTAGTGTTGATTATGAGCAACCTAAGCTGACCAAGCAAACACAAAATAAAGTTCAAAAACAAATATAAAAATTATAGATTTTCTTCATATCAAAGAAAACAATTGTGTGAATTAGCACATACCGAATTTCATACAAATCGCTAGAGAAATTGCTTTGTTCAAATTCCAGACCATAATGATCATATTCATGAATTTCAATGGGAAAAAATCTTATAGTCGCATCTTAGTCCCACATAATAAATTTCATGCAAATCGTTTGAGAAATTGCTTTGTTCCCAAAATTCATCCAGAGGAAAAAGTCTTATAGTCGCATCTTTGTCCTACACCACGAATTTCATACGAAGTCTTATAGTCGCATCTTATTCCCACATATTTGTTTTAAATATTAATAAAGTTATCAAGTTATTAATATCCGATTCTTTTTATTTAACTCCCCGATTTTTGGTAAAAAGGACACAAGAAGCAATCCACAAACTGGTAACCCCGACGTGATCCAAAATTTAATGGGGAAAGACGAGCATCAGAGTGCTCCCACTACGCAAACGCAAGTGACAAGGGAGTCGCAGCATGAATTGACAATGGCTATCCCAACAAATCAATGAGTTAAAAGTTTTAGCGCAAATCTCGGAATCTTGTCCATGAACCATCCAATTTTATTAAATAACTGGAATTGGTTGGGTTAGCGGAGAGAATCTTCCTAAGGCGAGTGGTCTCTGAGACCCATTTTATCACAGAAGAGTCTCCAAGATTTCCTCTGAGCCTTCATTAACCCTCTCTTATATATAAGTTTGAGGCACTCCTTATAGGAGTCCCAGTCTTTGGTTTTTTTAGTACAATTTGTCATGTTAAAGGACCTTCTACTAGTTTTCTGGTGCTTCCTTAGTTCAGAGGACCACCATACTGGTCATAACACACATGTTAACTTTATACAATTCAAATATCAATTTATTAAACTACTTTTTAGAATTCTACACCAATTTAGGACAATATGTATAATCATTTGCTATTGTGGTCTACAAAAAGAAAATAAATAAAAATAAAAAAATGCATCTTGTTTGCAGTACATTAAAAGGTACAATCACTGATTTTATCAGGCCATCTGCCTTATTGCCATATACATGGTTCTTCCCATATTAAAAAACAACTACTAAAAGTTCAAAAAAAAAATAAATAAAGATCATCTTGTTTACAGAACGAATTTCGGTCCAAATATACCAATTACGTTTTTGTCGAAACAGACGTAATTCACCAGATGAGGAAGACAAAAAAATATAACCAGGTTTAAGATTCCTACGAGGCAGCATACCGTGGATTCGTCCCAGAACAACAAGAATCGTGTGAAAACCCTCCTTTTCGTGCGGTACAGCCTTAAAAAAAAACCACTCATAAAAATTTAAATTTTTCATGCAAATTCTCTAATAGGAGTTACATATTATGTGTTTTAAATTTGAAAGAAATCGAGCTAATTAAAATTAAGTTAAAAGATTTACATGGGTACCACTCGGGTCTCAGGGCCTGAAATTTTTACAGAAAGTGTTGCCCATTGGAGATACACATGTGTATAAAATTCAAAGAAAATCGGGTTAATTTTTTTAAAAATTTGTATGGTGTCTCATGACCCCGGGGTCCTCAAAATTTTTACAAAAAGTGTTGTCCATCTTATATACACATGTGTATAAAATATAAAGAAAATAGGATTAATTTTTATTTAAAATTTGTATGAGGCCCCACGACCCCGGGGCCTGGCGTCTGTATGGGGCCCAATTATCTCAGGCCCCGGGGTCTCTAAAATGTTAACAAAAAGTGTTATCCATTGGAGATACACATGTGTATAAAATTTTAAGAAAATCGGGTTAATTTTTATTTTAAATTTGTATGAGGCCCCACAAACCCGGCGTTTGTATAGGCCACCATGATCCCGGGGCCCGGGGTCTCCAAAATTTTTACAAAAAGTGTTGTCCATCGGAGATACACATGTGTATAAAATTTGAAGAAAATCGGGTTAATTTTAAAAAAAAAATGTATGGGGCCCCACGACCCCGGGGCATTACGATCCCGTGGCCCGGGGTCTCCAAAAATATATAAAAAATGTTGTGCATCGGGGATACACATGTATAAATTTTTTTAAGAAAATCGGGTAAATTTTGTAAAATATTTGTATTGGTCGGGGGGGACCCCGAGTTCCACGACAAACAAACCCAAAAAAAAAAAACACAAACAAACACACGGGCAAGCGAAGTTAATATAGAGGCAGCAGTCTTAAAATTTTGCTAATTAGTTGTTTTAGTAAATGTGGTCTCATTTTTACTGGTATGGACATATTTCTTTCAGAATTGTCGCCAATATCCTTGAACTCGACTTGTACATTTTCCATCGGTTAAGCCGATTTTCTGGAACGTTCTGCAAATTTTCTTCAGGTACCGTCTCGATTGATCTCGTGAGCAAAACTCGCATGTCATCATTTTGGTCAATAGATATTGGTGTAAGAGGGCGTGAGTTTAACATAGCTTCGATTTCACATAGGAGCGTGGAGAATTCTTCTAAATTCAGTGTTACATCTGCGGTAGCCCTTGTAAGTTATGTTTCATGCACTTTACAAGTTATGTTTCATGCACTTTACGACTGCTTCCCAAAGTCCGCCCAATTTGTAGCAAATTCTGCATGCGTTCGGGATACCTTTCTCTAATAATTTGCCACCTAGTATCTAATATTTTTGTCTTGATAGATGAAATAATGTAGATATATTGGGAGTAGGTAAGTAAAATATTGTCCATTGAAGACATTATTGCATTTATTGAACAGTTGGTGAGATCTTAGGAGAAGTACTGGGTGTTTTGCGTTGTTATTGCAATTGGCATTGTTGAGACGATAAACCAATATGTTATGGTTTTTTATTGCTCCTATCCTGACTTCAATGTTTTGATTTCTCGTTCATATTGGGATGGTTGGCACATCTTCACATGTATTGCTTAGCCGTTTTTAATTCTTCATAAGTGAGCCGTGGTACTGTTTTAGCGTTGAGTTCAGCGGGTTTTTGTGATCGGTGATTGATATGGTGTATTCTCGATAATCGAATAAGTCGTACACAAAATCCAAGTTTAATAGATCTGTAGTCGAAAATTTCGACAAACAGCTCATCTATGACATAAGTCTCCAAGAGCGCATTGTTAGCCTCTAGTGTTGATTATGAGCAACCTAAGCTGACCAAGCAAACACAAAATAAAGTTCAAAAACAAATATAAAAATTATGGATTTTCTTCATATCAAAGAAAACAATTGTGTGAATTAGCACATACCGAATTTCATACAAATCGCTAGAGAAATTGCTTTGTTCAAATTCCAGACCATAATGATCATATTCATGAATTTCAATGGGAAAAAATCTTATAGTCGCATCTTAGTCCCACATAATAAATTTCATGCAAATCGTTTGAGAAATTGCTTTGTTCCCAAAATTCATCCAGAAGAAAAAGTCTTATAGTCGCATCTTTGTCCTACACCCCGAATTTCATACGAAGTCTTATAGCCGCATCTTATTCCCACATATTTGTTTTAAATATTAATAAAGTTATCAAGTTATTAATATCCGATTCTTTTTATTTAACTCCCCGATTTTTGGTAAAAAGGACACAAGAAGCAATCCACAAACTGGTAACCCCGACGTGATCCAAAATTTAATGGGGAAAGACGAGCATCAGAGTGCTCCCACTACGCAAACGCAAGTGACAAGGGAGTCGCAGCATGAATTGACAATGGCTCCCAACAAATCAATGAGTTAAAAGTTTTAGCGCAAATCTCGGAAACAATTACAAATCCACCGCAAACTCAAAAATATGAGTCTAAAGGCGCAATTACTTGAGAGGTTCGGCGCAAGCGAAATAGATAAAATGAGGTAGCTGCCTTCCGATATAATTTAGGCGATAAAAAGCCATCACAGCTTTTCAATAAAATGCGATATCTTGGAGGACAAAGCATTCCAGACAAACTACTCGAAAACCTATGGTTCAGCAGACTGCCGGCAGCAGTACGCGCAATCTTGAACTGAGCGGCTAAAGGAAAAATCTTCGCTGGCGAATAAAATTATGGAGGTAGGTGATTTTAAAAATAAAGTTTCTTCGGTGTCTAAAATCGATTTGCAAGCGCTAGCTTCAGCAAATAACTCGTTAGAATTTCGAATCAACCGCATCGCGCACATATTGCAAAAACTCACACAGCATCATAACCTAACCTCTAATCACCAGCGTAGCAAATCGTCAGCATGGTCGAATATACGTTGTCAGCGTGAGCGAGACGCAACACCAGCACGCGGTGGCAAATGTTGGTACCACGAAAAGTTCGGCAGGAACGCAAAAAATTGTCGGCCGCCCTGTGCCTTCCGCAACAACGAAAGGCAAAAAAACTAATTTCTGCGTGACCATTAACAAGCGATCCGCATGGTAACGTAAAACACGTGGATCGCATTTTTATTACAGACAAGTCATCCAAACAACGTTTTCTAACAGACACCGGCGTCGACGTGCCAGTAATACTCCCAAAATTCGACGAAAAATTCAAAAAACTGCACCCGTACAAATTATCTGCTGCAAATGCTTCATAAATCACAACATATGGCGAAAAAGCGATATCCTCAATTTGGGACTACGAAGACCATTCGCATGGAAGTTCATTGTTGCAGACGTCAAAAATGCAATCATCGGTTTCGATTTATTTTTCGAAATATAGCGATCTTTTGGATGTAAACAACGGGAAATTGATCGACGAAATAACTTTTCCCCAGAGATGTCTTACCTTCACCATTCAACTCAACTACCCCGAAAACCATAGAATCGGCACTAATATCGGTCACCCCCCCCCACAGTTATCGACCCCATCCCCCAAGAGCTGTCTTACCATCACCATTCAATTCAGCGACCATGAAAACCGTAGAATCGACATTAATATCGTTCACCCCCCACCAAAGTAATCACCCCATCCCCCTAGAGCTGTCTTACCATCACCATTCAATCCAGTGACCCCGAAAACAGTAGAATCGACACTAATATCGGTCACCCCCCCTCCCCCCCACCACAGTTATCGACCCAATCCCCCTATAGCTGTCTTACCATCACCATTCAACTCAGCGACCACGAAAACCATGGAATCAACACTAATATCGGTCACCGCCACCAGTCCAAGTTATCGACCACATCCCCCTAGAGCTGTCTTACCATCACCATTCAATCCAGCGACCCCGAAAACCGTAGAATCGACACTAATATTGTTCATCCCCCCTCCCCTCAGTTATCAACCCCAACCCCCTATAGCTGTCTTACCATCAGCATTCAACTCAGCGACCACGAAAACCATGCAATCAACACTAATATCGGTCACCGCCACCCGTCTAAGTTATCAACCACATCCCCTTAGAGCTGTCTTACCATCACCATTCAATCCAGCGACCCCGAAAACCATAGAATCGACACTAATATTGTTCACCCCCTCTCCCCTCAGTTATCGACCCCATCCCCCTATAGCTGTCTTACCATCAGCATTCAACTCAGCGACCACGAAAACAATGCGATCAACACTAATATCGGTCACAGCCACCCATCTAAGTTATCGACCCCATCCCCCTAGAGCTGTCTTACCATCACCATTCAATCCAGCGACCCCGAAAACCGTCGAATCGACACTAATATCGGTAACCCCCCCTCAGTTATCGACCCAATCCCCCTATAGCTGTCTTACCATCACCATTCAACTCAGCGACCACGAAAACCATGGAATCAACACTAATATCGGTCACCGCCACCCGTCGAAGTTATCGACCACATCCCCCTAGATCTGTCTTACCATCACCATTCAATCCAGCGACCCCGAAAACCGTAGAAACGACACTAATATCGGTCACCCCCCCCCTCAGGTATCGACCCCATCCCCCTAGAGCTGTCTTACCATCACCATTCAATCCAGCGACCCCGAAAACCGTCGAATCGACACTAATATCGGTAACCCCCCCCCCCCCCTCAGTTATCGACCCAATCCCCCTATAGCTGTCTTACCACCACCATTCAACTCAGCGACCACGAAAACCATGGAATCAACACTAATATCGGTCAACGCCACCCGTCTAAGTTATCGACCACATCCCCCTAGAGCTGTCTTACCATCACCATTCAATCCAGCGACCCCGAAAACCGTAGAATCAACACTAATATCGGCCACCCCCCCTCAGTTATCGACCACATCCCCCTAGAGCTGTCTTACCACCACCATTCAATCCAGCGACCCCGAAAACCGTAGAATCGACACTAATATCGATCACCCACCCCATTGCGGGAATATAACTCACCCATAGGAGTGTACTACCAGCACTATTCGTCTCGGCGATACCGAAAACGGTGGGTCAAACACTAAAATCGCCTTCCAGGCCTCCCCCAGCCAAAAAACGTGCTACCCCCACCACCTATGTTTAATTCCACATAGTAACTAATATGTATACCAAGTTTGGATGAAATTGGTCAAGGCGTTCCAGGGCTAGTAAGGCACAAATATATATATATATATATATATATACAAATAAATTCTCTATTTTTTATATATAGATTATCTTCTTATAGTATTGTTCTTTATAAAATTTATACTATTAATCGGGTGGCAAACGTTTTCCCAGAGAAAAAGAAAAAAATAATAATTTGATTGGTTCGGTCGCCGGATTGAACAATGAATGTCGGCCGAGTACACTTGCATGTTGCCAACGTGACATATGAGTTATGTTGGTTGACCATGCAATATGTATCGTTGACTGAGTGTTCAGTACGGCGATTAGACATACGGTTTGTGACGTAGTTGATTTTTACTCGACTTCGTTACATTCCCCACCTACTTCGGGGTGGGAAAAAGTCGTAAGACACACTTATAGCCTAAAAATATTTTATTACAGGTTAGATAAGTACTAATTAATGACTAAGGCTAGATTTCTATATTACAATTCTTATATATATATATATATATATATATATATATATATATATATATATATATATATATATATATATATATATCAGGTATTTATGATAATCTTTATATATCTAAAAATATATTTTTTTTTTATGCTCCCGTTTGGTGTGGTCACTCTATTTTTCTCATATTTCTTGATAGGTGGTCCTTTATTGCCTAGTGCCATTCACCGGTACGAGTTACATAATTTTTTTTTTTTTTTTTGTGGGTTGTTTTTTTTGTCTCTCTTTTTTTCGTTTGTTCCCATTCTTTTCTTTTCATTTTATGTTTCGTATAAGCTTAAGTCTACCAAAAAATTTAAGAATAATAATAGAATATAAATATGTATATAATAGAATAATAGAAATAAAGATAATAATTCATTTTTCATTCATAATTTTCATATTTAATTTTTTCATTTTCATTTTTTTTTTTAAATATTTTTATTCTTTTTGTTTTAATATATATTTTCATTTTTTTTTATATAACAATAGTAACAATGGTAATAATAATAATACTAATAATAAGTCTAATAGAAAAAGAAATGATGTTAAATGTTGCTTTCGGGGTGGTGGGTGTCGGTCTGGATGAGGGTGATAGCGGTGGTCATCATCAGAGCGACTTATGAAGCGGTAGTCGTCTTCGATGTTGAGCGGTGTGGTCGGTGCAAGTATTTTCCTTGCAGTTTTACTTCTGGTATTGGTTTTTGCCAACTTCGGAGTGGTAGTAATTTCTGCGAAGGTATCGGTAATCGGATCGGTAGTACTTTCTGGAACGGTATCGGTAATCGGAGCGGTAGTAATTTCTGGGATGGTATCGGTGATCGGAGCCGTAGTCATCTTCTGAACGCTAATAACCTTTGAAGTCGGTAGATTCAAAGACAGCGACTTTTCTAGGGTAGTGATCAGCCGTGGTGACGGTTTATATGACAGCAGTATGTGTCTTGGCAGTTTTGTTATAGAATGCGGTGACGGTTTATTCGACAGCGGTATCTGTCTTGGCGGTTTTATTATAGAATGCGGTGACGGTTTATTCGACAGCGGTATCTGTCTTGGCGGTTTAATAATAGAATGCGGTGACGGTTTATTCGACAGCGGTATCTGTCTTGGCGGTTTTATTATAGAATGCGGTGACGGTTATTCGACAGCGGTATCTGTCTTGACGGTTTTATTATAAAATTCGGTATTCCCACGGATGAGTCTACGTTGTGTTGTTGATCGGTGCGACCTAAGAAACGATTGTCCAGATCAGGGCAGGTACGGTGGGTGTGTCCAAGCTGTCCGCACGTCCTACAACTTGTCATTTTTGTCGTTTTGACTGGTTGTAATGGGAAGTGCGGGTGGAGACAATTCGCTGGTGATTCTGCTGGGCATCTGGCTTCAACTGGTTTGTTGACCATTTGGACGACGGGCGATCGCCAGTTTGGAATGTCTGATCGGGCTGCTTGTTCAACTGGTCGGATGGAGCGGACAGCTGATCTAGTCGGTTGATGATGTTAATACGGTACATCACGGTTGATCGGTAAATGATGCGGATATGTTACATCATTGGCCATTAGCTGCTATGAAGATGTCTCATTTCTGGTGTGTGACGGGTGCGGATGTGTTACATCGTTGGCCACGGGTTGATATGAAGATGTCATATTTCTGGTGCGTGACTCATGCGGATATATTACATCGTTGGCCGCGGTTTGATATGAAGATGTCATATTTCTGGTGTGTGACTGAAGCGGATATATTACATCGTGGGTCACGGGTTGATATTAAGACATCATGTTTCTGGGGTGTGACTGGTGCGGATATATTACATCGTTGGTCACGGGTTGATGTGACCAAATCGGTCGAGCGGACTGGATGGGCATATGGTACGGAGCGGCTATGGGTTGAGGCGCTGGTTGACTGTGTTGTACTGCTGATACATTTGGTCAAAACGATGGTGCGGAGTGGCGGAACGGTGGAACGGTAGGGCGTAGTGACAATGGTCGGCTTTGTGTCTGAGTGGGCTGTGATGGATGTTGTTCTGCCACTAGGCACTCGAAATCCTCAATTAACGTGGTTAATTCGGACAAGGTGGCGATCTCTCTTCGTTTTATATAGTGCCGGTAGTCGGGCCGCAAGTTGTCATAGAGCCGATTGAGTTTTTCTTCAGCTGTCATCGAAGTATGCCATCGCACTAGGGCTTGAATGGATGTTAAGAATTCCTTGCCCTTTTCTCGATTGTTCTGCGTACGACTACGAATGCGATCGAGTAGTTTTGTGTAGAACCGTGATGGTAAGAAAAAGCGGCGTAGTTCCTCGCTCAATGAGTTCCAGGTACCTAGCAACTCTTTGTTATTCCGGTACCACACCAGCGCGTTCCCTTTCAACAGTTCGGGTAGTGTACGGACAATGCGGTCGAGAGGTAGTTGGTAGCATTCGGCCAACTCTTCGACGCGTTCCAAAAATTCCAGGGGGTTATTTGTACCGCCGTCGTACCTCACGTTCCATTTCCGCACCTTATCCATTACATCCGCGTCCGATAGTCGGTATGTGAATGGCTGCGAAGCACTTGCATTTACCATTTGTGAGGTACTTGCATCTACTTCTGGGTAGATCATTGTCGGCACACGCAAGTCCTCGCTTGTTTCGTGTTTCTTTTGTGAAGTACTCGCATCTACATCTGACTTTGGATACTTAGTCGGACGGTTATACGACTATTCTAGTCGTACGGCGTATTTATAATATATATACGCCGAAAATATATCATTCATTCATTCATTCTCCTTCTACTTTTCGTTACAAATTAAAAGATTTCTTTGTTTCGGTGTTCATTATAATAGGTTTTTCTTTTATTTATTATAATATTCGGTTCTTACTTAATGATATTATACTTATGATACTACTTATAATACTCTGGTTGGTGCGCATCAAATGCGGGGAAACCAGCGTACTGCGACGCTGGTATTCTGCTATATTGGCAATAATATGGCAAAATACCGAGTACGGCGACGCCGGTATTCTGCTATATTGGCAATAATATGGCAAAATACCGAGTACGGCGAGGCCGGTATTCTGCTATATTGGTAATAACAAGAAGATGAGTGTGATAGCTCAAGCACTCGATTATTATTTAAAAATGTGTTCGTAAAGAACAGAGGTCAGCGAGGAGATTTCCTTTTAGGAGAATTTGTTGTAGATTACAACGTATTCGTCCTCTCGAGTAGATATCGCTACCTACCGCAGTGTGTTCTAGCCTGCAAGTGTGTCTGATTACTTGTATTTCCTAGGAATTTTATTGCCACCCGTTTGGAAAAATAGTATATTTTTCATGTATTGATATATAAAAGAATTCTTACTATTATTTTATAATTATCTTCTTATAGTATTGTTCTTTATTAAATTTATACTATCGATCGGGTGGCAAACCTTTTCCCAGAGAAAAAGAAAGAAATAATAATTTGATTGGTTCGGTGGGTGTGTCCAAGCTGTCCGCACGTCCTACAAGTTGTCATTTTTGTCGTTTTGACTGGTTGTAATGGGAAGTGCGGGTGGAGACAGTTCGCTGGTGATTCGACGACGGGCGATCGCCCGCTCGGTGGTCACGGGTTGATATGAAGATGTCATATTTCTGGTGTGTGACTGATGCGGATATGGTCACGGGTTGATATGAAGATGTCATATTTCTGGTGTGTGACGGGTGCGGTTTTGTTACATCGTTGGCCAAGGGTTGATATGACGATGTCATATTTCTGGTGCGTGACTGATGCGAATATATTACATCGTTAGCCACGGGTTGATATGAAGATGTCATATTTCTGGTGTGTGACTGATGCGGATATAATTACATCGTGGGTCACGGGTTGATATGAAGACATCATGTTTCTGGGGTGTGACTGGTGTGGATATATTACATCGTTGATCACGGGTTGATGTGACCAAATCGGTCGAGCGGACTGGATGGGCATATGGTACGGAGCGGCTATGGGTTGAGGCGCTGGTTGACTGTGTTGTACTGGTGATACATTTGGTCAAAATGATGGTGCGGAGTGGCGGAACGGTGGAACGGTAGGGCGTATTGGCAATGGTCGGCTTTGTGTCTGGGTGGGCCGTGATGGATGTTGTTCTGCCACTAGGCACTCGAAATCCTCAATTAACGTGGTTAATTCGGATAAGGTGGCGAACTCTCTTCGTTTTATATGGTGCCGGTAGTCGGGCCGCAAGTTGTCATAGATCCGATTGAGTTTTTCTTCGGCTGTCATCGAGGTATGCCATCGCACTTGGGCTTGAATGGATGTTAGGAATTCCTTGCCCTTTTCTCGATTGTTCTGCGATCGAGTAGTTTTATGTAGAACCGTGGTGGCGGCATAGTTCCTCCCTCAATGAGTTCCAGGTACCTAGCAACTCTTTTTCATTCCGGTACCACACCAACGCGTTGTCTTTCAACAGTTCGGGTAGTGTACGGACAATGCGGTAGTTGGTAGCATTCGGCCAACTCTTCGACGCGTTCCAAAAATTCCAGGGGGTTATTTGTACCACCGTCGTACCTCACGTTCCATTTCCGCACCTTATCCATTACATCCGCGTCCGATAGTCGGTATACGAATGGCTGCGAAGCACTTGCATTTACCATTTGTGAGGTACTTGCATCTACTCCTGGGTAGATCATTGTCGGTGTTTCGTAATTTTTGCTGGTCTGATTTGGTACACGGAAGTCCTCGCTTGTTTCGTGTTTCTTTTGTGAAGTACTCGCATCTACTTCTGGGTAGATAATCGCTGGTATTTCGATTCCTTTTCTGGTCGGAGTCAGCTCTTCGCCTGGTTTCATTTTTTTAACTTCGGTTCTCAACCTTTTGCGTAGCTCGTCAACAGTGACTGTTGAGTCGATACCACGACGCTCCAACTCGTAAGCTAATTCCTCCTTGCGGAGAGAGTACACCACAGAGGCGCTAAGTTCGGGCTCTATGGTAGCCATTTATAATACAGATTTTGCTAAATTGCTGACTTTGGATACTCCCCGGTTGGTGTCCAGACGTTGGACAGTGGTGATGCATTCACCAATAAATAGCTACAAATCAAATTTCTTCTGCCTGGTGGGTGTCTCGGCTAAACGGTTGTCTGCTCTGGTGTATATAACAATATATATTCTGGCCGGACGGTGATGCGACTATTTTAGTCGTACGGTGTTGATATATGTATGTGTATATATATGCTTAAATAAATTCTGGTCGGACGGTGATACGACTATTCTAGTCGTTTCATACCATTCAGTATTTATTGTTGTGTTAAAATTTTCAAGGATAATTTTAGATATCTAAAAGTGATTAATATTGTAACGAGTTTGCTCGGGTGACGCTCGCCGGTCACCCAGGGTTCGTATAGCGGAGTGTTACAAATTAAAAAAAGAGAACTTTATTTACTTCATTGTTTCCATCTGGTTTATTCATTATTTTTCCTTACGCTCTAATACTAAGACTAATATAACAATGTAATAATAAAATCTAATACTAATAATATAATGATAAAAATACAGGAGGGGGGGGGGGACAGGGTTCAACGGAGTGTTAGTCGGACCGCTTGTCCGCTAACACTATGCGGAGTATTGAGTGAGTGTAGTACTCGCTCAATGGGGTTCGTATTTTGATACGAACGGCGCAGCACCACTACCAAGGCAAAGTGAATATTATCAGCCAGTGCCTGGCTGGGTATGCGTTTGTGCGGAGCAGAGCTGTCCGGGCGTTTGTACGTCGGTACAGACGGTGTACGGGGTCGTCGAGGCAGAGTGAATATGAGATCAGTCAGTGCCTCGACGAGTGTACGAAATTGTGGCGAACCTGAAGTGGGCACTCTGCTCACTCAGTCACCTAGGCCGGGAGTATTCGGACTTCGGTGCGAATGGTGCAGCACCGCTTCACAAAGCAGAGTGAATATCAATCAGTCAAAGCTTGTTCAACGGTGCAAAGAAACTGAGTGAGCAGAGTGAATATAGATCATTCAAAGCTCACTTCAGTCGCACACGGCGGAGTATTAATAGGGCGGACTAGTATGGCCAAATACCAAGCAGCGTGAATATCAATCAGTCAAAGCTTGGTAATTTCGCACAAAAATTCCTTCCTATACAAAGAGGTTCGTACAGAACGGTGAGACAGAGCTCTGGTCGCAGTAATTTCTGGACGACTTGCTTAGTGTTTCTGGTCCCCATGTCATTACTTTAAAATTTTAAGTAGTTGGGAATTTTGTGGTGTTTTGTCACCGAAGTGAAATTCCATTACGTACTTGTGTATTGCCATGCGGGCCAGTGTTTGCACTTTATACGCGACATTAAACCATATGTGCGAGCCGGTGTATATTATACGATGTATTGTCGTAGGTATATATATACGTCGTGCCGACTGCATGGTATATCGTTGTACGACACCGTATGCTTGCCTGTTTGTTGGCTGCACTTTGTGTGTGCCGTACGACGGTGCGTATATGCATATATATGCATGACGTTTCGGACATTAGTTGTAGGGTGTGTGACGTAGTCGATTTAAATCGACTTCGTTACAATATATTGGTTAAGATCGTTAAAGAAAGCAATCCACATTCTTAAAAAGAACAAATTGGTAATTTGTAAATCAAGAATATCAACAAAAGTGGAGTAGATTTACCAACCAAAGCGGAAACAATCGCCGATTTATAATCGCTGTGTCTGGTGCTGTTGGATAATTTAAACGACAAGAACATCACACTGAATCACCAAAAGAAGTCAAATAAAATCCTAACGACAAAAATTGCTGTACTCTCACCATCACAGATATTATTCATCCAAGCGTGGATACTGCTGACAGCAATACCATTAAAACAAAGTCATCATATCGTAACGTTAATAAAGATTCGGGCACAAAAAATCAGTTACGTTAAGAAGTATTGTTATTCAAGTTTTTTTTTATTTGGGTAGTTTTTTGAAGTAGAATTTTTATTGACTTTCTGTCTCAGTAGCTGTGCGTGTCTTTTTCGTTTGTTAGGCCTGGTACTACAAACGAATCAGTAACGTTTTCACTGTTGATTGGTTGGTTCGTAGAAATTCTTCTTATTATTGTTATTTTTAATATTTTTTGATTTTTTATTTTATTATTATCTTATTTTACGTATATTTTCATCATCTTGACGGGTTCGGTATTTTACTTTGTAAAATGAACTCTTAGTTTGAAATTCATTTCACAAATATTCGCGGCATTAAAAGTAATTTCAACTCGATCGTAGCATATCTTGACGCGAATAAACCTGCGGTTCTAAGTTTATGTGAAACGCAGTCCTCTGATATGGGTACCCCGAATGATTTTCAATGTCCGGGGTATTCTCGTGTCGACTGTTTGGTTCCTCATCGTGGGGTTATTTTATATATACGAGAAGACATCAGTTTTAGTGTACCTAATTTTAATATTCCAAACAGTAATCCCATGTTCAATACGATATGGATTGAAATTGTAACTTCAAACCATTCGATGTTTATTTGTTCCCTTTATCGTAGTCCTAATTTGACACCTGATGACACTAATATTGAGTTTAATTACTTATCAGACACTATAGACATGATTTACCAATCATCACCAACATCAGAATTGGTAGTCTTGGATGATTTTAATGTCCACAATGATTCATGGTTGACCTATTCGAATGGTAGAGATCGATCTGGTGAAACCGCTGAACTATTTTCAAATGTTAATCTTTTCACCCAACTCGTTGATAAGCCAACTAGGTATCCCGATACTACTGGTCAATCACCTCACCTTTTAGATTTATTTCTTACTACTATGCCAGATAAATATTCAATTGATGTATCTGCTCCATTAGGTCTTTCTGACCATGCTTTGGTAGTAGCCAAAAGTTCAATAACACCAGCCCTTATAGAGCCTACAAGTAAAAGGCTACTATGGCACTATAAAAATGCTAACTGGGAGCTCCTGAACCAATTTTATAGCTCATTTGATTGGTCAACCTGTTTTTCCAGCAATAATGCTGATGAAGCATCACAACTAATCACATCAACCATTTTGCTAGGAATGAAAAATTGCATTCCTTCTTCATTTAAAAAGAAAAATACTCATAAAAATAAATGGTTTAACGAACATTGCAGGTCAGCAGTCGCGTGTAAAAAAGCAGACCATTTGGACTACGTTAATTGCACTTCTGAAGAAAACCTTGTAACGTTCGAATAGCTAGAAATACATCAAACGCTATATTGAAAAGGTCAAAAATAATATATGACCTTAAGATTCGAAATAGCATGCGAAAAATTTTGGATTCTGATTCAAACAGTCGAAGCTTTTGGTCGTTTACTGCATTGGTTAAAAGAAACTTTGCAGACAATACTTCGTCTATTCCTTCTTTATTTCATAATGGTATTCATTATAGAACTGATATTGAGAAAGCTAATCTCTTAGCTTCTCATTTCGCTGGTGCGTCTACTCTTCCTTTAACTAACCAAAGCCCCCCAATTCTCCCGAATCTAGGCCCAGGTATGTCTAAAATCTATTTTCGGAAACTGGTTGTTTCAAAGATTCTGAAAGAACTTGACCCCAATAAAGCGACTGACCCCGACGGTATTCGGCCATTAGTATTGAAAAGTTGTCATCTTACTTTGACAAAACCGCTTAGCAAATTGTTTCATTTCTCAATAAAGACAGGTGTTTTTCCATCATTTTGGAAAATAGCAAATATTCAACCCGTTCCGAAAAAAGGTGATAAATCGGCACCTACGAACTACCGTCCTATTGCTTTGTTGTCGGTTCTATCGAAGGTAATGGAATCTATCGTTAATTTCAGACTAATGAACTATCTGGATTCGAATGTTCTTTTATCCGATGTGCAGTATGGATTTCGTAAAAATCGATCTTCAGGTGAACTAATGACGTGCATGACTCATTGTTTAGAGCGAAGCATTGAAAACCTAGGTGAATCAAGCGTTGTTTCCTTAGATATTGCTAAAGCTTTTGATAGAGTATGGCATGATTGTCTTATTAATAAGATTCGTGCGCTGAACTTACACTCCTCTATCATTACATGGATTGAGGATTATTTATGGAACCGTAAAATAAAAGTTCTATTAAATGGTATAACTTCAGATTCACATATCAACGACCTGTTGTCTTCTACAACCTGTGATATCCATTCATTTGCTGATGATACAACACTCTCAGCTTCCATTGAGTTTGTCAATCAAAAAGAATGCAATTCTCGCTTGAATGGTTCGCGTGAATTAATGAATTTGACTATTCTGTCTAATATTCAAATCATTCTTGATTGGGGCATTTCTAACAGAGTAGAATTTAACTCAAATAAATTCCAGTCTTGTCTTTTTTCTCAGAAGACAACTCAAGATTATGATCCACCTGTTATTAATGGTACCCCTATTGTGAGATCTGATTCACTTAAGTTGTTAGGTTTAAAAGTATCAAGTGATCTTTCCTGGAAAGAACATATTTATGAAATTTTAAAAAGAGCTAGCCAATGTTTGGGCTTCATAAGACGTTGTAACTTCTACTTCACTCCCTCTGAAGTATTAAGATTATATAAATCTTATGTTAGACCAATTTTAGAATTTAATTGATATGTGTGGGGTGGGGCTCCAAGATCGCATTTGGTTCATCTTGATGGTGTTCAGAATAGAGTTATCCGTTTGATAAACGATGTAACCATTACTTCGTCTCTTGATACTTTGGAGCACAGACGAAATGTAGGAGCTTTATCTGTTTTCTATAAATTTTACAACGGTAAATGTTCTCTAGTTCCAGGGCCTTTTCTCAGTAACGTAAACACACGTTTAAGGTGCAATCAACATATCTTTGCCTTCAAACTTTTTTCATGTAGGACCAAACACTTTAAATCCTCCTTTTTTCCGAGAGTCTCTTCGATGTGGAATCAATTGGTCGAGCACGTGTTTCCCGAATCTTTAGAATCTGCAGACGTTCAAATTAGCCGTTAACAACTTCTTGAAGGATGATGGATAAAGTATTCATAAGTTGTTTATTAATATACAAAAAAAAAAAAAAAAGTTTATCAGTATTTTTTTAATTATTTTTATAATTTGTAATATTTTCTTTGTCAAGGTTTTTTGTAGTTTTCCCTGACCATGATTCATTGATAAAAGTATTTGGACTCGCGTCGTTCTAAATTCGTGTTCGTTTTTCGTATTGCTTTTTCAATGAATCAGGAAGAATTCTGAGAAAATAAATTGAAACCGGCTACTAACGTGAGGAATGTGATATATTGTAAATCACATTCCTTCGATTTTTATTTTATTTTGAATTTAATAAAGGGCTTAGCCCAACTTATTGCCGTGACGTAAGTCATTCATTGTCAAGGAGTCCTCCCTTAGCAATAAGTCTCTATATAAAAGTCTCTATATCGGATATATATATATGCTTAAATAAATTCTGGACGGTGATACGACTATTCTAGCCGTCCCTGCTCGGGCGCATTCTCCTTCTACTTTTCGTTACAAATTAAAAGATTTCTTTGTTTCGGTGTTCATTATAATAGGGTTTTCTTTTATTTATTATAATATTCGGTTCTTACTTAATGATATTATACTTATGATACTACTTATAATATTCTGGTTGGTGGCGGGGAAACCAGCGGGGTTTTGGTTGCTTTCTAAGCCAATACAGGGTACGTCGACGCCAGTATTTTCATAGACTGCGAAAGGGGGTGATGGGCGACTTCTGCTCTTTTCCGCCGGTATCCTGCTATATTGGCAATAATATGGCAAAATACCGATTACGGCGACTCCGGTATTCTGCTATATTGGCAATAATATGGCAAAATACCGAGTACGGCGACGCCGGTATTCTGCTATACTGGTAATAACAAGAAGATGAGTATGATAGCTCAAGCACTCGATTGTTATTTAAAAATGTGTTCGTAAATTACAGAGGTCAGCGGGGAGCTTTCCTTTTAGGAGAATTTGTTTTAGATTACAACGTATTCGTCCTCTCGAGTAGATATCGCTGCCTACCGAATTGCTTTCCGAAATTCTAGGTCATAATGATCATATTCTTGAATTTCCATAGGAAAAAGTCTTATAGTCGCATCTAAGTCCCTGTTAAATAGGCGTATAATAAATAATAATATATAAACTAAAAATATACAAAAAAACACCTTGAGGGTGGTAAAAAAATTTGTAGGATTAGCACTTAACCTTTTAATTCCAAATCACCGCGCACTGACGCGCTGACGTCGGCAGCGGCGTCGCATGCTAGTCGGCCAGGAGTTAAAAGTACAAAAAATAAAAACAACCCATAAAAATTAAAATTTTTCTTGTAAATTCTCTAATCGGGGATACACACACACACACTGCGTGCTCGTTTTGTGGCAAAATCATCCACCAAATGCCGCAGCGGCAGCGAACAGGGCTGCTCACAAAGCACAGAGCTCATACTTTGCCGTGATCTGATGCGATATAGCGATATTTAAAAATTGTATATTGGGGTCCCCAAGGGGCCGATCGCTCCAAATTTTTACAAAAAGTGTTTTCCATCGAAGACACACATGTGTACAAAATTTAAAGAAAATTAGGGTAAATTTTGTAAAATATTTGTATGGGAGCCCCCCGACCACGCGGCCCGAAAATTTTAATAGAAAGTGTTGTCATGGGAGACATAAATGTGTGCCAAATTTCAATAAAATCGGGCTGTAGGAAGTGGGTTAAAAATTTATCGCAAGATTCCATGACACACAAATCCACAAACCCAGAAACCCACAAGCCCTCAAACCCACAAACACACGGGCAAGTGAAGTTAATATAGAGAATTTAAAAAAAGAGAAAACAACCGAAAAGTAAACAAAGCACGAAAGTCAACACACACGACTTGACAACAATCTATTAACCGATAACTGTCAGTTGATATATTGACATCAATCAGCTGTTCAATTGACCAGAGTAAAGGCTCAACTATAATGCAATTTCGCCACCTTACGTTAAAGTCAAAATCCAACGAAATGTTTTCCAAAGTTTCTAAAGTTTCTCATCCGACCATAATGTAATTTTGTCAATGACAATGAAATAACATATGACAACTGTCAAGTTTTCTTAAGAAAATGCGCTCGCCAGCGCACATCTAATCGATTGCCAAAGTAACGAATCTATTGCGAACTCTATTATGGGCGCAGCATACATTTTCTTTGTATTCGCTCATTTCATCGTCGGGTTTTGACACTAGTGTAAAGAGACGAAATTGCATTATAACGGGTGTTTTTTTGGGAGGTTTGTTTTTCCGATAGATGTCGTCTTATTTTATGACAGTTGTTTTGACAGCTCAAAGTGGCATTTCTACTCAGTATTGTTTGGCAAATCATTATGAAAAAAAAAAAAAAAAAAAAAAAAAAAAAAATGACATTTGTGAAAAATAGTCGTGGTAGCCATATGCCAGAAATTGTGTTTAAATGTTAAATGCCGTTAGATATAACGTGTTTTTTTAAGAGGTTGCCGATTTTTTTTTGAATAAAACACATATAAAATTATGAAATGACCAAAATTTTTTTTTATTTGGTAGATAATTTTTTGGCATTTAACATTTAAACACAATTTCTGGCATATGGCTACCACGACTATTTTTCACAAATGTCATTTTTTTTTTTTTTTTTTCATAATGATTTGCCAAACAATACTGAGTAGAAATGCCACTTTGAGCTGTCAAAACAACTGTCATAAAATAAAACCACATCTATCGGAAAAACAAACCTCCCAAAAAACACCCGTTATAATTATTTTGTGATAAAGTTGGTTTGAGGGTTTGGTGTCAAAATGTAAAAATGTATGTGCTTAATAAATGTTGTAAGTGTTGAATGTATGATATTCGTGTTTCAGGTCTTTTAGTAATTGTGATTTTTATTGAGTTTAAAAAGGGACGGGATGAAGAAAATTGAAAGCAATTATTATTTAAATAAGGACAGACAGAGAATTTAGACAAAGATACTTTTCTCCCAAAAATTCCTTCCAGAAGGTTCGGTGATAGGCGAATGATTTATGGCTAATCGATGGAAAAACAGAAATGAAGAGTTAGTTGGATTTATGCTACCAGCGGAAAGCCTACTGCGGTGTTCAAAGTCGAGATTGAATTATTTCAGAACATTTTTTTTTAAAGTC
The DNA here is from genome assembly GCA_947095585.1 of Nephrocerus scutellatus. Taxonomy (NCBI): domain Eukaryota; kingdom Metazoa; phylum Arthropoda; class Insecta; order Diptera; family Pipunculidae; genus Nephrocerus; species Nephrocerus scutellatus. The sequence continues at coordinate 73,231,442 of OX352762.1, read as the reverse complement.
GAGATTAAATTATTTCAAAATTGTTTTTTTTTGCTTGGAAAGTTTCTTTTTCTTTGAAAGTTAAAGTGAACTTGCGCAGAACTGGATATCAAATTTTGTTCTGGCAGAAGAGCTTGGTGTAGTCGGTTAGTGCCGCCATTTTCCACAAGGCACAAAGTGTTATAAAGCAAAGTGTAATATGTGCCCCAAGCCAGGAAATTGTTTTAAATTTGACTAGTTTTCTGATAGAGCTGAAAACATCTTTTTTAAAGTGGCAAGATTTTGTTTCATCGTGTCTAGCTGCTAAACTAAATATTGGCTTAGCTCGGAAAAGGTGGCAGAGCCGTGCCCGGAATGTGTATTTGGCAGAGGTCTGCCAATAAAAAATAAAAATAAAATATGTATCATAAAATTTCTTACGAGGGTGCTGCAAAAAAAACCAACAGTGTAATTGTCGCAAAACTCCAACAACGGTCATTGTGCCAGCGTCGGAGCTTTTTTATTTCACCCGAGACACGAATCGCATAATTTTAAAAGCCCCAGAGAATAAATTTCTCAAGTGGAATTTTATAATATTTATAAAGAGAGAAAAAGGAGGACTGCTTCCCAAACTGTGTGGCTGAGTTTTTTTTATTGCAATTTTTAAATTGGAAAATTGAGCTTTTTAATCGACTTAAAATCGAGTTTTTTTTAATTCTGATTGAAGATCGAGTTTTTTTTATCGAATTAAAATCGAGTTTCTTTTAATTTAAAATTTGAAAATTGAGTTTTTTGTTGTTATTTTTTTGAATTGAGTTTTTTTTTTATTTTTAACGTAAATTTGGATAACTCTAACTAGTTCGAACTGCGTTTAGTAGTTTCGGCAGTTTCTTAATTAACGCCACAGCAGGTACCTCATCGAGACCATGCATGCAGGATATCCTTGAAGGAAAATACCAAGTAAGCTATTATTCCCATTTGCCTTTTTACTAACTACTAAAAGCAGTTTTTTTTTATTTTGGATATCCTATTTTTTTTGAATAATCTCTATTTGATAATTAATAATAATAATTAAAATTAATAAATAATTCTGGAATCCTTTATATAGGGTTTTTTAATAAGAGCACTTCAAATTTTTTTTTTGAATAAAACACAACTGTTCGACTTTTGAACTAACTTTTTTTTTTATTAACGAATTTGAACATATACATATGATACATTTAAGTATGAAACTCGATTTCTTTTGCATGACCACCGCGTGCACGTTTTACGAAGTCCAATCTTTGAACCCAATTTTCGACCACTCTTTCGCATAAATCGGCCGAAATTCCAGCAATTTCACGTTCAATATTGGCTCTGAGCTCTTGCAACGTCGCCGGCTTATTGGCATAGACCAATGACTTCACATAACCCCAAAGAAAATAATCTAGAGGTGTCAAATCACACGAGCGCGGCGGCCACTGGACGGGCCCATTTCGCGAAATAACACGCTCATCGAACTTAGTCTTCAATAACGCGATTGTATCGTGTGCTGTGTGGCATGTGGCCCCGTCCTGCTGAAACCACATGTCGTCCAAGTCCATTCCATTCAATTGCGGCCAAAAAAAATCGTTTATCATATCGCGGTACCGATTTCCATTAACAGTAACGTGGCGATCGTCGATGAAAAAATATTGCCCAATGAGGCCGCCGGCATGTAATCCGCACCAAACAGTGACTTTTTCGGGATGCAACGGTGCCTCATGAATCACGTGTGGGTTGCTTTCTGCCCAGTAACGCATATTTTGCTTGTTGACAAATCCTTCTAGCCAAAAGTGAGCCTCATCGCTGAAGATGATTTTTCGGTGAAAATCTGCTCTTAAAGTAGCGGCAACAGAACAATTATTTTGATAAAAAATTTGCACGATTTGCAATCGCTGTTCACATGCGTAGCGTTCCATGATGAAATGTATACTAATGAAGTTTCCAAATGACAAAAGAACAATAAAAAATATGGCGTCGTTCGCCGTCCCTATCGGAGAAAAGTTGAAGCGCACCTGTTGAAACGCCCTATATATGTAATATAAATACATGTTAACATTTTTTTGGTTTGGATTAATCTATATATATAAAATAGAGAATTTGTTTGTATATTTGTGCCTAGCTAGCTCTGGAACGCCTTGACCAATTTCAACCAAACTTGGTACACATATTAATTACTATCCGGAATCAAACATAGGTGGTGGGGGGTAGCACGTTTTTTGGCTGTGGGAGGCTGCTGCCACCCCTACAACAGGCAAAAAACCTGCTTCCCCCTCTGCTACAGTTTTCGGTATCACCGTGATGAATAGTGTTGGTAGTACGCTCCTATGGATGAGTTATGTATCGCCGCAGGGTATTGGGTGACCGATATTAGTGTCCATTCTACGGTTTTCGGGGTCGCTGAGTTGAATGGTGATGGTAAGACAGCTCTAGGGGATGGGGTCGATAACTGAAGGGGGGGGGGCCGATATTAGCTTCGATTCTACGGTTTTCGGGGTCGCTGAGTTGAATGGTGATGGTAAGACAGCTCTAGGGGATGGGGTCGATAACTTAAGGGTGGAGGGTTACCGACATTTGTGTCGATTCTATGGTTTTCGGGGTCGCTGAGTTGAATGGTGATAGTAAGACAGCTCTAGGGAGATGGGATCGATAACTGAGTTGGGAGTGATCGATATTAGACCGATTTTATGGTTTTCGGTGTCGCTGTCTAGAATGGTGATGGTAAGACAGCTCTAGGGAGATGGATGAGGGGGTTACCATTATTAGTGGCGATTTTATATATTTCGGGGTCGTTGAGTTGAATTGTGATGGTACGATAGCTCAAGGGGGATGAAGTCGATACATCAGAGGGATGACCGATATTAGTGTCCATTCAATAGTTCTCGGGGCCACTGAGTTTAATAGTGTTGGTAGGACACTCCTATGGGTGAGTTATCTCCCCGGAGGGGGGAGGGTGACCGATATTTGTGTCGAGCCCATAGTTTTCGGGGTCGCTGAGATGAATACTGGTGTTTAGCACAAGACTGTGCGTAAAAGAGATGCTGGGAAATATAATTAAAGCGACTATCTTCGTAGAAAAGGGACAGTGTGAAACAGTTTTTATCCCACTCATTTCGAAAGATCTACCTTTTAAATTAAAGAGATTGCAATTTCCAGTAAAACTTGAGTTTTCGATGACGATCAATGACGATCAATTAGCCGGACAGTTTATTAAGTACTGCGGAGTATAGATTTGAGATCGCCATGTTTTCCCACGGACAACTTTATTTTGCTTGCTCTGGGTTGGGTTGACCTAAGAATTTATTTATTCTTGCTCTTGAAGGTGAAACTAAAAACATTTTTTTTTTTAAATTAATTTTATGTAAGTTTATTTAATTTTATGTTATAATTTGAATAGCTATAGTTAAAGTTAGTTCGATAACTGAGAGGGGGGGGGGTGACCGATATTAGTATCGATTCTATGGTTTTCGGGGTCGCTGAGTTGAATGGTGATGTTAAGACAGCTCTAGGAATGGTGTCGATAACTGAGGGGGGGGGGTGACCGATATTAGTGTCGATTTTATGGTTTCCGGGGTCGCTGAGTTGAATGGTGATGGCAAGACAGCTCTATGGAGATGGGATCGATAACTGAGTTGGAAGTGACCGATATTAGCTTCGATTTTATGGTTTTCGGGTGCTGATACTGGTTCGATAACTGTGGGGGGAGGGGGGGGCCCAAATTAGTGTCCATTCTACGGTTTTCGGGGTCGCTGAGTTGAATGATGATGGTAAGACAGCTCTAGGGAAATGTGGTCGATAACGGAGGAGGGGATTACCATTATTAGTGTCGATTTTATATTTTCGGGGTCGTTGAGTTGAATTGTGATGGTACGACAGCTCAAGGGGGATGGAGTCGATACGTCAGGGGGATGACCGATATTAGTGTCCATTCAATAGTTTTCGGGATCACTGAGTTTAATAGTGTTGGTAGGACACTCCTATGGGTGAGTTGTCTCCCCGGAGGGGGAGGGTGACCGATATTAGTGTCGATTCTATGGTTTTCGGGGTCGCTGAGTTGAATGGTGATGGTAAGACAGCTCTAGGGGACGGGGTCGATAACTTAAGGGTGGAGGGTCACCGATATTTGTGTCGATTCTATGGTTTTCGGGGTCGCTGAGCTGAATCTTTAGAATCTGCAGACGTTCAAATTAGCCGTTAACAACTTCTTGAAGGATGATGGATAAAGTATTCATAAGTTGTTTATTAATATACAAAAAAAAAAAAAAAAGTTTATCAGTATTTTTTTAATTATTTTTATAATTTGTAATATTTTCTTTGTCAAGGTTTTTTGTAGTTTTCCCTGACCATGATTCATTGATAAAAGTATTTGGACTCGCGTCGTTCTAAATTCGTGTTCGTTTTTCGTATTGCTTTTTCAATGAATCAGGAAGAATTCTGAGAAAATAAATTGAAACCGGCTACTAACGTGAGGAATGTGATATATTGTAAATCACATTCCTTCGATTTTTATTTTATTTTGAATTTAATAAAGGGCTTAGCCCAACTTATTGCCGTGACGTAAGTCATTCATTGTCAAGGAGTCCTCCCTTAGCAATAAGTCTCTATATAAAAGTCTCTATATCGGATATATATATATGCTTAAATAAATTCTGGACGGTGATACGACTATTCTAGCCGTCCCTGCTCGGGCGCATTCTCCTTCTACTTTTCGTTACAAATTAAAAGATTTCTTTGTTTCGGTGTTCATTATAATAGGGTTTTCTTTTATTTATTATAATATTCGGTTCTTACTTAATGATATTATACTTATGATACTACTTATAATATTCTGGTTGGTGGCGGGGAAACCAGCGGGGTTTTGGTTGCTTTCTAAGCCAATACAGGGTACGTCGACGCCAGTATTTTCATAGACTGCGAAAGGGGGTGATGGGCGACTTCTGCTCTTTTCCGCCGGTATCCTGCTATATTGGCAATAATATGGCAAAATACCGATTACGGCGACTCCGGTATTCTGCTATATTGGCAATAATATGGCAAAATACCGAGTACGGCGACGCCGGTATTCTGCTATACTGGTAATAACAAGAAGATGAGTATGATAGCTCAAGCACTCGATTGTTATTTAAAAATGTGTTCGTAAATTACAGAGGTCAGCGGGGAGCTTTCCTTTTAGGAGAATTTGTTTTAGATTACAACGTATTCGTCCTCTCGAGTAGATATCGCTGCCTACCGAATTGCTTTCCGAAATTCTAGGTCATAATGATCATATTCTTGAATTTCCATAGGAAAAAGTCTTATAGTCGCATCTAAGTCCCTGTTAAATAGGCGTATAATAAATAATAATATATAAACTAAAAATATACAAAAAAACACCTTGAGGGTGGTAAAAAAATTTGTAGGATTAGCACTTAACCTTTTAATTCCAAATCACCGCGCACTGACGCGCTGACGTCGGCAGCGGCGTCGCATGCTAGTCGGCCAGGAGTTAAAAGTACAAAAAATAAAAACAACCCATAAAAATTAAAATTTTTCTTGTAAATTCTCTAATCGGGGATACACACACACACACTGCGTGCTCGTTTTGTGGCAAAATCATCCACCAAATGCCGCAGCGGCAGCGAACAGGGCTGCTCACAAAGCACAGAGCTCATACTTTGCCGTGATCTGATGCGATATAGCGATATTTAAAAATTGTATATTGGGGTCCCCAAGGGGCCGATCGCTCCAAATTTTTACAAAAAGTGTTTTCCATCGAAGACACACATGTGTACAAAATTTAAAGAAAATTAGGGTAAATTTTGTAAAATATTTGTATGGGAGCCCCCCGACCACGCGGCCCGAAAATTTTAATAGAAAGTGTTGTCATGGGAGACATAAATGTGTGCCAAATTTCAATAAAATCGGGCTGTAGGAAGTGGGTTAAAAATTTATCGCAAGATTCCATGACACACAAATCCACAAACCCAGAAACCCACAAGCCCTCAAACCCACAAACACACGGGCAAGTGAAGTTAATATAGAGAATTTAAAAAAAGAGAAAACAACCGAAAAGTAAACAAAGCACGAAAGTCAACACACACGACTTGACAACAATCTATTAACCGATAACTGTCAGTTGATATATTGACATCAATCAGCTGTTCAATTGACCAGAGTAAAGGCTCAACTATAATGCAATTTCGCCACCTTACGTTAAAGTCAAAATCCAACGAAATGTTTTCCAAAGTTTCTAAAGTTTCTCATCCGACCATAATGTAATTTTGTCAATGACAATGAAATAACATATGACAACTGTCAAGTTTTCTTAAGAAAATGCGCTCGCCAGCGCACATCTAATCGATTGCCAAAGTAACGAATCTATTGCGAACTCTATTATGGGCGCAGCATACATTTTCTTTGTATTCGCTCATTTCATCGTCGGGTTTTGACACTAGTGTAAAGAGACGAAATTGCATTATAACGGGTGTTTTTTTGGGAGGTTTGTTTTTCCGATAGATGTCGTCTTATTTTATGACAGTTGTTTTGACAGCTCAAAGTGGCATTTCTACTCAGTATTGTTTGGCAAATCATTATGAAAAAAAAAAAAAAAAAAAAAAAAAAAAATGACATTTGTGAAAAATAGTCGTGGTAGCCATATGCCAGAAATTGTGTTTAAATGTTAAATGCCGTTAGATATAACGTGTTTTTTTAAGAGGTTGCCGATTTTTTTTTGAATAAAACACATATAAAATTATGAAATGACCAAAATTTTTTTTTATTTGGTAGATAATTTTTTGGCATTTAACATTTAAACACAATTTCTGGCATATGGCTACCACGACTATTTTTCACAAATGTCTTTTTTTTTTTTTTTTTTTCATAATGATTTTCCAAACAATACTGAGTAGAAATGCCACTTTGAGCTGTCAAAACAACTGTCATAAAATAAAACCACATCTATCGGAAAAACAAACCTCCCAAAAAACACCCGTTATAATTATTTTGTGATAAAGTTGGTTTGAGGGTTTGGTGTCAAAATGTAAAAATGTATGTGCTTAATAAATGTTGTAAGTGTTGAATGTATGATATTCGTGTTTCAGGTCTTTTAGTAATTGTGATTTTTATTGAGTTTAAAAAGGGACGGGATGAAGAAAATTGAAAGCAATTATTATTTAAATAAGGACAGACAGAGAATTTAGACAAAGATACTTTTCTCCCAAAAATTCCTTCCAGAAGGTTCGGTGATAGGCGAATGATTTATGGCTAATCGATGGAAAAACAGAAATGAAGAGTTAGTTGGATTTATGCTACCAGCGGAAAGCCTACTGCGGTGTTCAAAGTCGAGATTGAATTATTTCAGAACATTTTTTTTTAAAGTCGAGATTAAATTATTTCAAAATTGTTTTTTTTTGCTTGGAAAGTTTCTTTTTCTTTGAAAGTTAAAGTGAACTTGCGCAGAACTGGATATCAAATTTTGTTCTGGCAGAAGAGCTTGGTGTAGTCGGTTAGTGCCGCCATTTTCCACAAGGCACAAAGTGTTATAAAGCAAAGTGTAATATGTGCCCCAAGCCAGGAAATTGTTTTAAATTTGACTAGTTTTCTGATAGAGCTGAAAACATCTTTTTTAAAGTGGCAAGATTTTGTTTCATCGTGTCTAGCTGCTAAACTAAATATTGGCTTAGCTCGGAAAAGGTGGCAGAGCCGTGCCCGGAATGTGTATTTGGCAGAGGTCTGCCAATAAAAAATAAAAATAAAATATGTATCATAAAATTTCTTACGAGGGTGCTGCAAAAAAAACCAACAGTGTAATTGTCGCAAAACTCCAACAACGGTCATTGTGCCAGCGTCGGAGCTTTTTTATTTCACCCGAGACACGAATCGCATAATTTTAAAAGCCCCAGAGAATAAATTTCTCAAGTGGAATTTTATAATATTTATAAAGAGAGAAAAAGGAGGACTGCTTCCCAAACTGTGTGGCTGAGTTTTTTTTATTGCAATTTTTAAATTGGAAAATTGAGCTTTTTAATCGACTTAAAATCGAGTTTTTTTTAATTCTGATTGAAGATCGAGTTTTTTTTATCGAATTAAAATCGAGTTTCTTTTAATTTAAAATTTGAAAATTGAGTTTTTTGTTGTTATTTTTTTGAATTGAGTTTTTTTTTTATTTTTAACGTAAATTTGGATAACTCTAACTAGTTCGAACTGCGTTTAGTAGTTTCGGCAGTTTCTTAATTAACGCCACAGCAGGTACCTCATCGAGACCATGCATGCAGGATATCCTTGAAGGAAAATACCAAGTAAGCTATTATTCCCATTTGCCTTTTTACTAACTACTAAAAGCAGTTTTTTTTTATTTTGGATATCCTATTTTTTTTGAATAATCTCTATTTGATAATTAATAATAATAATTAAAATTAATAAATAATTCTGGAATCCTTTATATAGGGTTTTTTAATAAGAGCACTTCAAATTTTTTTTTTGAATAAAACACAACTGTTCGACTTTTGAACTAACTTTTTTTTTTATTAACGAATTTGAACATATACATATGATACATTTAAGTATGAAACTCGATTTCTTTTGCATGACCACCGCGTGCACGTTTTACGAAGTCCAATCTTTGAACCCAATTTTCGACCACTCTTTCGCATAAATCGGCCGAAATTCCAGCAATTTCACGTTCAATATTGGCTCTGAGCTCTTGCAACGTCGCCGGCTTATTGGCATAGACCAATGACTTCACATAACCCCAAAGAAAATAATCTAGAGGTGTCAAATCACACGAGCGCGGCGGCCACTGGACGGGCCCATTTCGCGAAATAACACGCTCATCGAACTTAGTCTTCAATAACGCGATTGTATCGTGTGCTGTGTGGCATGTGGCCCCGTCCTGCTGAAACCACATGTCGTCCAAGTCCATTCCATTCAATTGCGGCCAAAAAAAATCGTTTATCATATCGCGGTACCGATTTCCATTAACAGTAACGTGGCGATCGTCGATGAAAAAATATTGCCCAATGAGGCCGCCGGCATGTAATCCGCACCAAACAGTGACTTTTTCGGGATGCAACGGTGCCTCATGAATCACGTGTGGGTTGCTTTCTGCCCAGTAACGCATATTTTGCTTGTTGACAAATCCTTCTAGCCAAAAGTGAGCCTCATCGCTGAAGATGATTTTTCGGTGAAAATCTGCTCTTAAAGTAGCGGCAACAGAACAATTATTTTGATAAAAAATTTGCACGATTTGCAATCGCTGTTCACATGCGTAGCGTTCCATGATGAAATGTATACTAATGAAGTTTCCAAATGACAAAAGAACAATAAAAAATATGGCGTCGTTCGCCGTCCCTATCGGAGAAAAGTTGAAGCGCACCTGTTGAAACGCCCTATATATGTAATATAAATACATGTTAACATTTTTTTGGTTTGGATTAATCTATATATATAAAATAGAGAATTTGTTTGTATATTTGTGCCTAGCTAGCTCTGGAACGCCTTGACCAATTTCAACCAAACTTGGTACACATATTAATTACTATCCGGAATCAAACATAGGTGGTGGGGGGTAGCACGTTTTTTGGCTGTGGGAGGCTGCTGCCACCCCTACAACAGGCAAAAAACCTGCTTCCCCCTCTGCTACAGTTTTCGGTATCACCGTGATGAATAGTGTTGGTAGTACGCTCCTATGGATGAGTTATGTATCGCCGCAGGGTATTGGGTGACCGATATTAGTGTCCATTCTACGGTTTTCGGGGTCGCTGAGTTGAATGGTGATGGTAAGACAGCTCTAGGGGATGGGGTCGATAACTGAAGGGGGGGGGGCCGATATTAGCTTCGATTCTACGGTTTTCGGGGTCGCTGAGTTGAATGGTGATGGTAAGACAGCTCTAGGGGATGGGGTCGATAACTTAAGGGTGGAGGGTTACCGACATTTGTGTCGATTCTATGGTTTTCGGGGTCGCTGAGTTGAATGGTGATAGTAAGACAGCTCTAGGGAGATGGGATCGATAACTGAGTTGGGAGTGATCGATATTAGACCGATTTTATGGTTTTCGGTGTCGCTGTCTAGAATGGTGATGGTAAGACAGCTCTAGGGAGATGGATGAGGGGGTTACCATTATTAGTGGCGATTTTATATATTTCGGGGTCGTTGAGTTGAATTGTGATGGTACGATAGCTCAAGGGGGATGAAGTCGATACATCAGAGGGATGACCGATATTAGTGTCCATTCAATAGTTCTCGGGGCCACTGAGTTTAATAGTGTTGGTAGGACACTCCTATGGGTGAGTTATCTCCCCGGAGGGGGGAGGGTGACCGATATTTGTGTCGAGCCCATAGTTTTCGGGGTCGCTGAGATGAATACTGGTGTTTAGCACAAGACTGTGCGTAAAAGAGATGCTGGGAAATATAATTAAAGCGACTATCTTCGTAGAAAAGGGACAGTGTGAAACAGTTTTTATCCCACTCATTTCGAAAGATCTACCTTTTAAATTAAAGAGATTGCAATTTCCAGTAAAACTTGAGTTTTCGATGACGATCAATGACGATCAATTAGCCGGACAGTTTATTAAGTACTGCGGAGTATAGATTTGAGATCGCCATGTTTTCCCACGGACAACTTTATTTTGCTTGCTCTGGGTTGGGTTGACCTAAGAATTTATTTATTCTTGCTCTTGAAGGTGAAACTAAAAACATTTTTTTTTTTAAATTAATTTTATGTAAGTTTATTTAATTTTATGTTATAATTTGAATAGCTATAGTTAAAGTTAGTTCGATAACTGAGAGGGGGGGGGGTGACCGATATTAGTATCGATTCTATGGTTTTCGGGGTCGCTGAGTTGAATGGTGATGTTAAGACAGCTCTAGGAATGGTGTCGATAACTGAGGGGGGGGGGTGACCGATATTAGTGTCGATTTTATGGTTTCCGGGGTCGCTGAGTTGAATGGTGATGGCAAGACAGCTCTATGGAGATGGGATCGATAACTGAGTTGGAAGTGACCGATATTAGCTTCGATTTTATGGTTTTCGGGTGCTGATACTGGTTCGATAACTGTGGGGGGAGGGGGGGGCCCAAATTAGTGTCCATTCTACGGTTTTCGGGGTCGCTGAGTTGAATGATGATGGTAAGACAGCTCTAGGGAAATGTGGTCGATAACGGAGGAGGGGATTACCATTATTAGTGTCGATTTTATATTTTCGGGGTCGTTGAGTTGAATTGTGATGGTACGACAGCTCAAGGGGGATGGAGTCGATACGTCAGGGGGATGACCGATATTAGTGTCCATTCAATAGTTTTCGGGATCACTGAGTTTAATAGTGTTGGTAGGACACTCCTATGGGTGAGTTGTCTCCCCGGAGGGGGAGGGTGACCGATATTAGTGTCGATTCTATGGTTTTCGGGGTCGCTGAGTTGAATGGTGATGGTAAGACAGCTCTAGGGGACGGGGTCGATAACTTAAGGGTGGAGGGTCACCGATATTTGTGTCGATTCTATGGTTTTCGGGGTCGCTGAGCTGAATGGTGATGGTAAGACAGCTCTAGGGGATGGGGTCGATAACTTAAGGTTAGGGGTTACCGATATTTGTGTCGATTCTATGGTTTTCGGGGTCGCTGAGCTGAATGAGATGGTAAGACAGCTCTAGGGGATGGGGTCGATAACTGAAGGGGGGGGGGGTAACCGATATTAGTGTCGATTGTATGGTTTTCGGGGTCGCTGAGTTGAATGGTGATGGTAAGACAGCTCTAGGGGATGGGGTCGATAACTTAAGGGTGGGGGGTTACCGATATTTGTGTCGATTCTATGGTTTTCGGGGTCGCTGAGTTGAATGGTGATGGTAAGACAGCTCTAGGAATGGTGTCGAAAATTGAATGGGGGGGGGTGACCGATATTAGTGTCGATTCTATGGTTTTCGGGGTCGCTCAGTTGAATGGTGATAGTAAGACAGCTCTAGGGAGATGGATGAGGGGGTTACCATTATTAGTGTCGATTTTATATATTTCGGGTTCGTTGAGTTGAATTGTGATGGTACGATAGCTCAAGGGGGATGGAGTCGATACATCAGGGGGATGACCGATATTAGTGTCCATTCAATAGTTCTCGGGGCCACTGAGTTTAATAGTGTTGGTAGGACACTCCTATGGGTGAGTTATCTCCCCGGAGGGGGGGAGGGTGACCGATATTTGTGTCGATCCCATAGTTTTCGGGGTCGCTGAGATGAATACTGGTGTTTAGAATGGAACTCGGTGACCATTTGGTGACGAATTTTGGTGTGAGGACATTGTCGCCCCTACTTCAAATTGGAAAAGGTAGATTAGTATCCGTGTCTAATCGTTATATTAAATTGACATCGATTTTTAAAATCTGCCGCTGAACTAATAAATTCTATTTATCCAGCTGTTTCTCAAAACTATAACCTTTTAAACCGGTTGCGAGAAGGGGCTATTCTTGCTACTAAAAATGGAGACAACCACGAAATAAGCAATCAAATATATGCCATGTTAATAGGCAAAGTGTATCGATACCTTTGTAGATACTGATGAGGAAGTTAATTATCTAACTGAGTTCCTAAACTCACTTAATTCATCTGGATTGCCACCGCATCGTCTTACAGTTTGATCTTCAATTATTTTACTACGGATTCTCGACTCGCCAAAACTTTGCAACGGCACAAGACTGTGCGTAAAAGAGATGCTGGGAAATATAATTAAAGCGACTATCTTCGTAGAAAAGGGACAGTGTGAAACAGTTTTTATCCCACTCATTTCGAAAGATCTACCTTTTTAATTAAAGAGATTGCAATTTCCAGTAAAACTTGAGTTTTCGATGACGATCAATGACGATCAATTAGCCGGACAGTTTATTAAGTACTGCGGAGTATAGATTTGAGATCGTCATGTTTTCCCACGGACAACTTATTTTGCTTGCTCTGGGTTGGGTTGACCTAAGAATTTATTTATTCTTGCTCTTGAAGGTGAAACTAAAAACATTGTAATTTTATGTAAGTTTATTTAATTTTATGTTATAATTTGAATAGCTATAGTTTATAATTAATTTTTTAAAATAAATTTTGTTAATAAAAACTGCAATTTTACCTTATAGATAGATATCATTCTTTTTTCTACCCCTGCCTAATAGAAGATTGGGATGAATAAATACCTGGGCAACGCCGGGTAATCAGCTAGTATATAAATAAACGCATGAAGAGTAAATTTAAAATGAACATAACTTGAGTTCATTTTGCCTTCGCCCAGCGGGTTGGAGGTATTCATCTTTGTTTAATCTGTTACTGGTTAATAGTGTCAACACTATGAGCGGTAGACGTATTGGTATGGTGTGTGGTATGACCCTGCGGTGGGTTTTCTCAGCGCTTTCCAGATAATGACTTGACGGAACGTGGACTGATGTACTGAACGAAGTCGACCTTTCCTCGATGGATTTGTGAGGCCTCGGTATAGACGCAACCAGGTCATTCCTTTTAGTTTTAGTTATTAGATTGTAGACAAACATTTTTTTTCTGAAGGAAAAATAAAGAAAAATTCATTTTTCTACTAAAGTAATTTTTTTATAGTTTTAATGTAATTATAGGATTTAGAAAGAGTTTAGATATAATTGTTTAAAAGGGAATGAATGAATGAGAGATCCTCTTTTCCTCGTTCCTACCTATTCTATGGTTTTCGGGGTCGCTCAGTTGAATGGTGATAGTAAGACAGCTCTAGGGAGATGGATGAGGGGGTTACCATTATTAGTGTCGATTTTATATATTTCGGGTTCGTTGAGTTGAATTGTGATGGTACGATAGCTCAAGGGGGATGGAGTCGATACATCAGGGGGATGACCGATATTAGTGTCCATTCAATAGTTCTCGGGGCCACTGAGTTTAATAGTGTTGGTAGGACACTCCTATGGGTGAGTTATCTCCCCGGAGGGGGGGAGGGTGACCGATATTTGTGTCGATCCCATAGTTTTCGGGGTCGCTGAGATGAATACTGGTGTTTAGAATGGAACTCGGTGACCATTTGGTGACGAATTTTGGTGTGAGGACATTGTCGCCCCTACTTCAAATTGGAAAAGGTAGATTAGTATCCGTGTCTAATCGTTATATTAAATTGACATCGATTTTTAAAATCTGCCGCTGAACTAATAAATTCTATTTATCCAGCTGTTTCTCAAAACTATAAACTTTTAAACCGGTTGCGAGAAGGGGCTATTCTTGCTACTAAAAATGGAGACAACCACGAAATAAGCAATCAAATATATGCCATGTTAATAGGCAAAGTGTATCGATACCTTTGTAGATACTGATGAGGAAGTTAATTATCTAACTGAGTTCCTAAACTCACTTAATTCATCTGGATTGCCACCGCATCGTCTTACAGTTTGATCTTCAATTATTTTACTACGGATTCTCGACTCGCCAAAACTTTGCAACGGCACAAGACTGTGCGTAAAAGAGATGCTGGGAAATATAATTAAAGCGACTATCTTCGTAGAAAAGGGACAGTGTGAAACAGTTTTTATCCCACTCATTTCGAAAGATCTACCTTTTTAATTAAAGAGATTGCAATTTCCAGTAAAACTTGAGTTTTCGATGACGATCAATGACGATCAATTAGCCGGACAGTTTATTAAGTACTGCGGAGTATAGATTTGAGATCGTCATGTTTTCCCACGGACAACTTATTTTGCTTGCTCTGGGTTGGGTTGACCTAAGAATTTATTTATTCTTGCTCTTGAAGGTGAAACTAAAAACATTGTAATTTTATGTAAGTTTATTTAATTTTATGTTATAATTTGAATAGCTATAGTTTATAATTAATTTTTTAAAATAAATTTTGTTAATAAAAACTGCAATTTTACCTTATAGATAGATATCATTCTTTTTTCTACCCCTGCCTAATAGAAGATTGGGATGAATAAATACCTGGGCAACGCCGGGTAATCAGCTAGTATATAAATAAACGCATGAAGAGTAAATTTAAAATGAACATAACTTGAGTTCATTTTGCCTTCGCCCAGCGGGTTGGAGGTATTCATCTTTGTTTAATCTGTTACTGGTTAATAGTGTCAACACTATGAGCGGTAGACGTATTGGTATGGTGTGTGGTATGACCCTGCGGTGGGTTTTCTCAGCGCTTTCCAGATAATGACTTGACGGAACGTGGACTGATGTACTGAACGAAGTCGACCTTTCCTCGATGGATTTGTGAGGCCTCGGTATAGACGCAACCAGGTCATTCCTTTTAGTTTTAGTTATTAGATTGTAGACAAACATTTTTTTTCTGAAGGAAAAATAAAGAAAAATTCATTTTTCTACTAAAGTAATTTTTTTATAGTTTTAATGTAATTATAGGATTTAGAAATAGTTTAGATATAATTGTTTAAAAGGGAATGAATGAATGAGAGATCCTCTTTTCCTCGTTCCTACCTATCCCATATCCCAATTTCCCTCTTGTTATTTTCTCATAAGTCGACACGACAAATTTTTTTGTTCATGAGGAGGTGTCACTGGTAAGTGACAAGCACCGCCCGTCCGACGAGCTAAGCCGAGCAACCGCGAGCTTGTCGCGACGTCCTAGCCAGTGGCAGAACCCCTAGTAGGACTTCGCTTCATAACAAATGGCGCCCAACGGACATGAGCATTACCAATTGTTTCTTGAAGGGCAGGAATTTCCATAAGGAAGTTCCTGGCTTTCGACAAACAATGGTAGTGCAGCATTTTTCTTTTGATAACTTAACGTAGCCTACATTAATTTTTTTTACATTAAAGCTTCAATAAATTACATATACTTTTATTTCTGTTTTAATTTTCTTTTTAATTTAAATTTAAATCTTACATTTTTATTTTGGCACTTTTTGAATTTTTTTAAAATTTCCATCCCACCCTACTTTCCTAATACCTATAATTTCCTACGTATTACACAAGACAAGACAGGACAGAAAATTGTGCACCGGCCGCCTTCCGGACGAGTTGGAAATTCCGATTCAGAGAATTTCATAATTCCGAATTTTGGGTTTCCAACTCGTTTGGAGCCAAGGCAGCTGATGGCAGTATTTGGTGGTGCAGCAGATTGGGGTCTAGACCTCGGTTGGCTTGACCGCTGAATAAATAAGGACGTGACAGGGGTGCAGTGGGTAGCCGTTACCGCAAGTACAATTAGTACAGGTAAATGTGATTTCGCTGCTCCCTTTGTCTATAAGTGAAGGATCCTCTCACTCTCGGCAGATCGGCCTCATCATAGAGGCTACTCGCTAGTGCTTTGAGATGCTATCCGCCGGGATAAGATGAAGCCTCTACTGACTTAAAACGACTTTCCACAAAAACATCGAGGAAACCGACTAAAACATGACATACGAACTATACAGACAGTTAAGAATCTGGACGTTGGGGGCTGCCGAGAGCAGTCTACCCTAATTACACACCAGCAAATAGTTTTTTATATAAAAGAAAAATAAAATGTCAACCGGTGAGCTGTTCACAAGTTTTTTTTTTGAAGTTGATTCGAAGTTGGAGACTATCGACAGTTCATTTAAAATTTTTGCAAGCAGATCAGGGCGTCAAGCTCGAATTTTAGAATTCAAAGTACATATATTTATTTTATACTTCTGGTTTGCGAGGGTCTGAAATGGATAATTCCAGTAGGAGAACAGGCGCTGTTCCAAAAGCTCTTCCTGATTTTGGGCCTGGGATCCAACTAGGCAAAAAAACAAAAAAACGTTTGAAAGCCCAAAATAGAGGTCAAGAAAATGAAGGCTCCACATCGTGTGTTGACTTTTGCCTTGATCAACAACTTCGTACTTCCGAGATAGAGCGAAATCGCAGGAAGTCAAAGTCTAGTTTTGTGAGAGTAGGGAATAACCACTCAAAGAAAGGCGATGAAAATGTCTTTGACCAACTCATCAGTGATGTCAACCTTGATAGTAGTAAGGCAGAGAAGGGGTTAATAGTGTTCTGGTTAGTGATCAAGGGGCAGTAGGTCCAAATCCGTTTTCGGAAGAAAATCAGCTGCTTAATAAATTTCAAGAAGTGGTTTCGGGTATAATTCAGAAGGACCAACTGGCTTTGGGGTTATTATTTACAAAAAAAAATAGAAAGAATTAGTTGCAGCCTGACGGAACAGATAGAGATGCTAGCTCTGACAATAGAGACCCATGAGATGAAGCAATGCGATGCAGGAAAGCGTGCTCCTCATAGGTATCCTGATACTTCTGGTCAATCTCATCACCTTTTAGATTTATTTCTAACAACTATGCCAGATAAATATTCAATTGATGTATCTGCTCCATTTTTCAATAAATTTCAAATTTTCAATAACTCCAGCCTTTATAGAGCCTAATCATAAAAGGTTACTCTGGCACTATAAAAATGCTAACTGGGAGCACCTGAACCAATATTATAGCTCATTTTATTGGTCAACCTGCTTTTTTAGCAATAATGCTGATGAAGCATCTCATCTTATTACGTCAACCATTTTGCTAGGAATGAAAAATTGCATTCCATCTTCATTTAAAAAAAAAAATACTCGTAAGAATAAATGGTTTAACGAAAATTGCAGGTCAGCAGTCGCGTGTAAAAAAGCAGCCCATTTGGACTACGTTAATTGCACTTCTGAAGAAAACCTTGTTAAGTTTCGATTAGCTAGAAACAGATCAAACGCTATTTTGAAAAGGTCAAAAATAATATTTGACCTTAAGATTCGAGATAACATGCGAAAAATTTTGAATACTGATTCAAACAGTCGAAGCTTTTGGTCATTTGCTGCATTGGTTAAAAGAAACTTTGCAGACAATACAACGTCAATTCCATCTTTATTTCATAATGGTATTCATTGTAGAACTGATATTGAGAAAGCAAATCTCTTAGCTTCTCATTTCGCTGGTGCGTCTACCCTTCCTTTAACTAACCAAAGCCCTCCAATTCTCCCGAATCTAGGCCCAGGTATGTCTAAAATCTATTTCCGGAAACGGGTTGTTTCAAAGATTCTGAAAGAACTTGACCCCAATAAAGCGACTGGCCCCGACGGTATTCCGCCATTAGTATTGAAAAGTTGTCATAATACTTTGGCAAAACCGCTTAGCAAATTGTTTCATCTCTCAATCTCTCAATATCTCTCCATCAGTTTGGAAAATAGCAAATATTCAACCCGTTCCGAAAAAAGGTGATAAATCGGCACCTACGAACTACCGTCCAATTGCTTTGTTGTCGGTTCTATCTAAGGTAATGGAATCTATCATTAATTTCAGAATAATGAACTATCTGGATTCGAATGTTCTTTTATCCTATGTTAAGTATGGATTTCGTAAAAATCGCTCTTCAGGTGAACTAATGACGTGCATGACTCATTATTTGGAGCGAAGCATTGAAAACCTAGATGAATCAAGCGTTGTTTCCTTAGATATTTCTAAAGCTTTTAAAAGAGTTTGGCATGATTGTCTTATTAATAAGATTCGTGCGCTGAACTAACACTCCTCTCTCATTACATGGATTGAGAATTATTTATGGAACCGTAAAATAAAAGTTGTATTAAATGGTATATCTTCAGATTCACATGGGATCAATGCTGGCGTGCCTCAAGGGTCATCCTTGTCGCCCACGCTCTTCTTGATATATATCAACGACCTGTTGTCTTTTACAACCTGTGATATCCATTCATTTGCTGATGGTACAACACTATCGGCTTCCATTGAGTTTGTCAGTCAAAAAGAATGCAATTCTCGCTTGATAGGTTCGCGTGAATTAATGAATTCGATAATTCGGTCGAACATTCAAGTCATTCTTGATTGGGGCAGATCATAGAGTAGAATTTAACCCAACATACATATTTATGAAATTTCAAAAAGAGCTAGCCAATGTTTGGGCTTCATAAGACGTTGTAACTTCTACTTCACTCCCTCAGAAGTATTAAGATTATATAAATCTTATGTTAGACCAATTTTGGAATTTAATTCATATGTGTGGGGTGGGGCTCCAAAATCTCACTTGGTTCATCTTGATGGAGTTCAAAATAGAGTTTTACGTTTGATAAACGATGTATCCATTACTTCGTCTCTTGATACTTTGGAGCACAGACGAAATGTAGGAGCTTTATCTGTTTTCTACAAATTCTACAACGGTAGATGTGCTTTAGAAACCCGTTCTCTAGTTCCAAGTCCTTTTGTCAGTAACGTAAACACTCGTTTAAGGTCCAATCATAATAGATTTGCCTTAAAACTTTTTTTCTTGTAGAACCCAAAACTTTAATTCGTCCTTTTTTCCGAGAGTCTCTTCGATGTGGAATCAATTGGCAGATCCCGTGTTTCCCGATTCTTATAATCTGTAGGCCTTCAAATTAGGCGTTAACAACTTCCTGAAGGATTAAGATGAAGGTTGAAGTGCTCATAAGCTTTTTATTAATATTTTTATTTTATTTTATTATATATAATTAAAAAAAAAAAAAAATATTATTTCATTATTATCAACATTATTTTTAAAATTTGTAATATTTTCTTGGTCATGGTTTTTTGTAGTTTTCCCTGACCATGATTCATTGTCGAAAGCATTTGGACTCGCGTCGTTTTAGTTTTTCGTGTTCGTTTTTCCGTATTGCTTTTTCAATGAATCAGGGAGAATTCTGAGAAAATAAATTGAAACCGGCTACAAACGTGAGAAATGTGATATATATTGTGAATCACATTTCTTCGATATTTATTTTATTTTGAATTTAATAAAGGGCTTAGCCCAACTTATTGCCGTGACACAAGTCATTCAGGGAGTCCTCCCTTGGCAATAAAAAAAAAATGCCAATATACCGGTTTGAGGAGGGGGAACAAATGCCTGGTAACCGTCGACCAAACCCTTCCCTTGACCAGCACAATCAGCCAGACGAGCAAATGACTTTTTTAAATGAGGCACTTCCACGAGTGCAAAAATGTGATCTCCACAAGTGGAACATCAAGTACGATGGCATGAAAAGAACAATGCCGGTCGACAGCTTTGTTTTTGCATCGAAACGGTGCAGCGCAGACTTAACGTCAGCAAAAGTCAGCTGTTTAACCAGTTCCACCTCCTGAATGGTGTAAGTGAACGTTGGTATTGGCAATTCCTGGAGGAGCAAACGATCCATTTCTAAACTACCATGATCTCAAAATGGAGTTAGCGGCAGCTTAGGGCATCTGACTCTGACCACGAGATAATGCGGGAGATCAGATAGGAAGCAATAGCCTGGCGAGAGTATATCCCCATAAACAGAAAATTAAGTGTAAAATAACTAACGATAGGAATGTAGTCCGAAGTGATGTCCAAAACCAGTGTTCGTCTCATTTCCACTCCTTAGTGTGTTTCCAGTGTGGTCAGCCCAATGTTCCTGTTTTTTTGTGTCCGTCCTGTAACCGTCCATCCAGAAAACTTGTTGAGGGGCGAAACATTCGGGGGTGCTTGCCCAACGGACAAGATCCCGGAAATGCCGATCCAAAAATAAAAATTTTAAGAAATTTATATGCAAGAAACGAAGAAAACCAGAACGTCGTTCCTGACACTCTTTCCCGAGCTTACATGGAGCAGATAACTTTTGACTCAGAGCGACTTGACGTGGACCTTAGCTCTCTACACTTATCTTCCGATGAGTATGAAAAGCTACGCAAAACAATAAAAGAAAGTGAAAATAAATTCCCAGACTTGTGAATTTCTGACAACTACGTGTACAAAAGGACATTACCTGTCAGGAAAAGTCCCCACCAGCTAATTCTCGAATACGAAAATGCAAATAAAAGGATCTTCTCCGAACACCCTGAACTGGAAGAAAAAAGAAGAAGAATTTAGTTAAGATCAGGAAACTACGAGAAAAGTTTGCTTAAAAATTAAATAGGTTTAAGGACATAGAAGCAACTATACTACAGAAGTTTCTGACCCTAGGATTCCGAAGCAACTCAGACGGTATTTAGGAATGACCGGATGGTATCGCTGGTTCATACCAAATTTTTTAATCTTGACGGCACCAATGACAGAATGCCTGAAAAAAGGTAAAGAATTTAAAATGACTGACGTGGCAAATAAATCATTTGAAGAGCTCAAACAACTCTTGATTTCAGCGCTGATTTTGACAAACCCGGACTTTACGAACCATTTTTACATTCAATGTGATGCGTTAACGACTGGTGTAGGCAGCGTGCTTTTTCAAAACGACGAGGAGGGTAGAGAGAGACCAATTGCCTACATATCTCAAAAGCTAAATTCAGCGCAAAGGAATTATAGTGTCACCGAATTAGATTGTTATGCAGCTGTCCTCAGTGTTCAGAGGTTTCAATCCTATATTGAGCTTCTTCCCTTTACAGTCATAACCGACCACGCCAGCTTGAAATGGCTGATGTCCCAATAGGACTTGTCAGGACGTCTGGCCAGATGGAGCCTTAAGCTGCAGGCGTTCAATTTCACCATTGAACATAGAAAGGGTACCCAGAACGTCGTTCCTGACACTCTTTCCCGAGCTTACATGGAGCAGATAACTTTTGACTCAGAGCGACTTGACGTGGACCTTAGCTCTCTACACTTATCTTCCGATGAGTATGAAAAGCTACGCAAAACAATAAAAGAAAGTGAAAATAAATTCCCAGACTTGTGAATTTCTGACAACTACGTGTACAAAAGGACAGACATACGTACCGGGACGCACTGCAAGAAGATAGGGCCTGGAAGCTTTGGGTGCCGTCTGAGTTGAGGAAGAGTCTTCTTATTTCGGCACATGATTCTCCAGCTGCAGAACATGGAGAGATCCATAAGACCCTCCATAAACTCACACAAAAATACTTCTGGCCTGGAATGACTATAGATGTAAACTTTATTAAAAACTGTGATATATGTAAGTGCAATAAAAGTACGAATAAGACGAGTAGACCACCGATGGGTGTGCAAACCCTGACAGAGAGACCATTTCAAAGACAGTACATAGACTTCCTGGGACCCTATCCTAGAACAAAGAATGGTAACACCCGAATTGTTTTCTAGCTTTTTAAAAAGCTACGACGTAAAACATGTGAGAACTGCGTTCTACTCACCGCAGGCCAATGCCTCCGAACGTGTGAACCGTAGCGTTCTGACCAAAATCCGTTCTTACCTTGGAAGCGACCAACGAGACTGGGACAAACATGTAAGCTTCGCGGCGTTTTCTTTGCGAAGTGTCTCTCACGAAGCTACGGGTTTAGAGCCGTATTATGTGGTATTCGGCTTCCAGATGGCACAGAACGGATCCGCTTTTGACATCATACGACGGTTAAATCACATTAAAGAGTCAGACGTTAGGACCTTAGAAACAAAGGACAAACAACAAATTATAAGGGACGGGGTATTTATAAATTTAAGCAAGGCACACGACAAAGGCAGGAAAATATATAATTTAAGAAGTCGAGAAATAAAATATGATGTAGGACAAATTGTCTACAGACGAAATTTTCGACAAAGTGACAAGGCAGCGGGTTATAATTCCAAACTTGTACCGAAAGCTATTAAAAGCATCAAATTAAAGACTATAGGAAATTCCCTATATGAAGTAGGAAATGTGAGAGGAAAAAAAGTAGGTATCTTTCATGCCAAAGATCTCTTTGTTTTAGGTACCTAGAAAACTGACGATCTTTAATATTTATTATCTATTATTTATTAATAATTATTTATTGTTTAATTATATATTCATATTTATTTCATTGACTGAATAATTTCTGTGATATTTAGGTTTAAGGCTTTAGGATCATGTGCAATATTTTATATTATAATTAGATTTATATGTGATATTTTATGCAATTTTGACCATTTATTACCTATTTATTTTATTGATTATTTTATCTATGATTCGTTGACGTAGTTACATGTATTATTTATTTATGTGTTGACTTTAGGTAAATATATTTTATACATTAGCATAAGCAGTATAAGAAAAATTAGAGCATGATCTCAGGGAGTAGGCCCTTGACCCACGTTAGGTGATACGCTCGCGGAGACTATTCTGAAGGGTATATGTGTAATGTAGTTAAATTGGCACTTGAATTTAAGTTGCAACGTCTTTACTGCATACGCTTATTTTTTTACGTACCATTTCACTCGCGACCCATCATGTAATGGAGACGAGCCTGTTAAGTACGCGTATGTTTAAAAATAAACTAAAAATATGCACTTAACCTTTTAATTCCAAATCACCATGACGTCGGCAGAAGCGTCCCATGCTAGTCGGACAGGAGTTAAAAGTAAAAAAAAAAAAAACAACCGAAAGGTAAACAAAGCACGAAAGTCAACACACACGATTTTATTGACCGATACCTGTCAGTTGATATGTTGTTATCAATCAGCTGTTCAATTGACCAAAGTAATTATAATGACAAAGGTTTCCTACATGAAGTGGAACAAGTTTTATTGCACACAGAGGGTGTTGGGGAAGCAAAAGTAACCTGTAAGCTTATATAATTATTTTGTGATAAAGTTGGTTTGATGGTTTGGTGTAAAAATGTAAAAATGTATGTGCTTAAGAAATGTTGTAAGTGTTGAATATATGATGTTCGTGTTTCAGGTCTATTAGTGATTGTGATTTTTATTGAGTTTAAAAAGGGACGGGATGAGGAAAATTGAAAGCAATTATTATTTAAATAAGGACAGACAGAGAAGGTTAGAAGGTAAGTAATGTCGTTTTATATTTTTTGACAGCTACATAATTTTTTAATGTGGTTTTCGTTTGGTCGATAAAGAGTGAGTTAGGCTCACCATACAGGAACTAAAATTTGAATTGTAATCAATTATGGTTAAAAGGTGTAAGTAATTTGTTTTATTTTATTTTTACAAAATATAAATTAAGTTACACACCACAACACTCCCCTCCCAGAGAGATTGAAGATCTATCGTTATTTAATCAGCGAAGCGAAAGGGAGTCCTGGAAACACGACCCGATCTTGTGGCGCTCGTCCAGTCCAGTCCAGTAGGTTGTGTGTCATGATTGTCCGAGTAACATGGTTTAAGCCGATCGATGGAAATTTTGGCAGGTCTACCGTTAAGATCTAAAGTGTAAAATTTTGGTGTACGGTCGATAACCAAAAACGTTCCTGTATATGGTGGTTGTAGGGATCTGCGTACTGCATTAGTCCGTAAAAAGACGTGCGAGCAAGTATGCAGATCTTTACTTATAAAAAATTTTGTCCATACTATGTCGCGAAGCCGGTACAGGGCGAATTTCGTCGAAGTGGCGGGTGATAATCGTTACAAAGTCCGACTATAGAATTAGTTCCTTCGTAGTGTCCAAAAAAGCTCCTGGAATTCGGGTCGAAAGTCCAAATACGAGTTCAGCCGGCGTAGAATTCAGCTCGTCGCTGTAAGTTGTTCGTAGTCCAAGTAAAATTGAAGGAAGGATACTAGTCCAATCTGTTCGATCGTAGCACATAATGGCAGATTTAATGACACGGTGCCATTACATTTGGATTGTAACTAGTTGTTATATAGCGTTGATTATCGGAAACCGGTAACGGACCGATTATGTCGAGGTGAATTACCGAATAGCGTTGAGAAGTTAAATTAAATGTACCAAGTGGAGATTTAGTGTGACGAGAGACTTTAGCCTTCTTGCAAGCTACACAGTTTTGAGCCATTTTCTGCACGTCTTTATTGATCGATGGCCAAATTACATTTTGCGTCACCAGTTTAATGGAAGCTTTGACGCCAGGATGCGAAAGGTTATGAAAAGCATAAAAAACATATTTTCGGAAATTTAGCGGAATGTGTAGTTTTTGAAATGTCGCAATGAATTAAGGTTTGCGAGTTTAAAGCAACCGGAAGTTTTTTGAATTTAAGAACTGAATTACTACTTAAGATTTCTTGAAGTTCTTTATCGTTAGTCTGAGCGTCTGCGATGATCGAATAATCAATACTTTCGGGAAGAGAAATTTGATTAATACGTGAAAGAGTATCTGCGACAACGTTATCCAACCCAGAAATATGCTGAATATCGGTCGTCAATTAACCAATAAAATCTAAGTGTCTAAACTGACGAGGAGATGCTTTTTCAGGATTCTGATTAAAAGCGTAGATCAATGGTTTATGATCGGTGTAAAGCGTAAACGTACGAGCTTCGAGAGGGTGTCGAAAGTGTTTGACACCTGAGTAAGCCACGAGAAGCTCACGATCGTACGCACTGTATCTCATCTGCGTATCGTTGAGACGTACTGAAAAGAAACCAAGTGGTTGCCAAGTACCCGAAGTGAACTGCTGAACTACTGCTCCGATCGCAACATCGGAAGCATCAACCATGATGGCCAGAGGTGCTGATGAAGAAGGATGAATCAGTAAGGTAGCGTCAGTAAGTTTATTTTTACAGTTATCGAACGCTTCTATAGCTGCTGTCGACCATTGTATAGTAACGCGACTGTTCTTTGTGTAACCTTTTAGATAGTCATTCAGTAATGCTTGGTCTACGGCAGCGCCAGGGATGAAGCGACGATAAGAGTTAATCATCCCTGAAAACCGTTTAAGTTGTTTTACGGTTTGTGGTCGTTCAAAATTCTTGATGATTTGAACTCGATCATGCGAAGGTAAGATGCCTTGCCCAGTTACCATGTGGCCCAAAATAGGATTTCGTGCTTTGCAAAGGTGCATTTGTTAACGTTTACTACAAGACCGTGTTCTTCTAATTTAGAGAAGATAATTTTGATGTGTACAAGGTGTTCGTCGTAAGTTTTAGAGGCGATGAGTACGTCGTCCAAGTACACAAAACAGAAGTCAAGTCCTTGTAGAACTGAGTGCATAAGACGTTGGAACGACTGCGCTGCATTGCGAATACCGGAAGTCATTCTACAAAACTCAAACAGTCCAAAAGGTGTCGAAATCGCTGTTTTTGGAATGTCCGTCGGTTCGATGGGAATTTGATGGTAGGCCTGGACAAGGTCTATCGTTGAGAAAATAGAGCAGCCCTCGAGTCGTTGTGTAAAATCTCGGAGATATGGAATTGGGTACCGATCTGGAATCGTGATCCGATTAACTGCTCGAAAATCTCCACATGGTCTCCATTCTCCGTTCTTTTTCAACGCCAAATGTAATGGACTGGACCAGGGACTGCTACTAGGTCTGCAAATCCCGAGTTTCATTATGTTTTCGAATTCCGTCTTCGCGATGATGAGTTTGTCAGGTGCCAGTCGTCGTGTTTTGCAAGCAATCGGGGGACCATTCGTCTCCAGTTTGTGAGTGACGTTATGTTTAATATTGTCGATGTCGATGTCACCGTTGATAACTGCGCCAGTATCAATTAAAAAATGCGTTTGATGAAAAATTTCAAAAATTAAAAGGCGGCTGGATTTAGATAAGTCATTGCACTCCGCCAGTTGTGATTGACTTGTTAGTTTATTGCACCATTATTATCGGAAGAACCAGATTTAGATAAAAATTGACAACCGGTTTTACATTTGTTTGCTTTGTTTCCGAAACGTTGATGATAATAACAGATAAAATTATTTGCAGCAGAAGGATCACCAAAAGGTTGATAGTAAGAATTTCGAAAATTTGGTGAATTCTGTCGTGAATTATCCTTACCGTGTTGCGATCGAGATCTATAGTTTCGATTGGAATTTGAATTCGAACGAGATCGAGAATTGTGCTGAAAAATTTCTGATATTTCCGATAATAATATTTTGCGAAATTCCGAAAAATTTTCGTCGATCGAAAGGTTAGAATTCTGACTTGAAATAGATGCTGATGTCTCAAGGATATTTATCTCTGCCTACGTCATCGTCTCATGCACGTTGTCAGCTCGCTTCGCCAAGACCGACAGGGAGACGTCATTTTCGAAAGGTGTGAGCACCATTTGAACTTGCTGCGGCAACCTCTTCATCCAAAATTGTCGAAGAGTTGTTTTGTTGTTATTGAAATTGTTACCAGCGCTCAATTACATGCTGCTCAACAACCGTGACAGCTTCCTGTCCCCAAGTGTCAAGCCGTGCATCAGGCTGTTAAGCTTGGATTTCTCAAACTCGCCAAGTGCGCGGATCACTTCCGTTTTCAAAGTGGTGTAAGGGTGCGTATCCTTCGCACTTGTAATCAAATACGCGAGAGTCTCGTTAAGTCGTGTGTCCAGATCGTCCACCGCGTGAGCGTACATAGTCTCCACAGTAATACCAGCAACTAGAAATTGTTGCTCAAACCAAACGTTGGGATTTTGAGTGTGCAGAGGCTGAGGAGATTTAAAAACAACCCGAGCAATCAACCCTCCCGTGTCATGAAGGCTTGCATTTAATTGTGAAGGCACTGGTGGAGTATTGTTAATGTCTTTATTACCGAAGGCTTTAGCAACAGAGTCGTTAACGATCTCGGTCAACTGCGCCGGGGTTAGTGAATAAACCACAGCAGCGCTGATGCCCTGTCATCTCCACTCGGTGGGAGAAAAGCGTCTGTGTTTGCCATAGCCATAACGACCGATATGAATTCAGTGCCAAGTGAAAAATTGTTTTTTCGATAACGACAGATTAAAACGAAAATGGCTTTGAAAATAAATTTGTTTAAAATTTCACTGAAGAGAGAAGTAACTAAAATACAACAAATATTCACAAATATTCGCGGCATTAAAAGAAATTTCAATTCGATCGTAGCACATCTTGACGCGAATAAACCTGCGGTTCTAAGTTTATGTGAAACGCAGGCCTCTTATATGGGTACCCCAAATGATTTTCAATGTCAGTGGTATTCTCGTGTCGACTGTTTGGTTCCTCATCGTGGGGTTATTTTATTTATACGAGAAGACATCAGTTTTAGTGTACCTAATTTTAATATTCCAAACAGTAATCCAATGTTCAATACGATATGGATTGAAATTGTAATTTCAAACCATTCGATATTTATTTGTTCCCTTTATCGTAGTCCTAATTTGTCACCTGATGACACTAATATTGAGTTTAATTACTTATCAGACACAATAGACAAGATTTACCAATCATCACCAACATCAGAATTGGTAGTCTTGGGTGATTTTAATGTACACAATGATTCATGGTTGACCTATTCGAATGGTAGAGATCGATCAGGTGAAACCGCTGAACTATTTTCAAATGTTAATCTTTTCACCCAACTCGTTGATAAGCCAACTAGGTATCCCGATACTACTGGTCAATCACCTCACCTTTTAGATTTATTTCTTACAACTATGCCTGATAAATATTCAATTGATATATCTGCTCCATTAGGTCTTTCTGACCATGCTTTGATAGTAGCCAAATTTTCAATATCACCAGCCCTTATTGAGACTACAAGTAAAAGACTACTCTGGCACTATAAAAATGCTAACTGGGAGCTCCTGAACCAATTTTATAGCTCATTTGATTGGTCAACCTGTTTTTCCAGCAATAATGCTGATGAAGCATCACAACTTATCACGTCAACCATTTTGCTAGGAATGAAAAATTGCATTCCTTCTTCATTTAAAAAGAAAAATACTCATAAAAATAAATGGTTTAACGAACATTGCATATTGAAAAGGTCCAAAATAATATATGACCTTAAGATTCGAGATAGCATGCGAAAAATTTTGGATTCTGATTCAAACAGTCGAAGCTTTTGGTCGTTTGCTGCATTGGTTAAAAGAAACTTTGCAGACAATACTTCGTCTATTCCTTCTTTATTTCATAATGGTATTCATTATAGAACTAATATTGAGAAAGCTAATCTCTTAGCTTCTCATTTCGCTGGTGCGTCTACTCTTCCTTTAACTAATCAAAGCCCCCCAATTCTCCCGAATCTAGGCCCAGGTATGTCTAAAATCTATTTTCGGAAACTGGTTGTTTCAAAGATTCTGAAAGAACTTGACCCCAATAAAGCGACTGGCCCCGACGGTATTCCGCCATTAGTATTGAAAAGTTGTCATCTTACTTTGGCAAAACCGCTTAGCAAATTGTTTCATCTCTCAATGAAGACAGGTGTTTTTCCGTCAATTTGGAAAATAGCTAATATTCAACCCGTCCCGAAAAAAGGTGATAAATCGGCACCTACGAACTACCGACCTATTGCTTTGTTGTCGGTTCTATCGAAGGTAATGGAATCTATCGTTAATTTCAGACTAATGAACTATCTGGATTCGAATGTTCTTTTATCCGATGTGCAGTATGGATTTCGTAAAAATCGATCTTCAGGCGAACTAATGACGTGCATGACTCATTGTTTGGAGCGAAGCATTGAAAACCTAGGTGAATCAAGCGTTGTTTCCTTAGATATTGCTAAAGCTTTTGATAGAGTATGGCATGATTGTCTTATTAATAAGATTCGTGCGCTAAATTTACACTCCTCTCTCATTACATGGATTGAGAATTATTTATGGAACCGTAAAATAAAAGTTGTATTAAATGGTATATCTTCAGATTTACATGGGATCAATGCTGGCGTGCCTCAAGGATCATCCTTGTCTCCCACGCTCTTCTTGATATATATCAACGACCTGTTGTCTTCTACAACCTGTGATATCCATTCATTTGCTGATGATACAACACTATCGGCCTCCATTGAGTTTGTCAGTCAAAAAGAATGCAATTCTCGCTTGAATGGTTCGCGTGAATTAATGAATTTGACTATTCTGTCTAATATTCAAATCATTCTTGATTGGGGCATTTCTAACAGAGTAGAATTTAACCCTAATAAATTCCAGTCTTGCCTTTTTTCTCAGAAGACAACTCAACATTATGTTCCTCCTGTTATTAATAGTACCTCTATTGCGAGATCTGATTCACTTAAGTTGTTAGGTTTAAAAGTATCAAGTGATCTTTCCTGGAAAGAACATATTTATGAAATTTCAAAAAGAGCTAGCCAATGTTTAGGCTTCATAAGACGTTGTAACTTCTTCTTCACTCCCTCTGAAGTGTTAAGATTATATAAATCTTATGTTAGACCAATTTTAGAATTTAATTCATATGTGTGGGGTGGTGCTCCAAGATCGCATTTGGTTCATCTTGATGGTGTTCAGAATAGAGTTATCCGTTTGATAAACGATGTAACCATTACTTCGTCTCTTGATACTTTGGAGCACAGACGAAATGTAGGAGCTTTATCTGTTTTCTATAAATTTTACAACGGTAAATATTCTTTAGAAACCCGTTCTCTAGTTCCTGGGCCTTTTCTCAGTAACGTAAACACTCGTTTAAGGTGCAATCAACATAGATTTGCCTTAAATCTTTTTTCATGTAGAACCCAACACTTTAAATCCTCCTTTTTTCCGAGAGTCTCTTCGATGTGGAATCAATTGGTCGAACACGTGTTTCCAGAATCTTATAATCTGCAGGCGTTCAAATTAGCCGTTAACAACTTCTTGAAGGATGATGGCTAAAGTATTCATAATTTGTTTCTTAATATATATATAATATTGTTTATCAGTATTTTTTAAATTATTTTTATAATTTGTAATATTTTCTTGGTCAAGGTTTTTTGTAGTTTTCCCTGACCATGATTCATTGATAAAAGTATTTGGACTCGCGTCGTTCTAAATTCGTGTTCGTTTTTCGTATTGCTTTTCCAATGAATCAGGGAGAATTCTGAGAAAATAAATTGAAACCGGCTACAAACGTGAGGAATGTGATATATTGTAAATCACATTCTTTCGATTTTTATTTTATTTTGAATTTAATAAAGGGCTTAGCCCAACTTATTGCCGTGACGTAAGTCATTCAGGGAGTCATCCCTTGGCAATAAGTCTCTATATAAAAAAAAAAAAAAAAAAAAAAAACTATACTCTGCACCCACAAACATAATTGAGTACTCACATATTTTGTTTCGATTAACAGGTAGAGTAACCCGTTTCTACTGGATTTACTTCGAAATCTGATGCTAATGATGAGTTGATGGTAGTAGCCATTGATGTTGATGCTCCTGCTGCTGATGACAAAGTTGATGATGTCCAAGTTGACGGTGTTAATGTTGATGGTGATGAAGAACTGAAGACTGCACTCCTTGAAACTTGTGGCTAATCCGAAAATTCAAAAAATGTTTTGCCGAAGAGAAAATTGTTGCAACAGCATTGGCGTCAATGGCGTGGTGACGAAAACAACGTCGACGCAGCAGACTATGAAAAAGTCTTTGCTGCGACTGCTGCTTTTATGATTTAAATTTGCTGTGTGATCCGTCTTAATCCCATTCGATCACGTCGGGGTCACCAGTTATGGGCGATAAGGTTTAATCTAATCTAGTCCCAAATTTAAAAGATCAATCTTTATCGAATGGGACAGGTTTTACAGCAACGAGGCGGAAAAGATTTTCCAACTTTTTCCAATACAAATAAAGACGTCGTAAATTAGATCAATTTGATCAACTTTATTTTTAGTTTTTTAAATCAAGTTTTAAATTAATAATAATGAGATCTATACTGATTTTATCAATTTTTAAGAAACAAAATTAGTTTAACCAAAAAGCACACCTTTTTCACACAACAGGAAACAAGCAAGTAAGTTAGAAGGTAAGTAATGACGTTTTATATTTTTGAATGTAGTCTTCGTTTGGTCGATAAAGAGTGAGTTAGGCTCACCATACAGGAACTAAAAATCGAATTGTAATCAATTATGGTTAAAAGGTGCAAGTAATTTATTTATTTTTTATTTTTACAAAATATAAATTTAGTTACACACCACAGGGGAAAGAGACTTTTCTCCCAAAAATTCCTTCCAGAAGGCGAATGATTTATGGCTAATCGATGGAAAACAGAAATGAACTTCATTCAATGAAGAGTTAATGAAGAGTTAGTTGGATTTTTGCTATCAACGGAAAGCCTACTGCGGTGTTCAAAGTCGAGATTGAATTATTTCAGAACAGTTTTTTTTGAAAGTCGAGATTGAATTATTTCAGAGCAGTTTTTTTCTTGGAAAGTTAAATTGAGTTATTTCAAAACAGTTTTTTTTTCTTTGAAAGTTAAAGTGAACTTGCGCAGAACTGGATATCAAATTTTGTTCTGACAGAAGTGCTTGGTGTAGTAGGTAAGAGCCGCCATTTGCCACAAGGCTCAAAGTGTAATCTGTGCCCTAACCCAGAAAATTGTTTTAAATCTGACTAGTTTTCTGATAGAGCTGAAAACATCTTTTTTAAAGTGGAAAGATTTTGTTTCATCGTGTCTAGCTGCTAAACTAAATATTGGCATAGCTCGGAAAAGGTGGCAGAGCCGTGCCCGGAATGTGTATTTGGCAGAGGTCTGCCAATATAAAATATGTATCATAAAATTTCTTACGAGGATGCTGCAAAAAAACCAACAGTGTAATGGTCAACTCCAACAACGATCATTGTGCCAGCGTCGGAGCTTTTTCATTTCACCCGAGACACGAATCGCATAATTTTAAAAGCCCAAGAGAATAAATTTCTCAAGTGGAATTTTATAATCTAAAGAGAGAAAAAGGAGGACTGCTTCCCAAACTGTGTGGCTGAGTTTTTTTTTATTGCAATTTTTAAATTGGAAAATTTAGTTTTTTAATCGACTTAAAATCGAGTTTCTTTTAATTTAAAATTTGAAAATTGAGTTTTTTGTTGTTATTTTTTTGAATTGAGTTTTTTTTTAAATTTTTAACGTACATTTTGATAACTCTAACTAGTTTGAACTGCGTTAAGTAGTTTCGGCAGTTTCTTAATTAACGTCACAGCAGGTACCTCATCGAGACCATGCATGAAGGATATCCTTCAAAGAAAATACAAAGTAAGTTATTATTCCAATTTGCCTTTTTACTAACTACTAAAAGCAGGTTTTTTTTTATTTTGGATATCCTAGTTTTTTTGAATAATCTCTATTTGATAATTAATAATAATAATTAAAATGAATAAATAGTTATGGAATCCTTTTCATATGTTATATAAATACATTTTAACATTTTTTTGGTTTGGGTTAATATATAAATAAACGCATGAAGTGTAAATTTGAAAAGAACATACCTTGAGTTCTTTATGCCTTCGCCCAGCGGGTTGGAGATATTCTTCTTTGTTTAATCTGTTACTCGTTAATAATTTCAACACTATGAGCGAGTAGACGTACTGGTATGGTGTGTGGTTGGGATCGATGACCCTGCGGTAGGTTTTCTCAGCGCTTTCCAGATAATGACTTGACGGACCGTGGACTGATGTACTGGACGAAGTCGACCTTTCCTCGATGGATTTGTGAGGCCTCGGTATAGACGCAACCAGGTCATTCCGTTTAGTTTTAGTTATTAGATTGTAGGCAAAAAAAATTTTTGAAGAAAAAATAAAGAAAAACTCCTTTTTCTACTAAAGAATTTTTTTATAGTTTTAATGTTATTATAGGATTTAGAAAAAGTTTAGATATGTGTTTAAATGAGAATGACCTGGCTACATCTAGACCGAGAGATCCTCTTTTCCTCGTTCCTACCTATCCCATATCCCAAATTCCCTCTTGTTATTTTCTCATAAGTCGACACGACAAATTTTTTTGTTCATGAGGAGGTGTCACTGGTAAGTGACAAGGCCCGCCGGTCCGACGAGCATGTCGCGACGTCCTTGCCAGTGGCAGAACCCCTAGCAGGACCTCGCTTCATAACATCCCACATACTGAATTTCATGCAAATCGCTTGAGAAATTGCCTTGCAACCGAAATTCCAGACCATAATGATCATATTCCAGAATTTCCATAGGAAAAAGTCTTATAGTCGCATCTTAGTGCCATCGAATTTCATGCAAATCGCTTGAGAAATTGCTTTGCTCCCGAAATTCTAGGCCATAATGATCATATTCCAGAATTTCTATAGAAAAAAGTCTTATGGTCGCATCTTAATCCCACACACCTAATTTCATGCAAATCTCTTGAGAAATTGCTTTGTTCCCGAATTTCAAGTCCATAATGATCATATTCCAGAATTTCCATAGGAAAAAGTCTTATAGTCGCATCTTAGTCCCACATACCTAATTTTATGCGAATAGCTTAAGAAATTGCTCTGTTCCCGAAATTCCAGACCACAATAATAATAATCTAGAATTTCCAAAGGAAAAAGTCTTACAGTCGCATCATAGCCCACATACCGAATTTCATGCGAATCGCTTGAGAAATTGCTTTGTTCCCGCAATTCCAGACCATAATTGTCATATTCCGGAATTTCCATAGGAAAAGTCTTATAGTCGCATCTTAGTCCCAGACATCGAATTTCATGCAAATCATATTCCACAACTTCCATAGGAAAAAGTTGTATAGTCGAATCTTAGTCCCACAACCCGAATTACATGCAAATCGCTTAAGAATTTGCTTTGTTCCCGAAATTCTAGGCCATAATGATCATATTCCAGAATCTTCATAGGAAAAAGGCTTATGGTCGCATCTTAATCCCACACACCTAATTACATGCAAATTGCTTGAGAAAATGCTTTGTTCCCGAAATTCTAGTCCATAATGATCATATTCCAGATTTTCCACAGGAAAAAGTCTTATAGTGGCATCTTAGTCCCACACATCGAATTTCATGCAAATCGCTTGAGAAATTACATTATTCCCGAAATTCTAGGCCATAATGATCATATTCCAGAATTTCCATAGGAAAAAGTTTTATAGTCGCATCTTAGTCCACATACCGAATTACATGCAAATCGCTTTAGAATTTGCTTTGTTCCCAAAATGTCAGATCATAATGATCATATTCCAGAATTTCCATAGGAAAAAGTGTTATAGTCGCATCTTAGTCCCACACATCGAATTTTATGCAAATCGCTTGAGAAAATTACAGAATTTCTATAGGAAAAAGTCTTATGGTCGCATCTTAATCCCACACACCTAATTTCACGCAAATTGCTTTGTTCCCGAAATTCTAGTCCATAATGATCATATTCCAGAATTTCCATAGGAAAAAGTTTTATAGTCGCATCTTAGTCCACATACCGAATTACATGAAAATCGCTTTAGAATTTGCTTTGTTCCCAAAATGTCAGATCATAATGATCATATTCCAGAATTTCCATAGGAAAAAGTGTTATAGTCGCATCTTAGTCCCACACATCGAATTTCATGCAAATCGCTTGAGAAAATTACAGAATTTCTATAGGAAAAAGTCTTATGGTCGCATCTTAATCCCACACACCTAATTTCACGCAAATTGCTTTACAAATTGCTTTGTTCCCGAAATTCCAGACTATAATGATCATATTCCATTATTTGCATAGGAATAAGTCTTATAGTCGCATCTTAATCACACACACCTAATTTCGTGCAAATCGCTAAAGAAATTGCTTTGTTCCCGAAATTCTAGGCCATAATGATCATATTCCAGAATATCCATAGGAAAAAGGCTTATGGTCGCATCTTAGTCCCAGATACCGAATTACATGCAAATCGCTTAAGAAATTGCTTTTTTCCCGAAATTCTAGGCCATAATGATCATATTCCAGAATTTCCATAGGAAAAAGTCTTATAGTCGCATCTTAGTGCCATCGAATTTCATGCAAATCGCTTGAGAAATTGCTTTGCTCCCGAAATTCTAGGCCATAATGATCATATTCCAGAATTTCTATAGAAAAAAGTCTTATGGTCGCATCTTAATCCCACACACCTAATTTCATGCAAATCTCTTGAGAAATTGCTTTGTTCCCGAATTTCAAGTCCATAATGATCATATTCCAGAATTTCCATAGGAAAAAGTCTTATAGTCGCATCTTAGTCCCACATACCTAATTTTATGCGAATAGCTTAATAAATTGCTCTGTTCCCGAAATTCCAGACCACAATAATAAT
Organism: Nephrocerus scutellatus; assembly: GCA_947095585.1. Taxonomy (NCBI): domain Eukaryota; kingdom Metazoa; phylum Arthropoda; class Insecta; order Diptera; family Pipunculidae; genus Nephrocerus; species Nephrocerus scutellatus. The sequence continues at coordinate 73,195,818 of OX352762.1, read as the reverse complement.
AATCTAGAATTTCCAAAGGAAAAAGTCTTACAGTCGCATCATAGCCCACATACCGAATTTCATGCGAATCGCTTGAGAAATTGCTTTGTTCCCGCAATTCCAGACCATAATTGTCATATTCCGGAATTTCCATAGGAAAAGTCTTATAGTCGCATCTTAGTCCCAGACATCGAATTTCATGCAAATCGCTTGAGAAATTGGTTTGTTCCCGAAATTCTAGGCCATAGCGATCATATTCCACAATTTCCATAGGAAAAATTTGTATAGTCGAATCTTAGTCCCACAACCCGAATTACATGCAAATCGCTTAAGAATTTGCTTTGTTCCCGAAATTCTAGGCCATAATGATCATATTCCAGAATCTTCATAGGAAAAAGGCTTATGGTCGCATCTTAATCCCACACACCTAATTACATGCAAATTGCTTGAGAAAATGCTTTGTTCCCGAAATTCTAGTCCATAATGATCATATTCCAGATTTTCCACAGGAAAAAGTCTTATAGTGGCATCTTAGTCCCACACATCGAATTTCATGCAAATCGCTTGAGAAATTACATTATTCCCGAAATTCTAGGCCATAATGATCATATTCCAGAATTTCCATAGGAAAAAGTTTTATAGTCGCATCTTAGTCCACATACCGAATTACATGCAAATCGCTTTAGAATTTGCTTTGTTCCCAAAATGTCAGATCATAATGATCATATTCCAGAATTTCCATAGGAAAAAGTGTTATAGTCGCATCTTAGTCCCACACATCGAATTTTATGCAAATCGCTTAAGAAAATTACAGAATTTCTATAGGAAAAAGTCTTATGGTCGCATCTTAATCCCACACACCTAATTTCACGCAAATTGCTTTGTTCCCGAAATTCTAGTCCATAATGATCATATTCCAGAATTTCCATAGGAAAAAGTTTTATAGTCGCATCTTAGTCCACATACCGAATTACATGAAAATCGCTTTAGAATTTGCTTTGTTCCCAAAATGTCAGATCATAATGATCATATTCCAGAATTTCCATAGGAAAAAGTGTTATAGTCGCATCTTAGTCCCACACATCGAATTTCATGCAAATCGCTTGAGAAAATTACAGAATTTCTATAGGAAAAAGTCTTATGGTCGCATCTTAATCCCACACACCTAATTTCACGCAAATTGCTTTACAAATTGCTTTGTTCCCGAAATTCCAGACTATAATGATCATATTCCATTATTTGCATAGGAATAAGTCTTATAGTCGCATCTTAATCACACACACCTAATTTCGTGCAAATCGCTAAAGAAATTGCTTTGTTCCCGAAATTCTAGGCCATAATGATCATATTCCAGAATATCCATAGGAAAAAGGCTTATGGTCGCATCTTAATCCCACACACCTAATTTCATGCAAATTGCTTTGTTCCCCAAATTCTAGTCCATAATGATCATATTCCAGAATTTCCATAGGAAAAAGTTTTATTGTCGAATCTTAGTCCCACATACCGAATTACATACAAATCGCTTTAGAATTTGCTTTGTTCCCGAAATATCAGATCATAATGATCATATTCCAGAATTTCTATAGGAAAAAGTCTTATGGTCGCATCTTAATCTCACACTCCTAATTTCGTGCAAATCGCTAAAGAAATTGCTTTGTTCCCGAAATTCTAGGCCATAATGATCATATTCCAGAATATCCATAGGAAAAAGTTTTATAGTCGCATCTTAGTCCACATACCGAATTACATGCAAATCGCTTTAGATTTGCTTTGTTCCAGAAATGTCAGATCATAATGATCATATTCCAGAATTTCTATAGGAAAAAAGTCTTATGGTCGCATATTAATCCCACACACCTAATTTTATGCGAATAGCTTAGGAAATTGATCTGTTCCCGAAATTCTAGGTCATAATTATCATATTCCACAATTTCCATAGGAAAAAGGTTTATTGTCGAATCTTAGTCCCACATACCGAATTACATACAAATCGCTTTAGAATTTGCTTTGTTCCCGAAATATCAGATCATAATGATCATATTCCAGAATTTCTATAGGAAAAAGTCTTATGGTCGCATCTTAATCTCACACACCTAATTTCGTGCAAATCGCTAAAGAAATTGCTTTGTTCCCGAAATTCTAGGCCATAATGATCATATTCCAGAATATCCATAGGAAAAACGCTTATGGTCGCATCTTAATCCCACACACCTAATTTCATGCAAATTGCTTTGTTCCCCAAATTCTAGTCCATAATGATCATATTCCAGAATTTCCATAGGAAAAAGTCTTATAGTTGCATCTTAGTCCCACACATCGAATTTCATGCAAATCGCTTGAGAAATTGCTTTGTTCCCGAAATTCTAGGAAATAATGATCATATTTCAGAATTTCCATAGGAAAAAGTTTTGTAATCGCATCTTAGTCCACATACCGAATTACATGCAAATCGCTTTAGAATTTGCTTTGTTCCCGAAATGTCAGATCATAATGATCATATTCCAGAATTTCTATAGGAAAAAGTCTTATGGTCGCATCTTAGTCCCAGATACCGAATTACATGCAAATCGCTTAAGAAATTGCTTTTTTCCCGAAATTCTAGGCCATAATGATCATATTCCAGAATTTCCATAGGAAAAAGTGTTATAGTCGCATCTTAGTCCCACACATCGAATTTCATGCAAATCGGTTGAGAAAATTCCAGAATTTCTATACGAAAAAGTCTTATAGTCGCATCTTAGTCCACATACCGAATTACATGCATATCGCTTTAGATTTGCTTTGTTCCAGAAATGTCAGATCATAATGATCATATTCCAGAATTTCTATAGGAAAAAAGTCTTATGGTCGCATATTAATCCCACACACCTAATTTCATGCAAATCGCTTGAGAAATTGCTTTGTTCCCGAAATTCTAGTCCATAACGATCATATTACAAAGGGAAAAGTCTTATAGTCGGATATTAGTCCCACATACCGAAGTTCGTGCAAATCGCTTGAGAAATTGCTTTTCAACCGAAATTCCAGACCAAAATGATCATATTCCAGAATTTCCATTTTCATAGTCGCATCTTAGTCCCACATACCGAATTGCATGCAAATCGCTTGAGAAATTGCTTTGTGCCCGAAATTCTAGGCCATAATGATCATTTTCCAAAATTTCCATAGGAAAAAGGCTTATGGTCGCATCTTAATCCCACACACCTAATTACATGCAAATTGCTTGAGAAAATGCTTTGTTCCCGAAATTCTAGTCCATAATGATCATATTCCAGATTTTCCACAGGAAAAAGTCTTATAGTGGCATCTTAGTCCCACACATCGAATTTCATGCAAATCGCTTGAGAAATTACATTATTCCCGAAATTCTAGGCCATAATGATCATATTCCAGAATTTCCATAGGAAAAAGTTTTATAGTCGCATCTTAGTCCACATACCGAATTACATGCAAATCGCTTTAGAATTTGCTTTGTTCCCAAAATGTCAGATCATAATGATCATATTCCAGAATTTCCATAGGAAAAAGTGTTATAGTCGCATCTTAGTCCCACACATCGAATTTTATGCAAATCGCTTGAGAAAATTACAGAATTTCTATAGGAAAAAGTCTTATGGTCGCATCTTAATCCCACACACCTAATTTCACGCAAATTGCTTTGTTCCCGAAATTCTAGTCCATAATGATCATATTCCAGAATTTCCATAGGAAAAAGTTTTATAGTCGCATCTTAGTCCACATACCGAATTACATGAAAATCGCTTTAGAATTTGCTTTGTTCCCAAAATGTCAGATCATAATGATCATATTCCAGAATTTCCATAGGAAAAAGTGTTATAGTCGCATCTTAGTCCCACACATCGAATTTCATGCAAATCGCTTGAGAAAATTACAGAATTTCTATAGGAAAAAAGTCTTATGGTCGCATATTAATCCCACACACCTAATTTCATGCAAATCGCTTGAGAAATTGCTTTGTTCCCGAAATTCTAGTCCATAACGATCATATTACAAAGGGAAAAGTCTTATAGTCGGATATTAGTCCCACATACCGAAGTTCGTGCAAATCGCTTGAGAAATTGCTTTTCAACCGAAATTCCAGACCAAAATGATCATATTCCAGAATTTCCATTTTCATAGTCGCATCTTAGTCCCACATACCGAATTGCATGCAAATCGCTTGAGAAATTGCTTTGTGCCCGAAATTCTAGGCCATAATGATCATTTTCCAAAATTTCCATAGGAAAAAGTCTTATAGTCGCATCTTAGTCCCACACACCGAATTGCATGCAAATCGCTTGAGAAATTGCTTTGTTCCCGAAATTCCAGACCATAATGATCATATTCCAGAATTTTTATAGGAAAAAGTATTATATTCGCATCTTACTCCCACAAACGCGAATCGCTTGAGAAGTTGCTTTGTTCCCGATATTCCAGACCATAATAATCATCACATCATCATATCACATACCGAATTTCATGCAAATTGCTTGAGAAATTGTGTTGTTCCCGAAATTCTAGTCCATAATGATCATATTCCAGAATTTCCATTTTTATAGTCGCAAATTAGTCCCATATACCGAATATAATGAGAATCCCTTGAGAAATTGCTTTGTTCACGAAATTCCAGACCATAATGACCATATTCCAGAATTGCCATACAAACAAGTCTTTAAGTCACATCTTAGTCCTACTTATCGAATTGCATGCACAACGCTTGAGAAATGGTTTTGTTCCCAAATTCTAGACCATAATTACCATGTTCCAGAACTGCCATGTGAACAATTCTTATAGTCGCATCTTAGTTCTAGATACCGAATTTCATGCGAATCGCTTGAGAAATTATTTTGTTCCCGAAATTCAAGACCGTAATGACCACACCGCCATTTTCTCGTTTTTGAGGTCTTTTTTATGCCCTCATTATGAATACCGAATCGAACTTAAATCTTTGCGAATTCGCTAATTTCGTATTATGAATAGCGATTTGCACAAATGTAAAACATTAGCGAATTAGGTTATCGATAAATTACAAAAAGCGAATGTTCGCTAGTTTAACGGCTCAATATGTCAAATTCCATTGAATCAAAAAATTCAGTGATAACGCTAGCGAATTGAGAGTTTGTATTGTTTATTTTTCTGGTGGTTAAAATGAGTGATAAAAGAAAAAGGTATGTTGCAAATAAAATGTGTATTATTGTAAAAAAAATAGAAATCAATATTTTCAAGGACGAATGCAAATCAGTTTGCGAAGCTTGTCCAATTAATGGAAAGGAATCCGGATATGGCAAAAGGCATAGGAGCTTTTGGTTCATCAAAAAAAATCAAAAGGATTATTGGGATAATTTTGCAGAAGAACTGAGTTCTCTTGGTCCTCCGTCACGTGAAGGAAAGGATTGGCATAAGGCTCGTTGATAAAATTTTGGAGTTTCGATTTAAGAAGTTTTTTTGTACATAGGTTTGGTTGGACTATAAGCAAAAACTTAAACAAAAAATTTCACAAACCAAAAAAAATAACACTGCTACTGGTGGAGGGCCATACTGTCAGGTTTCCTTGTCTCCTTTGGAGCAAGCTGTAGACTAAATTCTCAGTCTGAGCCAGGCAGTTAATCCGGTAGGTAATTGCTTTGGTATAAACACACAGGCTTCACTTCCTTCAACCGATTCCAATAATAAAAATGTGTCGGCCAATTCTGAAGAAATTCAACAACAAATTAGCAACATTATTGACCCGTGTGAAGAAACTCAACAGGCTGAAGGATCTTTTCAACAGAACTCATTTGTGACACTAAACGCAACGGAGGGCGCCAATCGACAAGAATTCTCTGCACATCAAAGTTCCTTGCCAACCCGTAACAGGGGGATCAACAATTTAAATGCAAGAGAAAATGAGCGACTAAAGTTGTTGCAAGGGCAGACTGACACCCAGGCAGATCTTTTAGGGGTGTCCAAATCTATCGAAAACAATCTTTCGGAAATAGCTAGATACCAAAGATAAACTGAGTCTAATGAAGGAAAAAGAACTCAGAAAAGAAAAAGAAAATATTGAGAAGAATCGGCGCCACAAGGAAAACATTGAAATAAAACTAAAAAAAATAGAAGTAGAGATGAAAAAGACTATGAATTTTGTTTTTGCTACGTTGTATCTACGGGTTATATTGTGCAAGGCACAAACTACGTTGACTATTCTTATAGCCTTTGCTGGAGAATAGTGCAACTTTCTTTCATTTAGAACAGACCGGAACCGGCTTTTAAGAAGTCCAATGGTTCTTTCTATAATGTTACGTGCTTTAGCATGTAATGAATTAAGTAATGTTTTTCTAGGCATTGAATCTGAATTTCTAAATGGAGTTAGCAAGTACGGTTCCAGAGGATAACCAGAATCTCCTAAATCAAATTATTATTAATATTTTAAGAACAATTTCAAAGCAATAATTAGTGTACACACCCAGATACATGGACCTCTCTCCATTTTGCCACCATCTTTCTAAAACATCTTTCAGTTCACTTGCATTCCAAACAAATGAGTCATGAGTCGAACCAGGGAATCTCGGATCTACATAACGTATATTCATATTATGGTCACAAGCCTGTACAAAAACATGTTTGAAATCCGAAATGGTTTGAAAATAAGAAATCTTACTAACATTGCATTGAAGCTGTAAAAACCATTTTGATTTAAATATTGATGTTGCAACTGATCAGGAGCAATAATACCAATGTGGGTTCCATCCACACATCCCACTATTCCTGGTAATCTAGATCTTCTGTAGAAGTAGGTTCTTGCGTCTTGTTTTTCTGTTTGTGTCATTTCAGTTTTTATCCACGCCGGACAGAGTTTGGTTTCCAACACTCGAAGAACTTCGTTCAATATGACTGACACATTTGGTTGGGAAAGTCCCAAATCAAAATCATTACCAACACAGTTTTGATAGCTACCACTTCCAAGGAATCGTAATGCACAAGCCAATTTTATAATAGGAGGAGTTGCACAGGTGCTGGTTAATTTGACTGTATCACTAATTTCACTAAGAACATACATAAATGCATCCTTGTTTAATCGAAAATACAAAATAAACCTAGGAAAAAAGAGAATATCAATCTTTTTGTGACAACAAAAATTATTGAGCACCAACAAATTTTCTGGGAGTTCTAAGGGATTGGAACTATCCCGAATGTTTCTTCTTAGTCTGACCATCTTTATTCTTTCTTCCCTTTTCCTCTCATTATCATTTTCTTCAAAAAATAAATCAATGTTGCTTAACATTTTATAACAACCAATTATAGGTTTTCAATAAATAAATTAGAATAGGTATACAAAACACAATCCAAGAAAACATACATTTCAAAATACTAATTACAAAGGCCATTATTTGACGTTTAGCAATTAGCATATGTTATTTCAATGAAATAATGTTGGCAGCATTGATATTTGAAGCGAATGTCTAAGCTCGCTAACGATAATACCATGAGAAATGAAATTCGCTTAATCATTCGCATTTAGTCGAACGTTCGCTTCGCTATTCATAATGAGGGCAATTGAGCCGTTAAATTAGTCGGCATTTCGGACGACTTAGAGAGCTGAAATTTTGTGATTGTCCAAAATGGCATTTGTGCGTTTATGCGCCTTAATGCTCTACAGGCCTCCCTAATTGCTAGAATCTCTGCCTGAAAGATGCTAGCCATTTTGATGCTACTCTTCTTAGTTTTGTACTAAAACCCAAACGCACTATAGAAATCCCAACTGTTTTCTTAAAGCTCAGATACTAACGAAAAATTTATGTATTGGTGAATAAATAAAGAGCAAAAACCATATGAAGTTTTCACTATCACAACTTACGTTTCTCACTCTTTTATCAGCCACCAGTTAGCGCGTTTCATATAATGCGTCTGCTTATTTTTTCGACACTGTATTCACATTTCACAGATACAGTCGTTTTTCGTGTTTTTTTTTTACAGAATTAAGCCCAAATCATAATGTTTCGTTCGGTCGCTCGCGCGTTGACATATTGAGTAGAAAGACTGCGCACATATGGAGCAATCTTTAATATGGGTAACATTAAATAAACACAATAAACAAGGTATGCTCGACAAATCGATAAATATCTCTTACACTGGTCATCCGGTTCAAATATTTTTGTTGAGGGTCATTTGATAAAATACAGCTAATATCATGCTATAAAAAATGTAATTACAGCTGTATTTTATTTGCGGAGGAATAAAAATTAGAACAACAATTGCACTGTCTAATTGCTTCTTTGGAATTCGCAAATACCAGCTGAGGTGGTGGTTTTCAAATTTCAATTCTTCTCTTTAGTTACTGACTTTACCGCTGGGCGCGCTACACCTCGATTTTTTAGTTTTAAACGTTGTCATCAGTACTTTCAAAACGGAAAGAATTCACATACAAATTTTATCTTTTAAAATTATTTATATAATGGATATAGAAGAAATCGTCTTAATTCAGGTAAATGTTCGGGTGCGCCGAAAAGATAAAAAATCAAAAATAAAAGCATTTAAAAATATGAAACGATTTTTTTTAAAGAGCATCATCGCTAAAGATATTGTTGAGTCAAGCAGTTCGAGTTCATCGTCATCATCATCATCATCATCGGATTCAACATCAAGCTCTTCAGATATGAGCACACTAATGTGCATTATAGAGTTCTTAATTTCATGGAAACCATAAATAAGTACAATGACGCTGATTGAAAAAAAAACATTTTAGATTGTCGCGAGCGACATCAAACTTTGTAATAGGTACATGTTAGTTGAAATTCATATTATAATGGTTTTAAATATTTCAGAAACGTATGTACTTTCTGAAGTGTGTCCTAGTTACAAAAGTGGGTGTGAGAACGTTGGCAGTCAAAAATAAATTTATGTGATTTTGTGGTATGTCGCAAATACCATAACATACAGACAAACTGCCAACCTTTTCGGCATTTGACCTCGGGGTTTGAACGTATCAAAGGCATATCTGGAGTTCTTGGTGCTATCGACGGAACGCACATTGAAATTAAGACTCCAGCCGATAAAGCTCATTTGTACTCCAACAGAAAAAAATATTGTAGCATTATAATGCAAGCAGTAGTAAGTAGCCATAAGAAGTTTCTCGACGTACACTGTGGAGAGCCTGGATCGTTCCACGATAGTCGTGTTTTCCGTAGATCTTATCTTTATAAAAAAAGCCACGGAAGATTATGATGCATTATTTCCAAATGGAACATTTAATTACCTGCATTCAGCAACAAGAATTGTAGTAGAAAATACGTTCGGACCGTTGAATACACGTTTTCGTCAAATTCTTCACTTTACGGAGCATTCAAATATAAACACGATTATTTATTAATATAACCATCGCATGTTGCGCTCTTCACAATTTGTGTGTGGATGGGCATGATGATTGTGTCCACGTCGAAGAAATCCTATTGGCCAGGTTTAGATATAACTATTGACTTACATGTATTTCAAGATCGACGTCCGGTTATTTTAAATAATCTGTTACGAAAAGGACTTTTGTAAGCAATTTAAAAAAAATCAAATAAATTATGTTATAACAAATGCGTATATGTATTTAATTTAAATTTTTATGTATATAGTATATCGATAAAGTTGAAAATGCCAAATTAGGTAGGAGTTTTTACATGGAATTTGCCGAAGAAATAAGAAATAAATAAAAAGCACTCAAGAATAAGTGTTAGCCTGTAATTGACAATAACGGCGATAGCCGGTAGATATCAAATCAATAAGGAATTATTGAATATCGACTGAGATAGGAGATTTTCCTTTTAAAATGAATAAACTTTGCCTGTTTCCTCGCAGGTTACTGTTCTTCTTGAATTCTATTCCAATAAATCCTTCGTGGCGAGAGATATGAAACCGGCAAATGATGCTTTGAATATTCTATTGTCTTTCCTATTGTCCCATTGCCACCCTTCTACTCCAACTGCTGTTTGTCGTGATAGGTTGGTATGTGTAATTATTAGTATTGCTATTAATAGCTGATGAACAATCAGTAAAACTGAACTGAACATCTATATTGTGTAAATTCCGTTTGTTTCACCTAAAATAGATAGAAATTTTTGACACATATTACTGGTGTCATCCAGGATTAGCTTTTACGTGTTAATTTACATATTTGTAGTCTAAAGGTTCATCAGCACCAAGAAAATGGAGTGTTAGAGATTGAGAGAAATTTTTCCACCGTGCCGGAGCCTGTATTCATCACACGGTGCACGCGCAAAAGGAGTAAAGAAGAAAACATAATAAACTGCAGGGCGCAACAACAGAGCAATGGAAATTTCCACCGAGCGAACAAGATAGCGGCGAACTTTGTAATAGGTACATGTTAGTTGAAATTCATATTATAATGGTTTTAAATATTTCAGAAACGTATGTACTTTCTGAAGTGTGTCCTAGTTACAAAAGTGGGTGTGAGAACGTTGGCAGTCAAAAATAAATTTATGTGATTTTGTGGTATGTCGCAAATACCATAACATACAGACAAACTGCCAACCTTTTCGGCATTTGACCTCGGGGTTTGAACGTATCAAAGGCATCTCTGGAGTTCTTGGTGCTATCGACGGAACGCACATTGAAATTAAGACTCCAGCCGATAAAGCTCATTTGTACTCCAACAGAAAAAAATATTGTAGCATTATAATGCAAGCAGTAGTAAGTAGCCATAAGAAGTTTCTCGACGTACACTGTGGAGAGCCTGGATCGTTCCACGATAGTCGTGTTCTCCGTAGATCTTTATAAAAAAAAGCCACGGAAGATTATGATGCATTATTTCCAAATGGAACATTTAATTACCTGCATTCAGCAACAAGAATTGTAGTAGAAAATACTTTCGGACCGTTGAAAACACGTTTTCGTCAAATTCTTCACTTTACGGAGCATTCAAATATAAACACGATTATTTATTAATATAACCATCGCATGTTGCGCTCTTCACAATTTGTGTGTGGATGGGCATGATGATTGTGTCCACGTCGAAGAAATCCTATTGGCCAGGTTTAGATATAACTATTGACTTACATGTATTTCAAGATCGACGTCCGGTTATTTTAAATAATCTGTTACGAAAAGGACTTTTGTAAGCAATTTAAAAAAAATCAAATAAATTATGTTATAACAAATGCGTATATGTATTTAATTTAAATTTTTATGTATATAGTATATCGATAAAGTTGAAAATGCCAACTTAGGTAGGAGTTTTTACATGGAATTTGCCGAAGAAATAAGAAATAAATAAAAAGCACTCAAGAATAAGTGTTAGCCTGTAATTGACAATAACGGCGATAGCCGGTAGATATCAAATCAATAAGGAATTATTGAATATCGACTGAGATAGGAGATTTTCCTTTTAAAATGAAAAAACTTTGCCTGTTTCCTCGCAGGTTACTGTTCTTCTTGAATTCTATTCCAATAAATCCTTCGTGGCGAGAGATATGAAACCGGCAAATGATGCTTTGAATATTCTATTGTCTTTCCTATTGTCCCATTGCCACCCTTCTACTCCAACTGCTGTTTGTCGTGATAGGTTGGTATGTGTAATTATTAGTATTGCTATTAATAGCTGATGAACAATCAGTAAAACTGAACTGAACATCTATATTGTGTAAATTCCGTTTGTTTCACCTAAAATAGATAGAAATTTTTGACACATATTACTGGTGTCATCCAGGATTAGCTTTTACGTGTTAATTTACATATTTGTAGTCTAAAGGTTCATCAGCACCAAGAAAATGGAGTGTTAGAGATTGAGAGAAATTTTTCCACCGTGCCGGAGCCTGTATTCATCCCACGGTGCACGCGCAAAAGGAGTAAAGAAGAAAACATAATAAACTGCAGGGCGCAACAACAGAGCAATGGAAATTTCCACCGAGCGAACAAGATAGCGGCGAAATATCATGCCATAATACGGTTAGACGTTGTGCGATACATCGTGCCATGCTACAACATGCAGCACATATATGCACTCTGTACTCTCGCTGATCACGCAATACGAGCATGGCTGTGTGCTCTACTTGTGCATGCTGCGCTGCTCTCACCACTCACTGCATACAAAAGGTGGTGGTTTTGGTGCCACAACGAGCAGGGCCAACTGCGCTACAACATACGCCGTCTTGGTCTTACGGGCAGAGGAGGCAAAAGTGCAACAGTTGCACGAACAGCTAGTGCAGCATGAACAGTTATAGCTGTGTCCGAAGTCATTTTAAGCAAGTATAATCGTTAGTGCAGTGCATCAGAAAGCGCATAAAATGGGCGACGTATCGCGCAGAAACGTTTACCGCTGCATGAACTGTTTCCATACGGGACATCTGTCCAGGACCTGGAGTCGTGGACCGTGTCGGCGCTGCAATACAAGCACATATTGTGCCCGCTCCAACGACCGACAGCGGCGGCCAACTCAGCGGTGCCCGCTAGACGGAATCCAGAGTAGCAATCATCACCCACGCCACCTGTAGAACAACAGGGACCAGTCGCAGAGCAATGCTCCTATGGTAGCGACGCCATCAGCGCAGGAGCAGAGGAGCAATTTCATGATGTCGTCGGCCGTGCTTTACTGGCGACAGCACGTGTGAGCGTGCAGTGCAGCACAGGGGCGAGTGCAGTATCGAGAGTCTTACTAGACACCGGGAGCCAGGTCAACCTAGTTACTGAGCAGTGCGTCCAGAGGTTGGGACTCAGCAGATTTAGGAGCCACCTGACACTAAACGATGTCGGAGCAGATGTCAAGGTGCAGTTGACAAGCGCAGTGCGCGCGATTCAACGCAAGATTTCAACATGTCTTTCCGACAACTATCTTCGAGCATCGCCTAATATGAGCAGCGACTACATGACATACTACGAACCTGGCCGAGTTGAGATGCTGCTTGGAGCACCGATATGGGCGGAAATCATAAAGAGCAACATCTGGATTGACAGCGCAAGACACACATTTGGGATGGATAGTTTTTGGAAAATCCAGGTCCAATCTCGATCGAACAGCATGTGCAAAAAAAAAAAAATTGATGGGCATAGAACATCCCGGTGAAGAGCATCTACGGGACCTCCTAAAGAAATTTTGGGAAATTGAGGAATTGAGCACCCCGACATTAGAGCCAGAAGATGACCAATGGGTGCAAGCAAATTTCGAGAAGACTTGCTACCGTGACAGAACAGGGCGTTACGTGGTCACCATTCCTATAAACCCTCGTGCAGAAAATTTAGGTGACTCCAGAGCAGTAGCTGTAAGAAGATTTTTCCAGTTGGAGAAAAGATTATGGGCGGACAAAGAGCTAAAGGAGCAGTACGTCAAATTCATGCGCGAATACAAGCATTTAGGCCATATGCGGCCGGTATCAAGAGCACCTATAGAGAAGAAAAAGACATACAACATCCCTCACCACTGTGTAAGCAAGAAGTTACGAGCAATGTGCGAATGTGCGTCCAACCACATGTATGAATATCCGATGGCACATGGACCCATCATGAAAAATTTCTACATGGACGACATGTTGACCGGAGCTGAAGATGAAGATGGAGCGACCGAGCTGTGCAGAGAGATCATCTCATCTCTAAGAGCTGGAGGATTCGAGCTTGACAAATTCATGTAATCGAACAAATAAGTGCTAACAGAGCTTTGCCAAACATCGATCAGCAATACAGAGCTGGTATTAGAAGAGGATCAGCGCACATCCATTCTGGGGTTAGTTTGGAATCCCTCGAGCGACGAGATCCAGTTCAAGGTTAACTTGGAGCAGGCTAGTCCGCCACTTACCAAACGAGTTGTACGATCCAAATCGCTACATCGCACCAGTGGTGATCAGCGCTAAGATCATCATTCAGGATCTCTGGCAATCAGGCACAAAGTGGGACGAGCAGATACCCAAGGAAATAGAGCAAGAATGGAGCAGGTTCTATGAGGAGCTGTCGTGCCTAGCAGATGTGCGAGTGCCTAGATGGTTAAGCACTCAACGTGCGAGCAGAATGGAGATGCATGGATTTGCGAACGCGTCTGCAAGAGCTTATGAAGCCGTCATTTATGTGAGGACCACCTCCGTCACTGGACAATCAACGTGCGCGCAACAGATTAATGACTTCTACAGTCAAAGCGTGCGAAATGCAGGGCGTGCCAATAACATTCTGGACGGACTCAACAGTAGTGCTCCATTGGCTGAGCAAAATGCCATATGAGCTGAACACATTCGTCGCCAATCAGGTGAGTGCCATCTACGATTTGACAGGAGGTCATCGCTGGAAACATGTCCCATCAGCCGACAATCCATCAGATTTAGGATCCAGAGGAATCGAATCCAAGGATTTGCTCTACAAGAGCTTATGGTGGAGTGGGGCTTCCTGGCTCGAGATCCCAGAAGAGCAATGGCCGAACGTGCATCCGACCATGAACATGCAGCAGAAAATCGGAGCAACCTCAGAAACTAAGGCAGCCTTCATCGGCAGCGCGAGATGCCTCGTTCATACGTGCCTGAACATCAATGGCGAGAGCTTGCTGGAGCAGAGATCATCGTTACTGAACGTGTTAAGTGTGACAGCCTACGTCCTCAGATTTGTGCGAAGGTGCAAAAGGGAAACCCAGCTACCCAGCTATGGTTTTTTATTACCCTTAGAGCGAGAGCAAGCGTTGGAATACTGGGTGCAGACAACGCAACAAGGTGCATATCGCCAGGAGCTAGAGCAACTAGGAAGAGAATCATCGGTGCACAGTGCGAGCAGTATCATCACTCTTACTCCATTCACGTACTGAGTACTGAGAGTAGGAGGGCGCCTGCAGAATTCATCGCTGTCGTATGAGAACATCCACCCAATTATTCTCCCAGCGAAGAGCAGATTGAGCCAGCTTCTCATTAGAGAGGCACATTTAAAGACGTTGCATGTGGTGTACAACTCTGCATGCAGTACATCAGACAACATTTTTGGATAACCGGACTCCGCGGTGCAATTAAAACACACATTGGACGCTGTGTCATCTGTTTCCACCAGAAGCAGACAGTCGTTGAGCAGCTAATGGGCAATCTTCCTGGCGATCGTGTGCAGCCAGCAAAAGCATTTAAGCGTAGTGGTGTGGACTATGCATGACCAGTGCAGATCAAGACCAGAGCAGGCCGATGTAAAATATCGAAAATGGATACATCGCACTATTCGTGTGCATGGCAACGAAAGCGGTGCACTTAGAGGTGGTGAGCGAACAGACCACAGGAGCTTTCTTAGCCACCTTCCAGAGATTCACAGGACGACGTGGGAGATGTGCAGTACTATAGAGCGACAACGCGACAAAGTTCGCAGGTGCCAACAATGAGCTAAGGAAGGCAGCTGATTTATTGAGAAATCATATTGTGCAGGAGCAAATTTGTGCAATGGAAACCGAGTGGACATTCATCGTGCCAGGAGACCCACATTCAGGAGAACAGGTTATTGCAGTCCACCAGGGCGATGATGGACTTGTGCGAAGTGCAGACGTAAAACTGGAGCATACGAGCTTAAGAAGTCCGGTGCAGAAGCTGTGCGTCCTACCCTTGGACAACCAACCCTCGGAGCAGTGTTGAAACCGTCGTTTCAACGGGGGGAGTGTAAGAGATTCACAGAAATTGTTCCACCGTGCCGGAGCCTGTATTCATCCCACGGTGCACGCGCAAAAGCAGCAAAGACGAAAACATAATAAATTGCAGGGCGCAACAACAGAGCAATGGAAATTTCCACCGAGCGACCAAGATAGCGGCGAAATATCATGCCATAATACGGTTAGACGTTGTGCGATACATCGTGCCATACTACAACATACAGCACATATATGCACTCTGTACTCTCGCTGATCACGCCATACGAGCATGGCTGTGTGATCTACTTGTGCATGCTGCGCTGATCTCACCAACCACACTGGTTTTGGTGCCACAACGAGCAGAGCCAACTGCGCTACAACATATAGCACATATATGCACTCTGTACTCTCGCTGATCACGCGATACGAGCATGGCTGTGTGCTCTACTTGTGCATGCTGCACTGCTCTCACCACTCACTGCATACAAAAGGTGGTGGTTTTGGTGCCACAACGAGCAGAGCCAACTGCGCTATGCATTGGGCAAAAATACATTTATTACTTACTTTTGAGCAACCGAACAGAGCAGTCGTCCACCATTTGTGCGCGTCATTATAAAAATAAAAATTAATAAATTCTACAGTCCACCTTTTAACAGTGCGTTTTTATTTTATCACAAAACTGAGCTTCGAACACGGAGCGAGTGCATTCATTATATTCACAACGTACTGCATTGATGGACGTATATCTGGTGCTGTAGCCCAACAGGATGTTATCAGATTTTATATTGGCAATGGACAGCCTTCAATAAGTTAGGGGCGTTTTCCTAAAATTGGGAAAATGTATTTTCTTCCACAGGTATGAGAAAGACAGATAAGGCAAATTACCTTTATGAACTTGTGACGACAAATTTCTGAACTCTCGAACCTGAGGTAGAAGAACGACTACTTACGCTAGAAACCCTACACATAAGGAGCACTTCGCCCGTACCCCAAGCAATAACCATCACGGCAGTTGGGAAAATCCCCGACAAAAGCACAAACAACAACATTAGTACCAATACGGCTGCCCCTACGACACCACATCCAATCACTGGACCTTCATACCCTGCCGTCATCGACCAACTCAGAAAATTGTCGGTGAAGTTCGATGGGATCCACGACCCACTGGCATTTGTGGAGCGCGTCGAAGAATTATCGGAAGTTTACGGCCTCTGCAAAGACTTTTTGCCCAGGACTATGCCCGAATTACTCAAGGACAAAGCCCTTATCTGGTATCGCAACAACAATAGTTCTTGGCAGAGATGGGAACCATTTAAAAGCGAGTTCCTGAAGTTCTTCCTTCCACCGAGGTTTTTCGAACGCCTAGATGACGACATTCGACAGCGAGTACAACGCCCAAGCGAAGTGTTCAAGGACTTCGTGATAACCCTACAAAACTTGATGCGTCATGCTCAATACTCGGAAGAACAAAAACTCGAGCGAATCTTCCGAAACAGCCGTCAGGAGTATCAACTGTACATCCGGCGAAAAGACTTCCGAAATCTAGGAGAACTACTGAGTTTGGCGGAAGATTTCGAGTGCCTAAACTGCGGTCGCAGAAGCAACGAACCTCAACTCCAGCACAGAATCAACGAACCCCCACTCCAACGCAGAAGGGACGAACAACACAGGCAGGTTATGCAAGTAGCAAAAGGATACGTCTACCCACGCACCGCATGTAGACGTTGTAGCCAACCCGGACACTTCACCCATGATTGCCGTAACCCCAGAGTATTGTTCTGCTGGGATTGTGGAAAGATGGGCCCTAAAACCATCGAATGCTGCCGCCAAGCCTCGGGAAACGCCAACGGGTTCCACCGAGACCAAAAGATGGTGGGACCCCAACAAAACACACTCCACGAATCATTGGAGTTATAGAGCAAGAAAATGATCTCATAGCGGCCACTATAGATATGGGAGGAGAGTCAGTAATAGCAACAATCGACACTGGCGCAACGAGGAGCTTTATCAGCTAAGCTTATGCACACAAGATACGACATACAGGACATACAACACATACAAAGGCATCAGTACGAATGGCAAATGGGACCAAGAGACAGGTAAAACAAGCATTCGAGACGAAGATCCACTTTGGAAGCAGAAGTTGTACAATACAACTACTCATACTCCCCGAAGCCATCGACAAAGTCATACTGGGACTAGACTTTCTCAGCCACATGCGAGCGCAAATTTATGTGGGAGGCCACAAGCTAACTCTCGGTCAACAAAGAACACCCAAAAACCCAGAAGAACCCCAGGTACACACAGTACAAAACGAAGCTCCAGCCGACGATGACAGCCGAATAAAATACTTCCTAGAACTCGAAGAAAAGAATTTCGAAACCATGCACGGAGTATCAAACATAACCGCCCATCGGATAGTGATGCGGGACGACCGCCCACTAAAACAAAGATATTTCCCAAAGAATCCAGCTAAATTCATCATAAGTCAACAGCCAAGAACACAACAGCCGCAACAAGTAAACATTCAATCGCAAGTTATATTAAGCTCTCCGCAACATCGCAGTCAGCAGTCGCAGCTACCTACACAACAACAACAAGCTGAACAGCAACAACCACGGCAGCAATTTTAGCAAATCGTTATAAATGAACTGCAAGTTATTAATTCTCAACGCTTGCAATACTTGCAACAACAACAAATACAGTTATTGCAAAGCAAGCAACAACAACAACAACAAAAACAACAACAACAAATACCATCGACTGTTCTTCCTAATCAACCACAGCAACAACAACCACTCATTCACAGTCAGGGACAAACGATTACAATGCAAAATCAAATAATCTTACAGCAGCAGCAATTACAACAACAACTCACCTTACAGCAACAGACAACATCGCAGTCTTTTATTCAAAGTCAATCTAATGCAACGCCTCCGGAAAAACAAACTGCACTTATTCAACAACATTCCCAACGACGACTAGGTACCATCAGCGGTGGCCATGAAATCCAGGAAGACCGTCACCATTCCCTGAGCAGGGAAGTCTACGTCAACGGCAGCGAAACCAGCAACCACAATAATGGTAGTAGCAGTCTCAGTAATGATAGTGATACCAAAACCAGCAACACCAACAAAAACCACCGTATTAACAACAGTCGGTACCACCATAGCACCCAAGGACCCCAGAACCTCAACTAGATCACCAAAGGTATAGTGGGACCGGAAGACTGGCCTCCCGAATTACGCCAACAAATAGCGGAGGCCCAACGCACGTGGAATAAGAACACACAGAAACACTTCTAAACGGACATAGATGGGACTTGCTATCGCGTCAAACTCAACCGCACAGGGCGAATCTAAGTCTCAATTCCCCTGAGAGTATGAGGGGAGTGTGACGACAAATTTCTGGGCCAAGAAATTTCCCCCCACAGGAAAAGAAAACAACGAAACCAAAGTACAACAAAAACAAAGCAGCATGAACAGTTATATATACTGGACTACAAAACAGTTACATTACACAGAATAAAAAAAACATTGAATTATAAAACATTTACATTACAAGAAAACACTGTATTATAAAACATTTACATTACATAAGAAACTGTATTACACAAACAAAACCACATTATTATTGAATCACCACCGCATTAAATTTAGCCAGTAGAAGATTTAATCATCGTTCTTTTTACCGGTCTCTGCTCTATAGCATCGTACCGGAAAAACAACAACAAAACAAAACACTCGCATCAGTCACCAAACAAATATAATTGTCTGCTTGGTAGCCACTGACAGAGAACAACAACAATAAAAGAAACATAAACACATAAGAAAAAGAAAAAAAACAACAACAACACCACACAGAGAATATTATGCTTAAACGGCGCGCATGTGCATTAGAGAAATTATGTACTGCACATACGCGCTGATGAAAAAAATAATCCGTTAGTCGGATATAAAAGGAGGCTGTTGGACAGGCAGCAGTGAGTCGTTCGGAAGCCAGCATAGCGTGCGGACCGGTAAGTACCTCCTGATTCCCAATGTCTACTAGTTTAGTTTTTTTTACATGCCGAGAATTTCCCCCGACCCACGGTAAGGGATTCTCTGGCTTAATCATATTTCTCTTTAGGGGTAGAGGTGACGCCTCTCCACCTGTTACATTGGCTTAGCCGCGTTCACACACGTTTAGCTGTTACAAGCCGAGAATTTCCCCCGACCCACGGTAAGGAGTTCTCTGGCTTAATCATATTTCTCTTTAGGGGTAGAGGTGACGCCTCTCCACCAGTTACAATGGCTTAGCCGCGTTCACATACGTTTACCTGTTACAAGCCGAGAATTTCCCCCGACCCACGGTAAGGGATTCTCTGGCTTAATCAGATTTCTCTTTAGGGGTAGAGGTGACGCCTCTCTACCAGTTACATTGGCTTAGCCGCGTTCACACACGTTTAGCTGTTACAAGCCGAGAATTTCCCCCCGACCCACAGTAAGGGATTCTCTGGCTTAATCATATTTTTCTTTAGGGTAGAGGTGACGCCTCTCCACCAGTTACATTGGCTTAGCCGCGTTCACACACGTTTAGCTGTTACAAGCCGAGAATTTCCCCCCGACCCACGGTAAGGGATTCTCTGGCTTAATCATATTTCTCTTTAGGGGTAGAGGTGACGCCTCTCCACCAGTTACATTGGCTTAGCCGCGTTCGTATACGTTTAGCTGTTACAAGCCGAGAATTTCCCCGACCCACGGTAAGGGATTCTCTGGCTTAATCAGATTTCTCTTTAGGGGTAGAGGTGACGCCTCTCCACCAGTTACATTGGCTTAGCCGCGTTCACACACGTTTAGCTGTTACAAGCCGAGAATTTCCCCCGACCCACGGTAAGGGATTCTCTGGCTTAATCATATTTCTCTTTAGGGGTAGAGGTGACGCCTCTTCATCAGATACATTGGTTTAGCCGCGTACATCCACGTTTAGTTTTTTTTACCAAGACCCTTTTCCGCGGTAGGGATTCTCTGGTTCAGGTCATATTACACTTGGACTTAAACACAGTTGATATAGGCAGACCCACTTCCCCGTCCTAACCCACTAATCAAACTTCACGGGAAACACGCTGCAGGGTTACGACGACCATAAGTATAAAGGTGGTGATTAAAACTTAAGTATTATATATTTTAAAGTAAATAAAGTAACATATATTGCATTGTAATAAAGTATAAAAATTAAAAATCGAAAAAAAAATAAAAGAAAAGCAAGAAGAAAATCGAAACAATGACTTTTTTCTGTAACGGAACTTTGGACGACTACTGAGCATTACCCCGGCAGTAGAAAACGACGTTACAAATTTTCCCCCAATAATTGAATGTGTTGTAAGCCTCCTTGAATGGATGTTGTATGGATAATACCTGCCAGCGGTACAGAAAAATATAGTAGACAGTTTGATTTGTATCTCAAGAGGAGGAAAGAAAATAACACAAGTCACCTCAAAAACTCGTAACTCAGTCGAAACTCAATAATCTCTTATTGATTTCTTTTAGTCAAAATGTTGAGAATCTTCTGTTGCCATTCTTTGTTCTCTGCATATTTTTTTTTATATAGAGACTTATTGCCAAGGGAGGACTCCCTGAATGACTTGCGTCACGGCAATAATTTGGGCTAAGCAATACAATATATCACATTCCTCACGTTTGTAGCCGGTTTCAATTTATTTTCTCATGATTCTCTTTGAATTATTGAAAAAGCAATAGGAAAGACGAACACGAAACTAAAACGACGCGAGTCCAAATACTTTTATCAATGAATCATGGTCAGGGAAAACTACAAAAACCTTGACCAAGAAAATATTACAAAATATAAAAGTAATGTAAAAACTACTGATAAACAATTTTTTTTTTAAATATATATTTTATATTAATCTTATATTAAACTTATGAATACTTTATCCATCTTCCTTCAAGAAGTTGTTAACGGCTAATTTGAACGCCTGCAGATTATAAGATTCGGGAAACACGTGCTCGACCAATTTATTCCACGTCGAAGTGACTCTCGGAAAAAAGGAGGATTTAAAGTGTTGTGTTCTACATGAAAAAAGTTTTAAGGCAAATCAATGTTGATTGGACCTTAAACAAGTGTTTACGTTACTGAGAATAGGACCTGGAACTACATTTCGTCTGTGCTCCAAAGTATCAAGAGACGAAGTAATGGTTACATCGTTTATCAAACGGATAACTCTATTCTGAACACCATCAAGATGAACCAAATGCGATCTTGGAGCCCCACCCCACACATATGAATTAAATTCTAAAATTGGTCTAACATAAGATTTATATAATCTTAATACTTCAGAGGGAGTGAAGTAGGAGTTACAACGTCTTATGAAGCCCAAACGTTGGCTAGCTCTTTTTGAAATTTCATAAATATGTTCCTTCCAGGAAAGATCACATGATACTTTTAAACCTAACAACTTAAGTGAATCAGATCTCGCCATTAATAACAGGGAACATAATGTTGAGTTGACTTCCGAGAAAAAAGACAAGATTAAAATTTATTTGGGTTAAATTCTACTCTATTAGAAATGCCCCAATCAAGAATGATTTGAATATTAGACATAATAGTCAAATTCATTAATTCACGCACACCATTCAAGCGAGAATTGCATTCTTTTTGACTGACAAACTCAATGGAAGCCGATAGTGTTGTATCATCAGCAAATTAATGGATATCAAAGGTTGTAGAAGACAACAGGTCGTTGATATATATCAAGAAGAGCGTGGGAGACAAGGATGACCCTTGAGGCACGCCAGCATTGATCCCATGTGAATCTGAAGATATACCATTTAATACAACTTTTATTTTACGGTTCCATAAATAATTCTCAATCCATGTTCTTTGTTCTCTGCATGCCTTTTTCCTTCGCATTCTCTTTCATCCTAAGCCTTTCCCGTTTACCTGTTACTTTCAACTCCATCATCTCCTTTTTGAACTTAAGTTAACGATTTAGTAATCTTTCTTTCACTGATTGTTGTTTATATGAGATGAAGCTGAAGTGGATGACCCCTGAGAAGGCGAAATCGGAACACCATCAGTACCGGGAATTGACAATTCAATTAAGGATTCAAACAATTGTTTGGAATTAATATTTTCTGGAAGTTCTTGTCGACATTTCTTATTGTTGTTTAGATGAGATGAAGCTGAAGTGGATAACCCCTGAAATGGCGAAATCGGAACACAATCGGTACCGGGAATTGACACGTCAATTAAGGATTCAAACAATTGTTTGGAATTAATATTTTCTGGAAGTTCTTGTCGATCTATCCCAACAGAACGTGCCAGTGATTCAGAGCTTTCCGGTGGTACATTATCGTATCTATAAATCTCATCCATGAGTTCCATATATGGAGCTATGACTGGTGCAGCACCAGTGCGATTGTTACTATCAATGGCAGACTTATACGCATTTTTAAGCGTTTTTAATTTATTTTTTATTTCTTCGGCATAAAACGGTATTTCCTGTAAATATAATAGAAAAACAACTACAGGGTGAACTTATAAAGTGATAAATATATTGTAACGTACTGAAACGCCGCAAGAAGTCCAATCCTCTACTAAGTTATCGTAAACATATTTTCTTTTTTTCACTCGAAGGCAACGTTCTACAGGTTATCTGATGGCATATCTCACTGAAAAGTGGAACCAGTCTATTCGCAAATTTGGTGAAAGCAAAGTTTTTGCAGTCGATATATGAGTAAATTCTTATTTTCTGTTGTTGACAAATACTAACAATGTCTTCGTTTCAGTCCTACTCTATGTCCTTCTTGAAGCACTGTATTCATAAGAACAATTTAATATATTTATATAATTTTTATATAATGTAAATTAATTATACCAGTAAGAATTTGATTTGTTTTAAAATAATTGTTTAGCTCTCTTAATTATTATTCAAATAGATACTTACTAAGGCCTTTTTCTTTTGTTTTCTTCCATCGAAACACAAATATCTAACGCGCTTTTTTCCATTAACAAAACAAATAAAATAGCAGAATATCATATGCACTCAACAAAAATATCCTATTCACCATGCAATGTCAAATGTCAAGAACAGTCCTACCAACCTTTTAAATTAAATTCCAGTCATTTTCGAATTCCTAATTCCTCGGCAAATAAAATGCAGCTAACATCAACGATTTAATGTGAATTTTTCAGTTAACTTAACCAAACTTTTTTTGTTTACATTAAATTTAATTATATTTGTGTGCATTTCTAGAACTGTTTAATTTATGAGTCAATCTCGGCAAGTAAACTTATCACAACGAACCATATGTCAAATATTATTTCTATATAATTTATGCAAATTATCAGCTATTTTTGTGGATGCAATCGGTCAATTAGCGAGGGTGAAGAAGTTGTTAATGCTGGCTGGGTAAACTCATTCGGCACACCACCCCCGCCATTGCGCCATCAAATCATTGGGTTTGTTGTACGCGCCTCATCAATGCTCACTGTTTCATATGAAGTGAAACTTGATAGTCTTGTGGATGATTTTAGGACCTGGAAATGCATTTATACATGTATCGTTTTGTCTGGGTTGGGCAACCATCAAGTGCTCACTCAGGGCTATATTGAAACAAAGGTTTTGGTAGACAACATCGAATTTGACACCAAGCTACATGTCGTAAGAGAAGCAGAGTCACCTTTCTTTGTAGTATTAGGGAACGAACTATTGAGAGAAGCCATCGTTATTATCGACGGAAGCGAAGTACGATTTAGAAGAAAAAATACAGAAGCAGAAAAGGAGATGTACGGTGAACAAACACAGGCACCGATGTTGAACAGTTCTCCCACCATGGAAACTTGTGAAACAGAGATCAAGGGAAAAGTTGTCGTGAATCCAGCAGATAAAGATAAAATTTATGAATTGCGAAATGAATTCGAGAAACTATGTTGCTCAATGCAGGCCGAAAGCAATGCGAGAGTAGCTAAGGACGTCGATCTGTCTCACCTAACACGGAAAGCTAAAGATGAGATCGAAAAGATCATTCTGAGTTACCAGCCGAAAAAAGATGTAGAGTCGCCGATCAGCATGAAGACTATCCTTAAGGACGAATCACCACTGTACCAGTCGCCGAGACGAATGCCAGAATGCCGAGAGGAAATTGAACGTCAAGTATGTGAATGGCTAGACAACGGCATTATACAACCAAGTCAATTCGAATTTTCCTCACCTGTGTATTAGTCGCCAAAAGGGAGGGAACCAAAA
This sequence comes from Nephrocerus scutellatus, assembly GCA_947095585.1. NCBI lineage: Eukaryota > Metazoa > Arthropoda > Insecta > Diptera > Pipunculidae > Nephrocerus > Nephrocerus scutellatus. The sequence continues at coordinate 73,171,042 of OX352762.1, read as the reverse complement.
GGTTATGTTGTGATTTTCGACGCATCAATCATCAGATCGTGAAGGACCATTTTCCAATGCCCATTATTGATGATTTATTGGATCAATTGCAGCGATCTAAGGTGTTTACGACACTTGACTTAGTCAACGGATTTTTTCACTTGCCGATCGAGCCAGAGTCAAGGAAATATACTTCGTTTATCGTTCACAACGGTCAGTACGAATTTCGTAAAGCCCCATTTGGACTATGTAATTCGCCAGCAGTCTTCACACGCTTCGTCAACGCGTTTGAAGAGGGTGCTACAAGTAGCTAGCGACAACGATTTAAAGCTAAAGTGGTCTAAATGCCAATTCCTAACCACCAAAATAGAGTTCCTGGGGTACGTGGTTGAAGGGGGAACAATAAGACCATCAATAGAAAAGACGAAAGCCGTTAGAAATTTTCCTGCCTGCAGACAAGAAAGCTTTGCAACGATTTTCGGGATTGACAGGATACTTTCGTAAATTTATAGCGGACTACGCAGCGATTGCAAAGCCGTTGAGCGATCTTTTGCGAAAAGAATTCAGCTTCAATATGGGAACAAGCCAGGAAGTTGCGGTCCCAAGTCCTCAAGCTGTTCGACCCACAGGCAGTTACCGAGGTACATACAGATGCCAGTTAAGCGCCTTATGGAGCGGTGCTACTGCAAAAAGATAACGATGATCAGTATTTCCAACCTGTACAGTATATGAGCAGAAAGACCGCAAAGGCAAAAAAAGGAGGTTGTCTGGAAATTCCAGACCATCATCGCCACCAACATCATCTTCTCCTGGAGTGGCTGCTGTTGATAAAAAAATTGCTGTTGATAAAACAGCTTTACCAAAAGAGTCCCAAAAGGTCTCAAATAAGAAGGCACCACCACCAGTCGCTCCATCAAGCCAAAAATCCCAAACTACGGGACCAACAGCAAAACCTTTTGCCATGCCGCCAATAGTCTGCTTCAGACTAAACGTCGCTGAACTATCAAAGTTCACGAAGAGCGCCAACATTAGTTGCAGAATTCGCAACATCAACAGCAACAAATCAGTCGTTACGGCAATGAACAGAGATGGCCATCAGCTAATTCGGTCTTTCCTACAATCGGGAAAGACTGAATTTAACACTTATACTGCAAAGGAGGACAGGAAAGAAATGTTGGTCCTAAAAGGTAAAAGGAAGATGTCAAGGAAGCGTTGACGACAGAGGGTGTCCCTGTACTAGTGGTGAAACCCTTCAAATCTCAAAGGACTGACAAGAAATTTAATCATTTCATTGTCGAGCTAGAGAAGAACTGCGATAAAGCGGCAGTTTGCTCAAAAACCCTCCTTTTGAACCAGTTGGTGCATTGGGAAAAACTAAAATCAGCGGGCATTACTCAATGCAGAAACTGCCAAAAATTTGGACATGTCGCAAGTAATTGCGGCATGAAATACAGATGCGTCAAGTGCAAAGATGAGCACTTGCCTGGCCAATGCCCAAGAAATGCAGACAATATAAAAGACGACAACGTTTCCTGCACAAACTGCCAGAAAAATGGACATCCTGCAAACTATAAAGGATGTCCAAAATATAAGGAAAAGATGGCTGAAAAGCTTAAAACCGCACAAAAGGAGAAGGAACAACATAAATTCGCCCAGATGTCTGCTTCAAAATCCATAGTAAAGGGAGAAAGTTTTGCTAGTATAGCTGCTATGGGGACTTCCTGCAAGCCAGCAACGATCACCAAGCCTCTAATAAGCAGCCATGCAGCATCAAACAGCAAACCAATAAAAAAGCCAGCCGTTAAACCTGTACCATCTACCGGAAAAGCCAACATCTTCGACGATACGGAAAGGCTATTTGGAGCTGACCTCTTTACAATTTTACAGAAGGCAAGAGAAGTCGTGCCTGCTAATTATAGCAGTCTTGATGACAGGTCCAAAACAACCATTTTGGGTCGACTTATTTGTGAATTATGTTCACAATAAGCAGGATAAGTATATTCTCATATAATGTTAATTCCATTTATTCGTTAGCTAGGCGTATCACACTAACATTATTTATTAAAACTAATAAACCTGACATTCTTCTTTTACAGGAAACAAATCTCACTGGAAGAAATCCGTTCAGTCCAGACGGATACAATATCCACAGGGTCGACAAAGGCAGTGGACGCTCTGGGACGGCGGTCCTTATCAGGAACACTATGGCAGGCGAAAAGGTGCAAATCATTGGTCTACGTAGCATGGAAGCAACAGCTGTCAGCATTAAAGTCAACGAAGTGGAGACCTTGCTGGTGATATCGGTGTACAATCACTGTAACGCAACGAGGGAAGACATCCAACGGGATTTGCAAACTGTCTGCAACACCTCCTCTAGACACACATACTGTGTTGTTGGAGGTGATTTTAATGCTAGACATACTCGATGGCAGGACGAAGTGTGCAATCACAAAGGAAGGGCCATTACAGACTGGATGGACTCAAATCCGCATCAGCACACGATGGCTATAGTTTCACAGCCCCGGAAGACGTACCCTCGGACACCGTCAACTTTGGATTTCTTTCTGGCAACCACAAATTTCTTAAATATTCTCCCAGAATTAAGAAATTATTCCTGCTTGGCGCATGATAGCGACTCGGATCATATGGCCATAGAGCTTCGAGTGAGGCTGAACCAGCGAATTGTGAAAGTCACCCCAACACCTGAACTTCACATCAACTTTAAGAAAATAAACTGGAACCGGTTTAGATCAGAAGTTGAAGCTGAACTTCCTATTCCAGCGGCTTGCAGAAATCTGGAGAATACAGAAATTGATGATGCTATCAGAAATTTTGAGATTACAGTGAATTCAGCCATTAATCGGCAGAAAACAATTCGTTGGATCGCTTCCAACACTTGCCTGATCATATACAGGCCATATATGCTCACAAGCAACGGCTTAGGAAACGCCTTCAGAGAATCTTCAATAGGACACTTAACACAGTCAACGACGAATACCTGTCTGTACTTTCGCAACTGCGTTGTACAGTTAACATGTGTCGTCAAGCTGTGCGGAGGTTTCAGGAAGATGAACTGACCAAACGGCTCCAGGACATCAAACCAGGCCCTGATGCTTTTAGGAAGCTGAACTCTCTGGTTGGAAAGCGTATTTCCATTCCAGGGGTTATCACCATTGAAGATCGAACAGTATCCAGCGCTGCTGAGAAAGCGGAAGCCTTTGCCTGCCATTTTGAAAGGAGCTTTACGGACCGACCACTAACGCATCTTCCAGATTTCTTGGAAGAGGTTGAAAGTCTTGTGGAAGACACCACTTCTCCAGGAAATACTATAGTGCAGTTCAATGAAGAAAATCGCGCCAACGCTGCAGCTGTTGTCAATGATTTGATTATGAGTGGAAACTCAAAAAAATCATCAGGCACAGATGGGATTTCTAACTTTTTGCTTAAAAAGTTACCGGGTATGGCAATTTTGATGTTAACCATCATTTTCAACAATTGCCTAAACAATGGCTACTTTCCGGACAACTGGAAGGTGGCCAAGGTAGTACCAGTACCCAAGAAAACTGACCGCTCCAGCGTAACTGGTTACCGTCCAATAGCTTTACTGTGTTGTATCAGTAAAGTATTGGAATCATTGATCCGTAAAAAGATCAATACGTTTTGTACGGAAAGAAATCTTATTCCTTCCTTTCAGTACGGTTTCCGAGAAAAGCACTCTACGCTGCACTCTCTGCTGAAGCTTCACAGTGACGTCACTAAAGGACTGAACGTCAAAAGTAGTACAGTGGCCTGTTTGCTAGACATCGAAAAAGCTTTCGATAGTGTCTGGATAAACGGGCTACTGTACAAGCTTATTAGTTTTGGTTTCCCCAATTATATTGTAAAAATAATTAAAAATTTTCTTTTTAACAGGGTCTTCTTTGTACAGGTGTACGACCGCCCATCGACAGGGAAGAGGATCAAAGCCGGAGTTTCTCAAGGTTCCAGACTTGGACCAATCCTGTATAACATCTTCACGGCGGATCAACCCACAAATACAGCCGGAACAAGGACTATGCTCTTCGCGGATGACTCCATAACGTATGCAGTTTCCCGCTCTCCCGAGATAGCTGCCCGAAGAGTGGAGGAACACATCAGAAATCTTTGGGACTACTACCTGAAGTGGGGACTAAAGATCAACGCCAATAAAACGGAACTCATCTGCTTCCGAGTACCAGCAACCGAAACAAGGATAAGAAAAATCGCAAGCCGGTGCAGAGCCTTAAAAATCACCCTTCCGGATAACACAACAATAAACACCAAGTCAGAGACTAAGTACCTGGGAATCAACTTTACTGAGAGGCTCAAGTTTAACTCTCACATCGACAAAACAATGAAAAAAGCGAACTACGCTCTTCATTTGGTGCACCCGCTACTTAAAAGACGAAACGGTCTGTCCAACAACACCAGGCTGCTTATCTACAAGCAACTCATCAGGCCAGTGATAACCTATGGCTACCCCATATGGTTCACCGTCTCACCAACAACGATGGAGAAGATCTCCCTATTTGAAAGGAAGGTACTAAGGATCTGTACAGGACTCTGGAGGGTGACAAACAGCTATAAGTTTGTGTCGACTACAAAACTATACGAAGACGCAGGTCTGCTGCCAATAACTGACCACTTGGTCCGAATGGCGAGGAAATTCGTCGACGCATTGAAAACACATCCAAGTCCTGAGATGCAAGGACTGCGAATCGAGGAAATCGAGCCAAGTCACCGGTACATACACATAAGAGGATTCACTGATGCTAGATTCGATGACATCTTTAACAATCAAGACGTCTCCTTCTACGAGAAGGCGGGCAACCAATATTACAGAGGCTATAGTTCGCCCTGTTTATACGCCGCTTAATATTTTTCATTCTTATTTTATTTTAAAATTATTGTTTAAAATTTAATTACCTTAAAAATTAACATGTAGTAGATTAAGTAGTAAAAAATATTGTTTAAAAATAAACAATACCAAAAAAAAGACAATGTAAATACGTCGGGCCCCTATTGTTGAGCCGACACATATTAATATTAGTTATAAGTTTAGTTTTAAATCAAAATTGTATATTACTTTAATGTTTAATAAAAATATCTTAATCAAAAATGGAAGAGGAAAACATGACACTCGCCCATAAACAAGGTCATTTTGCAGCGAAGAAAACTGCTGAGATAGTTGAAAAGAATTATTATATCCCTGAATTATCATCGAAGGTAGGAAGCATTGTAAAAAGCTGCGTCGAGTTTATTATGGCAGAAAGAAAGGAAGGAAAGCAGGAAGGGTTTTTGTCTCCAGTCGAAAAAGAGGATCGACCATTACAGACGTACCACATCGATCATGTCGGCCCGATGGAGGCGACCAAAAAGAAATACAACCACATCTTAGTCGTCTTGGATGCATTTTCTAAGTTTGTCTGATTGTATCCAACAAAGAGTACGACTAGCGAAGAAGTGGTGGACCAACTTCGAAAGCAGGCATCAGTATTCGGAAACCCGAGGCGCATTATAACGGACAGAGGTACTGCATTCACATCAAGTATCTTCGAGCAATATTGTAGTAAGGAAGCAACCACTCACCTGGTCATCACCACAGGAATTCCGCGAGGAAACGGGCAAGTCGAAAGAATGCACAGAATCCTGATCCCGAAGTTGGTCAAGATGACATTAGAGGATCCTTCCTGTTGGTACAAACACATAGAACGAGTGCAGCAACTCATCAATAGTACTTCGCCGAGGAGCACCAAGCATTCTCCTTACTGGACTCGAGATGAGAACACCATCTTTACCAAATATTCAAGCGATACTCCATCAAGAGATCGTGGCAAGGTTAGTTCAAGAGAGAGATGATGTTCGAGAGCGGGCACGAGACAATGTTCTAAAAATTCAGAAGGAAAACGCCAAACAGTACAACAAGCGACGAAAGGAAGCAAAGACCTACAAGATCGGAGATCAATCCGGATGGCCGAATGTGTTTATTTTTATTTTTATTTTCCATCGAAACGAGAAAGTAGACAGAGTGCGAGTCAGTACCATTTAGTGCTTTAAATTGTTTCCATTATTCTTGTTTTATTTTGTAATTTTGTTGCACACACATTTGTGCCGTAATCATTTAATTTAATAAATGTTTTTTTAATTGAAAAATGCGTACGTAATTTATTGAATCCTACATACATGTTATATACATGTTTTCATTTTTTCATATGAATGCGCAACTCATTACCTTACGCATGTAGTGCGTTTGTTGCATCATTCTATGCTTATCTCTGCCGACGTCATTTGCACATTTGGTTTTGAAAACCGGTTTTGTGATTTAAAGCGGAGTTTCGGTCATCGAGCTCATGAGCCGTTGCATGATGTTTATGTGCATTTAATTCTAATCAATGCGTATGAAATGATAAGAAAAGAATGGCTGATATTGACTGACTTTTGCTTTTGTGTTTTGAGAACACCATTGGTATATATTTTGTTTTTATCAAACTGTAATTAAGAATTTCATGGCGTTTGTTTTGTGTGGGCAAAATTCTATTTAAAGAATTTTGTTCCTCACAAGTTTATAATTGAATTTCGCATTAGTGTTTTCTTTACAGTTTTTTAAAATTCAGAAGTGGGATTACTGAAAAATTAATAGGATTTAAAGAAAAGTGTTGCGAAAGTTTTAAAAGAAATACGAAAAAGCACGAAAAAGCATAGAAGAAGAAAGTATGTAAATGATTTTAAATAAGTATGTAATAAATAAGAAAATACTAAGAAGTTAGATTTGTATGAGCCAACTATTCAAATTCAAAATTCAACTACCGAACGAACGACAGACAGAACTATGCTGACGCGAAGTTATTATAGAGAATTTTGTTTAAAAAACTACGTGCCTTGGGAAAGGGATCTGTGTATGCAGACAAAAAAGATGATGATTACAAAAAAAAACGAAACCAAAAGAAAAATAATAAAAACAACCAATAAAAATTAATATTTTTCGTGTAATTGATACACAATGTGCAAAGTTTGAATAAAATCGGTTAACATTTTAAAAAAAAATTTGGGAGCCCCCTTTTAATGATCACATTTTTACACAATGTGTATAAAATTTAAAGAAAATTGGATACATTTTTTAAAATTTTCGTGGGACCTTCCGACACCGGGGTCCGATCACGCCAACATTTTTACAAAAAGTGTTGTCCATCGGAGATACACATGCGTATAAAATTTTAAGAAAATTTTTTTTACAAAATTTGAAATTATAATAGAAAGTGTTGTCATGGGATATACACATGTGTGCAAAGTTTCAAGAAAATCGGGCTTTAGAAAGTGGGTCAAAAATTTATCACAAACTTGGTGTGCCTGTCCGCCAGCCAGCCAGCCACGGGCACTCGAAGTTAATATAGAGAATTTAAAAATGAAGAACGAATCTAAACGAAACGAACTAAACGTCGTACATTTTCTGTTTGGTTTGATATAGGAATAAAAAAACGACGTAATGGCGAGAACAGAGAGAAAGAGAAAACATTTTAAAGTGGAGTATGACGAAAACAGTGAAAACACTGCCGATGTAATCGTTAACGGTGCTTTAAGGGGAAATAAAAATTATTACTTACAAGTGATTGTTAGAGGGATAACCATTTACAGAATGATTTTATATAGCGACTTATTAACTTATTTTGTTTATTTTCATTGTTATATCTGTTTCTTGATTTTTTTTATGTTATTTGCTCCGATTTTAACCCATCTATCCGAGTCATTTCTTTTTCCCTTTCAATCGTTGATGTTATTTCTGTGTGTGTGACAGAACAAACAATTAAGACAATGACTACAAAGACACTAATACAGTATTTAAAAGCCAATAACTTGATTGTGCTGGGGAAGGTAGAAGTGTTAAGGGAGGTTGTTCGATTTTGTATTAAAAGAGAAACGAAGTAGTCTTTCTGGTTCGAACGCAGCTTCCGTTGATACACAGGCGAGTCAAATGTTTGAATCTGTGGAAGAAAGAGATATCACAAATCCATCAAATGAGTTACGGATGTGAAAAAGTTAGAAGAAGAGATAAATAGTCTGCGGGAAATAATAAAAGATCTCAAGGAACAAATCGATGAGACTCGTCAAAACGCACACCACGTTCAATCAACACCGACTGTGCAACCCTCACCGACTATGAATATAAAGATTTTTTGTAATCTACGCGATGTAATGGATATATTGCCAAAATTTGACCCAGCTGACCAATTAACTGGTCTCGCCGCACACCAATTTATTAACTTCTTTGAAACAAGTATATGCGTGGAGCGAAAAATTGGTATTATTTGGCATGGCGGCAAATTTTAACGTGACTGCGCGAATTTGGTTCGATGGTCAAAGGGAAATTTTCCAATCAATGTCTCTGTTCTCCAAAGCTCTACTTGAAAGTTTTCCTTGTCTTGTGGATGAGGCTGACATGCATGCTCAACTTGTCAACCGTTATCGTCGTAGGGGTGAGAATCTGGAAACGTATTTTTTTCTATGTGCGTGATGGGGATAATAGCCAATTTTTCAGCTCCAGCAATCTGCAAATATATAATATCAGGCCTTAGAAACACTTCAGTTGCCAATTTATTATTAGGCGTATCTTACCCTTGAACAAACGAGCTACTTATTAGAATAAAATCTTTTGAAACTATTTACATTTCGCCCGGTTTTGTCGGCCGTCATTTAGATTCCACCGAAGTACAAAACAATCGAGAGGAAAGCAATTATCTAAGGAATTCCAGGATCATATTTTGCATCTGCAGATAATCGAATTTGTTTTAATTGCTCAGAGCGCGGACATATTTCCATAAAATTTCAAATGCCAGCACGTCGATCTATGTGTAATTTCTGTAATAAAGTTGGTCATACAGAAACAGAGTGTTTTTTAAAGAAAACATCTACAACGAAAAAAAATACTACTGTCGTTGAGCGTCGTGTAAATATCATTAACATACCAGACGAATACCATAAAATGGTCTTAATCAACGAAAAAAGAGACATTGCATTTATTGATATCGGGAGCGGGTGCAGTATGATTAGAAGAAGCTCATTTTTGAGTAAGTGCTGCATCTACTGTCAGCCAACATCAGTTATTAGGATTTGGGGGCAGATCGTATCAATCGCCCGAAAAGAGCTACGTTGAGTTATAAATTAATGGTGTTACTGCTTGTATTTACTTGCTAGTTGTTGATGAACAATTACTAAAGACCGCCGTTCTTATCGGCAGAGATTTTCTAGACCAGGATCACATTAGTGTTATCAAAGATTATAAACACTTAACATTTGAATCGAGAGGACATTTTAAAAGTATTCCTCAGCCGATGTCCGATAGAGATCCCATAGTATTGTAATGACGAAAATTTTAAAGCAAACTTTCGTCTTACACCCACTGTGCACACACGAAGAAAAATCCACAAGCGCTAATCGAATACAAATGCATGCGAACGAGTACAGCATGGCAACACAGCGCATGCATACAAATAAGCCCAGCATAACAACACAGCCAATGCATGCAAATAAATCCAGCATAGCGGCGCAGCCAAAGTACGAAGTGACACACTACAGCAGCATAATTGACACCCAAGCTACCACCGAATCCAAAGACGGAGGAATTTTGAAGGCGTGATACGGGATAACCAACGTTGGTTGGCGCTAGAATAAGGTGAGCCAAATTCCCAAGCGAGTTAGTTTAGAATCCCCTTTCTTGGTTTCGAGACTCTGGCGGCCCTTATTGGACTCCATCTCGACACCCTGAAAACCTCGATAGGTTTCCCATTGCTAGGTAAAAACCATTCAAACTTAGGACTCTGGTAGGCCATATAGGACTTCATCCTGAGTTTCGATATCTTTTAGGGCCCAGTTCCCATTTAGTAGGGAGCGATTGGTGGAAGACTCGCACCTTCCGAATAAATCCCATAGGGATCAATTTCCCGTAAAGGTGGCGTCGTTACAAGAACCAAGTCAGCGACTAAGGAACCGGGGGGGACGACAAAACAACAAGGAAAGGAAGGAAGTAACAAAACCACCTTGGGAGAGCCAAACCGAAATGGTACAAAATGACCGTATATCCAAATACCCTGCACTCATCGATCTAGTAAGAAAGTGCTGGCATGTGTTAAATGCGTGCATGAGCTGGCTGATGTTTATAATCTGGACAAGGACTTCTTGCCTTGAACAATGCCTGAGCTGTTACGCGATCGTGCGCTGGCCTCGTACATGAACAACAACCGACTGTGGCAGCGGATGGAGCGACTTCAAAAGGAACTTTATGATATTCTTTCTACCGAACCGTTATCAAGAACGATTAGAAGATGACATCCGACAACGGCACCAAAAACTTCGCGATCGTTTCAAAGACCGTTTAGCTTCAGCGGTAATGGCAAGATAAGTACTCTTCAACCATTAATTTCAGGACTTAACGAGCGTTACAGCGTTTAGCTTCTGCGGTAGTGACAAGGTCAGTACTCTTCAAGGAATTTGCGTCGCAGCGTTCAGCTTCAGCGGTAATGGCAAGGAAAGAACTCTTCCAACATTAATTTCAGGACTCAGTAAGCGTTGCAGCGTTTAGCTTCAGCGGTAATGGCAAGATAAGTACTCTTTAACCATTAAGTAGTTGATTCCAGGAGGAACTCAGGAAGACTGCCCTCTTCTGTCGAGCTGCGTGCTCCTTTTATACTCTTGTCTGTTGCTACAAACTATTGGGAAACCGTTGTGGCTATGCAGCGTGGTTTTCCGTTAGTTTGTCGTTATCCTTGTGTTTTGTTGTTGTTTACTTAGATTTTCCCACTACAGTCTGATGCATATTGCTATATGTTAGTGGCAATATACATGCTTCACGTATTTTACATACATGTTTCACTTTTGTAGTATACGTCTTTCTTTTGAAAATGCGTGCTCTTATTGTAATATACATGTTTTCATTTATTAAAATATACATGTTCTGTCTTATTGCAATATACATGTAATATACACGTTTTCATTTTTTTATATGCATGCGCAACTCATGTAGTGCGTTTATTGCATCATTCTATGCTTATCTCTGCCGACGTCATTTGCACATTTGGTTTTGAAAACCGGAGTTTCGGTCATCGACCTCATCAGCCGTTGCATGATGTTTATGTGCATTGAATTCTAATCAATGCGTATGAGTCCACTGCAGCTAATGCCGCAGCAAGAGCTGCACTTGCTCCAAAGAGTAAGTTAAGCAATAGTAGACCAACGTGTCAACCGAGCCAGACTGCCTGCCGCAGGGGTAAGGGCCCCAACAAAGCGGTTCTAATCCGGCAGGCCCTTTCTCAGAAGGAGGAAGGATGAGCACCAGCACCACCAGGCGAATCTGCATCATGCTAAGGGGGCGTCTGCTACACTTAGCAAAAGATTCGTCGAGGAGAACATAGAACTTGGCGTCATACAGGAGCCATGGGCTATTAGCGGACAGGTGAAGGGTCTAAAGGACGGGAAAGGTAAGTTGATAGTAAAATGTGGGGAGGCAGTGCCAAAAGCGGCCTGCCTTATCAGATCTAATATTAACTTTCTTCCCATTCCAGAATTTATAACAAGTCCTTGTTGCCGTTCTAGTGGAGGTTCCGACCGAGAGGGGAAAACATAATTTAGTATGTGCTTCAGCATACTTTCCTGGCGATGGGGAGAACATTCCGCCAAAAGAGGTGCAAGATATGATTACGCACTGCAAAGCTCGGAACATCCAATTCATTATAGGATGTGATGCCAACGCACACCATGAGGTATGGGGCAGCAGCGGTATCAATCGAAGGGGTGAGTGTCTTTTAGATTATCTTATTAGCAATAATGTAGATATTGTAAACAAGGGCTCTAAACCAACCTTCGTAAATGCGATTCGCGAAGAGGTACTAGATCTCACACTCGCGAGTCCATTTATCTCAAATTCTATTGTCAATTGGCATGTGTCCGATGAGGCCTCGCTGTCAGACCATCAACACATCAGGTTTGACATTCCAGGCGCGTTAGAACATGCCTCTCCCAGATATGATCCTAAGTCAACGGACTGGAATCTTTATCGAGGACTAGTCCTCTCAAAATTAGATTTGCTTGTCTCACCTATTGACTCCATAGATGTACTAGACGAGGCAGCTTACCAAGTAAATGATTTACTGCTTACTTCCTATCATGGCAGTTGTGTCGTCAAAACTAACCTTTGTAAACGCAAAGTTCCTTGGTGGAATGAAATACTGGCCAAGCTTAGGAGGAAAGTTAGAAAGCTCTTCAACTCTGCTAAACGCACGAAGAGTTGGGAAGAATATAAGTCCGCCCTCACAGAGTATAACTCTGAATTAAGACGATCTAAGCGGGCCACGTGGAGGAAGTGTTGCGAGAATATCGCTGAAATGCCAGCAGCTGCACGAATCCACAAGGCACTTGTTAGGGATCAGACAAATAGTGTGTGTCTGTTGAAAAAGACTGATGGCACCTACACGACAGACCGTGAGGATACACTGAGAACACTTCTGCATGTTCATTTCCCCGGCTCGTACAACAGTGTACCACACACAAATTCGAACACGCTTGACCGAAGGGTTAGTATCGCTGGTAGAACTAATAGTTTATCCGTTAAGATCTTCACCCCAGATAAGGTTAGATGGGCAGTAGGCTCCTTCAAACCATTCAAAGCCCCTGGGGGGATGGCATTTTTCCTGCTCTTTTACAGAAGGCGATCGATGCCATCCTTCCAAGTTTAATTTTATTATTTAGAGTTAGCTACAATTGGGGATATATCCCTTTTGTCTGGAGACAGGTAAACGTGATTTTTATCCCCAAACCAGGCAATAGGCCTAGTGAGCTACCTAAATTATACAGACCAATCAGTCTAACATCATTTGTCCTGAAAATCATGGAGAGACTCATTGATGTTCATATTAGAAGCAGATTAGAGGTGTCTGCTCCTTTGCACTCAAGTCAGTTTGCATACAGAAAAGGCAAAAGCACAGAAGGTGCCCTCCACTATCTGGTTAAAAGGATAGAGGGAACATTTCGATCCAAGGAGGTTGCTTTGTGTGCATTCCTAGACATTGAAGGAGCCGTCGATAACACTGGCTATGACTCTATAGAGAGAGCTATTAGTAACAAGGGTATCGAAACCTCGACCAATCTATGGATTAGGGCTATGCTCGAGAGTCGAGATATTACACTTCTTCCTCAGGAGGAGTGTCAGTGTCTGTGACCACAGTAAATGGATGCCCCCAAGGAGGAGTCCTCTCTCCCCTTCTGTGGTCACTTGTCATAGACGATCTCTTGGCCAATCTATACAGATCAGGCTACATCGCCATTGGCTATGCTGATGACCTAGCAATTATTATTAGAGGCAAACACTGCACGACTATTTCTGCTGTCATGCAATGTGCGCTTTTAAAAGTTTTAGACTGGTGTAGCAGGGAAGGGTTATCCATCAATCCTTGCAAAACGGTTCTAGTGCCTTTCACTAAAAGAAGGTTGATTGACTTAAATCCAATCACCATTGAAGGCACCACTCTAATGTACTCCAGCGAGGTCAAATACCTCGGTGTTATCCTTGATAAAAGACTTCACTGGAATTCTCATATCAACTCTGCTACTAAACGAGCTACAAGGGCCCTATCATTAGCATTAGAAGCTATCGTTGGGCAGGTACGCGTAGCACCTGTAATACCTAGACATGCAATTCTTTGGAGCTTCTGAAGCTCGTTTGCCGTTGTCCGCTCGAGTACCTTGGGCCACCATACTATGGCCGCATACGTGATTATGGGTCTCACCATCATCGTGTAAATCCAATGTATCATCTTAGGATTGAGGCCCCAAGTACTGCCGTAAAGTCTTCTGCAGACCCATAGGGCCCTTGTAGCTCGTTTAGTAGCAGAGTTGATATGAGAATTCCAGTGAAGTCTTTTATCAAGGATAACACCGAGGTATTTGACCTCGCTGGAGTACATTAGAGTGGTGCCTTCAATGGTGATTGGATTTAAGTCAATCAACCTTCTTTTAGTGAAAGGCAATAGAACCGTTTTGCAAGGATTGATGGATAACCCTTCCCTGCTACACCAGTCTAAAACTTTTAAAAGCGCACATTGCATGACAGCAGAAATAGTCGTGCAGTGTTTGCCTCTAATAATAATTGCTAGGTCATCAGCATAGCCAATGGCGATGTAGCCTGATCTGTATAGATTGGCCAAGAGATCGTCTATGACAAGTGACCACAGAAGGGGAGAGAGGACTCCTCCTTGGGGGCATCCATTTACTGTGGTCACAGACACTGACACTCCTCCTGAGGAAGAAGTGTAATATCTCGACTCTCGAGCATAGCCCTAATCCATAGATTGGTCGAGGTTTCGATACCCTTGTTACTAATAGCTCTCTCTATAGAGTCATAGCCAGTGTTATCGACGGCTCCTTCAATGTCTAGGAATGCACACAAAGCAACCTCCTTGGATCGAAATGTTCCCTCTATCCTTTTAACCAGATAGTGGAGGGCACCTTCTGTGCTTTTGCCTTTTCTGTATGCAAACTGACTTGAGTGCAAAGGAGCAGACACCTCTAATCTGCTTCTAATATGAACATCAATGAGTCTCTCCATGATTTTCAGGACAAATGATGTTAGACTGATTGGTCTGTATAATTTAGGTAGCTCACTAGGCCTATTGCCTGGTTTGGGGATAAAAATCACGTTTACCTGTCTCCAGACAAAAGGGATATATCCCCAATTGTAGCTAACTCTAAATAATAAAATTAAACTTGGAAGGATGGCATCGATCGCCTTCTGTAAAAGAGCAGGAAAAATGCCATCCCCCCAGGGGCTTTGAATGGTTTGAAGGAGCCTACTGCCCATCTAACCTTATCTGGGGTGAAGATCTTAACGGATAAACTATTAGTTCTACCAGCGATACTAACCCTTCGGTCAAGCGTGTTCGAATTTGTGTGTGGTACACTGTTGTACGAGCCGGGGAAATGAACATGCAGAAGTGTTCTCAGTGTATCCTCACGGTCTGTCGTGTAGGTGCCATCAGTCTTTTTCAACAGACACACACTATTTGTCTGATCCCTAACAAGTGCCTTGTGGATTCGTGCAGCTGCTGGCATTTCAGCGATATTCTCGCAACACTTCCTCCACGTGGCCCGCTTAGATCGTCTTAATTCAGAGTTATACTCTGTGAGGGCGGACTTATATTCTTCCCAACTCTTCGTGCGTTTAGCAGAGTTGAAGAGCTTTCTAACTTTCCTCCTAAGCTTGGCCAGTATTTCATTCCACCAAGGAACTTTGCGTTTACAAAGGTTAGTTTTGACGACACAACTGCCATGATAGGAAGTAAGCAGTAAATCATTTACTTGGTAAGCTGCCTCGTCTAGTACATCTATGGAGTCAATAGGTGAGACAAGCAAATCTAATTTTGAGAGGACTAGTCCTTGATAAAGATTCCAGTCCGTTGACTTAGGATCATATCTGGGAGAGGCATGTTCTAACGCGCCTGGAATGTCAAACCTGATGTGTTGATGGTCTGACAGCGAGGCCTCATCGGACACATGCCAATTGACAATAGAATTTGAGATAAATGGACTCGCGAGTGTGAGATCTAGTACCTCTTCGCGAATCGCATTTACGAAGGTTGGTTTAGAGCCCTTGTTTACAATATCTACATTATTGCTAATAAGATAATCTAAAAGACACTCACCCCTTCGATTGATACCGCTGCTGCCCCATACCTCATGGTGTGCGTTGGCATCACATCCTATAATGAATTGGATGTTCCGAGCTTTGCAGTGCGTAATCATATCTTGCACCTCTTTTGGCGGAATGTTCTCCCCATCGCCAGGAAAGTATGCTGAAGCACATACTAAATTATGTTTTCCCCTCTCGGTCGGAACCTCCACTAGAACGGCAACAAGGACTTGTTATAAATTCTGGAATGGGAAGAAAGTTAATATTAGATCTGATAAGGCAGGCCGCTTTTGGCACTGCCTCCTTTGCATACAGAAAAGGCAAAAGCACAGAAGGTGCCCTCCACTATCTGGTTAAAAGGATAGAGGGAACATTTCGATCCAAGGAGGTTGCTTTGTGTGCATTCCTAGACATTGAAGGAGCCGTCGATAACACTGGCTATGACTCTATAGAGAGAGCTATTAGTAACAAGGGTATCGAAACCTCGACCAATCTATGGATTAGGGCTATGCTCGAGAGTCGAGATATTACACTTCTTCCTCAGGAGGAGTGTCAGTGTCTGTGACCACAGTAAATGGATGCCCCCAAGGAGGAGTCCTCTCTCCCCTTCTGTGGTCACTTGTCATAGACGATCTCTTGGCCAATCTATACAGATCAGGCTACATCGCCATTGGCTATGCTGATGACCTAGCAATTATTATTAGAGGCAAACACTGCACGACTATTTCTGCTGTCATGCAATGTGCGCTTTTAAAAGTTTTAGACTGGTGTAGCAGGGAAGGGTTATCCATCAATCCTTGCAAAACGGTTCTAGTGCCTTTCACTAAAAGAAGGTTGATTGACTTAAATCCAATCACCATTGAAGGCACCACTCTAATGTACTCCAGCGAGGTCAAATACCTCGGTGTTATCCTTGATAAAAGACTTCACTGGAATTCTCATATCAACTCTGCTACTAAACGAGCTACAAGGGCCCTATGGGTCTGCAGAAGACTTTACGGCAGTACTTGGGGCCTCAATCCTAAGATGATACATTGGATTTACACGATGATGGTGAGACCCATAATCACGTATGCGGCCATAGTATGGTGGCCCAAGGTACTCGAGCGGACAACGGCAAACGAGCTTCAGAAGCTCCAAAGAATTGCATGTCTAGGTATTACAGGTGCTACGCGTACCTGCCCAACGATAGCATTAGAAGCTATCGTAGGTCTTTCGCCCCTTCAAATCTTCATTAGGAAGACGGCCGCTAGATACGCTATAAAGCTGCAACTAGAATATAAGTTTAAACCAGGCGACCTTGTGGGACACCTGAGAATTCTCAACTCAATTCCCGAAAGAGACATGTTCTGCACAATACCGGACGTTATGTTTCGGAAGATTATTTGAGGTAGAGATCTCAGACCGCGCAAGCTGTTCTAATGGTGCTCCGACACTAGACGCTAATGGTCTGGTTTGGTTCACTGATGGATCAAAGATGGAATCTGGAGTTGGTGCCGGTGTCTACGGACCAAATACAAAGGTCTCGATACCAATGGGAGACAGTCCAACGGTCTTCCAAGCTGAACTCCATGCCATAGAGATCTGCGCCAGGTTAAACCTTAGTAAAAGCGTTAAAGGCGTTAGAATATATATCTATTCAGATAGCCAGGCAGCACTTAAAGCTCTGTCGTCCAAGTCAATGGACTCATTAACAGTCAAAAGCTGCTACCATACATTGCAATCTCTGGCCAGACACAACAGGGTTAATCTCGGTTGGGTACCAGGACATCGAGGTATCGCAGGCAACGAAGCCGCAGATGAACTAGCTAGGGCTGGTTCGGAAACTGCATTCATAGGACCTGAACCATTTTGTAGCGTCAATTGGTGTGCCGCCACAAAGGACAAACTTCGCCTGGCTCATTGGGTTAATACCCCGGGGCTAAGGCAATCCAAACAACTGATCAGACCCTATTCATATAAAGAAATCCTGCATTTAGATAAAGGTAGCATTAGGAAACTAGTGAGTTTTCTAACTGGCCACTGTGGCCTAAGATATCATCTTAGCAAAATGGGTGTGGGCTCTGAGACAGAATGTAGATTCTGTGCGGAGGATGAGGAGTCATCCGAACATGTTCTCTGCGATTGCGCAGCACTTATTTGGTTAAGGAAACGCATATTCCATAAGGAAATATGCTCAACAGCGGAGTTGGAAAACTCTGCTACTAAGGACATATTATCTTTTATTAGGAAAGTTGTATGTCTATTGGATAATTAATGCCCTATTGATACAATAGATCTTTTAGATCGCGGTGTCATTCAAAAAAAACCCTCACTTACTATGAATATAAAGATTTTTTGTAATCTACGCGATGTAACGGATATATTGCCAAAATTTGACCCAGCTGACCAATTTACTGGTCTCACCGCACACCAATTTATTGATAGAGTTACTTCTTTGAAACAAGTATATGCGTGGAGCAAAAAATTGGTATTATTTGGCATGGCGGCAAATTTGAACGTGGCTGTGTCTGTGTCTACTTGAAAATTTTCCTTGTCTTGTGGATGAGGCTGTTATACATGCTCAACTTGTCAACCGTTATCGTCGTAGGGGTGAGAATCTGGAACCATATTTTTTTCTATGTGCGTGATGGGGACAATAGCCAATTTTTCAGCTCCAGCAATCTGCAAATATATAATATCAGGCCTTAGAAACACTTCTGTTGCCAATTTATTATTAGGCGGGAGCGGTTGCAGTATGATTAGAAGAAGCTCATTTTTGAGTTAGTGCTGCATCTACTTTCAGCCAACATCAGTTATTAGGATTTGGGGCGGATCGTATCAATCGCCCGAAAAGAGCTATGTTGAGTTATAAATATTAATGGTGTTCCTGCTTGTATTTATTTGCTAGTTGTTGATGAACAATTACTAAAGACCGCCGTTCTTATCGGCAGAGATTTTCTAGACCAGGATCACATTAGTGTTATCAAAGATTATAAACGCTTAACATTTGAAACTAGAGGACATTTTAAAAGTATTCCTCAGCCGATGTCCGATAGAGATCCCATAGTATTGTAATGACGAAAATTTTAAAGCAAACTTTCGTCTTACACCTACTGTGCACACACGAAGAAAAATCCACAAGCGCTAATCGAATACAAATGCTTGCGAACGAGTACAGCATGGCAACACAGCGCATGCATACAAATAAGCCCAGCATAACAACACAGCCAATGCATGCAAATAAATCCAGCATAGCGACGCTGCCAAAGTACGAAGTAACACACTACAGCAACATAATTGACACCCAAGCTACCACCGAATCCAAAGACGGAGGAATTTTGAAGGCGGGATACGGGACAACCAACGTTGGTCGGCGCTAGAATAAGGTGAGCCAAATTCCCAAGCGAGTTAGTTTAGAATCCCCTTTCTTGGTCTCGACACTCTGGCGGGCGTTATAGGACTCCATCTCCAGACTCTGCAAACCTCGATAGAGAGACTCCTCTTGTGTTAGGTGTAGAAACCCTTCGAACTCAGAACTCTGGCGGGCCTTATAGGACTCCGTCCTTAGTTTCGATCTCTCGTAGGGCCGAGTTTTTCTATTTAGTAGAGAGTGATCGGTGAGAGATCTGCTGCTCTCCACTAAATTTAGTTTAGAATCCCCTTTCTTGGTTTCGAGACTCCGGTGGGCCTTATAGGACTCCATCTCCAGACTCTGCAAACCTCGATAGGGAGAGATCACTCTTGTGTTAGGTGTAGAAACCCTTCGAGCTCAGAACACTGGCGGGCCTTATAGGACTCCGTCCTTAGTTTCGATCTCTCGTAGGGCCGAGTTTTTCTATTTAGTAGAGAGTGATCGGTGAGAGATCTGCTGCTCTCCACTAAATTTAGTTTAGAATCCCCTTTCTTGGTTTCGAGACTTTGGCGGTCCTTATAGGACTCCATCTCGACACCCTGAAAACCTCGATAGGGTTCCCATTGCTAGGTAGAAACCATTAAACTTAGGACTCTGGTAGGCCTTATAGGACTCCATCCTGAGTTTCGATATCTTTTCAGTTCCCATTTAGTAGGGAGCGATTGGTGGAAGACCAGCTCCTTCCGACTAAATCCCGTAGGGATAAATTTCCCGTAAAGGTGCCGTCGTTACAAGACCCAAGTTATCGACTAAGGAACCAGGCGGGACGACAAAACAACAAGGAAAGGAAGGAAGTAACCAAACCACCTTGGGAGAGCCAAACCGAAATGGTACAAAATGACCGTATATCCAAATACCCTGCACTCATCGATCAAGTAAGAAAGTGCTGGCATGTGTTAAATGCGTGCAGGAGCTGGCTGATGTTTATAATCTGGACAAGGACTTCTTGTCTTGAACAATGCCTGAGCTGTTACGAGATCGTGCGCTGGCTTCGTACATGAACAACAACCGACTGTGGCAGCGATGGAGCGATTTCAAAAGGGACTTTATGAAATTCTTTCTACCGAACCGTTATCAAGAACGATTAGAAGATGACATCCGACAACGGCACCAAAAACTTCGCGATCGTTTCAAAGACCGTTTAGCTTCAGCGGTAATGGCAAGATAAGTACTCTTCAACCATTAATTTCAGGACTTAACGAGCGTTACAGCGTTTAGCTTCTGCGGTAGTAACAAGGTCAGTACTCTTCAAGGAATTTGCGTCGCAGCGTTCAGCTTCAGCGGTAATGGCAAGGTAAGAACTCTTCCAACATTAATATTAGGACTCAGTGAGCGTTGCAGCGTTTAGCTTCAGCGGTAATGGCAAGATAAGTACTCTTTAACCATTAAGTAGTTGATTCCAGGGGGAACTCAGGAAGACTGCCATCTTCTGTCGAGCTGTGTGCTCCTTTTATACTCTTGTCTGTTGCTACAAACTATTGGGAAACCGTTGTGGCTATGCAGCGTGGTTTTCCGTTAGTTTGTCGTTATCCTTGTGTTTTGTTGTTGTTTACTTAGATTTTCCCACTACAGTCTGATGCATATTGCCATATGTTAGTGGCAATATACATGCATCACGTATTTTACATACATGTTTCACTTTTGTAGTATACGTCTTTCTTTTGAAAATGCGTGCTCTTATTGTAATATACATGTTTTCATTTATTAAAATATACATGTTCTGTCTTATTGCAATATACATGTTATATACATGTTTTCATTTTTTTATATGCATGCGCAACTCATTACCTTACGCATGTAGTGCGTTTGTTGCATCATTCTATGCTTATCTCTGCCGACGTCATTTGCACATTTGGTTTTAAAAACCGGTATTGTGATTTAAAGCGGAGTTTCGGTCATCGACCTCATCAGCCGTTGCATGATGTTTATGTGGATTGAATTCTAATCAATGCGTATGAGTCCACTGCAGCTAATGCCCGAGTGTGAGTGGGACAGCCATACTTTCGGGCGAATTCAATGCTGCTCTTGTCTTGTGCTTAATTTCTTTTCTTTTGTAATTTCCTGATCGCCTATGAGTCGTCCGCAAAAGAAAACAAACCTGGCTGATATTGACTGACTTTTGCTTTTGTGTATTGAGAACACCAATGGTATATATTTTGTTTTTATCAAACTGTAATTAAGAATTTCATGGCGTTTGTTTTGTGTAGGCAAAATTCTATTTAAAGAATTTTGTTCCTCACAAGTTTATAATTGATTTTCGCATTAGTGTTTTCTTTACAGTTCTTTAAAATTCAGAAGGGGGATTACTGAAAGTTTTAAAACAAACACGAAAAAGCACGAAAAAGCTGAGAAGAAGAAAGTATGTAAATGATTTTAAATAAGTATGTAATAAATAAGAAAATACTAAGAAGTTAGATTTTTATTAGCCAACTATTCAAATTCAAAATTCAACTACCGAACGAACGACAGACAGAACTATGCTGCGAAGTTATTATAGAGAATTTTATTTAAAAAACTACGTGCCTTGGGAAAGGGATCTGTGTATGCAGACAAAAAAGATGATGATTACAAAAAAAACCAAACCAAAAGAAAAATAATAAAAACAACCAATAAAAATTAAAATTTTTCGTGTAAATTCTCTAATTGATACACAATGTGCAAAGTTTGAATAAAATCGGGTAACATTTTAAAAAAAAAATTTGGAGCCCCCTTTTAATGGTCACATTTTTAAAGTTAAAATTCAGAAGTGGGATTACTGAAAAAATTAATAGGATTTAAAGAAAAGTGTTGCGAAAGTTTTAAAACAAACACGAAAAAGCACGAAAAGACTGAGAAGAAGAAAGTTTGTAAATGATTTTAAATAAGTATGTAATAAATAAGAAAATACTAAGAAATTAGATTTTTATGAGCCAACTATTCAAATTCAAAATTCAACTACCGAACGAACGACAGACAGAACTATGCTGACGCGAAGTTATTATAGAGAATTTTGTTTGAAAAACTACGTGCTTTGGGAAAGGGATCTGTGTATGCAGACAAAAAAATTGATGATTACAAAAAAAACAAACCAAAAGAAAAATAATAAAACAACCAATAAAAATTAAAATTTTTCGTGTAAATTCTCTAATTGATACACAATGTGCAAAGTTTGAATAAAATCGGGTAACATTTTTAAAAAAAAATTTGGGAGCCCCCTTTTAATGATCACATTTTTACACAAAGTGTTTCCATCGGAGATACACATGTGTATAAAATTTAAAGAAACTCGGGCTAATTTTTAAAAATTTATATGAAAGCCCCTTGTACCTTGGGCAACTTCCAAATTTTTACAAAAAGCGTTGTCCATAGGATGTGTGTATAAAATTTAAAGAAAATCGGATACATTTTTTAAAATTTTCGTGGGACCTTCCAACACCGGGGTCCGATCACGCCAACATTTTTACAAAAAATGTTGTCCATCGGAGATACACATGCGTATGAAATTTGAAGAAATTTCTTTTTACAAAATTTGAAATTTTAATAGAAAGTGTTGTCATGGGATATACACATGTGTGCAAAGTTTCAAGAAAATCGGGCTTTAGAAAGTGGGTTAAAAATGTATCACAAAACTTAGTGTGCCTGTCCGCTAGCCAGCCAGCCACGGGCACGCGAAGTTAATATAGAGAATTTAAAAATGAAGAACGAATCTAAACGAAACGAACTAAACGTCGTACATTTTCTGTTTGGTTTGATATAGGAATAAAATAACGACGTAATGGCGAGAACAGAGAGAAAGAGAAAACATTTTAAAGTGGAGTATGACGAAAACAGTGAAAACACTGCCGATGTAATCGTTAACGGTGCTTTAAGGGGAAATAAAAATTATTACTTACAAGTGATTGTTAGAGGGATAACCATTTACAGAATGATTTTATATTGCGCCTTATTAACTTATTTTGTTTATTTTCATTGTTATTTCTGTTTCTTGATTTTTTTTTATGTTATTTGCTCCGATTTTATCCCATCTATCCGAGTCATTTCTTTTTCCCTTTCAATCGTTGATGTTATTTCTGTGTGTGTGACAGAACAAACAATTAAGACAATGACTACAAAGACACTAATACAGTATTTAAACGCCAATAACTTGATTGTGCTGGGGAAGGTAGAAGTGTTAAGGGAGGTTTTTTTTTTTTTTATATATAGAGACTTATTGCCAAGGGATGACTCCCTGAATGACTTACGTCACGGCAATAAGTTGGGCTAAGCCTTTTATTAAATTCAAAATAAAATAAAAATCGAAAGAATGTGATTTACAATATATCACATTCCTCACGTTTGTAGCCGGTTTCAATTTATTTTCTCAGAATTCTCCCTGATTCATTGGAAAAGCAATACGAAAAACGAACACGAATTTAGAACGACGCGAGTCCAAATACTTTTATCAATGAATCATGGTCAGGGAAAACTACAAAAAACCTTGACCAAGAAAATATTACAAATTATAAAAATAATTTAAAAAATACTGATAAACAATTTTTTTTTTATTAAGAAACAACTTATGAATACTTTAACCATCATCCTTCAAGAAGTTGTTAACGGCTAATTTGAACCCCTGCAGATTATCAGATTCTGGAAACACGTGTTCGACCAATTGATTCCACATCGAAGAGACTCTCGGAAAAAGAAAAAAAAAGTAGTCTTTCTGGCTCGAACGCAGCTTCCGTAGATATACAGGCGAGTCAAATGTTTGAATCTGTGGAAGAAACAGATATCACAAATCCATCAAATTAGTTACGGTATGTGAAAAAGTTAGAAGAAGAGATAAATAGTCTGCGGGAAATAATAAAAGATTTCAAGGAACAAATCGATGAGACTCGTCAAAACGCACACCACGTTCAATCAACACCGACTGTGCAGCCCTCACCGACTATGAATATAAAGATTTTTTGGTAAATTGGTATTATTTGGCATGGCGGCAAATTTTAACGTGGCTGCGCGAATTTGGTTCGATGGTCAAAGGGAAATTTTCCAATCAATGTCTCTTTTCTCCAAAGCTCTACTTGAAAGTTTTGCTTGTCTTGTGAATTAGGCTGATATACATGCTCAACTTGTCAACCGTTATCGTCGTAGGGGTGAGAATCTGGAAACGTATTTTTTTCCATGTGCGTGATGGGGACAATAGCCAATTTTTCAGCTCCAGCAATCTGCAAATATATAATATCAGGCCTTAGAAACACTTCAGTTGCCAATTTATTATTTGGCATATCTTACCCTTGAACAAACGAGCTACTTATTAGAATAAAATCTTTTGAAACTATTTACATTTCGCCCGGTTTTGTAGGCCGTCATTTAGATTCCACCGAATTACAAAACAAGCGAGAGGAAAGCAATTATCTAAGGAGTTCCAGGATCTTTCATCTGCAGATAATCGAATTTGTTTTTATTGCTCAGAGCGCGGACATATTTCCATACATTTTCAAATACCAGCACGTCGATCTATGTGTAATTTCTGTAATAAAGTTGGTCATACAGAAACAGAGTGTTTTTTAAAGAAAACATCTACAATGAAAAAAAATACTACTGTCGTTGAGCGTCGTGTAAATATCATTAACATACCAGACGAATACCATAAAATGGTCTTAATCAACGAAAAAAGACACATTGCATTTATTGATATCGGGAGCGGTTGCAGTATGATTAGAAGAAGCTCATTTTTGAGTTAGTGCTGCATCTACTTTCAGCCAACATCAGTTATTAGGATTTGGGGCGGATCGTATCAATCGCCCGAAAAGAGCTATGTTGAGTTATAAAATAATGGTGTTACTGCTTGTATTTATTTCCCAGTTGTTGATGAACAATTACTAAAGACCGCCGTTCTTATCGGCAGAGATTTTCTAGACCAGGATCACATTAGTGTTATCAAAAATTATAAACGCTTAACATTTGAATCGAGAGGACATTTTAAAAATATTCCTCAGCCGATGTCCGATAGAGATCCCATAGTATTGTAATGACGAAAATTTTAAAGCAAACTTTCCTCTTACACCCACTGTGCACACACGTAGAAAAATCCACAACCGCTAATCGAATACAAATGCATGCGAACGAGTACAGCATGGCAACACAGCGCATGCATACAAATAAGCCCAGCATAACAACACAGCCAATGCATGCAAATAAATCCAGCATAGCGACGCAGCCAAAGTACGAAGTGACACACTACAGCAACATAATTGACACCCAAGCTACCACCGAATCCAAAGACGGAGGAATTTTGAAGGCGGGATACGGGACAACCAACGTTGGTCGGCGCTAGAATAAGGTGAGCCAAATTCCCAAGCGAGTTAGTTTAGAATCCCCTTTCTTGGTCTCGACACTCTGGCGGGCCTTATAGGACTCCATCTCCATGAACAACAACCGACTGTGGCAGCGATGGAGCGATTTCAAAACCAATTTCTACCGAACCGTTATCAAGAACGATTAGAAGATGACATCCGACAACGGCACCAAAAACTTCGCAATCGTTTCAAAGACCGTTTAGCTTCAGCGGTAATGGCAAGATAAGTACTCTTCAACCATTAATTTCAGGACTTAACGAGCGTTACAGCGTTTAGCTTCTGCGGTAGTGACAAGGTCAGTACTCTTCAAGGAATTTGCGTCGCAGCGTTCAGCTTCAGCGGTAATGGCAAGGAAAGAACTCTTCCAACATTAATTTCAAGACTCAGTAAGCGTTGCAGCGTTTAGCTTCAGCGGTAATGGCAAGATAAGTACTCTTTAACCATTAAGTAGTTGATTCCAGGAGGAACTCAGGAAGACTGCCCTCTTCTGTCGAGCTGCGTGCTACTTTTATACTCTTGTCTGTTGCTACAAACTATTGGGAAACCGTTGTGGCTATGCAGCGTGGTTTTCCGTTAGTTTGTCGTTATCCTTGTGTTTTGTTGTTGTTTACTTAGATTTTCCCACTACAGTCTGATGCATATTGCCATATGTTTGTGGCAATATACATGCTTCACGTATTTTACATACATGTTTCTCTTTTGTAGTATACATGTCTTTCTTTTGAAAATGCGTGCTCTTATTGTAATATACATGTTTTCATTTATTAAAATATACATGTTCTGTCTTATTGCAATATACATGTAATATACATGTTTTAATTTTTTTATATGCATGTGCAACTTATTACCTTACGCATGTAGTGCGTTTGTTGCATCATTCTAAGCTTATCTCTGCCGACGTCATTTGCACATTTGGTTTTGAAAACCGTTTTTGTGATTTAAAGCGGATTTTGGTCATCGACCTCATCTGCCGTTGCATTATGTTTATGTGCATATAATTCTAATCAACGCGTATGAGTCCACTGCAGCTAATGCCCGAGTGTGAGTGGGACAGCCATACTTTCGGGCGAATTCAATGCTGCTCTTGTCTTGTGCTTAATTTCTTTTATTCTGTAATTTCCTGATTGCCTATGAGTCGTCCGCAAGAGAAAACAAACATGGCTGATATTGACTGGCCTTTGCTTGATAGGATTTCAAGAAAAGTGTTGCGAAAGTTTTAAAACAAACACGAAAAAGCACGAAAAAGCTGAGAAGAAGAAAGTATGTATGTAGATGATTTTAAATAAGTATGTAATAAATAAGAAAATACTAAGAAGTTAGATTTTTATGAGCCAACTATTCAAATTAAAAATTAAACTACCGAACGAACGACAGACAGAACTATGCTGACGCGAAGTTATTATAGAGAATTTTGTTGAAAAAACTACGTGCCTTGGGAATGGGATCTGTGGATGCAGACAAAAAAGATGATGATTACCAAAAAAAAACGAAACCAAAAGAAAAATAATAAAAAATTTTCGTGTAAATTCTCTAATAGATACACAATGTGCAAAGTTTGAATAAAATCGGGTAACATTTTAAAAAAAAAATTTGGAGCCCCCTTTTAATGGTCACATTTTTAAAGTTAAAATTCAGAAGTGGGATTACTGAAAAAATTAATAGGATTTAAAGAAAAGTGTTGCGAAAGTTTTAAAACAAACACGAAAAAGCACGAAAAGACTGAGAAGAAGAAAGTTTGTAAATGATTTTAAATAAGTATGTAATAAATAAGAAAATACTAAGAAATTAGATTTTTATGAGCCAACTATTCAAATTAAAAATTAAACTACCGAACGAACGACAGACAGAACTATGCTGACGCGAAGTTATTATAGAGAATTTTGTTGAAAAAACTACGTGCCTTGGGAATGGGATCTGTGGATGCAGACAAAAAAGATGATGATTACCAAAAAAAAACGAAACCAAAAGAAAAATAATAAAAAATTTTCGTGTAAATTCTCTAATTGATACACAATGTGCAAAGTTTGAATAAAATCGGGTAACATTTTAAAAAAAAAATTTGGAGCCCCCTTTTAATGGTCACATTTTTAAAGTTAAAATTCAGAAGTGGGATTACTGAAAAAATTAATAGGATTTAAAGAAAAGTGTTGCGAAAGTTTTAAAACAAACACGAAAAAGCACGAAAAGACTGAGAAGAAGAAAGTTTGTAAATGATTTTAAATAAGTATGTAATAAATAAGAAAATACTAAGAAATTAGATTTTTATGAGCCAACTATTCAAATTAAAAATTAAACTACCGAACGAACGACAGACAGAACTATGCTGACGCGAAGTTATTATAGAGAATTTTGTTGAAAAAACTACGTGCCTTGGGAATGGGATCTGTGGATGCAGACAAAAAAGATGATGATTACCAAAAAAAAACGAAACCAAAAGAAAAATAATAAAAAATTTTCGTGTAAATTCTCTAATTGATACACAATGTGCAAAGTTTGAATAAAATCGGGTAACATTTTAAAAAAAAAATTTGGAGCCCCCTTTTAATGGTCACATTTTTAAAGTTAAAATTCAGAAGTGGGATTACTGAAAAAATTAATAGGATTTAAAGAAAAGTGTTGCGAAAGTTTTAAAACAAACACGAAAAAGCACGAAAAGACTGAGAAGAAGAAAGTTTGTAAATGATTTTAAATAAGTATGTAATAAATAAGAAAATACTAAGAAATTAGATTTTTATAAGCCAACTATTCAAATTCAAAATTCAACTACCGAACGAACGACAGACAGAACTATGCTGACGCGAAGTTATTATAGAGAATTTTGTTTGAAAAACTACGTGCTTTGGGAAAGGGATCTGTGTATGCAGACAAAAAAATTGATGATTACAAAAAAAACAAACCAAAAGAAAAATAATAAAACAACCATAAAATTTTTCGTGTAAATTCTCTAATTGATACACAATGTGCAAAGTTTGAATAAAATCGGGTAACATTTTTAAAAAAAAATTTGGGAGGCCCCTTTTAATGATCACATTTTTACACAAAGTGTTTCCATCGGAGATACACATGTGTATAAAATTTAAAGAAACTCGGGCTAATTTTTAAAAATTTATATGAAAGCCCCTTGTACCTTGGGCAACTTCCAAATTTTTACAAAAAGCGTTGTCCATAGGATGTGTGTATAAAATTTAAAGAAAATCGGATACATTTTTTAAAATTTTCGTGGGACCTTCCAACACCGGGGTCCGATCACGCCAACATTTTTACAAAAAATGTTGTCCATCGGAGATACACATGCGTATGAAATTTGAAGAAATTTCTTTTTACAAAATTTGAAATTTTAATAGAAAGTGTTGTCATGGGATATACACATGTGTGCAAAGTTTCAAGAAAATCGGGCTTTAGAAAGTGGGTTAAAAATGTATCACAAAACTTAGTGTGCCTGTCCGCTAGCCAGCCAGCCACGGGCACGCGAAGTTAATATAGAGAATTTAAAAATGAAGAACGAATCTAAACGAAACGAACTAAACGTCGTACATTTTCTGTTTGGTTTGATATAGGAATAAAATAACGACGTAATGGCGAGAACAGAGAGAAAGAGAAAACATTTTAAAGTGGAGTATGACGAAAACAGTGAAAACACTGCCGATGTAATCGTTAACGGTGCTTTAAGGGGAAATAAAAATTATTACTTACAAGTGATTGTTAGAGGGATAACCATTTACAGAATGATTTTATATTGCTACTTATTAACTTATTTTACTTATTTTGTTTATTTTCATTGTTATTTCTGTTTCTTGATATTTTTTATGTTATTTGCTCCGATTTTATCCCATCTATCCGAGTCATTTCTTTTTCCCTTTCAATCGTTGATGTTATTTCTGTGTGTGTGACAGAACAAACAATTAAGACAATGACTACAAAGACACTAATACAGTATTTAAAAGCCAATAACTTGATTGTGCTGGGGAAGGTAGAAGTGTTAAGGGAGGTTGTTCGATTTTGTATTAAAAGAGAAACGAAGTAGTCTTTCTGGTTCGAACGCAGCTTCCGTAGATATACAGGCGAGTCAAATGTTTGAATCTGTGGAAGAAAGAGATATCACAAAACCATCAAATGAGTTACGGTATGTGAAAAAGTTAGAAGAAGAGATAAATAGTCTGCGGGAAATAATAAAAGATCTCAAGGAACAAATCGATGAGACTTGTCAAAACGCACACCACGTTCAATCAACACCGACTGTGCAGCCCTCACCGACTATGAATATAAATATTTTTTGTAATCTACGCGATGTAATGGATATATTGCCAAAATTTGACCCAGCTGACCAATTGACTGGTCTCACCGCACACCAATTTATTGATAGAGTTACTTCTTTGAAACAAGTATATGCGTGGAGCGAAAAATTGGTATTATATGGCATGGCGGCAAATTTGAACGTGGCTTCGCGAATTTGGTTCGATGATCAAAGGGAAATTTTCCAATCAATGTCTCTGTTCTCCAAAGCTCTACTTGAAAGTTTTCCTTGTCTTGTGGATGAGGCTGATATACATGCTCAACTTGTCAACCGTTATTGTCGTAGGGGTGAGAATCTGGAAATTTTTTTCTATGTGCGTGATGGGGACAATAGCCAATTTTTCAGCTCCAGCAATCTGCAAATATATAATATCAGGCCATAGAAACACTTCAGTTGCCAATTTATTATTTGGCATATCTTACCCTTGAACAAACGAGCTACTTATTAGAATAAAATCTTTTGAAACTATTTACATTTCGCCCGGTTTTGTCGGCCGTCATTTATATTCCAACGAAGTACAAAACAATCGAGAGGAAAGCAATTGTCTAAGGAGTTCCAGGATCATATTTTCATCTGCAGATAATCGAATTTGTTTTTATTGCTCAGAGCGCGGACATATTTCCATAAATTTTCAAATGCCAGCACGTCGATCTATGTGTAATTTCTGAAATAAAGTTGGTCATACAAAAACAGAGTGTTTTTTAAAGAAAACATCTACAACGAAAAAAATACTACTGTCGTTGAGCGTCGTGTAAATATCATTAACATACCAGACGAATACCATAAAATGGTCTTAATCAACGAAAAAAGACACATTGCATTTATTGATATCGGGAGCGGTTGCAGTATGATTAGAAGAAGCTCATTTTTGAGTTAGTGCTGCATCTACTTGCAGCCAACATCAGTTATTAGGATTTGGGGCGGATCGTATCAATCGCCCAAAAAGAGCTATGTTGAGTTATAAATTAATGGTGTTACTGCTTGTATTTATTTGCTAGTTGTTGATGAACAATTACTAAAGACCGCCGTTCTTATCGGCAGAGATTTTCTTGACCAGGATCACATTAGTGTTATCAAAGATTATAAACGCTTAACATTTGAATCGAGAGGACATTTTAAAAATATTCCTCAGCCGATGACCGATAGAGATCCCATAGTATTGCAATGACGAAAACTTTAAAGCAAACTTTCGTCTTACATCCACTGTGCACACACGAAGAAAAATCCACAAGCGCTAATCGAATACAAATGCATGCGAACGAGTACAGCATGGCAACACAGCGCATGCATACAAATAAGCCCAGCATAACAACACAGCCAATGCATGCAAATAAATCCAGCATAGCCACGCAGCCAAAGTACGAAGTAACACACTACAGCAACACAATTGACACCCAAGCTACCACCGAATCCAAAGACGAAGGAATTTTGAAGGCGGGATACGGGACAACCAACGTTGGTCGGCGCTAGAATAAGGTGAGCCAAATTCCCAAGCGAGTTAGTTTAGAATCCCCTTTCTTGGTCTCGGCACTCTGGCGGGCCTTATAGAACTCCATCTCCAGACTTTGCAAACCTCGATAGGGAGAGATTCCTCTTGTGTTAGGTGTAGAAACCCTTCGAACTCAGTACTCTGGCGGGCCTTATAGGACTCCGTCCTTAGTTTCGATCTCTCGTAGGGCCGAGTTTTTCTATTTAGTAGAGAGTGATCGGTGAGAGATCTGCTGCTCTCCACTAAATCTAGTTTAGAATCCCCTTTCTTGGTTTCCAGACTCTGGCGGCCCTTATAGGACTCCATCTCGACACCCTGAAAACCTCGATAGGGTTCCCATTGCTAAGTAGAAACCATTCAAACGAGCGATTGGTGGAAGACCCGCTCCTACCGACTAAATCCCGTAGGGATCAATTTCCCGTAAAGGTGCCGTCGTTACAAGACCCAAGTCAGCGACTAAGGAACCAGGCGGGACGACAAAATAACAAGGAAAGGAAGGAAGTAACAAAACCACCTTGGGAGAGCCAAACCGAAATGGTACAAAATGACCGTATAAAAAATACCCTGCACTCATCGATCAAGTAAGAAAGTGCTGGCATGTGTTAAATGCGTGCAGGAGCTGGCTGATGTTTATAACCTGAACAAGGACTTCTTGCCTTGAACAATGCCTGAGCTGTTACGCGATCGTGCGCTGGCTTCGTACATGAACAACAACCGACTGTGGCAGCGATGGAGCGATTTGAAAAGGGACTTTATGAAATTCTTTCTACCGAACCGTTATCAAGAACGATTAGAAGATGACATCCGACAACGGCACCAAAAACTTCGCGATCGTTTCAAAGACCGTTTAGCTTCAGCGGTAATGGCAAGGTAAGAACTCTTCCAACATTAATTTCAGGACTCAGTGAGCGTTGCAGCGTTTAGCTTCAGCGGTAATGGCAAGATAAGTACTCTTTAACCATTAAGTAGTTGATTCCAGGAGGAACTCAGGAAGACTGCCCTCTTCTGTCGAGCTGCGTGCTCCTTTTATACTCTTGTCTGTTGCTACAAACTATTGGGAAACCGTTGTGGCTATGCAGCGTGGTTTTCCGTTAGTTTGTCGTTATCCTTGTGTTTTGTTGTTGTTTATTAGATTTTCCCACTACAGTGTGATGCATATTGCCATATGTTTGTGGCAATATACATGCTTCACGTATTTTACATACATGTTTCACTTTTGTAGTATACATGTCTTTCTTTTGAAAATGCGTGCTCTTATTGTAATATACATGTTTTCATTTATTAAAATATACATGTTCTGTCTTATTGCAATATACATGTAATATACATGTTTTCATTTTTTTATATGCATGCGCAACTCATTACCTTACGCATGTAGTGCGTTTGTTGCATCATTCTATGCTTATCTCTGCCGACGTCATTTGCACATTTGGTTTTGAAAACCGGTTTTGTGATTTAAAGCGGAGTTTCGGTCATCGACCTCATCTGCCGGTGCATGATGTTTATGTGCATTTAATTCTAATCAATGCGTATGAGTCCACTGCAGCTAATGCCCGAGTGTGAGTGGGACAGCCATACTTTCGGGCGAATTCAATGCTGCTCTTGTTTTGTGCTTAATTTCTTTTCTTCTGTAATTTCCTGATCGCCTATGAGTCGTCCGCAAAAAAAACAAACATGGCTGATATTGACTGACTTTTGCTTTTGTGTATTGAGAACACCATTGGTATATATTTTGTTTTTATCAAACTGTAATTAAGAATTTCATGGCGTTTGTTTTGTGTGGGCAAAATTCTATTTAAAGAATTTTGTTCCTCACAAGTTTATAATTGAATTTCGCATTAGTGTTTTCTTTACAGTTCTTTAAAATTCAGAAGTGGGATTACTGAAAAAATTAATAGGATTTAAAGAAAAGTGTTGCGAAAGTTTTAAAACAAACAGGAAAAAGCACGAAAAAGCTGAGAAGAAGAAAGTATGTAGATGATTTTAAATAAGTATGTAATAAATAAGAAAATACTAAGAAGTTAGATTTTTATGAGCCAACTATTCAAATTCAAAATTTAACTACCGAACGAACGACAGACAGAACTATGCTGACGCGAAGTTATTATAGAGAATTTTGTTTAAAAAACTACGTGCGTTGGGAAAGGGATCTGTGTATGCAGACAAAAAAGATGATGATTAAAAAAAAAACGAAACCAAAAGAAAAATAATAAAAACAACCAATAAAAATTAAAATTTTTCGTGTAAATTCTCTAATTGATACACAATGTGCAAAGTTTGAATAAAATCGGGTAACATTTAAAAAAAAAAAATTTGGAGCCCCCTTTAAATGATCACATTTTTACACAAAGTGTTTCCATCGGAGATACACATGTGTATAAAATTTAAACAAACTCGGGCTAATTTTTAAAAATTTATATGAAAGCCCCTTGTACCTTGGGCAACTTCCAAATTTTTACAAAAAGCGTTGTCCATAGGATGTGTGTATAAAATTGAAAGAAAATCGGATACATTTTTTAAAATTTTCGTGGGACCTTCCAACACCGGGGTCCGATCACGCCAACATTTTTACAAAAAGTGTTGTCCATCGGAGATACACATGCGTATAAAATTTGAAGAAAATTTTTTTTACAAAATTTGAAATTTTAATAGAAAGTGTTGTCATGGGATATACAAAGTTGTGTGCAAAGTTTCAAGAAAATCGGGCTTTAGAAAGTGGGTTAAAAATGTATCACAAAACTTGGTGTGCCTGTCCGGCAGCCAGCCAGCCACGGGCACGCGAAGTTAATATAGAGAATTTAAAAATGAAGAACGAATCTAAACGAAACGAACTAAACGTCGTACATTTTCTGTTTGGTTTGATATAGGAATAAAATAACGACGTAATGGCGAGAACAGAGAGAAAGAGAAAATATTTTAAAGTGGAGTATGACGAAAACAGTGAAAACACTGCCGATGTAATCGTTAACGGTGCTTTAAGGGGAAATAAAAATTATTACTTACAAGTGATTGTTAGAGGGATAACCATTTACAGAATGATTTTATATTGCGACTTATTAACTTATTTTGTTTATTTTCATTGTTATTTCTGTTTCTTGATATTTTTTATGTTATTTGCTCCGATTTTATCCCATCTATCCGAGTCATTTCTTTTTCCCTTTCAATCGTTGATGTTATTTCTGTGTGTGTGACAGAACAAACAATTAAGACAATGACTACAAAGACACTAATACAGTATTTAAAAGCTAATAACTTGATTGTGCTGGGGAAGGTAGAAGTGTTAAAGGAGGTTGTTCGATTTTGTATTAAAAGAGAAACGAAGTAGTCTTTCTGGTTCGAACGCAGCTTCCGTAGATATACAGGCGAGTCAAATGTTTGAATCTGTGGAAGAAAGAGATATCACAAATCCATCAAATGAGTTACGGTATGTGAAAAAGTTAGAAGAAGAGATAAATAGTCTGCGGGAAATAATAAAAGATCTCAAGGAACAAATCGATGAGACTCGTCAAAACGCACACCACGTTCAATCAACACCGACTGTGCAGCCCTCACCGACTATGAATATAAAGATTTTTTGTAATCTACGCGATGCAATATATTGCCAAAATTTGACCCAGCTCACCGCACACCAATTTATTTACTTCTTTGAAACAAGTATATGCGTGGAGCGAAAAATTGGTATTATTTGGCATGGCGGCAAATTTTAACGTGGCTGCGCGAATTTGGTTCGATGATCAAAGGGAAATTTTCCAATCAATGTCTCTGTTCTCCAAAGCTCTACTTGAAAGTTTTGCTTGTCTTGTGGATTAGGCTGATATACATGCTCAACTTGTCAACCGTTATCGTCGTAGGGGTGAGAATCTGGAAACGTATTTTTTTCTATGTGCGTGATGGGGACAATAGCCAATTTTTCAGCTCCAGCAATCTGCAAAAAAATTCTTAGAAACACTTCAGTTGCCAATTTATTATTAGGCGTATCTTACCCTTGAACAAACGAGCTACTTATTAGAATAAAATCTTTTGAAACTATTTACA
The DNA here is from genome assembly GCA_947095585.1 of Nephrocerus scutellatus. Lineage (NCBI taxonomy): Eukaryota > Metazoa > Arthropoda > Insecta > Diptera > Pipunculidae > Nephrocerus > Nephrocerus scutellatus. The sequence goes on along the minus strand of OX352762.1, from coordinate 73,135,846 downwards.
TTTCGCCCGGTTTTGTCGGCCGTCATTTAGATTCCACCGAAGTACAAAACAAGCGAGAGGAAAGCAATTATCTAAGGAGTTCCAGGATCTTTCATCTGCAGATAATCGAATTTGTTTTTATTGCTCAGAGTGCGGACATATTTCCATAAATTTTCAAATACCAGCACGTCGATCTATGTGTAATTTCTGTAATAAAGTTGGTCATACAGAAACAGAGTGTTTTTTAAAGAAAACAACTACAACGAAAAAAAATACTACTGTCGTTGAGCGTCGTTAACATACCAGACGAATACCATAAAATGGTCTTAATCAACGAAAAAAAAACACATTGCATTAATTTTATTGATTTCGGGAGCGATTGCAGTATGATTAGAACAAGCTCATTTTTGAGTCTTAGTGCTACATCTACTGTCAGCCAACATCAGTTATTAGGATTTGGGGGCGGATCGTATCAATCGCCCGAAAAGAGCTATGTTGAGGTATAAATTAATGGTGTTAATGCTTGTATTTATTTGCTAGTTGCTGATGACCAATTACTGAAGACCGACGTTTTTATAGGCAGAGATTTTCTAGACCAGGATCACATTAGAGTTATCAAAGATTATAAACGCTTATCATTTGAATCGAGAGGACATTTTAAAGGTATTTCACAGCAGTCCGATATAGGTCCCATAGTATTAACAGATATAAAGTACAACAGAAAGACTCACGAAAATGAAGCACTTTCTCTTATAAACTATCTCGATGATTTCCGATATTAATCGCAAAAAAGTTTTCTTAGATTGGACTGTGCACAGTATAGGAATTTAAAACCATACTTAAATCAGAAGAAGTAATAAACAAAAAACCGTATCGGCTGGCGTTTACCAAATGCAGCAGAGTGCAATTGATTATCGACGATTTACTTAGAAACGGAGTTATTCAGGAAAGTACTTCGGAGTATTCATCCCAACTTTTACTCGTTAAGAAGAAAAATAATGAAGATAGACTGTGTATAGATTTCCGAAAACTAAACGCGGCAACACAAGGTCAGCCATTTCCTATGCCAAAAATAAAATAACAATTAGCGAAACTGTCAGACTTCAAGTATTTCATCTTTCTTAATTTCCGGGTATTACCAAATACCAATCGAAGAGTCTTCCAGAAAGTACACGTCGTTTTGCTATGGATTCATTAAAATGAGTGGCGGGCTTATAAAATCCCCCAGCCGTGTTTCAAAGTATAGGGTGTCCCAACGAGAGCGCCGGATTTAAATTTGTCGCCATTTTGTTAATACGAGTTGTACGGTGATTTTTTTTTGACATTTGTCACGTACAGACCACGCGATTTAAGAATATGGAAAAGTATTCAAACCAACAACTTTTAATTATTGTAAAAACACATTACAAAAATGTGAAAAGTGAAAGTTTTTCGAAAACAGTTTGCCAATTACGTCTTTACGTTCGTTTTCGGTCGCAATAATGCGCCAAATGAATCGACAGCGTTTAATTACAAAAATTGAGACCAAATTTACGCTGATGGATCAGAAGATCATTGTTCTTCGTCTTCCTTGTTGGTCACTAGAAAATATAGCCAGGGAATCTGTGGCCGAGAATCCATGACCTTCCATTCGGCATCGTGGCCAACAATTAAAAATTTCAAGTAACACTATGCAACGAATTTTGGTAAAAGATCTGAATTTGCACGCTTAGAAGGTTCAATTGGTTCAAGAAATCAAGCCAAGGGACCATGTGCAGCGCCGTGAATTTGCTGATTGGGTGTTTTGAAACTTTTTACATTTCGCCCGGTTTTGTCGGCCGTCATTTAGATTCCAACGAAGTACAAAACAATCGAGAGGAAAGCAATTATCTAAGGAGTTCCAGGATCATATTTTCATCTGCAGATAATCGAATTTGTTTTTATTGCTCAGAGCGCGGACATATTTCCATAAATTTTCAAATGCCAGCACGTCGATCTATGTGTAATTTCTGTAATAAAGTTGGTCATACAGAAACAGAGTGTTTTTTAAAGAAAACATCTACAACGAAAAAAAATACTACCGTCGTTGAGCGTCGTGTAAATATCATTAACATACCAGACGAATACCATAAAATGGTCTTAATCAACGAAAAAAGACACATTGCATTTATTGATATCGGGAGCGGTTGCAGTATGATTAGAAGAAGCTCATTTTTGAGTTAGTGCTGCATCTACTTGCAGCCAACATCAGTTATTAGGATTTGGGGCGGATCGTATCAATCGCCCGAAAAGAGCTATGTTGAGTTATAAATTAATGGTGTTACTGCTTGTATTTATTTGCTAGTTGTTGATGAACAATTACTAAAGACCGCCGTTCTTATCGGAAGAGATTTTCTTGACCAGGATCACATTAGTGTTATCAAAGATTATAAACGCTTAACATTTGAATCGAGAGGACATTTTAAAAATATTCCTCAGTCGATGTCCGATAGAGATCCCATAGTATTGTAATGACGAAAACTTTAAAGCAAACTTTCGTCTTACATCCACTGTGCACACACGAAGAAAAATCCACAAGCGCTAATCGAATACAAATGCATGCGAACGAGTACAGCATGGCAACACAGCGCATGCATACAAATAAGCCCAGCATAACAACACAGCCAATGCATGCAAATAAATCCAGCATAGCCACGCAGCCAAAGTACGAAGTAACACACTACAGCAACACAATTGACACCCAACCTACCACCGAATCCAAAGACGAAGGAATTTTGAAGGCGGGATACGGGACAACCAACGTTGGTCGGCGCTGTATAAGGTGAGCCAAATTCCCAAGCGAGTTAGTTTAGAATCCCCTTTCTTGGTCTCGGCACTCTGGCGGGCCTTATAGAACTCCATCTCCAGACTCTGCGAACCTCGATAGGGAGAGATTCCTCTTGTGTTAGGTGTAGAAACCCTTCGAACTCAGTACTCTGGCGTGCCTTATAGGACTCCGTCCTTAGTTTCGATCTCTCGTAGGGCCGAGTTTTTCTATTAAGTAGAGAGTGATCGGTGAGAGATCTGCTGCTCTCCACTAAATCTAGTTTAGAATCCCCTTTCTTGGTTTCGAGACTCTGGCGGCCCTTATAGGACTCCATCTCGACACCCTGAAAACCTCGATAGGGTTCCCATTGCTAAGTAGAAACCATTCAAACGAGCGATTGGTGGAAGACCCGCTCCTACCGACTAAATCCCGTAGGGATCAATTTCCCGTAAAGGTGCCGTCGTTACAAGACCCAAGTCAGCGACTAAGGAGCCAGGCGGGACGACAAAATAACAAGGAAAGGAAGGAAGTAACAAAACCACCTTGGGAGAGCCAAACCGAAATGGTACAAAATGACCGTATATCAAAATACCCTGCACTCATCGATCAAGTAAGAAAGTGCTGGCATGTGTTAAATGCGTGCAGGAGCTGGCTGATGTTTATAACCTGAACAAGGACTTCTTGCCTTGAACAATGCCTGAGCTGTTACGCGATCGTGCGCTGGCTTCGTACATGAACAACAACCGACTGTGGCAGCGATGGAGCGATTTCAAAAGGGACTTTATGAAATTCTTTCTACCGAACCGTTATCAAGAACGATTAGAAGATGACATCCGACAACGGCACCAAAAACTTCGCGATCGTTTCAAAGACCGTTTAGCTTCAGCGGTAATGGCAAGGTAAGAACTCTTCCAACATTAATTTCAAGACTCAGTGAGCGTTGCAGCGTTTAGCTTCAGCGGTAATGGCAAGATAAGTACTCTTTAACCATTAAGTAGTTGATTCCAGGAGGAACTCAGGAAGACTGCCCTCTTCTGTCGAGCTGTGTGCTCCTTTTATACTCTTGCCTGTTGCTACAAACTATTGGGAAACCGTTGTGGCTATGCAGCGTGGTTTTCCGTTAGTTTGTCGTTATCCTTGTGTTTTGTTGTTGTTTACTTAGATTTTCCCACTACAGTCTGATGCATATTGCCATATGTTTGTGGCAATATACATGCTTCACGTATTTTACATACATGTTTCACTTTTGTAGTATACATGTCTTTCTTTTGAAAATGCGTGCTCTTATTGTAATATACATGTTTTCATTTATTAAAATATACATGTTCTGTCTTATTGCAATATACATGTAATATACATGTTTTCATTTTTTTATATGCATGCGCAACTCATTACCTTACGCATGTAGTGCGTTTGTTGCATCATTCTATGCTTATCTCTGCCGACGTCATTTGCACATTTGGTTTTGAAAACCGGTTTTGTGATTTAAAGCGGAGTTTCGGTCATCGACCTCATCTGCCGTTGCATGATGTTTATGTGCATTTAATTCTAATCAATGCGTATGAGTCCACTGCAGCTAATGCCCGAGTGTGAGTGGGACAGCCATACTTTCGGGCGAATTCAATGCTGCTCTTGTTTTGTGCTTAATTTCTTTTCTTCTGTAATTTCCTGATCGCCTATGAGTCGTCCGCAAAAAAAACAAACATGGCTGATATTGACTGACTTTTGCTTTTGTGTATTGAGAACACCATTGGTATATATTTTGTTTTTATCAAACTGTAATTAAGAATTTCATGGCGTTTGTTTTGTGTGGGCAAAATTCTATTTAAAGAATTTTGTTCCTCACAAGTTTATAATTGAATTTCGCATTAGTGTTTTCTTTACAGTTCTTTAAAATTCAGAAGTGGGATTACTGAAAAAATTAATAGGATTTAAAGAAAAGTGTTGCGAAAGTTTTAAAACAAACAGGAAAAAGCACGAAAAAGCTGAGAAGAAGAAAGTATGTAGATGATTTTAAATAAGTATGTAATAAATAAGAAAATACTAAGAAGTTAGATTTTTATGAGCCAACTATTCAAATTCAAAATTCAACTACCGAACGAACGACAGACAGAACTATGCTGACGCGAAGTTATTATAGAGAATTTTGTTTAAAAAACTACGTGCGTTGGGAAAGGGATCTGTGTATGCAGACAAAAAAGATGATGATTACAAAAAAAAACGAAACCAAAAGAAAAATAATAAAAACAACCAATAAAAATTAAAATTTTTCGTGTAAATTCTCTAATTGATACACAATGTGCAAAGTTTGAATAAAAACGGGTAACATTTAAAAAAAAAAATTTGGAGCCCCCTTTTAATGATCACATTTTTACACAAAGTGTTTCCATCGGAGATACACATGTGTATAAAATTTAAACAAACTCGGGCTAATTTTTAAAAATTTATATGAAAGCCCCTTGTACCTTGGGCAACTTCCAAATTTTTACAAAAAGCGTTGTCCATAGGATGTGTGTATAAAATTGAAAGAAAATCGGATACATTTTTTAAAATTTTCGTGGGACCTTCCAACACCGGGGTCCGATCACGCCAACATTTTTACAAAAAGTGTTGTCCATCGGAGATACACATGCGTATAAAAATAAATAAAAAAATTTTAATAGAAAGTGTTGTCATGGGATATACACATGTGTGCAAAGTTTCAAGAAAATCGGGCTTTAGAAAGTGGGTTAAAATTTTATCACAAAACTTGGTGTGCCTGTACGCCAGCCAGCCAGCCACGGGCACGCATGATTTTATATTGCTACTTATTAACTTATTTTACTTATTTTGTTTATTTTCATTGTTATTTCTGTTTCTTGATTTTTTTTATGTTATTTGCTCCGATTTTATCCCATCTATCCAAGTCATTTCTTTTTCCCTTTCAATCGTTGATGTTATTTCTGTGTGTGTGACAGAACAAACAATTAAGACAATGACTACAAAGACACTAATACAGTATTTAAAAGCCAATAACTTGATTGTGCTGGGGAAGGTAGAAGTGTTAAAGGAGGTTGTTCGATTTTGTATTAAAAGAGAAACGAAGTAGTCTTTCTGGTTCGAACGCAGCTTCCGTAGATATACAGGCGAGTCAAATGTTTGAATCTGTGGAAGAAAGAGATATCACAAATCCATCAAATGAGTTACGGTATGTGAAAAAGTTAGAAGAAGAGATAAATAGTCTGCGGGAAATAATAAAAGATCTCAAGGAACAAATCGATGAGACTCGTCAAAACGCACACCACGTTCAATCAACACCGACTGTGCAGCCCTCACCGACTATGAATATAAAGATTTTTTGTAATCTACGCGATGCAATGGATATATTGCCAAAATTTGACCCAGCTCACCGCACACCAATTTATTTACTTCTCTGAAACAAGTATATGCGTGGAGCGAAAAATTGGTATTATTTGGCATGGCGGCAAATTTTAACGTGGCTGCGCGAATTTGGTTCGATGATCAAAGGGAAATTTTCCAATCAATGTCTCTGTTCTCCAAAGCTCTACTTGAAAGTTTTGCTTGTCTTGTGGATTAGGCTGATATACATGCTCAACTTGTCAACCGTTATCGTCGTAGGGGTGAGAATCTGGAAACGTATTTTTTTCTATGTGCGTGATGGGGACAATAGCCAATTTTTCAGCTCCAGCAATCTGCAAATATATAATATCAGGCCTTAGAAACACTTCAGTTGCCAATTTATTATTAGGCGTATCTTACCCTTGAACAAACGAGCTACTTGTTAGAATAAAATCTTTTGAAACTATTTACATTTCGCCCGGTTTTGTCGGCCGGCGTTTAGATTCTACCGAAGTACAAAACAAGCGAGAGGAAAGCAATTATCTAAGGAGTTCCAGGATCTTTCATCTGCAGATAATCGAATTTGTTTTTATTGCTCAGAGCGCGGACATATTTCCATAAATTTTCAAATGCCAGCACGTCGATCTATGTGTAATTTCTGAAATAAAGTTGGTCATACAGAAACAGAGTGTTTTTTAAAGAAATCTACATCTACAACGAAAAAAATACTACTGTCGTTGAGCGTCGTGTAAATATCATTAACATACCAGACGAATACCATGAAATGGTCTTAATCAACGAAAAAAGACACATTGCATTTATTGATATCGGGAGCGGTTGCAGTATGATTAGAAGAAGCTCATTTTTGAGTTAGTGCTGCATCTACTTGCAGCCAACATCAGTTATTAGGATTTGGGGCGGATCGTATCAATCGCCAAAAAAGAGCTATGTTGAGTTATAAATTAATGGTGTTACTGCTTGTATTTATTTGCTAGTTGTTGATGAACAATTACTAAAGACCGCCGTTCTTATCGGCAGAGATTTTCTTGACCAGGATCACATTAGTGTTATCAAAGATTATAAACGCTTAACATTTGAATCGAAAGGACATTTTAAAAATATTCCTCAGCCGATGTCCGATAGAGATCCCATAGTATTGTAATGACGAAAATTTTAAAGCAAACTTTCGTCTTACATCCACTGTGCACACACGAAGAAAAATCCACAAGCGCTAATCGAATACAAATGCATGCGAACGAGTACAGCATGGCAACACAGCGCATGCATACAAATAAGCCCAGCATAACAACACAGCCAATGCATGCAAATAAATCCAGCATAGCCACGCAGCCTCGATAGGGTTCCCATTGCTAAGTAGAAACCATTCAAACGATCGATTGGTGGAAGACCCGCTCCTACCGACTAAATCCCGTAGGGATCAATTTCCCGTAAAGGTGCCGTCGTTACAAGACCCAAGTCAGCGACTAAGGAACCAGGCGGGACGACAAATTAACAAGGAAAGGAAGGAAGTGACAAAACCACCTTGGGAGAGCCAAACCGAAATGGTACAAAATGACCGTATATCAAAATACCCTGCACTCATCGATCAAGTAAGAAAGTGCTGGCATGTGTTAAATGCGTGCAGGAGCTGGCTGATGTTTATAACCTGAACAAGGACTTCTTGCCTTGAACAATGCCTGAGCTGTTACGCGATCGTGCGCTGGCTTCGTACATGAACAATAACCGACTGTGGCAGCGATGGAGCGATTTCAAAAGGGACTTTATGAAATTCTTTCTCCCGAACCGTTATCAAGAACGATTAGAAGATGACATCCGACAACGGCACCAAAAACTTCGCGATCGTTTCAAAGACCGTTTAGCTTCAGCGGTAATGGCAAGATAAGTACTCTTCAACCATTAATTTCAGGACTTAGCGAGCGTTACAGCGTTTAGCTTCTGCGGTAGTGACAAGGTCAGTACTCTTCAAGGAATTTGCGTCGCAGCGTTCAGCTTCAGCGGTAATGGCAAGGAAAGAACTCTTCCAACATTTATTTCAGGACTCAGTGAGCGTTGCAGCGTTTAGCTTCAGCGGTAGTGGCAAGATAAGTACTCTTTAACCATTAAGTAGTTGATTCCAGGAGGAACTCAGGAAGACTGCCCTCTTCTGTCGAGCTGCGTGCTCCTTTTATACTCTTGTCTGTTGCTACAAACTATTGGGAAACCGTTGTGGCTATGCAGCGTGGTTTTCCGTTAGTTTGTCGTTATCCTTGTGTTTTGTTGTTGTTTACTTAGATTTTCCCACTACAGTCTGATGCATATTGCCATATGTTTGTGGCAATATACATGCTTCACGTATTTTACATACATGTTTCACTTTTGTAGTATACATGTCTTTCTTTTGAAAATGCGTGCTCTTATTGTAATATACATGTTTTCATTTATTAAAATATACATGTTCTGTCTTATTGCAATATACATGTAATATACATGTTTTCATTTTTTTATATGCATGCGCAACTCATTACCTTACGCATGTAGTGCGTTTGTTGCATCATTCTATGCTTATCTCTGCCGACGTCATTTGCACATTTGGTTTTGAAAACCGGTTTTGTGATTTAAAGCGGAGTTTCGGTCATCGACCTCATCTGCCGTTGCATGATGTTTATGTGCATTTAATTCTAATCAATGCGTATGAGTCCACTGCAGCTAATGCCCGAGTGTGAGTGGGACAGCCATACTTTCGGGCGAATTCAATGCTGCTCTTGTCTTGTGCTTAATTTCTTTTCTTCTGTAATTTCCTGATCGCCTATGAGTCGTCCGCAAAAAAACAAACATGGCTGATATTGACTGACTTTTGCTTTTGTGTATTGAGAACACCATTGGTATATATTTTGTTTTTATCAAACTGTAATTAAGAATTTCATGGCGTTTGTTTTGTGTGGGCAAAATTCTATTTAAAGAATTTTGTTCCTCACAAGTTTATAATTGAATTTCGCATTAGTGTTTTCTTTACAGTTCTTTAAAATTCAGAAGTGGGATTACTGAAAAAATTAATAGGATTTAAAGAAAAGTGTTGCGAAAGTTTTAAAACAAACAGGAAAAAGCACGAAAAAGCTGAGAAGAAGAAAGTATGTAGATGATTTTAAATAAGTATGTAATAAATAAGAAAATACTAAGAAGTTAGATTTTTATGAGCCAACTATTCAAATTCAAAATTTAACTACCGAACGAACGACAGACAGAACTATGCTGACGCGAAGTTATTATAGAGAATTTTGTTTAAAAAACTACGTGAGTTGGGAAAGAGATCTGTGTATGCAGACAAAAAAGATGACGATTACAAAAAAAAAACGAAACCAAAAGAAAAATAATAAAAACAACCAATAAAATTAAAATTTTTCGTGTAAATTCTCTAATTGATACACAATGTGCAAAGTTTGAATAAAATCGGGTAACATTTTAAAAAAAAAAATTTGGAGCCCCCTTTTAATGATCACATTTTTACACAAAGTGTTTCCATCGGAGATACACATGTGTATAAAATTTAAAGAAACTCGGGCTAATTTTTAAAAATTTATATGAAAGCCCCTTGTACCTTGGGCAACTTCCAAATTTTTACAAAAAGCGTTGTCCATAGGATGTGTGTATAAAATTGAAAGAAAATCGGATACATTTTTTAAAATTTTCGTGGGACCTTCCAACACCGGGGTCCGATCACGCCAACATTTTAACAAAAAGTGTTGTCCATCGGAGATACACATGCGTATAAAATTTGAAGAAAATTTTTTTTTACAAAATTTGAAATTTTAATAGAAAGTGTTGTCATGGGATATACACATGTGTGCAAAGTTTCAAGAAAATCGGGCTTTAGAAAGTGGGTTAAAAATGTATCACAAAACTTGGTGTGCCTGTCCGGCAGCCAGCCAGCCACGGGCACGCGAAGTTAATATAGAGAATTTAAAAATGAAGAACGAATCTAAACGAAACGAACTAAACGTCGTACATTTTCTGTTTGGTTTCATATAGGAATAAAATAACGACGTAATGGCGAGAACAGAGAGAAAGAGAAAACATTTTAAAGTGGAGTATGACGAAAACAGTGAAAACACTGCCGATGTAATCGTTAACGGTGCTTTAAGGGGAAATAAAAATTATTACTTACAAGTGATTGTTAGAGGGATAACCATTTACAGAATGATTTTATATTGCGACTTATTAACTTATTTTGTTTATTTTCATTGTTATTTCTGTTTCTTGATATTTTTTATGTTATTTGCTCCGATTTTATCCCATCTATCCGAGTCATTTCTTTTTCCCTTTCAATCGTTGATGTTATTTCTGTGTGTGTGACAGAACAAACAATTAAGACAATGACTACAAAGACACTAATACAGCATTTAAAAGCCAATAACTTGATTGTGCTGGGGAAGGTAGAAGTGTTAAAGGAGGTTGTTCGATTTTGTATTAAAAGAGAAACGAAGTAGTCTTTCTGGTTCGAACGCAGCTTCCGTAGATATACAGGCGAGTCAAATGTTTGAATCTGTGGAAGAAAGAGATATCACAAATCCATCAAATGAGTTACGGTATGTGAAAAAGTTAGAAGAAGAGATAAATAGTCTGCGGGAAATAATAAAAGATCTCAAGGAACAAATCGATGAGACTCGTCAAAACGCACACCACGTTCAATCAACACCGACTGTGCAGCCCTCACCGACTATGAATATAAAGATTTTTTGTAATCTACGCGATGCAATGGATATATTGCCAAAATTTGACTCAGCTCACCGCACACCAATTTATTTACTTCTTTGAAACAAGTATATGCGTGGAGCGAAAAATTGGTATTATTTGGCATGGCGGCAAATTTTAACGTGGCTGCGAGAATTTGGTTCGATGGTCAAAGGGAAATTTTCCAATCAATGTCTCTGTTCTCCAAAGCTCTACTTGAAAGTTTTGCTTGTCTTGTGGATTAGTCTTTCTGGTTCGAACGCAGCTTCCGTAGATATACAGGCGAGTCAAATGTTTGAATCTGTGGAAGAAAGAGATATCACAAATCCATCAAATGAGTTACGGTATGTGAAAAAGTTAGAAGAAGAGATAAATAGTCTGCGGGAAATAATAAAATATCTCAAGGAACAAATCGATGAGACTCGTCAAAACGCACACCACGTTCAATCAACACCGACTGTGCAGCCCTCACCGACTATGAATATAAAGATTTTTTGTAATCTACGCGATGCAATGGATATATTGCCAAAATTTGACCCAGCTCACCGCACACCAATTTATTTACTTCTTTGAAACAAGTATATGCGTGGAGCGAAAAATTGGTATTTTTTGGCATGGCGGCAAATTTTAACGTGGCTGCGAGAATTTGGTTCGATGGTCAAAGGGAAATTTTCCAATCAATGTCTCTGTTCTCCAAAGCTCTACTTGAAAGTTTTGCTTGTCTTGTGGATTAGGCTGATATACATGCTCAACTTGTCAACCGTTATCGTCGTAGGGGTGAGAATCTGGAAACGTATTTTTTTCTATGTGCGTGATGGGGACGATAGCCAATTTTTCAGCTCCAGCAATCTGCAAATATATAATATCAGGCCTTAGAAACACTTCAGTTGCCAATTTATTATTAGGCGTATCTTACCCTTGAACAAACGAGCTACTTATTAGAATAAAATCTTTTGAAACCATTTACATTTCGCCCGGTTTTGTCGGCCGTCATTTAGATTCCACCGAAGTACAAAACAAGCGAGAGGAAAGCAATTATCTAAGGAGTTCCAGGATCTTTCATCTGCAGATAATCGAATTTGTTTTTATTGCTCAGAGCGCGGACATATTTCCATAAATTTTCAAATGCCAGAACGTCGATCTATGTGTAATTTCTGTAATAAAGTTGGTCATACAGAAACAGAGTGTTTTTTAAAGAAAACATCTACAACGAAAAAAAAATACTACTGTCGTTGAGCGTCGTGTAAATATCATTAACATACCAGACGAATACCATAAAATGGTCTTAATCAACGAAAAAAAGACACATTGCATTAATTTTATTGATTTCGGGAGCGATTGCAGTATGATTCGAACAAGCTCATTTTTGAGTCTTAGTGCTACATCTACTGTCAGCCAACATCAGTTATTAGGATTTGGGGGCGGATCGTATCAATCGCCCGAAAAGAGCTATGTTGATGTATAAATTAATGGTGTTAATGCTTGTATTTATTTGCTAGTTGCTGATGACCAATTACTGAAGACCGACGTTTTTATAGGCAGAGATTTTCTAGACCAGGATCACATTAGAGTTATCAAAGATTATAAACGCTTAACATTTGAATCGAGAGGACATTTTAAAGGTATTTCACAGCCGATGTCCGATATAGATCCCAAAGTATTAACAGATATTAAGTACAACAGAAAGACTCACGAAAATGAAGCACTTTCTCTTATAAACTATCTCGATGATTTCCGATATTAATCGCAAAAAAGTTTTCTTAGATTGGACTGTGCACAGTATAGGAATTTAAAACCATACTTAAATCAGAAGAAGTAATAAACAAAAAACCGTATCGGCTGGCGTTTACCAAATGCAGCAGAGTGCAATTGATTATCGACGATTTACTTAGAAACGGAGTTATTCAGGAAAGTACTTCGGAGTATTCATGTAGGATTGTAAGTTATTCTGTCGTTTATCTTTTTGCATTACTCATAATTACTATAAGTTATTCTGTCGTTTATTTTTTTGCATTACTCATAATTATTATAAGTTATTCTGTCGTTTATCGTTTTGCATTACTCATAATTATTATAAGTTATTCTGTCGTTTATCTTTTTGTATTACTCATAACATGTAAAATAATTTATTCTGTTGTTTAGTTATTCTACTAATTATCTTTTGTTAATTAAGCATTATGTTCTACTGTTGGTACGTTGTGCAGTCACCGTAGTTTTGGGTCGTTGCGCTACTCATATGTCGTCCGAATTCCTGGGCGTCTATTTTCTTTGTCGTACGTAAAAGATATCGAAGCAGGTCGGCTGAATCATCACACGGGTGATGGGCAGCCTGATAAAAGGCAAGTCAGCTTAGGTTGGTGTTATCTATTAGCGATGACACCGGCCAAGCTCCTAGTCGCCGTCGTTGCTGCGGGCGGTATTAGGTTACTGCTGACGGCACTGCTAAAACTTTGGACGTGGTACCGGCTGCTGAAAGCACTGCATGTGTGGGACATGCTCTAAGGCAAAGAGGAAGGTGACTGCACAACAGGAAACGGGTTCTGTCTTAAGCTACGCAGCCGTGCGGTCGTGTTTTCTGTTGGATTTTCGGATTGATTGATTAATTGTAAATTGTAACTTTAATTTAATTATGTCTTATTTTGTTTGAATTAAAACCATTGTGCCTTTTTTATATATACCATTTAAAACTTGTGTGTTTTTATTATTTTATATTTTTATGAAATAATTTTTCGATTGATTGAAAAAACAGGATCCAATTCTACATTTGGGGGCTCAACCGGGATCACCGGACAAATTGAAATTCTGTTTTTTCTTTCGGAAACGTTTTTTTTTCTCAAACGTTACGATTTATGGATGATCTCAACTCGCTTACGGTCAAGCAGTTGCAGACATTCTTGCGGGAAAAAGAACTGTCGTATCGCTACGCAGTCAAGACAGACTTAGTAGAGCGCATACGCACGAAATTTGGGTCAATTAAAGTGAACGACGTGCTATCGGTTGTGAAAAACGACGACGAATTAAAATCAGATCAGGGAAATCAGAGCGACGAAGACAACGAAGAAAACAAAGTAACAGAGTACGAGGTAAACAAGGAAAGCAGAGCGCAAAACGATAATGACGTCGACGCAGAGGGAAACGCAGTAAACTACGAAGCAGAGAACACAGAAGAAGTAAGCAGAATGACAAGTAAGAATAATTTTGTTTTTAAGGACATTGAAGAGTCGTTGGAAAAATTATCCGGTGAAGAAAGTCACAATTATCAAGATTGGTTAAAGGAGTTTGAGGATATTGCATCCGCCTGCGAGTGGAATGAGGTCCAAAGGTACCTGTATGCGCGGTGTCTGTTAAAGGGTGCCGCCAAGTTAGCCGTCGAGGTAACAGGTGGAGTCACGAATTGGTCTACGTTGAAAGATAAATTGGGGAAAGAGTTTGGGAGGAATCCATCGGCTGCTGAGATTCATCGATTGCTGGAAAATAGGAAGAAGAACACGACCGAAAGCTTGTTAGAGTATTTTTACATTATGACACAGATGGCTAACAAGTGTAAGGTAGATGAATCATCTACGGTTGATTACATCATCAATGGTATTCCGGACTCTGCAGCCAACAAAGTAATATTATAAGAGGCAGCAACGCTAGATGAACTTAAGGTAAAACTGGAGTGCTACAAGAGGATGCAGCGACACATGCCGAAACAAAGAATGGAGACTAGATCCACAACGCCGAGTAAGCCGAGTTCCTCTCGTGGGGGACGTCCAGATATTACAAATAAACGATGTCACAATTGCGGTTCCCTTGCTCATTTCGCGCAGAATTGTCCCGATAAAGACAGAGGAAGGAAGTGCTTCAAATACAATCAGTTCGGACACATGTCCGCCAGTTGTCCGAGCAATGACAGAAGGGATGGTGCAACATCAAGGGGTGTCAGCCGAATACAGAGACTTAACGCCGAAGATGGTCAGATACTCGTAGGGATCGGGAACAAAAAGTACTATGCCTACGTAGACAGTGGGAGTGACGTATCAGTCATGCACGCGTCCGTGCAAAAGAAGATTGGTTTCAGTATGACCGAGCAACCTGGAATGATGCTGAAAGGATTTGGCAACGCACCGCACACAGCATTAGGATCTGGTGTACTGTCATTGACGATAGACAACAATCAAAATGAAGTTAGATTCTAGGTCGTACGCGACGAGTGGATTCCAGATCAGATTCTTTTGGGTAAAGATTTTCTCGAAAACGTTGAAGTGGTAATCAACCAAGGCAAGATAGTTAGCATCCGGGATTTATGTAAAAAGGAAAAGCTCTCGAACAGTGTAAGTCTAGAAGAAAATGATATTTTAAGTATTGTAGTGACAAATCTGGAAGAGGACAATAAAAAGAGTCCGTGCATAGGCAACGAAGACTTCAAGGAACGAATTGAGGATGTCGTCGCATCATACTCACCCAGAAGGGTAGAGCAATCTTGTGTAGAAATGAACTTAATACTGCAAGACGAGGTCCCTGTGTATCAAAAGGCGAGACGTCTGGCTGCCCCAGAAAAGGAAATTGTGAACCGGCAGATGGACGAGTGGTTGGAGGAAGGTATAATCCGACACAGCCGTTCGGACTTCGCTAGTCCTATAGTATTGGTAAAGAAAAAGGATGGTAGCAGTCGTTTATGTGTAGATTATCGTAAACTGAACACGAAGATTATCAAAGATCGCTACGCTCTGCCTGTTATGGAGGAGATTTTGGAGAAGCTACATAGCGCTAAAGTATTTACAACACTTGATCTACGGAATGGGTTTTTCAACGTCAACGTAGCCGAAGATAGTAGAAAGTACACATCTTTTGTAACGCCGGACGGGCAATATGAGTTTCTAAAAGTTCCCTTTGGCTTGTGCAACTCACCATCTGTTTTCCAGCGCTTCATCAACACTGTGTTCCGTGATCTGATTCGACAGGACTACTTACTGCTGTATTTGGACGACGTCGTCATCGCTGCCAAAGACGAAGATGAAAACTTTAGGAAGCTGACTAGAGTATTAAAGGTAGCCGAGGAAAGCGGATTGTTCATCAAGTGGGAAAAGTGTAATTTCCTAAATAAGAAGGTCGAATTCCTTGGTCATGTCGTCGAAGATGGGAACATCAAACCTTCAGTGGAAAAGTTGAAAGCAGTTAAATATTTTCCGAAGCCAGTGAACGTGAAACAGGTCCAAAGTTTCTTAGGACTGACCGGATTTTTCCGAAAGTTTATACCAAATTATGCCGGTCTGGCAAAACCATTGTCGGACTTGACGAAGAAGGATACTGTGTTCTTGTTTGGACTAGATCAAAATACTGCGTTTGCCTCTCTCAAGGACATGTTATGCGGGGAGCCCGTACTGAAACTATTCCAACCAGCACTCGAGACGGAGTTAAATACGGATGCTAGCATGACAGGGTATGGAGGCGTGCTTCTACAGAAGCATGATACAGGTTTGCATCCGGTGTTCTTCATAAGTTTTAAAGCAACGCCAGCAGAACAAAATTACACTAGCTATGAACACGAGGTGTTGGCCGTGGTGAAATGTATCAAGAAGTTGAGAATTTACCTTCTGGGACAACGCTTTAAGATTTACACCGACTGTAAGGCGTTTCAAGCAACAATGAACAAAAAAGACTTATGTCCACGACTAGCCAGGTGGGCTATAATGCTGCAAGAATTTAACTGCGAAGTTCTGCATCGGGCGGGATCTGCCATGCGCCATGTGGATGCCCTTAGTCGCTATCCGGCGGTTCTACGTATTGAAGATGGCATCATTCCACGGATAAAAAACGCTCAAGGTAAAGATGAACATTGTCAAATAATAATAGATATTTTGGCCGTTACAGGATCCTACAAGGACTTTGAGATGAGGAACGACCTGTTGTATAAGTTTGTAGCCGGAAATTACCTCCTGGTGGTTCCAAAAATCATGCAGAGGGAAATTATAAGAAACGTGCACGAGTTGGGTCATATCAATTCAGTAAAAGTGGAAGGTATTCTTAAACAAGACTACTACATTCCGAACGTGACCGCTGCAGTGGAGCGCGTAGTTGCAAATTGCGTGGCATGCATTCTAGCGTCAAGAAAGTCTGGAAAAGGTGAAGGATTTCTGAACCCTATTGAGAAGAGTGACCAGCCTTTGCACACGTACCACATTGATCACCTAGAACCTTTACCATCCACGAACAAACTGTACAGACACGTTTTCGTGGTAGTCGATTCATTCACCAAGTTTGTATGGATTTACCCAACGAGAACAACCAATGCTGAAGAAGTCGTCAAAAAATTAGAAGTGCAGAGTGAGGTTTTTGGCAACCCCTTCCGGATAATCTCTGACAAAGGGCCTGCTTTCACCTCCAACATCTTTAAAGAGTTTGTGAACGAAGCAAGATTAACCACATATTGACGACAACTGGAGTTCCAAGAGGGAACGGGCAGGTGGAAAGAATTAATCGTATAATCATCGAAGTTCTGGCGAAAATGACGGTTGACGAACCTACTAAGTGGTATAAGACCGTCAGCAACTTGCAAACCACGCTGAATTCCACGGTGTCCAGAAGCACAAAGAGGAGTCCTTTTCAGTTAATGTTCGGAGCGGTTATGAGAAAGGAATGCGATCTTGAGTTGAAGACGTTACTTGAAGAAGCAATTCTGGATGACTTCGAGAGTAGTCGCGATGCAGTAAGAAAAGCAGCAAAGGAAGAAATACATAAAGTTCAGGAAGAAAATAAGCAAAACTATGACCGGAAGCGAAAGCAACCTCGAAAATACGAAGTGGGAGATCTAGTCGCTATTCAACGCACGCAGTTTGGAGTTGGGCTTAAGTTGTGCCCAAAGTTTTTCGGGCCTTATGAAGTCATTAAGGCCAAAAGGGATGATCGGTACGATGTACGCAAGGTTGGCCAGCATGAGGGACCAGGCCAGACATCCACGGCAGTAGATCTTATGAAACCATGGGTCAGTAGCGAAGGAGCCAGCGAAGATGACTATGAAGACGCTTCGATGCTCGACTGAGGACAGTCGAAAATCCAGGATGGCCGTGTAGGATTGTAAGTTATTCTGTCGTTTATCTTTTTGCATTACTCATAATTATTATAAGTTATTCTGTCGTTTATCTTTTTGCATTACTCATAATTACTATAAGTTATTCTGTCGTTTATCTTTTTGCATTACTCATAATTATTATAAGTTATTCTGTCGTTTATCTTTTTGCATTACTCATAATTATTATAAGTTATTCTGTCGTTTATCTTTTTGTATTACTCATAACATGTAAAATAAGTTATTCTGTTGTTTAGTTATTCTACTAAATATCTTTTGTTAATTAAGCATTATGTTCTACTGTTGGTACGTTGTGCAGTCACCGTAGTTTTGGGTCGTTGCGCTACTCATATGTCGTCCGAATTCCTGGGCGTCTATTTTCTTTGTCGTACGTAAAAGATATCGAAGCAGGTCGGCTGAATCATCACACGGGTTATGGGCAGCCTGATAAAAGGCAAGTCAGCTTAGGTTTGTGTTATCTATTAGCGATGACACCGGCCAAGCTCCTAGTCGCCGTCGTTGCTGCGGGCGGTATTGGGTTACTGCTGACGGCACTGCTAAAACTTTGGACGTGGTACCGGCTGCTGAAAGCACTGCATGTGTGGGACATGCTCTAAGGCAAAGAGGAAGGTGACTGCACAACAGGAAACGGGTTCTGTCTTAAGCTACGCAGCCGTGCGGTCGTGTTTTCTGTTGGATTTTCGGATTGATTGATTAATTGTAAATTGTAACTTTAATTAACTGTATTATGTCTTATTTTGTTTGAATTAAAACCATTGTGCCTTTTTTATATATACCATTTAAAACTTGTGTGTTTTTAATATTTTATATTTTTATGAAATAATTTTTCGATTGATTGAAAAAACAGGATCCAATTCTACATTCATCCCAACTTTTACTCGTTAAGAAGAAAAATAATGAAGATAGACTGTGTATAGATTTCCGAAAACTAAACGCGGCAACACAAGGTCAGCCATTTCCTATGCCAAACATAAAAGAACAATTAGCGAAACTGTCAGACTTCAAGTATTTCATCTTTCTTGACTTAATTTCCGGGTATTACCAAATACCAATCGAAGAGTCTTCCAGAAAGTACACGTCGTTTTGCTATGAATTCATTAAAATGAGTGGCGGGCTTAAAAATCCCCCAGCCGTGTTTCAAAGTATAGGGTGTCCCAACGAGAGCGCCGGATTTAAATTTGTCGCCATTTTGTTAATACGAGTTGTACGGTGATTTTTTTTTGACATTTGTCACGTACAGACCACGCGATTAAAGAATATGGAGAAGTATTCAAACCAACAACTTTTAATTATTGTAAAAACACATTACAAAAATGGTGAAAGTTTTTCCGTAACAGTTTGCCAATTACGTCAAGTTTTCGGTCGCAATAATGCGCCAAATGAATCGACAGCGTTTAATTACAAAAATTGAGACCAAATTTACGCTGATGGATCAGAAGATCATTGTTCTTCGTCTTCCTTGTTGGTCACTAGAAAATATAGCCAGGGAATCTGTTGCCGATGATCCATGAATCCATCGTGGCCAACAATTAAACATTTCAAGTAACACTATGCAACGAATTTTGGTAAAAGATCTGAATTTGCACGCTTAGAAGGTTCAATTGGTGCAAGAAATCAAGCCAAGGGACCATGTGCAGCGCCGTGAATTTGCTGATTGGGTGTTGGAACATCATCAAATTAATGCGGATTTTTCAAAAAAAAATCATTTTTTCGGATGAGGCACATTTTCAACTCGACGGATACGTAAATAAGCAAAACTGTCGGATTTGGGGTGCTGAAAATCCTCGTGTGATATATTGGGCGGTGTTAATTTTGGGCTGGCGGAGTAATTGGGCCGTATTTCTTTGAAATGCGCTAACTGTTAATGGAGTGCGGTATCGCGAAATGTTAACGGAGGTTTTGTGGCCCGAATTGGATGTAATTGATGTGGAGGACATGCTTTTCCAACAAGACGGTGCGACAGGCAACACAGCACGTGAAACAATGGTGTTACTGCAGACTAAGTTTCCAGGCCGTGTCATATCTCGATTTGGCGATCAACATTGGCCACCAAAATCGTGCGATCGATCGACCTATGGACTTTTTTCTTTGGGACTATGTGAAGGAAAATAGTGTATGCGAAAAAGCCCATACTTTCCAAAAACGCTAAATAAAAGGAAGAACTCCTACTGAAATATAAATTCATTGAGCGCATAGTATTTTACAGTGTGCCCATACTTTCCAAAAACGCCTTTTAAAAGGAAGAACTCCTTCTTAAATATAAATTCATTAATTCATTTCTTTTTTTACCAATATTTAGGCCCGCCCACTTTTAAGCATGCCTCTTTTTTACCTTTTATATAAAAGACAGTTTTTTGACTCTACTACTGCTGAAGGTGACTCGATTGGCCTAACTTTTTTTTTAAAAAATGGAAGGTATTTTTATTACCTTTTATATGGTACCAATTAACCCCCAAACCTCCTTCAAATCACTTGGGAAAATGGATTTTTCTAAAAAAAAATCCTTAAGTTTGTATGGCCCTCCTACAAATACGGGGCGTGGCCGCCGCCTTCTTTTTGCCGCCCACAAAAGAGAGCGTCGGGGCGTGGTAGTAGGCGTGTCAGGGGGCGTAAATTCGCATGTGGGCTATACTGCAGAAACGCCCATTCTTCTTCTCAGCTTCTTCATGTTTCTTTTAAAATTTTCGCAACATTTTTTCTTTAAATCCTATTAATTTTTTGGGTAATTTCACCTCTGAATTTTAAAGAACTGTAAAGAAAACACTAATGCGCAATTCAATTTATAAACTTATGTTACTGAATACATCCGAACCGAGTTTTAACGGAAAGATCATCTGACAAGGCCATATTCAATTGTACCGATTTGATTGGGAAGCTTCAACAAGGAGATGCTGTGATGGTTGACAAAGGTTTTATGTTCGCAGACGAATTAGCTAAGGCGTGGATAGAAATGGTCCGACCAGAAAAATTTTTTCTAAAATTCTCCAAATCTGATGTCGAAAAAAATACAAAGATTGCTTTAGCCTGACTACACGTTGAAGGTCGAATTTCTAGACTTAAACAATTTAAACAATTTTAGTAAATAAAATTTCTATGTATATATAGGCATCACTTGAAACTAAAAATTATTGTAGTCCAAAAAAAAGTACGTGTATGTATATACATACACGGCAATTCAATCTATCAAAAATAAATGATTTAAAATCATAAAAATAACTAAATGAACATTGTTCGGTCAAAAACCGTTGACCTTGATTCAATGCAATCAGTGTATTGCCACCAGCAACACAAACACTAGATGCGGACTGCTGACGCGCCGCATTCCACACCACCAGTCGTACAAAGTCGCACTACATTCCGTCTGCATACGATTCGTATTGCACTTACTTTGTTGCCTGCCTACTGATACCCACGATACATATTATCATTTCGCTGACGACGCACACTGCGACGTTCATTGCTTGTGCGGCTCATCGTCATCCATTCATCGACTGGGCACTGTATGCGGACACCCGATACCTCGGTCCGTTGCGATGTAGTCTGATGGCATATTTGCTAAGGCAAATAAATACAGCAACGACGAGCAGCAGCAACATTGTCAACTCAGTGAATACATTGGAATGCCATATCTCACGCGGATGCTTATCGCAGTTGCCGGCGTAGGCACTTTCATTGTGGTGTATGGCTACATAGCAAAGGCATGGGCATGGTATCAGCGACTCGACGCTCTACACGTCTGGAAAATAACTAAATGAACATTGTTCGGTCAAAAACCGTTGACCTTGATTCAATGCAATCAGTGTATTGCCACCAGCAACACAAACACTAGATGCGGACTGATGACGCGCCGCATTCCACACCACCAGGCGTACAAAGTCGCACTACATTCCGTCTGCATACGATTCGTATTGCACTTACTTTGTTGCCTGCCTACTGATACCCACGATACATATTATCATTTCGCTGACGACGCACACTGCGACGTTCATTGCTTGTGCGGCTCATCGTCATCCATTCATCGACTGGGCACTGTATGCGGACACCCGATACCTCGGTCCGTTGCGATGTAGTCTGATGGTATATTTGCTAAGGCAAATAAATACAGCAACGACGAGCAGCAGCAACATTGTCAACTCAGTGAATACATCGGAATGCCATATCTCACGCGGATGCTTATCGCAGTTGCCGGCGTAGGCACTTTCATTGTGGTGTATAACTAGATAGAAAAGGCATGGGCATGGTATCAGCGACTCGACGCTTTACACGTCTGGAACTTGTGATGACGCAGCAGCTTGGCGTCACAGGCGATGGTGGTGGTGGACGGACTCGCATGGCGAGGCGAACTTTCCTGCAGCATTCGGCTGCACAACAAAATTAGTCTTCTCTTGCGACTTAGACCCGACGGTTGAGCCGTTGTAGCTCGGAGCAGCGCGGATACACTTGGTGTAAATTTGGAATCTATAAAAAGCATTTGTTAGCTTTTGTTAGTGTGTAATTGTATAAATAATAATAGAGTAAATAAATAGATTTAAACGCAAATACAACGTTCGATATTATTAATTCGACCACCCCCTGAACTTTAAAAGACCAAGCCCCGTCATTTTAATGACTCCTGGGAGGACCGATTGATTTAAAACAGTTAACTTAGTGCTTGTGTGAACCCGCTTGTCTAACGGTTTTTTTATTCGTGGTTTTTAATTTTGTCCTTTTGTGGACATGCTTGTCCCACGGTCTTTTATTCGTGTTATGTGCGCATGCAGCCACAGTTGGCTAACATTTTATTGTTTGTTTTTGGCAACGCTCATTGCCTTCGCGTATTTGTCCATAGCCCTTGGCCTTTTGCTTGGGTTAGTGTGAACCGAGTTCACCAGCCTCTTCTTACTTTGTGCAGAGAGTTATCTTTATTCCACATGGTCGATTTGAATCGACGCACTTCCGCATGCACCACCATCAAGCGTGTGCACGACCGCATTTTCAATATGGACGTGACGGATTTGGATGAGGTCCAAATTCGCCTAGAACAGCGTGCGATAGAAGCGCATTACGCACGCTTCCTGCTGGATTCGGTGCAAATCAGACATTCGATGGCCACCTAAGAATTGCCTAGCATTCAAGCACGCATTTGAGAATCTAGTTCACCATACGGAGCTGGCGCCAGCCTACAAACTCCAAAAGCTTCGTGCCGCGGTCCTGCCTGGCAGCGTAGGCCTGGTCTGCAATATCTACTCCGGCAGCTACGAAGAGCTCTGGAGTGAGCTCAAAGAGAGGTTCGATAACCCACGACTGTTGTGCGAGACCCATGTTTCTCGGCTCCTTAATCTGCAGGCAGCCCAGGAGGGTTACCACGTAGTCCGATTTTATTGACATTTCATTCGGATTCAAAAATTTAGTACCGCGTTATTCTACTTTCGGAATCGTATACGCATTTGATGAATCCGAATTTAAAAAAATAGAATTGCATCTAACTTCATGCTCATGCTTGTGGTACCGTCTAATACGAATATTAATCAAACTTTCGTAGGAAATTGGGGAATGTCATTCGACTACTATTTTGTTAACTGATTGGAGTTAAACTAACAATATTATAATTTTTATATCGGAAAAATCTAAGTACGTTTAAATTATAAGCATAATAATAAAAATAATCAGTATATACAACGTTTTTAACATATACAATAAATAATTTTTAAATAATATTAGTATATTTATCTAGCTATTGGTTTTTTCTCTTAGGAACAAACAAACGACACCAAAACAGTTTGAAGATATGGTCGATTTTATGTTAACTCATCCAGAAATGGCTCAAGGATATATTAAAAGTTCTGCAGCACGTCAAAAAATAAACCATTTATGGGAAAAATTAGTTGCTATATTGAATGCTAAAGGGCCACCCGTAAGGGATGTTGTTTCATGGAAAAAGGTAAAATAGTCAATAAGTTATTTGCGAACTTAGGTCACAAAATTCTATATTGTAGGTGTGGGCCGATTTTAAAACACAAATTAAGGCAAAATTGCGAAAGGATAAACTAAATATTGGCGGAACTGGTGGTGGAAATTCTTCAATCACCGTTTCTGTAACTAGCTTCTAAACATTTTCGTTCGGAACTTATATTCCAAATGTGTAAATCATGTAATGAACCACCAAATCTAGCATCTGCAGCTTTTATTCGAATGGTATGGTCACAAATCTATAAGTTTTCAAAAAGATTAGCTAACCCTTCAAAAAACGTTTAACAGACATACCACCATTGCATTTATGCTGTGTTTTTGTTTCGTATTGAAGTATAAATGTTCATCTTGATGCGGCCTAATGATTTGGATGTGCGTCCCATCAATTACGCCTATTATTCCAGGAAACCCGGTTTTATTAAAAAATAATTGTTTTGTATCTCGTTTTTCAGATTCAGTCATAAATAAATAAATCGAATGGAATTTCGAAAAATTTTGTCTTCGATGGCAGTACACACTTCACTTATAACATATGATACTGTTTGCTGAGCTAATAAAATTCTCACTTCTTCTCCCGTGCCATGTTGATAGCCACCTTCTGCCAGGGAACGTAGCGTAGTGGCCAATTTAATACGATTTGGAATAGCTGTTGACCTTCTACGAGATTTCAACTCTCCATCAATTTCATTAAGGACATACATGTAGGAATGGAGTTCGCGTGAACGAGCGTTGCTTGCATATGCCGACTCGTCAGTTGAGTTTTAGCCGTGTGCCGAATCAGCCGTATAGAACAAAATTACACCAACTCTACATATGTTTTGCAATAATAAAATTTCTATAAATCGTTTATTGTAAAACATACTCTACATGTACTTATAATACATAAGAGTTTAGTACAATTATAATTAAATAAAAAATTCAATTCAGTAAAAGAACAGTAAATCACAACTCTACATTTTTGCACCATTGTCCAACTCTACATACATAAATGCTGCCTTCGTAAGTCTGAAATGCTTTTTGAACCTAAAATTATTTAGAAATAAGTTCTATCGGGAATTCTTCTTACATGATCTCTGATAACTCAAAAACGTTTGAATTATCCCGAAGGATTCTTCTTTGTATTGCTGGCCCTGGGTTTTCGTTATCACTAGCGTCATCACTGTACCAAATTGCCACACTGTCCATATTTATATTAAATCAGTTAATTTAATTAATGTGGTTATATCAAATGCTTTTGTTTTCGTTTAATTTTCTTTGCGACTTGACATTTGACAACTAAAACACATATTGAATGAAGTAGTGTATAATTTAAAAATGGCGTTTAGCTTTTGGCAACACTAAAATGTGATCCGAAAGTCTTACGCGGTACCGAATAATTTTCGAATCGGATTAAGCTTTCGCAAATGTTTGAGATTCGAATCGGATTACGCGGTAACCCTCTGGAACGAATGCTCAAGCACCCTGCTACGGATCGTGGACACTGTGAAAAAATCACTCCATGCACTACGAGTGATGAGGCAACCAGTGTCCAGTTGGGATGCTTTAACGGTCCCGATTGTTGTGTCCCGTTTGCCAAAGGTGACCCAGCAAGGTTGGTGCATGCATTGCCCAGCCAAACAAATTCCTACCCTCACCAACCTGCTCGAGTTCTTGACTCATCGTGCCCACAGTTTGGCGATAGAGATCCAGCTCCCCTCTACCTATGCTCGACAACAGGCAGGTGGATCACGGCAGCAAAAGACGCTTCCCGTTGCCCGGACTCACGTCGGTGCAGTTCCAGAGAACCGTTGCAGCCAGTGCCATGGCTCTCACCGGTTATATCACTTCACTTCAGTCGCCGCGATGAGAGTTCGTACTCACCATGAAGGCCGTAGTGATACCCATGATCACTTCGACGCTCCCCGCCTACCGCTAGGCACTCCTGGGCCCATCGACATATTGTTGGGTGCTGATGTCTGGGTTCTCTTGGTGCATGGATGACAACACGAGCCCCACGCCCAACGCACACACCTTGGTTGGGTTGTCTTCGGTCTAGCCTGTTGCAGAACGGAAAACCATATTTAAAAAAGTCCTAATGTAAACGGGTTTGCTGCTCAACTCGACGTCATTAAAAATGCTGTAGACTCTACAGTGTAAAGTGTGTTATCTTTTTGACACTCTATGTTCGTCTGCCATTTGCCTTTGACGTTTCACGTTTCGTATTTCGAGAAACACCTCACCAGTTCGCCATTTTGGTTTCACGAAATAATGCCGAACACACCGCCAATAAGAAGTCCGAGGTTTTTCGACCAAAATTTAGATTCTGCAGCCAGCCAGAATCCAGCCACTGCCGCAAATATTGCCCCTCCTTCTGCCGCAAATAAAGTCAACGCTGCCGACCACTATGCAGAAGCGAACATTGCCGATGCAAACTAAGCCAAAACCTCTGCCGCAGCGACCGCTACCACCGAAGTCGTATTTAATGTACAACGTAGCACCGTTGTAAAGCAGAAAAATGCCGCTGCTGACTACAACATCTTGCCATCTCATAACGGAGATAACCGTTATGTCGACGAATGTCATCACACTTTGCCAGAAACACGCATGCAAGCTAGCATGCCGATAGATAACCTCAAAATGAGCGCCGCACATACGCACCCAATGCCGTGAATAACACCTTAAATGTTGCAGTTGCAAGTATTCAGGCGAGATTGGATGCAATGGAGAATCTTTTTAGAAGTACCATGGAACGTCTCCATACAACTGTACAACAGCAATTCGACCCTCGCATGCATAGCAACACCCCACAGCAACACGTCCCGATATTCGACAATAAATCGAAGCCAACGCTAGAGAGCTACGCTCAAACATCGTGTCGTGATAATCAGTTGCCATCGTGGCAAACCTCAGAAACCTTAACGCAAAGTCAATGGCAACCAGCGACACAAATTCAAGGAACGTCACCACAAAGTCAATGGCAACCAGCGACACAATTTCCAGGAACGTCACTCCAAAGTCAATGGCAGCCAGCGACAATGAAATTGTAGGATTTGCCGACGTTCAAAGGTGAACCTGAAGTTTGGCCATTGTTTTCAAATGCCTACAACCATTCGACAGTCGCGTATAAGTATACGAATTTCGAAAACTGCCAACGCCTACAAAGGAGCTTGAAAGGAAATGCTTATGAAACGGTTAAGTGCTTCCTAATCCATCCAGATAACGTTTCAGCGGTGATGGAACAACTTAAATTTCGCTTTGGTAGACCAGAAATATTGATAGCTAGTCAACTGCGCGAAATTCGTTAAGTTCCATATGCGGGAATCGAATGTAGCAAAATTGATACCATTTGCGACAAAGGATAAAAATCTTTCTGCGTTTCAACAAGCAGCCAATGCACATCACCATCTAGCCAATCCAACTCTTTTGGAAGAGCTTGTTGCCAAATTACCAAACAGTAAGAAAATTGAATGGGCTAGGCATTCTGCGCCAATAAGACCTTACCCAACAGTTTTGGACTATAGCAACTGGTTAAATGAAGGCGCCAACATCATATGCACAATTCCGGAGTTGAACATCGAACAACCAGATCGAAGAAGACATGCGGTCATGCACACCCATTTAGCCACAGACGCAAGGTCTGATGAATGTTCCATTTGTCAAAGGGAACACAAAATTTATAATTGCCAGCTGTTTCTTAGCAAAAATGTTGGCGAAAGATGGGTTGAAGTAAAACGAGCCAAGCTTTGCTTTTCATGTCTAGTAAAAGGGCATATTACACAAGATTGTCGTCGCCGGAAACAGTGCCCCTTTAAAGATTGCTCGAAATATCACAATAAATTATTGCACGAAGTCTACGCTGACAATATGCAGCCTCCAAAGTCGAATTCCGAACCTTTGCAAGCAGTTCTAAGTTGTAACAATAAACGCAACCAACGCAAATTATTATTCCGTATTGTGCCAGTGACTCTACATGGACCCGATAATCAGATTTCGACCGACGCACTTCTCGATGAAGGCTCGTCTGTGACTTTGATCGACAACTCATTAGCCGAAGAATTAGGATTAAAAAAAAACCGCAGTAGTCTGGAACTAAGATGGATTGGTGGGAGAGCTGCGAAGGAAAAAACAATGCGGGTCAACGTACGCATAAGCGGAGTCGGAAAAAACGAAAATTACGTGTTGCGTGATGTACACGCTGTACAAAATCTCGAATTACCAGTCCAAAGCTTCCAGAGGTCCGACCTTTGAAAAAACACGTCGCATTTCGATTTGCCGCCAATTCCAGAATATGGTAAAGCTACTCCGAAGCTGCTTATCGGTCTTGATAACTGCCACTTGAGCGTGTCAACCGAAACGATTCTACTACAGCCTGATGGACCATTTGCCGCCAACACCAAGCTTGGTTGGGTACTGTAGGGTAGTGTTTGGAGCAACCGGAGGAAAGCCAACTCAGCCAATGTCATGCTTCCTAGTTAACACTTTGAGTAATGACTCATTACATAATTTAGTAGAGGAGTACTTCACGACCGAGAGTTTTGGTGTTTGTCCAGCGCGTATCATAGAATGATACATACGAGCACGTATGATTTTGAAGAAAACAACGAAGAAAATTGAAGGCAGATTTCAGACTGGTCTTCTGTGGAGAGATGAATATATCGTGCTACCTGACAGCTTTGATATGGCCGAAAAAAGACTAGCCAACATCGAAAAGAAAATGAATGAAGAAATGAATTCCAGAATATGGTAAAGCTACTCCGAAGCTGCTTATCGGTCTTGATAACTGCCATTTGAGCGTGTCAACCGAAACGATTCTACTACAGCCTGATGGACCATTTGCCGCCAACACCAAGCTTGGTTGGGTACTGTAGGGTAGTGTTTGGAGCAACCGGAGGAAAGCCAACTCAGCCAATGTCATGCTTCCTAGTTAACACTTTGAGTAATGACTCATTACATAATTTAGTAGAGGAGTACTTCACGACCGAGAGTTTTGGTGTTTGTCCAGCGCGTATCATAGAATGATACATACGAGCACGTATGATTTTGAAGAAAGCAACGAAGAAAATTGAAGGCAGATTTCAGACTGGTCTTCTGTGGAGAGATGAATATATCGTGCTACCTGACAGCTTTGATATGGCCGAAAAAAGACTAGCCAACATCGAAAAGAAAATGAAGCTCGACTCAGTATTTGCGGATGCCTATAAGGCAGCCATTGATGGATATATTAAAAAGGGATATGCGCGCATTCTGCTACGTGATGAGGTGAGCCTATTTCGCCCAAGGACATGGTATTTGCCGCACTTCGCCGTAACGAATTTGAATAAGCCGAAAAAATTGCGTCTCGTTTTCGATGCTGCAGCAACGGTCGAAAAAGTCTCACTAAACTCGTTTCTACTTAAAGGGCCACAGGAGTATCAACCGCTTCCGTCAGTTCTCTTCAACTTTCGCATTGGTTCAATCGCTGTGTGCCGGGACATCAAGGAGATGTTCCATCAGGTCGTCATCCAGCCGGAAGACAGGTGTGCCCAGCGATTTCTATGGCGCGATGGCCACGAAGATCGTCCTCCAGACATATACGAGATGAGCGTAATGACATTTGGTGCAGCATGCTCACCATGCGCCGCATAGTACGTCAAGGTCGAAAACGCCAAACAGCACACTCAATGTGATCCACGTGCTTTTAAAGCTATTTTAAAGCATCACTACGTCGATGACTTCGTGGACAGTTTTGAGTCAGTCGATATAGCCATCGGCATAGCCAAACAAGTCAGGGAAATCCACGCAGATGCTGGGTTTGAGTTACGTGGATTCACCTCCAATTCAAATTAAGCCGCCAGAGTCTTAAATGGCCGTCAAGACATTATTGCCGTCTGTGACGACGACCACGTTACTGAAAGAGTTTTGGGTATGGTATGGCATCCAGGGAGCGATACGTTTCACTATCGGAAAAAATTCAATCGTGTCGCAGAAGAAGTTATTGCTGGACGTAGGGTTCCTACAAAGCGGGAATTGTTAAGCATCGTTATGTCCGTTTTCGACCCTCTCGGACTTCTGAGTCATTTCATGATAACTGCTAAACTGATCAAGTGGGAAGTTTGGAAATACGATGTGAAATGGGATGATCCCATTCCTGAGTGGATGCATTTGAGAGGAAACTTCAATAGTGTAGCTCATTTGGAGATTCCAAGGTACTACTTTACAAATGGACTACCGAAAGAATTGCAAATTCATGTTTTTGTGGATGCCAGCGAGGTTGCATTTGCCGCTGCTGCATACTGGAGGGTAACAAATGCCGATGATGGAGTTGACGTCGTACTTGTAAGTGCCAAAACAAGATGCGCACCACAAAAATCTCTAACCGTGCCCAGAATCGAGCTGCAGGCCGCAGTGCTCGGAGTTCGATTGATGCAAGCTGTTCTACAAGAACATGAATTGGTGGTAAATAATTTCATATTATGGAGTGGTTCATCAATGGTTGTTAAGTGGATTCAGTTCAGAAATCGCCGATATAAGCCTTTCGTCGCCAACCGAATCAACGAAATGTTAAATGCTACGGAGGTTAAGAACTGGAGATGGCTGCCTACTCAGCACAACGTCGCCGATGATGCCACAAGGTCACGCCGTAAAATTGATTTCAGCCATGAAAACCGCTGGTTTGTCGGCCCAGAGTTTCTAAAGGCATCTCCTGAGGAATGGCCTTCCGGAATCGAATCTTGCCCTACGCCCGCTGAGGAAAGCGAAACTTTAAATAACTACACATTATTAGCCTATGATAATTCTTTGGTCGATTTTAGTCACTTTTCATCGTTCAACAAGTTGAAAAGGTCAATTGCCTGGGTGCTCAGATTCACAACAATGTGCCAAAATAAGTCTAAGCTAGGAAAGACGCATGCGCTGACTGTGACAGAATTGGATGCGCCTGAAAAGGTTATTATCCGCAATGTTCAATCCCAAGCTTTCTCAATGGAAATTCGATGCATTGGAAAGGGTATATCCCTTCCAAAGGGTTCGTCTCTCCAGAAGCTTATGCCAAGTAAAGATCACGACGAAATCTTAAGAGCGAATGGACGCTTGGATGCCGCCGGCTGGTTACTATATGATTCGAAACACCCGATTATACTGCCGCCAGATCAGGAGGACACCACGTTAATAACGCGACAATACCATAATCGAATGATGCATCAGAACACCGAAGCAACGATCTGTGAAACACGTCATAAATTCTGGATACCGAGACTACGCCAAGTTCTTCGAAGAGTTATTGGAAACTGTATGGAATGCAGGATTGCTAGCGCTGCACCAGTCACCCCGATAAGGGCTCCACTGCCTGAGGATTAGTTGACCCCATACGTACGGCCATTCACGTAGACGGGTCTAGACTATTTTGGACCAGTATTAGTATCTGTCGGACGGAGGCGTGAGAAAAGATGGATCGCATTATTTACCTGCTTATCAGTCCGTGCTATACACCTCGAGATCGCATTCGACTTATCTACCGATGCATGCATTCTAGCTATAAGAAATTTTGTCAACCGCAGTGGTAGACCAATCAGGATAAGAAGCGATAATGGAAAAAATTTTGTCGGCCTAGAAGGGAACGCAAAAACGTTCTCTGAAGTCTTCGACTGTAATCGAATTCAAGATGACCTATCCTCAAAGGGAGTGGAGTGGCTTTTCAATTGCCCGGACAATCCATCGGAAGGTGGCGTATGGGAGCGGATGGTTAGATGCGTCAAGCGAGTGTTGAAACAGACGCTAAAAGAAGTGGCACCGAAAGAGCACACACTTCACAGTTTCATCGTAGAAGCCGAGAATGTCGTGAATTCATGGCCGTTGACTCACATTCCAATCACAACGGATGACGAGGATCCTCTCACGCCAAATCATTTTCTACTTGGTTGTGCTAACACCGCTCAAGCTCCCGCTTGTGATACGATCTCCGATAAATTTCAAACTACAAGAAAGCAGTGGCATATTGCAAGGCAGTTGCGAGATCATTTCTGGAAACGCTGGATATCTGAGTATCTCCCAACATTGACACGGCGTGCCAAGTGGTGTGAAAGATCCAACCCATTGGCAGTAGGAGACCTTGTCCTAATATGCGATCGTGATACACCTCGGATTCACTGGAAACGAGGTCGAGTCGTGAAGGTGTACCCTGGCACTGACGGTGAAATACGACGAGCTGATGTTCAAACGGGAAAAGGTTTTCTTTGTAGACCTTCTTCTAAATTAGCCGTTCTGGATATTGGAATTGCGTGAATCCAGTTGGTTCTGGATGAGCTCGTCAGTAACTTCTGGAAGTTAGAGGAGGTACCCGCTGACGATTCCAGAGAGGACGAGTGAAGCCGACACTACTCCCAGACGCACTCCCGAACATCGGAAGGTAGATACATTGTCCAAATCTCCTTCCGACACTACGCAGCAGCACTAGGTGCCTCCTACCGAGCTGCACTGCGACAATTCTACTGTCTGGAGCGGCGTCTCCAAAGCAACCCAGATCTCAGAGAGAAGTACATCGCCTTCATGCGAGAATATGAAGAGCTTGGACACATGGAACGGGTTGGTCAACATGGCGACCACCCCCATTGCTACTACATTCCACACCATGCGGTAACTAGCAAATTCCGTGCGGTGTTCAACGCATCTGCACAGACCACTACTGGAGTCTCACTCAACGACGTCCAGCTGGTGGGTCCCACTATCCAAATACTTGGCTTACGTTGGGACCGAGCTGCTGACGAGCTCTTCTTCTTGGTGGAAATGGAACCGCTGAGGCCCTCCCCTACGAAGAGGCGGATCCTGAGCGAGGTGGCGCAACTTTTTGATCCTACTGGACTCCTTGCGCCGGTCGTCATAACCGGAAAGATATTCATCCAAACGCTGTGGTCAGCAGGCATAATTTCTTCTTTTCTGGCATGGTCATCACCAAGATGGAACTGATAACACGACGCCGAGATGGGATCATCCCGTTGACCGAGCGGAGTGGTCATCAAGCAACAAATGGCTTCCCTACCCATCCCACGAGCTAACTCAGCTCGTTCGTTCCTGGCCTCAGGAGTCAACTACTGTGGTCCTTTTCCGTACGAGTTGGAACCAAACGATCACGCACCACGATCAAAAGCTACTTGGCGATCTTCGTTTGCATGGCCACGAAGGCTGTGCACATCGAGGTAATCGAGGACCTCTCATCACAGGCTTTCATGGATGCTTTTACCCGATTTACCTGCAGGCGTGGACCCTGTCCCGATCTCTACAGCGACAATGGCACTGCCTTCGTTGGAGCGAACCGGTACCTCAAAGAGGATTTAGCAGCCTTTGAGTCCCATCACAATCAACAGGCACTGGCCTATGCAGGGACGAGATGGCACTTCATCACCCCAGCGGCTCCTCATCAAGGTGGATTATGGGAGGCCGCCGTAAAATCTGCCAAACATCATTTGGTTCGTTTGGTGGGTGCCCAGTCTCTATGGTACCACCAACTCCACACCCTGGCAACACGCATCGAAGCGTGTCTCAACTCACGTCCGCTGGTCCCACTCCACGACGACCCAGAAGACAAATTGGCGCTCACGCCGTGCGATTTCCTCATCGGTGCCCCCCTCATCGCGGTACCCGAACCTCAAGTTTGCGAAGTCCACTTAATCGTCTCAAGCAGTATCAGTGGACACATAAGCTCCACCAGGACTTTTGGCAGCGCTGGAGCGAGGAGTACTTAGTCACCCTCCAGACCCACAGCAAATGGGAACGACGAGAACTGGACATTCAACTGGGCGACGTGGTCCTCGTGAAACAGGAAAACCTGCCCCCAACTCATTGGAGGCTCGGTCGAGTCATTGCCGTTCACCAGGGCAGTGACGGATTAGCGCGCAATGCTACTCAACGCACCAGTTCTGGCGAGTGCCGCCGGCCAGTCCACAAACTTTTCCGCCTCTTGGAGACACCATGAACAGATCACGAGATGTTGTTATGATCTTGACCTTCCTGGGAGCATTGTATGCACACATTTCGAACCAGAGGGTTTGACCGGGCAGGATGTTCGGTCAACAACCTTTGACCTTGATTCAATGCAATCATAATATTGCAACCAGCAACACACACACTAAATGCGGACTGCTGACGCGCCGCTTTCCACACCACCAGTCGTAAAAAGTCGCACTACACACTTACTTTGTTGCCTGCCTACTGATACCCACGATACATATTATCATTTCGCTGACGACTCACACTGCGACTTTCATTGCTTGTGCGGCTCATCATCGTCCACTAATCGACTGGGCACTGTGTGCGGACACCCGATACCTCGCTCCGTTGCTATGTAGTCTGATGGCATATTTGGTAAGGCAAATAAATACAGCAACGACGAGCAGCAGCAACATTGTCAACACAGTGAATACGTCGGAGTGCCATATCTCACGCGGATACTTATCGCAGTTGCCAGCGTAGCAAAGGCATGGGCATGGTATCAGCTACTCGACGCTCTACACGTCTGGAATTTGTGATGACGCAGCAGCTTGGCGATGGTGGTGGTTGACGGACTCGCATGGCGAGGTGAACTTTCCTGCAGCATTCGGCTGCACAACAAAATTAGTCTTCTCTTGCGACTTAGACCCGGCGGTTCAGCCGTTGTAGCTCGGAGCAGCGCGGATACACTTGGTGTGTTTGGAATCTATAAAAAGCATTTGTTAGCTTTTGTTAAGTGGGCGCCGTGGCTCGGTGGATAAGAGCATGGACTTCTGAGCAGGGGGTTCGTGGTTCGAATCCCAGTAACACCAGAAGTATTTTTCACGGTGTCCCAACTCTCGCGAATGGGTGACAAACGTTCCGAGAGTAATAACTTGCCACGGAATGCTTCTCAATTCGCCGTTAGGATCCGGCATTAAATTGTAGGTCCCCTCCATTTGTGTGAAAAAATATACATGCTCAACACAAATGGTTGCGAGAAGCAAGGCCTTGGGCCGTAATGATCTGTCGCGCCGAATATTATTATTTAGCCTTTGTTAGTGTGTAATTGTAAAAATAAAAATATAGTAAATAAAGTGATTTAAACGCAAATACATCGTTCGGTGTTATTAATTCGACCACCCCCCTTAACTCCGGAAGACCAATCCCCGATTAACATAAAATATTTTCCTAAATAAATAAGGCATCACGCGTTCGAAATAAATATCACAAAGCTTACTAATATATGCATTTATAAAAATTGTGCCCCTCTCTACCTCAATTGTTATTTTTTTTTTTTTGAAAAAATAATTAAATCGCATGAACTTAAATTGGTGATTGCCAATCCTAACTGGGTTTGACCATAATAGGAATGCCTTTTATGGAAATGATATTTATCGTTTTTGTAGTATAAATACTTTAATTGTCGAATTAATGAGTCAGCTTCCGCTTCTCGTCCCTTTACTCAATCATCAATCATCATCATTATCATTATCCTGTTTCCAATATCTTAAAATCGTTTGCAAGTATTTGCTTTGCGAATTTCTCCGCATACTGCCCGTACCTTGTCGCATAGTTGCCCTTAATTGCGCCGTCGTAAATAGAGGTTAGTTTCTTTTCCCAGCTTTGGTTTGAATTGAATCCATATGTATATGGCACGTAATTCAAAGCTTACGCTCTACCAGCCAGGATCCACTGGTCTGCGTTTTAGTGTATTTACAAACTTCGATTGCTTCTTTTAATGGTTTTTTGATTTTGAGGTAGTTATTATGATTCTCCGGCGACAAACATGACTGCATAAGCGGAACATATTTTAATCTAAATCTAATGATTTCGTCTTTTTCAGAAGTTGCGAGCTGTTTGGATATCGTACTCCTATTATCAAAAATTAATTTGTTTAATTCGGAATCAAACTAGATCGTTTTTCATATAAATTCGTTTCCGACAGTGGCACATTTCAATTGCTCTGAAGCTCCAAACAGTTTTTAGTATTCAAAACTAAAGCCATTTTATAGTTATAGCGCTCACCGTAAGGCGGTGATAAAGCGACATGAAGCCGAAGTAAATAAAAATGTTCCTACAGCTGCGTTGCTTTGGCAAAGCTGGGTTGGCTTTACAAAGAAACAGCTTTTGGTTTTACCGCCTTACGGTGAGCACCAGTACTATAAAATGGCTTTAGTTTCCTTAATCCTGAACATTTTTATTTACTTCGGCTTCATGTCGCTTTACCACCGCCTTAGGGTAAGCGCTATAACTATAAAATGGCTTTAGTTTTAAATCCTAAAAACTTTTTGGATTTATTTTCGGCTTTATGCTTATGCAATTGTTGTTGTAAGCCAAGCTGGATTAGCCAAAGCAATACAGATATTGTATTGTGGCATCATCATCATCATATTTGGCTCCCGTGGGTTCCGTAACAATAGCTAGTTATTAATAAATACGTATATTTCTTGCAATAATTATGACGTTTTCAGTTTAATAAAACTACTTTATAATCATAAAAAATTAACCTGAATACAAATCCACTAATTTTACATAGTATTTATCACTGACAATCACTTTAATATGGCCGGGTCATTTTTTTTACTTTCCGTTTGAGGCGCTTATCCTACATTAACCATCGTCAATTTCGTTTTTCAGGTCGTGCGTTGGAGAGAAAATATCATAAAGTCGATACAACGCTTATTAACGCGCGAGCTACCTAAAGGGCCCAACCTATATAATCCTTTGCGTTCTTTGGGGCTACGTATGCAACTGACAGATCGAGGAAATACAGGCGTTCTTATGGGAAGTGTCAAATCGAAAAAGCATTTGACGGAAGCGATGCAAAAAGTTGACCAACTTTGAACTTTTCTCTTCGGGAATTGCTTTGACAGTTATCTCTCACAGCATTTTGAATTTTACTTTGGCGTTTGTTTTTGTTTGCCTGTGCGACGACAACGTATTCATTGGGTCACCGCTTTGTGTTACATTCGGCAACGGCAACGAACTCGTTGATGAAAATGACGCAATGGGCTGGGCCCTTAATGCGACATTGTGATTTGGGCTTTAGTATGTTTATAGTTGGGCTTTTTCTAGGGAGATAGTTATGGTTTGGTTTTCTTAAACTCTTTCTATAATTTTAATAAATTTCGACGACGTACATGTCGCGCATCATGTTAGTAATAATAAAGATAGGTGCAGCGAACGTCGGTCGTTAAATAGTTCAATGGCAACTAACCTACAATATTTTGTCCACCATAATGTACGAACATCATGGGATCGATGATGTAAGCATTTCGAGTTTCGAATGACGTTACTTTTGTCGCAATTAGGACTAAAATCCATTTTCAAGGGGGAGATTTCGCTCACTCTCTGTAAGATTCAAGGATTTATGAAAATGGACACAATAAACGTACGTCATTTTTCGCTGCTTTTATTTTATCAAAAAAATTAACATTGCTTGATTATTAGGCAACTCAAACAATTTCTGTGATATTTTATAACAGGTTAACGAAAATTGATACAAATACTTTTAGTTTCATTTTATCTAAATTTCTACCATTATTTCCAGTTTAAAGAATAATTCCAGGGATTGCTTCGCTATTACAGCCCTTGTGTAAAAAGTATATAGTTTCGTCAGGGAAATCCACAAAATAGACATGCCAAAATTTGTTTTCGATTCAGAACAGAAGCTTCTTAGCTTCTCAAGCTCAGGAAGTTAGTTTAAAATCTATTAAAAAATTCAACCCGCGCAGACTAATAAACGTTTTAAAAATGGTAAAAAAAGTAACTCCCAAAAAATAAACATATACATTTTTTCCCCATTTTGGGACTTATTTCATTTATTTCAAGTGATTCGTATGAAATTCAGTATGTAGGACTAAGATGCGACTTGTTCCTATGGAAATTCTGTGATCTGGCCAATAGGGTCTGGAATTTTGTTGACAAAGCAATTTCTCAAGAGATTATTATGAAATTCGGTTGTAGGACTAAGATGCGACTGTAAGACTTGTTCCTATGGAAATTTTGTGATCTGGCCAATAGGGTCTGAAATTTTGTGGACCAAGCAATTTTTAGTATTATAGAAGTAAATTTATTTAATAATAATAAATAAAAATAATTTTAACATCACTATCTCTATCAGTCCTCGCTCTATCAAAGTACATAAATTGATACAGTGCTTTGTGTTAGAGAAAAAAAATACTACCAACGTTACAAAAAAGAGGCTTGTCTTTTCTTTAATAATTTACTAAGAGCAAAGAGTATAGAGATATCAAAGGAAAGAAGTAGAACAAAAATTTTATTTAATCGTATTGCTTAATTATATAGTTCGTAATTAATAAATCGTATTTAAAATAAAATATTAATATTTTTCCCAATACTGCAAACATTGTGCAGTAGTAGTGATGGTATAGACATTTTTTTTGTCAAATCCCTCATTCATCATCAATCATCATTAACCAGTTCGTGAGCAGCTCATAAAATTTTAAATTTTTTAATTTTCTACGCCTTTTTACTTCTTGTTCAACCAAATCCTATATTCAATTTAAAAAAAAACAAAATTATTATTATTATTATATAATTTTTTTTATTTTATAGTTCTAGCCTATGATAAGAGTTTTCAAATAATGCAAAAAAATATTTATAAAATTGAGTACCCAAATTTTCCTTTAATTGCGATAGGCCGTTAGGCTGCTCTTATTGTACAATATAGTACTAGCCTTTATCGCTTATGACCAACCAAAAATTTATACAATTTGGTATATTTTTCAATAATTGCGATAAGTCCCGTTAGGCTTGATCTTATTGTCCAACATAGTACTAGCTTTTTACAGCTTATGACACAAGCTTTCCAATGGTGGTAATATGTGCTCAGAAAATTCAAATCTTGCCCCACTATCAAACCAAAAACCTCCTCCTCCTCCTTCCTTCTTTAAATGCGATAAGTCCCGTTAGGCTTGCTCTTATTATCCAACATAGTACCAGCATTTTATAGCTTATTTCACGAGCTTTCCAATGAATGTAACATGTGTTCATAAAATTGAGAGAAAGCTCACTCTGTCAGAACAGGGTCAGTAAAATTCAAGGATTTATGAAAATCGACACAATAAACCTGTTTTCCCCGATTCTATTTTAGCTAGAAAAATTAACATTGCTTATTTGCTTAACTCAAAACATTTTTTTAATAAATTATAACAAATAAAGTAAACTTTTAGTTTCATTTTACATAAATTTACACACAACAAAATGAAATTTAAATAATTCTTAATCTAAATATTCATATTCTGAAATATAAAAGTTAGCAACAAATGTAGAATATAAAATAAATCACAAATAGTTGTACACAAATATTGAGAACGTGTGGACGGATGATTTATATTTATTAATATTTATTTGACATTTGTAATAAATAAAAAAATGATACGAGCCAAAAATAGTAATATTTCAATTTAGTAACCACATTTTTCTTTAGTTGCGATAATTCCCGTTACTCTTGCTTTTGTCCAACATACTACTAGACTTTTAAAGTTGCCCATATTCACAAGCTTCCAATGATATTAGTATCTGATCATACTTATAAAATTTAGTACAAAAAAAATAAAATTAAGTCCCGTTAGGCTTGTCTAATTGTTCAACATAGTACTAGCCTTTTATAGGCTATGATGACGCAACTTTTCAAAAAAATTTGTGGGTCTGAAAAGGCCAATCAAATTTTTTTAGAAATCCATTTTCAAGAAGTGAGATTTCGCTCACTCTCTGTAGGATTCAAGGATTTATGAAAATCGACACAATAAACGTACGTCATTTTTCGCTGCTTTTATTTGAAATGAACATTGCTTGATTATTAGGCAACTCAAACAATTTCTGTGATGTTTTACAACAAGTTAACGAAAATTAATACAAATACTTTTAGTTTCATTTTATCTAAATTTACAACACAACAAAATTTTAATTAATTCTTAATCTAAATATGCAAATTCTGAAATATAGCAGTAAAAATCTGTAAACACAAAAAAAAATATAATTAAGCTCTGAAAACATAACAGATTAACGCCTCTTTTAAGGTCATTTAACGGTAGTTATATTACAGTCCATAACATTCTTATATATAATATTCTTAAAACTACTTCATAAATAACATACCCTTTATTGACATAGGTATATGTGTATGTATGTATATAATTCTACCATTATTTCCAGTTTAAAGAATAATTCCAGGGATTGCTTCGCTATTACAGCCCTTCTGGAAGAAGTATAAAGTTTCGTCAGGGAATTCCACAAAATAGACATGCCAAAATTTGTTTTCGATTCAGAACATAAGCTTCTGTTGCTTCTGTTGCTTCTTTAGCTCAATGGGAAGTTAGTTTAAAAACTATTAAAAAATTCAACCGCACAGACAGACTAATAAACGTTTTAAAAATGGTAAAAAAAGTAACTCCCAAAAAATAAACATATACATTTTTTCCGGAGTGCCATATCTCACGCGGATACTTATCGCAGTTGCAGTTGGAATTTGTGATGACGCAGCAGCTTGGCGATGGTGGTGGTTGACGGACTCGCACAGCGAGGCGAACTTTCCTGCAGCATTCGGCTGCACAACAAAATTAGTCTTCTCTTGCGACTTAGACCTGACGGTTCAGCCGTTGTAGCTCGGAGCAGCGCGGATACACTTGGTGTGTTTGGAATCTATAAAAAGCATTTGTTAGCCTGTGGTTATGTGGGCACCGTGGCTCGGTGGATAAGAGCATGGACTTCTGAGCAGGGGGTTCGTGGTTCGAATCCCAGTAACACCAGAAGTATTTTTCACGGTGTTATTAATCCGACCACCCCCCTTAACTCCGGAAGACCAATCCCCGATAAACATAAAATATTTTCCTAAATAAATAAGGCATCACGCGTTCGAAATAAATATCACAAAGCTTACTAATATATGCATTTATAAAAATTGTGTCTCTCTCAACCTCAATGTAAAATAATTAAATCGCATGAACTTAAATTGGTGATTGCCAATCCTTACTGGGTTTGACCATAATAGGAATGCCTTTTATGGAAATGATATTTATCGTTTTTGTAGTACAAATACTTTAATTGTAGAATTAATGAATCAGCTTCCGCTTCTCGTCCCTTTACTCAATCATCAATCATCATCATTATCATTATCCTGTTTCCTATATCTTAAAATTGTTTGCAAGTATTTGCTTTGCGAATTTCTCCGCATACTGCCCGTACCTTGTCGCATAGTTGCCCTTAAATGCGCCGTCGTAAATAGAGGTTAGTTTCTTTTCCCAGCTTTGGTTTGAATTGAATCCATATGTATATGGCACGTAATTCAAAGCTTACGCTCTACCAGCCAGGATTCACTGGTCTGCGTTTTAGTGTATTTACAAACTTCGATTGCTTCTTTTAATGGTTTTTTTGATTTTGAGGTACATAGTTATTATGATTCTCCGGCGACAAACATGACTGCATAAGCGGAACATATTTTAATCTAAATCTAATGGTTTCGTCTTTTTCAGAAGTTGCGAGCTGTTTGGATATCGTACTCCTATTATCAAAAATTAATTTGTTTAATTCGGAATCAAACTAGATCGTTTTTCATATAAATTCGTTTCCGACAGTGGCACATTTCAATTGCTCTGAAGCTCCAAAAAGTTTTTAGAATTCAAAACTAAAGCCATTTTATAGTTATAGCGCTCACCGTAAGGCGGTGATAAAGCGACATGAAGCCGAAGTAAATAAAAATGTTCCTACAGCTGCGTTGCTTTGGCAAAGCCGGCTTGACTTTACAAAGTAACAGCTTTTGGCTTTACCGCCTTACGGTGAGCACCAGTACTATAAAATGGCTTTAGTTTCCTTAATCCTGAACATTTTTACTTACTTCGGCTTCATGTTGCTTTATCACCGACTTGGTGAGCGCTATAACTATAAAATGGCTTTAGTTTTAAATCCTAAAAACTTTTTGGATTTATTTTCGGCTTTATGCTTATGCGATTGTTGTTGTAAGCCAAGCTGGATTAGCTAAAGCAATACAGCTATTGTATTGTGGCATCATCATCATCATATTTGGCTCTACAACCGGGGTCCGGTCCTGGCCTCCCGTGGGTTCCGTAATAATAACTAGTTATTAATAAATACGTATATTTCTTGCAATAATTATGACGTTTTCAGTTTAATAAAACTACTTTATAATCATAAAAAATTAACCTGAATACAAATCCTCTAATTTTACATAGTATTTATCACTGACCATCACTTTAATATGGCCGGGTCATTTTTTTTAGTTTCCGCTTGAGGCGCTTATCCTACATTAACAATCGTCAATTTCGTTTTTCAGCTCGTGCGTTGGAGAGAAAATATCATAAAGTCGATACAACGCTTATTAACGCGCGAGCTACCTAAAGGGCCCAACCTATATAATCCTTTGCGTACGTTGGGGCTACGTATGCAACTGACAGATCGAGGAAATACAGGCGTTCTTATGGGAAGTGTCAAATCGAAAAAGCATTTGACGGAAGCGACGCAAAAAGTTGACCAACTTTGAACTTTTCTCTTCGGGAATTGCTTTGACTGTTATCTCTCACAGCATTTTGAATTTTACTTTGGCGTTTGTTTTTGTTTGCGTGTGCGACGACAACGTATTCATTGGGTCACCGCTTTGTGTTACATTCGGCAACGTCAACGAACTCGTTGATGAAAATGACGCAGTGGGCTGGGCCCTTAATGCGACATTGTGATTTGGGTTTTAGTATGTTTATAGTTGGGCTTTTTCTAGGGAGATAGTTATGGTTTGGTTTTCTTAAACTCTTTCTATAATTTTAATAAATTTCGACGACGTACATGTCGCGCATCATGTTAGTAATAATAAAGATAGGTGCAGCGAACGTCGGTCGTTAAATAGTTCAATGGCAACTAACCTACAATATTTTGTCCACCATAATGTACGAACATCATGGGATCGATGATGTTAGCATTTCGAGTTTCGAATGACGTTACTTTTGTCGCAATTACGACTAAAATCCATTTTCAAGGGGGAGATTTCGCTCACTCTCTGTAAGATTCAAGGATTTATGAAAATGGACACAATAAACGTACGTCATTTTTCGCTGCTTTTATTTTATCAAAAAAATTAACATTGCTTGATTATTAGGCAACTCAAACAATTTCTGAGATGTTTTATAACAGGTTAACGAAAATTGATACAAATACTTTTAGTTTCTTGTGTAAAAAGTATAAAGTTTCGTCAGGGAATTCCACAAAATAGACATGCCAAAATTTGTTTTCGATTCGGAACAGAAGCTTCTGTAGCTTCTTTAGCTCAATGGGAAGTTAGTTTAAAATCTATTAAAAAATTCAACCCACACAGACTAATAAACGTTATAAAAATGGAAAAAAAAGTAACTCCCAAAAAATAAACATATACATTTTTTCCCCATTTCGGGACTTATTTCATTTATTTCAAGTGATTCGTATGAAATTCAGTATGTAGGACTAAGATGCAACTTGTTCCTATGGAAATTCTGTGATCTGGCCAATAGGGTCTGGAATTTTGTTGACCAAGCAATTTTTAGTATTATAGAAGTAAATTTATTTAATAATAATAAATAAAAATAATTTTAACTTCACTATCTCTATCAGTCCTCGCTCTACCAAAGTACATAAATTGATACAGTGCTTTGTGTTAGAGAAAAAAAATACTACCAACGTTACAAAAAAGAGGCTTGTCTTTTCTTTAATAATTTACTAAGAGCAAAGAGTATAGAGATATCAAAGGAAAGAAGTAGAACAAACATTTTATTTAATCGTATTGCTTAATTATATAGTTCGTAATTAATAAATCGTATTTAAAATAAAATATTAATATTTTTCCCAATACTGCAAACATTGTGCAGTAGTAGTGATAGTATAGACATTTTTTTTGTCAAATCCCTCATTCATCATCAATCATCATTAACCAGTTCGTGAGCAGCTCATAAAATTTTTAATTTTTTAATTTTCTACGCCTTTTTACTTCTTGTTCAACCAAATCCTATATTCAATTTAAAAAAAAACAAAATTATTATTATTATTATATAATTTTTTTTATTTTATAGTTCTAGCCTATGATAAGAGTTTTCAAATAATGCAAAAAAATATTTATAAAATTGAGTACCCAAATTTTCCTTTAATTGCGATAGGCCGTTAGGCTGCTCTTATTGTACAATATAGTACTAGCC
Organism: Nephrocerus scutellatus; assembly: GCA_947095585.1. NCBI lineage: Eukaryota > Metazoa > Arthropoda > Insecta > Diptera > Pipunculidae > Nephrocerus > Nephrocerus scutellatus. The sequence continues at coordinate 73,091,880 of OX352762.1, read as the reverse complement.
TTTTATCGCTTATGACCAACCAAAAATTTATACAATTTGGTATATTTTTCAATAATTGCGATAAGTCCCGTTAGGCTTGATCTTATTGTCCAACATAGTACTAGCTTTTTACAGCTTATGACACAAGCTTTCCAATGGTGGTAATATGTGCTCAGAAAATTCAAATCTTGCCCCACTATCAAACCAAAAACCTCCTCCTCCTCCTTCCTTCTTTAAATGCGATAAGTCCCGTTAGGCTTGCTCTTATTATCCAACATAGTACCAGCATTTTATAGCTTATTTCACGAGCTTTCCAATGAATGTAACATGTGTTCATAAAATTGAGAGAAAGCTCACTCTGATTTATGAAAATCGACACAATAAACCTGTTTTCCCCGATTCTATTTTAGCTAGAAAAATTAACATTGCTTATTTGCTTAACTCAAAACATTTTTTTAATAAATTATAACAAATAAAGTAAACTTTTAGTTTCATTTTACATAAATTTACACACAACAAAATGAAATTTAAATAATTCTTAATCTAAATATTCATATTCTGAAATAGTTAGCAACAAATGTAGAATATAAAATAAATCACAAATAGTTGTACACAAATATTGAGAACGTGTGGACGGATGATTTATATTTATTAATATTTATTTGACATTTGTAATAAATAAAAAAATGATACGAGCCAAAAATAGTAATATTTGAATTTAGTAACCACATTTTTCTTTAGTTGCGATAATTCCCGTTACTCTTGCTTTTGTCCAACATACTACTAGACTTTTAAAGTTGCCCATATTCACAAGCTTCCAATGATATTAGTATCTGATCATATAAATCAAATCTTGTTCCACTATCAAACCAAAAACCTCCAACAATTTATAAAATTTAGTACAAAAAAAATAAAATTAAGTCCCGTTAGGCTTGTCTAATTGTTCAACATAGTACTAGCCTTTTATAGGCTATGATGACGCAACTTTTCAAAAAAATTTGTGGGTCTGAAAAGGCCAATCAAATTTTTTTAGAAATCCATTTTCAAGAAGTGAGATTTCGCTCACTCTCTGTAGGATTCAAGGATTTATGAAAATCGACACAATAAACGTACATCATTTTTCGCTGCTTTTATTTGAAATGAACATTGCTTGATTATTAGGCAACTCAAACAATTTCTGTGATGTTTTACAACAAGTTAACGAAAATTAATACAAATACTTTTAGTTTCATTTTATCTAAATTTACAACACAACAAAATTTTAATTAATTCTTAATCTAAATATGCAAATTCTGAAATATAGCAGTAAAAATCTGTAAACACAAAAAAAAATATAATTAAGCTCTGAAAACATAACAGATTAACGCCTCTTTTAAGGTCATTTAACGGTAGTTATATTACAGTCCATAACATTCTTATATATAATATTCTTAAAACTACTTCATAAATAACATACCCTTTATTGACATAGGCATATGTGTATGTATGTATATAATTCTACCATTATTTCCAGTTTAAAGAATAATAATTAAAAAATAATTGCTTCGCTATTACAGCCCTTCTGGAAGAAGTATAAAGTTTCGTCAGGGAATTCCACAAAATAGACATGCCAAAATTTGTTTTCGATTCAGAACATAAGCTTCTGTTGCTTCTGTTGCTTCTTTAGCTCAATGGGAAGTTAGTTTAAAAACTATTAAAAAATTCAACCGCACAGACAGACTAATAAACGTTTTAAAAATGGTAAAAAAGTAACTCCCAAAAAATAAACATATACATTTTTCCGGAGTGCCATATCTCACGCGGATACTTATCGCAGTTGCAGTTGGAATTTGTGATGACGCAGCAGCTTGGCGATGGTGGTGGTTGACGGACTCGCACAGCGAGGCGAACTTTCCTGCAGCATTCGGCTGCACAACAAAATTAGTCTTCTCTTGCGACTTAGACTCGACGGTTCAGCCGTTGTAGCTCGGAGCAGCGCGGATACACTTGGTGTGTTTGGAATCTATAAAAAGCATTTGTTAGCCTGTGGTTATGTGGGCACCGTGGCTCGGTGGATAAGAGCATGGACTTCTGAGCAGGGGGTTCGTGGTTCGAATCCCAGTAACACCAGAAGTATTTTTCACGGTGTTATTAATCCGACCACCCCCCTTAACTCCGGAAGACCAATCCCCGATAAACATAAAATATTTTCCTAAATAAATAAGGCATCACGCGTTCGAAATAAATATCACAAAGCTTACTAATATATGCATTTATAAAAATTGTGTCTCTCTCAACCTCAATGTAAAATAATTAAATCGCATGAACTTAAATTGGTGATTGCCAATCCTTACTGGGTTTGACCATAATAGGAATGCCTTCTATGGAAATGATATTTATCGTTTTTGTAGTACAAATACTTTAATTGTCGAATTAATGAATCAGCTTCCGCTTCTCGTCCCTTTACTCAATCATCAATCATCATCATTATCATTATCCTGTTTCCAATATCTTAAAATTGTTTGCAAGTATTTGCTTTGCGAATTTCTCCGCATACTGCCCGTACCTTGTCGCATAGTTGCCCTTAAATGCGCCGTCGTAAATAGAGGTTAGTTTCTTTTCCCAGCTTTGGTTTGAATTGAATCCATATGTATATAGCACGTAATTCAAAGCTTACGCTCTACCAGCCAGGATCCACTGGTCTGCGTTTTAGTGTATTTACAAACTTCGATTGCTTCTTTTAATGGTTTTTTGATTTTGAGGTAGTTATTATGATTCTCCGGCGACAAACATGACTGCATAAGCGGAACATATTTTAATCTAAATCTAATGATTTCGTCTTTTTCAGAAGTTGCGAGCTGTTTGGATATCGTACTCCTATTATCAAAAATTAATGTGTTTAATTCGGAGTCAAACTATATAGATAGTTTTTCATATAAATTCGTTTCCGACAGTGGCACATTTCAATTGCTCTGAAGCTCCAAAAAGTTTTTAGGATTCAAAACTAAAGCCATTTTATAGTTATAGCGCTCACCGTAAGGCGGTGATAAAGCGACATGAAGCCGAAGTAAATAAAAATGTTCCTACAGCTGCGTTGCTTTGGCAAAGCCGGCTTGGCTTTACAAAGCAACAGCTTTTGGCTTTACCGCCTTACGGTGAGCACTAGTACTATAAAATGGCTTTAGTTTCCTTAATCCTGAACATTTTTATTTACTTCGGCTTCATGTCGCTTTATCACCGACTTACGGTGAGCGCAATAACTACTTTATAATCATAAAAAATTAACCTGAATACAAATCCACTAATTTTACGTAGTACTTATCACTGACAATCACTTTAATATGGCCGGGTCATTTTTATTACTTTCCGCGTGAGGCGCTTATGCTACATTAACAATCGTCAATTTCGTTTTTCAGGTCGTGCGTTGGAGAGAAAATATCATAAAGTCGATACAACGATTATTAACGCGCGAGCTACCTAAAGGGCCCAACCTATATAATCCGTTGCGTACGTTGGGGCTACGTATGCAACTGACATATCGAGGAAATACAGGCGTTCTTATGGGAAGTGTCAAATCGAAAAAGCATTTGACGGAAGCGACGCAAAAAGTTGACCAACTTTGAACTTTTCTCTTCGGGAATTGCTTTGACAGTTATCTCTCACAGCATTTTGAATTTTACTTTGGCGTTTGTTTTTGTTTGCGTGTGCGACGACAACGTATTCATTGGGTCACCGCTTTGTGTTACATTCGGCAACGTCAACGAACTCGTTGATGAAAATGACGCAGTGGGCTGGGCCCTTAATGCGACATTGTGATTTGGGTTTTAGTATGTTTATAGTTGGGCTTTTTCTAGGGAGATAGTTATGGTTTGGTTTTCTTAAACTCTTTCTATAATTTTAATAAATTTCGACGACGTACATGTCGCGCATCATGTTAGTAATAATAAAGATAGGTGCAGCGAACGTCGGTCGTTAAATAGTTCAATGGCAACTAACCTACAATATTTTGTCCACCATAATGTACGAACATCATGGGATCGATGATGTTAGCATTTCGAGTTTCGAATGACGTTACTTTTGTCGCAATTACGACTAAAATCCATTTTCAAGGGGGAGATTTCGCTCACTCTCTGTAAGATTCAAGGATTTATGAAAATGGACACAATAAACGTACGTCATTTTTCGCTGCTTTTATTTTATCAAAAAAATTAACATTGCTTGATTATTAGGCAACTCAAACAATTTCTGTGATGTTTTATAACAGGTTAACGAAAATTGATACAAATACTTTTAGTTTCTTGTGTAAAAAGTTTAAAATCTATTAAAAATTCAACCCGCACAGACTAATAAACCTTTTTAAAATGGTAAAAAAAGTAACTCCCAAAAAATAAACATATACATTTTTTCCCCATTTCGGGACTTATTTCATTTATTTCAAGTGATTCGTATGAAATTCAGTATGTAGGACTAAGATGCGACTTGTTCCTATGGAAATTCTGTGATCTGGCCAATAGGGTCTGGAATTTTGTTGACAAAGCAATTTCTCAAGAGATTATTATGAAATTCGGTATGTAGGACTAAGATGCGACTGTAAGACTTGTTCCTATGGAAATTTTGTTATCTGTCCAATAGGGCCTGAAATTTTGTGGACCAAGCAATTTTTAGTATTATAGAAGTAAATTTATTTAATAATAATAAATAAAAATAATTTTTACATCACTATCTGTATCAGTCCTCGCTCTATCAAAGTACATAAATTGATACAGTGCTTTGTGTTAGAGAAAAAAAATACTACAAACGTTACAAAAAAGAGGCTTGTCTTTTCTTTAATTCTGCAATTTACTAAGAGCAAAGAGTATAGAGATATCAAAGGAAAGAAGTAGAACAAAAATTTTATTTAATCGTATTGCTTAATTATATAGTTCGTAATTAATAAATCGTATTTAAAATATAATATTAATATTTTTCCCAATACTGCAAACATTGTGCAGTAGTAGTGATAGTATAGACATTTTTTTTGTCAAAGCCCTCATTCATCATCAATCATCATTAACCAGTTCGTGAGCAGCTCATAAAATTTTAAATTTTTTAATTTTCTACGCCTTTTTACTTCTCGTTCAACCAAATCCTATATTCAATTTAAAAAAAAAACAGTACTACTAGATCATTCTATTTAGAAGTTGTAAGCTACATTGTTTTGGCTTGTCTTTTCTTTTATAATTTCTACAATACCAAATGTCAATAACATTCAAGTTACATACCATGAGCGAGCAGAACGAAATAAACATGTGCAGTAATGATACAGTGAGAGTATAGTCTCAGTTGGTTGGTTCTCTCCTCATTTCACTTTGACTACATTACTAATTGAATTGAAATAAAAGGTTTAAGCTAAGAAATTATTATTATTATTATTTTATTTTTTTTATTTTATAGTTCTAGCCTATGATAAGAGTTTTCAAATAATGCAAAAAAATCTTTATAAAATTGAGTACCCAAATTTTCCTTTAATTGCGATAGGCTTATTGTACAACATAGTACTAGCCTTTTATCGCTTATGACCAACCAAAAATTTATACAATTTGGTATATTTTTCAATAATTGCGATAAGTCCCGTTAGGCTTGATCTTATTGTCCAACATAGTACTAGCTTTTTACAGCTTATGACACAAGCTTTCCAATGGTGGTAATATGTGCTCAGAAAATTCAAATCTTGCCCCACTATCAAACCAAAAACCTCCTCCTCCTCCTTCCTTCTTTAAATGCGATAAGTCCCGTTAGGCTTGCTCTTATTATCCAACATAGTACCAGCATTTTATAGCGTATTTCACGAGCTTTCCAATGAATGTAACATGTGTTCATAAAATTGAACGAAAGCTCACTCTGTCAGAACAGGGTCAGTAAAATTCAAGGATTTATGAAAATCGACACAATAAACCTGTTTTCCCCGATTCTATTTTAGCTAGAAAAATTAACATTGCTTATTTGCTTAACTCAAAACATTTTATTAATAAATTATAACAAATAAAGTAAACTTTTAGTTTCATTTTACATAAATTTACACACAACAAAATGAAATTTAAATAATTCTTAATCTAAATATTCATATTCTGAAATATAAAAGTTAGCAACAAATGTAGAATATAAAATAAATCACAAATAGTTGTACACAAATATTGAGAACATGTGGACGGATGATTTATATTTATTACTATATATTTGACATTTGTAATAAATAAAAAAATGATACGATCCAAAAATAGTAATATTTGAATTTAGTAATCACATTTTTCTTTAGTTGCGATAATTCCCGTTACTCTTGCTGTTGTCCAACATACTACTAGTCTTTTAAAGTTGCCCATATTCACGAGCTTCCAATGATATTAATATCTGATCATATAAATCAAATCTTGTTCCACTATCAAACCAAAAACCTCCAACAATTTATAAAATTTAGTACAAAAAAAATAAAATTAAGTCCCGTTAAGCTTGTCTAATTGTTCAACATAGTACTAGCCTTTTATAGGCTATGATGACGCAATTTTTCAAAAAAATTTGTGGGTCTGAAAAGGCCAATCAAATTTTTTTAGAAATCCATTTTCAAGAAGTGAGATTTCGTTCACTCTCTGTAAGATTCAAGGATTTATGAAAATCGACACAATAAACGTACGACATTTTTCGCTGCTTTTATTTTATCAAAAAAATTAACATTGCTTGATTATTAGGCAACTCAAACAATTTCTGTGATGTTTTACAACAAGTTAACGAAAATTAATACAAATACTTTCAGTTTCATTTTATCTAAATTTACAACACAACAAAATTTTAATTAATTCTTAATCTAAATATGCAAATTCTGAAATATAGCAGTAAAAATCTGTAAACACAAAAAAAAATATAATTAAGCTCTGAAAACATAACAGATTAACGCCTCTTTTAAGGTCATTTAACGGTAGTTATATTACAATCCATAACATTCTTATATATAATATTCTTAAAACTACTTCATAAATAACATACCCTTTATTGACTTAGGCATATGTGTATGTATGTATATAATTTTACCATTATTTCCAGTTTAAAGAATAATTCCAGGGACTGCTTCGCTATTACAGCCCTTCTGTAAGAAGTATAAAGTTTCGTCAGGGAATTCCACAAAATAGACATGCCAAAATTTGTTTTCGATTCAGAACATAAGCTTCTATTGCTTCTTTAGCTCAATGGGAAGTTAGTTTAAAATCTATTAAAAAATTCAACCGCACAGACAGACTAATAAACGTTTTAAAAATGGTAAAAAAAGTAACTCCCAAAAAATAAACATATACATTTTTTCCGGAGTGCCATATCTCACGCGGATACTTATCGCAGTTGCAGTTGGAATTTGTGATGACGCAGCAGCTTGGCGATGGTGGTGGTTGACGGACTCGCACGGCGAGGCGAACTTTCCTGCAGCATTCGGCTGCATAACAAAATTAGTCTTCTCTTGCGACTTAGACCCGACGGTTAAGCCGTTGTAGCTTGGAGCAGCGCGGATACACTTGGTGTGTTTGGAATCTATAAAAAGCATTTGTTAGCCTTTGTTATGTGGGCGCCGTGGCTCGGTGGATAAGAGCATGGACTTCTGAGCAGGGGGTTCGTGGTTCGAATCCCAGCAACACCAGAAGTATTTTTCACGGTGTTATTAAACCCCCCTTAACTCCGGAAGACCAATCCCCGATAAACATAAAATATTTTCCTAAATAAATAAGGCATCACGCGTTCGAAATAAATATCACAAAGCTTACTAATATATGCATTTATAAAAATTGTGTCTCTCTCAACCTCAATTGTTATTTTTTTTTTTTGAAAAAATAATTAAATCGCATGAACTTAAATTGGTGATTGCCAATCCTTACTGGGTTTGACCATAATAGGAATGCCTTTTATGGAAATGATATTTATCGTTTTTGTAGTACAAATACTTTAATTGTCGAGTTAATGAATCAGCTTCCGCTTCTCGTCCCTTTACACAATCATCAATCATCATCATTATCATTATCCTGTTTCCAATATCTTGTCGCATAGTTGCCCTTAAATGCGCCGTCGTAAATAGAGGTTAGTTTTTTTTCCCAGCTTTGGTTTGAATTGAATCCATATGTATATAGCACGTAATTCAAAGCTTACGCTCTACCAGCCAGGATCCACTGGTCTGCGTTTTAGTGTATTTACAAACTTCGATTGCTTCTTTTAATGGTTTTTTTGATTTTGAGGTACATAGTTATTATGATTCTCCGGCGACAAACATGACTGCATAAGCGGAACATATTTTAATCTAAATCTAATGGTTTCGTCTTTTTCAGAAGTTGCGAGCTGTTTGGATATCGTACTCCTATTATCAAAAATTAATTTGTTTAATTCGGAATCAAACTAGATCATTTTTCATATAAATTCGTTTCCGACAGTGGCACATTTCAATTGCTCTGAAGCTCCAAAAAGTTTTTAGAATTCAAAACTAAAGCCATTTTATAGTTATAGCGCTCACCGTAAGGCGGTGATAAAGCGACATGAAGCCGAAGTAAATAAAAATGTTCTTACAGCTGCGTTGCTTTGGCAAAGCCGGCTTGACTTTACAAAGTAACAGCTTTTGGCTTTACCGCCTTACGGTGAGCACCAGTACTATAAAATGGCTTTAGTTTCCTTAATCCTGAACATTTTTACTTACTTCGGCTTCATGTTGCTTTATCACCGACTTGGTGAGCGCTATAACTATAAAATGGCTTTAGTTTTAAATCCTAAAAACTTTTTGGATTTATTTTCGGCTTTATGCTTATGCGATTGTTGTTGTAAGCCAAGCTGGATTAGCTAAAGCAATACAGCTATTGTATTGTGGCATCATCATCATCATATTTGGCTCTACAACCGGGGTCCGGTCCTGGCCTCCCGTGGGTTCCGTAATAATAACTAGTTATTAATAAATACGTATATTTCTTGCAATAATTATGACGTTTTCAGTTTAATAAAACTACTTTATAATCATAAAAAATTAACCTGAATACAAATCCTCTAATTTTACATAGTATTTATCACTGACCATCACTTTAATATGGCCGGGTCATTTTTTTTAGTTTCCGCTTGAGGCGCTTATCCTACATTAACAATCGTCAATTTCGTTTTTCAGCTCGTGCGTTGGAGAGAAAATATCATAAAGTCGATACAACGCTTATTAACGCGCGAGCTACCTAAAGGGCCCAACCTATATAATCCTTTGCGTACGTTGGGGCTACGTATGCAACTGACAGATCGAGGAAATACAGGCGTTCTTATGGGAAGTGTCAAATCGAAAAAGCATTTGACGGAAGCGACGCAAAAAGTTGACCAACTTTGAACTTTTCTCTTCGGGAATTGCTTTGACAGTTATCTCTCACAGCATTTTGAATTTTACTTTGGCGTTTGTTTTTGTTTGCGTGTGCGACGACAACGTATTCATTGGGTCACCGCTTTGTGTTACATTCGGCAACGTCAACGAACTCGTTGATGAAAATGACGCAGTGGGCTGGGCCCTTAATGCGACATTGTGATTTGGGTTTTAGTATGTTTATAGTTGGGCTTTTTCTAGGGAGATAGTTATGGTTTGGTTTTCTTAAACTCTTTCTATAATTTTAATAAATTTCGACGACGTACATGTCGCGCATCATGTTAGTAATAATAAAGATAGGTGCAGCGAACGTCGGTCGTTAAATAGTTCAATGGCAACTAACCTACAATATTTTGTCCACCATAATGTACGAACATCATGGGATCGATGATGTTAGCATTTCGAGTTTCGAATGACGTTACTTTTGTCGCAATTACGACTAAAATCCATTTTCAAGGGGGAGATTTCGCTCACTCTCTGTAAGATTCAAGGATTTATGAAAATGGACACAATAAACGTACGTCATTTTTCGCTGCTTTTATTTTATCAAAAAAATTAACATTGCTTGATTATTAGGCAACTCAAACAATTTCTGTGATGTTTTATAACAGGTTAACGAAAATTGATACAAATACTTTTAGTTTCTTGTGTAAAAAGTTTAAAATCTATTAAAAATTCAACCCGCACAGACTAATAAACGTTTTAAAAATGGTAAAAAAAGTAACTCCCAAAAAATAAACATATACATTTTTTCCCCATTTCGGGACTTATTTCATTTATTTCAAGTGATTCGTATGAAATTCAGTATGTAGGACTAAGATGCGACTTGTTCCTATGGAAATTCTGTGATCTGGCCAATAGGGTCTGGAATTTTGTTGACAAAGCAATTTCTCAAGAGATTATTATGAAATTCGGTATGTAGGACTAAGATGCGACTGTAAGACTTGTTCCTATGGAAATTTTGTTATCTGTCCAATAGGGTCTGAAATTTTGTGGGCCAAGCAATTTTTAGTATTATAGAAGTAAATTTATTTAATAATAATAAATAAAAATAATTTTTACATCACTATCTGTATCAGTCCTCGCTCTATCAAAGTACATAAATTGATACAGTGCTTTGTGTTAGAGAAAAAAAATACTACAAACGTTACAAAAAAGAGGCTTGTCTTTTCTTTAATTCTGCAATTTACTAAGAGCAAAGAGTATAGAGATATCAAAGGAAAGAAGTAGAACAAAAATTTTATTTAATCGTATTGCTTAATTATATAGTTCGTAATTAATAAATCGTATTTAAAATATAATATTAATATTTTTCCCAATACTGCAAACATTGTGCAGTAGTAGTGATAGTATAGACATTTTTTTTGTCAAAGCCCTCATTCATCATCAATCATCATTAACCAGTTCGTGAGCAGCTCATAAAATTTTAAATTTTTTAATTTTCTACGCCTTTTTACTTCTCGTTCAACCAAATCCTATATTCAATTTAAAAAAAAAACAGTACTACTAGATCATTCTATTTAGAAGTTGTAAGCTACATTGTTTTGGCTTGTCTTTTCTTTTATAATTTCTACAATACCAAATGTCAATAACATTCAAGTTACATACCATGAGCGAGCAGAACGAAATAAACATGTGCAGTAATGATACAGTGAGAGTATAGTCTCAGTTGGTTGGTTCTCTCCTCATTTCACTTTGACTACATTACTAATTGAATTGAAATAAAAGGTTTAAGCTAAGAAATTATTATTATTATTATTTTATTTTTTTTATTTTATAGTTCTAGCCTATGATAAGAGTTTTCAAATAATGCAAAAAAATCTTTATAAAATTGAGTACCCAAATTTTCCTTTAATTGCGATAGGCTTATTGTACAACATAGTACTAGCCTTTTATCGCTTATGACCAACCAAAAATTTATACAATTTGGTATATTTTTCAATAATTGCGATAAGTCCCGTTAGGCTTGATCTTATTGTCCAACATAGTACTAGCTTTTTACAGCTTATGACACAAGCTTTCCAATGGTGGTAATATGTGCTCAGAAAATTCAAATCTTGCCCCACTATCAAACCAAAAACCTCCTCCTCCTCCTTCCTTCTTTAAATGCGATAAGTCCCGTTAGGCTTGCTCTTATTATCCAACATAGTACCAGCATTTTATAGCGTATTTCACGAGCTTTCCAATGAATGTAACATGTGTTCATAAAATTGAACGAAAGCTCACTCTGTCAGAACAGGGTCAGTAAAATTCAAGGATTTATGAAAATCGACACAATAAACCTGTTTTCCCCGATTCTATTTTAGCTAGAAAAATTAACATTGCTTATTTGCTTAACTCAAAACATTTTATTAATAAATTATAACAAATAAAGTAAACTTTTAGTTTCATTTTACATAAATTTACACACAACAAAATGAAATTTAAATAATTCTTAATCTAAATATTCATATTCTGAAATATAAAAGTTAGCAACAAATGTAGAATATAAAATAAATCACAAATAGTTGTACACAAATATTGAGAACATGTGGACGGATGATTTATATTTATTACTATATATTTGACATTTGTAATAAATAAAAAAATGATACGATCCAAAAATAGTAATATTTGAATTTAGTAATCACATTTTTCTTTAGTTGCGATAATTCCCGTTACTCTTGCTGTTGTCCAACATACTACTAGTCTTTTAAAGTTGCCCATATTCACGAGCTTCCAATGATATTAATATCTGATCATATAAATCAAATCTTGTTCCACTATCAAACCAAAAACCTCCAACAATTTATAAAATTTAGTACAAAAAAAATAAAATTAAGTCCCGTTAAGCTTGTCTAATTGTTCAACATAGTACTAGCCTTTTATAGGCTATGATGACGCAATTTTTCAAAAAAATTTGTGGGTCTGAAAAGGCCAATCAAATTTTTTTAGAAATCCATTTTCAAGAAGTGAGATTTCGTTCACTCTCTGTAAGATTCAAGGATTTATGAAAATCGACACAATAAACGTACGACATTTTTCGCTGCTTTTATTTTATCAAAAAAATTAACATTGCTTGATTATTAGGCAACTCAAACAATTTCTGTGATGTTTTACAACAAGTTAACGAAAATTAATACAAATACTTTCAGTTTCATTTTATCTAAATTTACAACACAACAAAATTTTAATTAATTCTTAATCTAAATATGCAAATTCTGAAATATAGCAGTAAAAATCTGTAAACACAAAAAAAAATATAATTAAGCTCTGAAAACATAACAGATTAACGCCTCTTTTAAGGTCATTTAACGGTAGTTATATTACAATCCATAACATTCTTATATATAATATTCTTAAAACTACTTCATAAATAACATACCCTTTATTGACTTAGGCATATGTGTATGTATGTATATAATTCTACCATTATTTCCAGTTTAAAGAATAATTCCAGGGACTGCTTCGCTATTACAGCCCTTCTGTAAGAAGTATAAAGTTTCGTCAGGGAATTCCACAAAATAGACATGCCAAAATTTGTTTTCGATTCAGAACATAAGCTTCTATTGCTTCTTTAGCTCAATGGGAAGTTAGTTTAAAATCTATTAAAAAATTCAACCGCACAGACAGACTAATAAACGTTTTAAAAATGGTAAAAAAAGTAACTCCCAAAAAATAAACATATACATTTTTTCCGGAGTGCCATATCTCACGCGGATACTTATCGCAGTTGCAGTTGGAATTTGTGATGACGCAGCAGCTTGGCGATGGTGGTGGTTGACGGACTCGCACGGCGAGGCGAACTTTCCTGCAGCATTCGGCTGCATAACAAAATTAGTCTTCTCTTGCGACTTAGACCCGACGGTTAAGCCGTTGTAGCTCGGAGCAGCGCGGATACACTTGGTGTGTTTGGAATCTATAAAAAGCATTTGTTAGCCTTTGTTATGTGGGCGCCGTGGCTCGGTGGATAAGAGCATGGACTTCTGAGCAGGGGGTTCGTGGTTCGAATCCCAGCAACACCAGAAGTATTTTTCACGGTGTTATTAAACCCCCCTTAACTCCGGAAGACCAATCCCCAATAAACATAAAATATTTTCCTAAATAAATAAGGCATCACGCGTTCGAAATAAATATCACAAAGCTTACTAATATATGCATTTATAAAAATTGTGTCTCTCTCAACCTCAATTGTTATTTTTTTTTTTGAAAAAATAATTAAATCGCATGAACTTAAATTGGTGATTGCCAATCCTTACTGGGTTTGACCATAATAGGAATGCCTTTTATGGAAATGATATTTATCGTTTTTGTAGTACAAATACTTTAATTGTCGAATTAATGAATCAGCTTCCGCTTCTCGTCCCTTTACACAATCATCAATCATCATCATTATCATTATCCTGTTTCCAATATCTTGTCGCATAGTTGCCCTTAAATGCGCCGTCGTAAATAGAGGTTAGTTTTTTTTCCCAGCTTTGGTTTGAATTGAATCCATATGTATATAGCACGTAATTCAAAGCTTACGCTCTACCAGCCAGGATCCACTGGTCTGCGTTTTAGTGTATTAACAAACTTCGATTGCTTCTTTTAATGGTTTTTTTGATTTTGAGGTACATAGTTATTATGATTCTCCGGCGACAAACATGACTGCATAAGCGGAACATATTTTAATCTAAATCTAATGGTTTCGTCTTTTTCAGAAGTTGCGAGCTGTTTGGATATCGTACTCCTATTATCAAAAATTAATTTGTTTAATTCGGAATCAAACTAGATCGTTTTTCATATAAATTCGTTTCTGACAGTGGCACATTTCAATTGCTCTGAAGCTCCAAAAAGTTTTTAGAATTCAAAACTAAAGCCATTTTATAGTTATAGCGCTCACCGTAAGGCGGTGATAAAGCGACATGAAGCCGAAGTAAATAAAAATGTTCCTACACCTGCGTTGCTTTGGCAAAGCCGGCTTGGCTTTACAAAGCAACAGCTTTTGGCTTTACTGCCTTACGGTGAGCACCAGTACTATAAAATGGCTTTAGTTTCCTTAATCCTGAACATTTTTATTTACTTCGGCTTCATGTCGCTTTATCACCGACTTACGGTGAGCGCTATAACTATAAAATGGCTTTAGTTTTAAATCCTAAAAACTCTTTGGATTTATTTTCGGCTTTATGCTTATGCGATTGTTGTTGTAAGCCAAGCTGGATTAGCCAAAGCAACACAGCTAATGTATTGTGGCATCATCATCATCATATTTGGATCTACAACCGGGGTCCGTTCCTGGCCTCCCGTCTCCCGTGGGTTCCGTAATAATAACTAGTTATTAATAAATACGTATATTTCTTGCAATAATTATGACGTTTTCAGTTTAATAAAACTACTTTATAATCATAAAAAATTAACCTGAATACAAATCCACTAATTTTACATAGTATTTATCACTGACAATCACTTTAATATGGCCGGGTCATTTTTTTTACTTTCCGCTTGAGGCGCTTATGCTACATTAACAATCGTCAATTTCGTTTTTCAGCTCGTGCGTTGGAGAGAAAATATCATAAAGTCGATACAACGCTTATTAACGCGCGAGCTACCTAAAGGGCCCAACCTATATAATCCTTTGCGTACGTTGGGGCTACGTATGCAACTGACAGATCGAGGAAATACAGGCGTTCTTATGGGAAGTGTCAAATCGAAAAAGCATTTGACGGAAGCGACGCAAAAAGTTGACCAACTTTGAACTTTTCGCTTCGGGAATTGCTTTGACAGTTATCTCTCACAGCATTTTGAATTTTACTTTGGCGTTTGTTTTTGTTTGCGTGTGCGACGACAACGTATTCATTGGGTCACCGCTTTGTGTTACATTCGGCAACGTCAACGAACTCGTTGATGAAAATGACGCAGTGGGCTGGGCCCTTAATGCGACATTGTGATTTGGGTTTTAGTATGTTTATAGTTGGGCTTTTTCTAGGGAGATAGTTATGGTTTGGTTTTCTTAAACTCTTTCTATAATTTTAATAAATTTCGACGACGTACATGTCGCGCATCATGTTAGTAATAATAAAGATAGGTGCAGCGAACGTCGGTCGTTAAATAGTTCAATGGCAACTAACCTACAATATTTTGTCCACCATAATGTACGAACATCATGGGATCGATGATGTTAGCATTTCGAGTTTCGAATGACGTTACTTTTGTCGCAATTACGACTGAAATCCATTTTCAAGAGGGAGATTTCGCTCACTCTCTGTAAGATTCAAGGATTTATGAAAATGGACACAATAAACGTACGTCATTTTTCGCTGCTTTTATTTTATCAAAAAAATTAACATTGCTTGATTATTAGGCAACTCAAACAATTTCTGAGATGTTTTATAACAGGTTAACGAAAATTGATACAAATACTTTTAGTTTCTTGTGTAAAAAGTATAAAGTTTCGTCAGGGAATTCCACAAAATAGACATGCCAAAATTTGTTTTCGATTCGGAACAGAAGCTTCTGTAGCTTCTTTAGCTCAATGGGAAGTTAGTTTAAAATCTATTAAAAAATTCAACCCACACAGACTAATAAACGTTATAAAAATGGAAAAAAAAGTAACTCCCAAAAAATAAACATATACATTTTTTCCCCATTTCGGGACTTATTTCATTTATTTCAAGTGATTCGTATGAAATTCAGTATGTAGGACTAAGATGCGACTTGTTCCTATGGAAATTCTGTGATCTGGCCAATAGGGTCTGGAATTTTGTTGACCAAGCAATTTTTAGTATTATAGAAGTAAATTTATTTAATAATAATAAATAAAAATAATTTTAACATCACTATCTCTATCAGTCCTCGCTCTACCAAAGTACATAAATTGATACAGTGCTTTGTGTTAGAGAAAAAAAAAACTACCAACGTTACAAAAAAGAGGCTTGTCTTTTCTTTAATAATTTACTAAGAGCAAAGAGTATAGAGATATCAAAGGAAAGAAGTAGAACAAAAATTTTATTTAATCGTATTGCTTAATTATATAGTTCGTAATTAATAAATCGTATTTAAAATAAAATATTAATATTTTTCCCAATACTGCAAACATTGTGCAGTAGTAGTGATAGTATAGACATTGTTTTTGTCAAATCCCCATTCATCATCAATCATCATTAACCAGTTCGTGAGCAGCTCATAAAATTTTTAATTTTTTAATTTTCTACGCCTTTTTACTTCTTGTTCAACCAAATCCTATATTCAATTTAAAAAAAAACAAAATTATTATTATTATTATATAATTTTTTTTATTTTATAGTTCTAGCCTATGATAAGAGTTTTCAAATAATGCAAAAAAATATTTATAAAATTGAGTACCCAAATTTTCCTTTAATTGCGATAGGCCGTTAGGCTGCTCTTATTGTACAATATAGTACTAGCCTTTATCGCTTATGACCAACCAAAAATTTATACAATTTGGTATATTTTTCAATAATTGCGATAAGTCCCGTTAGGCTTGATCTTATTGTCCAACATAGTACTAGCTTTTTACAGCTTATGACACAAGCTTTCCAATGGTGGTAATATGTGCTCAGAAAATTCAAATCTTGCCCCACTATCAAACCAAAAACCTCCTCCTCCTCCTTCCTTCTTTAAATGCGATAAGTCCCGTTAGGCTTGCTCTTATTATCCAACATAGTACCAGCATTTTATAGCTTATTTCACGAGCTTTCCAATGAATGTAACATGTGTTCATAAAATTGAGAGAAAGCTCACTCTGTCAGAACAGGGTCAGTAAAATTCAAGGATTTATGAAAATCGACACAATAAACCTGTTTTCCCCGATTCTATTTTAGCTAGAAAAATTAACATTGCTTATTTGCTTAACTCAAAACATTTTTTTAATAAATTATAACAAATAAAGTAAACTTTTAGTTTCATTTTACATAAATTTACACACAACAAAATGAAATTTAAATAATTCTTAATCTAAATATTCATATTCTGAAATATAAAAGTTAGCAACAAATGTAGAATATAAAATAAATCACAAATAGTTGTACACAAATATTGAGAACGTGTGGACGGATGATTTATATTTATTAATATTTATTTGACATTTGTAATAAATAAAAAAATGATACGAGCCAAAAATAGTAATATTTCAATTTAGTAACCACATTTTTCTTTAGTTGCGATAATTCCCGTTACTCTTGCTTTTGTCCAACATACTACTAGACTTTTAAAGTTGCCCATATTCACAAGCTTCCAATGATATTAGTATCTGATCATACTTATAAAATTTAGTACAAAAAAAATAAAATTAAGTCCCGTTAGGCTTGTCTAATTGTTCAACATAGTACTAGCCTTTTATAGGCTATGATGACGCAACTTTTCAAAAAAATTTGTGGGTCTGAAAAGGCCAATCAAA
The DNA here is from genome assembly GCA_947095585.1 of Nephrocerus scutellatus. NCBI lineage: Eukaryota > Metazoa > Arthropoda > Insecta > Diptera > Pipunculidae > Nephrocerus > Nephrocerus scutellatus. The sequence goes on along the minus strand of OX352762.1, from coordinate 73,074,154 downwards.
TTTTTTTAGAAATCCATTTTCAAGAAGTGAGATTTCGCTCACTCTCTGTAGGATTCAAGGATTTATGAAAATCGACACAATAAACGTACGTCATTTTTCGCTGCTTTTATTTGAAATGAACATTGCTTGATTATTAGGCAACTCAAACAATTTCTGTGATGTTTTACAACAAGTTAACGAAAATTAATACAAATACTTTTAGTTTCATTTTATCTAAATTTACAACACAACAAAATTTTAATTAATTCTTAATCTAAATATGCAAATTCTGAAATATAGCAGTAAAAATCTGTAAACACAAAAAAAAATATAATTAAGCTCTGAAAACATAACAGATTAACGCCTCTTTTAAGGTCATTTAACGGTAGTTATATTACAGTCCATAACATTCTTATATATAATATTCTTAAAACTACTTCATAAATAACATACCCTTTATTGACATAGGTATATGTGTATGTATGTATATAATTCTACCATTATTTCCAGTTTAAAGAATAATTCCAGGGATTGCTTCGCTATTACAGCCCTTCTGGAAGAAGTATAAAGTTTCGTCAGGGAATTCCACAAAATAGACATGCCAAAATTTGTTTTCGATTCAGAACATAAGCTTCTGTTGCTTCTGTTGCTTCTTTAGCTCAATGGGAAGTTAGTTTAAAAACTATTAAAAAATTCAACCGCACAGACAGACTAATAAACGTTTTAAAAATGGTAAAAAAAGTAACTCCCAAAAAATAAACATATACATTTTTTCCGGAGTGCCATATCTCACGCGGATACTTATCGCAGTTGCAGTTGGAATTTGTGATGACGCAGCAGCTTGGCGATGGTGGTGGTTGACGGACTCGCACAGCGAGGCGAACTTTCCTGCAGCATTCGGCTGCACAACAAAATTAGTCTTCTCTTGCGACTTAGACCTGACGGTTCAGCCGTTGTAGCTCGGAGCAGCGCGGATACACTTGGTGTGTTTGGAATCTATAAAAAGCATTTGTTAGCCTGTGGTTATGTGGGCACCGTGGCTCGGTGGATAAGAGCATGGACTTCTGAGCAGGGGGTTCGTGGTTCGAATCCCAGTAACACCAGAAGTATTTTTCACGGTGTTATTAATCCGACCACCCCCCTTAACTCCGGAAGACCAATCCCCGATAAACATAAAATATTTTCCTAAATAAATAAGGCATCACGCGTTCGAAATAAATATCACAAAGCTTACTAATATATGCATTTATAAAAATTGTGTCTCTCTCAACCTCAATGTAAAATAATTAAATCGCATGAACTTAAATTGGTGATTGCCAATCCTTACTGGGTTTGACCATAATAGGAATGCCTTTTATGGAAATGATATTTATCGTTTTTGTAGTACAAATACTTTAATTGTAGAATTAATGAATCAGCTTCCGCTTCTCGTCCCTTTACTCAATCATCAATCATCATCATTATCATTATCCTGTTTCCTATATCTTAAAATTGTTTGCAAGTATTTGCTTTGCGAATTTCTCCGCATACTGCCCGTACCTTGTCGCATAGTTGCCCTTAAATGCGCCGTCGTAAATAGAGGTTAGTTTCTTTTCCCAGCTTTGGTTTGAATTGAATCCATATGTATATGGCACGTAATTCAAAGCTTACGCTCTACCAGCCAGGATTCACTGGTCTGCGTTTTAGTGTATTTACAAACTTCGATTGCTTCTTTTAATGGTTTTTTTGATTTTGAGGTACATAGTTATTATGATTCTCCGGCGACAAACATGACTGCATAAGCGGAACATATTTTAATCTAAATCTAATGGTTTCGTCTTTTTCAGAAGTTGCGAGCTGTTTGGATATCGTACTCCTATTATCAAAAATTAATTTGTTTAATTCGGAATCAAACTAGATCGTTTTTCATATAAATTCGTTTCCGACAGTGGCACATTTCAATTGCTCTGAAGCTCCAAAAAGTTTTTAGAATTCAAAACTAAAGCCATTTTATAGTTATAGCGCTCACCGTAAGGCGGTGATAAAGCGACATGAAGCCGAAGTAAATAAAAATGTTCCTACAGCTGCGTTGCTTTGGCAAAGCCGGCTTGACTTTACAAAGTAACAGCTTTTGGCTTTACCGCCTTACGGTGAGCACCAGTACTATAAAATGGCTTTAGTTTCCTTAATCCTGAACATTTTTACTTACTTCGGCTTCATGTTGCTTTATCACCGACTTGGTGAGCGCTATAACTATAAAATGGCTTTAGTTTTAAATCCTAAAAACTTTTTGGATTTATTTTCGGCTTTATGCTTATGCGATTGTTGTTGTAAGCCAAGCTGGATTAGCTAAAGCAATACAGCTATTGTATTGTGGCATCATCATCATCATATTTGGCTCTACAACCGGGGTCCGGTCCTGGCCTCCCGTGGGTTCCGTAATAATAACTAGTTATTAATAAATACGTATATTTCTTGCAATAATTATGACGTTTTCAGTTTAATAAAACTACTTTATAATCATAAAAAATTAACCTGAATACAAATCCTCTAATTTTACATTGTATTTATCACTGACCATCACTTTAATATGGCCGGGTCATTTTTTTTAGTTTCCGCTTGAGGCGCTTATCCTACATTAACAATCGTCAATTTCGTTTTTCAGCTCGTGCGTTGGAGAGAAAATATCATAAAGTCGATACAACGCTTATTAACGCGCGAGCTACCTAAAGGGCCCAACCTATATAATCCTTTGCGTACGTTGGGGCTACGTATGCAACTGACAGATCGAGGAAATACAGGCGTTCTTATGGGAAGTGTCAAATCGAAAAAGCATTTGACGGAAGCGACGCAAAAAGTTGACCAACTTTGAACTTTTCTCTTCGGGAATTGCTTTGACTGTTATCTCTCACAGCATTTTGAATTTTACTTTGGCGTTTGTTTTTGTTTGCGTGTGCGACGACAACGTATTCATTGGGTCACCGCTTTGTGTTACATTCGGCAACGTCAACGAACTCGTTGATGAAAATGACGCAGTGGGCTGGGCCCTTAATGCGACATTGTGATTTGGGTTTTAGTATGTTTATAGTTGGGCTTTTTCTAGGGAGATAGTTATGGTTTGGTTTTCTTAAACTCTTTCTATAATTTTAATAAATTTCGACGACGTACATGTCGCGCATCATGTTAGTAATAATAAAGATAGGTGCAGCGAACGTCGGTCGTTAAATAGTTCAATGGCAACTAACCTACAATATTTTGTCCACCATAATGTACGAACATCATGGGATCGATGATGTTAGCATTTCGAGTTTCGAATGACGTTACTTTTGTCGCAATTACGACTAAAATCCATTTTCAAGGGGGAGATTTCGCTCACTCTCTGTAAGATTCAAGGATTTATGAAAATGGACACAATAAACGTACGTCATTTTTCGCTGCTTTTATTTTATCAAAAAAATTAACATTGCTTGATTATTAGGCAACTCAAACAATTTCTGAGATGTTTTATAACAGGTTAACGAAAATTGATACAAATACTTTTAGTTTCTTGTGTAAAAAGTATAAAGTTTCGTCAGGGAATTCCACAAAATAGACATGCCAAAATTTGTTTTCGATTCGGAACAGAAGCTTCTGTAGCTTCTTTAGCTCAATGGGAAGTTAGTTTAAAATCTATTAAAAAATTCAACCCACACAGACTAATAAACGTTATAAAAATGGAAAAAAAAGTAACTCCCAAAAAATAAACATATACATTTTTTCCCCATTTCGGGACTTATTTCATTTATTTCAAGTGATTCGTATGAAATTCAGTATGTAGGACTAAGATGCGACTTGTTCCTATGGAAATTCTGTGATCTGGCCAATAGGGTCTGGAATTTTGTTGACCAAGCAATTTTTAGTATTATAGAAGTAAATTTATTTAATAATAATAAATAAAAATAATTTTAACTTCACTATCTCTATCAGTCCTCGCTCTACCAAAGTACATAAATTGATACAGTGCTTTGTGTTAGAGAAAAAAAATACTACCAACGTTACAAAAAAGAGGCTTGTCTTTTCTTTAATTCTGCAATTTACTAAGAGCAAAGAGTATAGAGATATCAAAGGAAAGAAGTAGAACAAAAATTTTATTTAATCGTATTGCTTAATTATATAGTTCGTAATTAATAAATCGTATTTAAAATAAAATATTAATATTTTTCCCAATACTGCAAACATTGTGCAGTAGTAGTGATAGTATAGACATTTTTTTTGTCAAATCCCTCATTCATCATCAATCATCATTAACCAGTTCGTGAGCAGCTCATAAAATTTTTAATTTTTTAATTTTCTACGCCTTTTTACTTCTTGTTCAACCAAATCCTATATTCAATTTAAAAAAAAACAAAATTATTATTATTATTATATAATTTTTTTTATTTTATAGTTCTAGCCTATGATAAGAGTTTTCAAATAATGCAAAAAAATATTTATAAAATTGAGTACCCAAATTTTCCTTTAATTGCGATAGGCCGTTAGGCTGCTCTTATTGTACAATATAGTACTAGCCTTTTATCGCTTATGACCAACCAAAAATTTATACAATTTGGTATATTTTTCAATAATTGCGATAAGTCCCGTTAGGCTTGATCTTATTGTCCAACATAGTACTAGCTTTTTACAGCTTATGACACAAGCTTTCCAATGGTGGTAATATGTGCTCAGAAAATTCAAATCTTGCCCCACTATCAAACCAAAAACCTCCTCCTCCTCCTTCCTTCTTTAAATGCGATAAGTCCCGTTAGGCTTGCTCTTATTATCCAACATAGTACCAGCATTTTATAGCTTATTTCACGAGCTTTCCAATGAATGTAACATGTGTTCATAAAATTGAGAGAAAGCTCACTCTGATTTATGAAAATCGACACAATAAACCTGTTTTCCCCGATTCTATTTTAGCTAGAAAAATTAACATTGCTTATTTGCTTAACTCAAAACATTTTTTTAATAAATTATAACAAATAAAGTAAACTTTTAGTTTCATTTTACATAAATTTACACACAACAAAATGAAATTTAAATAATTCTTAATCTAAATATTCATATTCTGAAATAGTTAGCAACAAATGTAGAATATAAAATAAATCACAAATAGTTGTACACAAATATTGAGAACGTGTGGACGGATGATTTATATTTATTAATATTTATTTGACATTTGTAATAAATAAAAAAATGATACGAGCCAAAAATAGTAATATTTGAATTTAGTAACCACATTTTTCTTTAGTTGCGATAATTCCCGTTACTCTTGCTTTTGTCCAACATACTACTAGACTTTTAAAGTTGCCCATATTCACAAGCTTCCAATGATATTAGTATCTGATCATATAAATCAAATCTTGTTCCACTATCAAACCAAAAACCTCCAACAATTTATAAAATTTAGTACAAAAAAAATAAAATTAAGTCCCGTTAGGCTTGTCTAATTGTTCAACATAGTACTAGCCTTTTATAGGCTATGATGACGCAACTTTTCAAAAAAATTTGTGGGTCTGAAAAGGCCAATCAAATTTTTTTAGAAATCCATTTTCAAGAAGTGAGATTTCGCTCACTCTCTGTAGGATTCAAGGATTTATGAAAATCGACACAATAAACGTACATCATTTTTCGCTGCTTTTATTTGAAATGAACATTGCTTGATTATTAGGCAACTCAAACAATTTCTGTGATGTTTTACAACAAGTTAACGAAAATTAATACAAATACTTTTAGTTTCATTTTATCTAAATTTACAACACAACAAAATTTTAATTAATTCTTAATCTAAATATGCAAATTCTGAAATATAGCAGTAAAAATCTGTAAACACAAAAAAAAATATAATTAAGCTCTGAAAACATAACAGATTAACGCCTCTTTTAAGGTCATTTAACGGTAGTTATATTATAGTCCATAACATTCTTATATATAATATTCTTAAAACTACTTCATAAATAACATACCCTTTATTGACATAGGCATATGTGTATGTATGTATATAATTCTACCATTATTTCCAGTTTAAAGAATAATTCCAGGGATTGCTTCGCTATTACAGCCCTTCTGGAAGAAGTATAAAGTTTCGTCAGGGAATTCCACAAAATAGACATGCCAAAATTTGTTTTCGATTCAGAACATAAGCTTCTGTTGCTTCTGTTGCTTCTTTAGCTCAATGGGAAGTTAGTTTAAAAACTATTAAAAAATTCAACCGCACAGACAGACTAATAAACGTTTTAAAAATGGTAAAAAAGTAACTCCCAAAAAATAAACATATACATTTTTCCGGAGTGCCATATCTCACGCGGATACTTATCGCAGTTGCAGTTGGAATTTGTGATGACGCAGCAGCTTGGCGATGGTGGTGGTTGACGGACTCGCACAGCGAGGCGAACTTTCCTGCAGCATTCGGCTGCACAACAAAATTAGTCTTCTCTTGCGACTTAGACTCGACGGTTCAGCCGTTGTAGCTCGGAGCAGCGCGGATACACTTGGTGTGTTTGGAATCTATAAAAAGCATTTGTTAGCCTGTGGTTATGTGGGCACCGTGGCTCGGTGGATAAGAGCATGGACTTCTGAGCAGGGGGTTCGTGGTTCGAATCCCAGTAACACCAGAAGTATTTTTCACGGTGTTATTAATCCGACCACCCCCCTTAACTCCGGAAGACCAATCCCCGATAAACATAAAATATTTTCCTAAATAAATAAGGCATCACGCGTTCGAAATAAATATCACAAAGCTTACTAATATATGCATTTATAAAAATTGTGTCTCTCTCAACCTCAATGTAAAATAATTAAATCGCATGAACTTAAATTGGTGATTGCCAATCCTTACTGGGTTTGACCATAATAGGAATGCCTTCTATGGAAATGATATTTATCGTTTTTGTAGTACAAATACTTTAATTGTCGAATTAATGAATCAGCTTCCGCTTCTCGTCCCTTTACTCAATCATCAATCATCATCATTATCATTATCCTGTTTCCAATATCTTAAAATTGTTTGCAAGTATTTGCTTTGCGAATTTCTCCGCATACTGCCCGTACCTTGTCGCATAGTTGCCCTTAAATGCGCCGTCGTAAATAGAGGTTAGTTTCTTTTCCCAGCTTTGGTTTGAATTGAATCCATATGTATATAGCACGTAATTCAAAGCTTACGCTCTACCAGCCAGGATCCACTGGTCTGCGTTTTAGTGTATTTACAAACTTCGATTGCTTCTTTTAATGGTTTTTTGATTTTGAGGTAGTTATTATGATTCTCCGGCGACAAACATGACTGCATAAGCGGAACATATTTTAATCTAAATCTAATGATTTCGTCTTTTTCAGAAGTTGCGAGCTGTTTGGATATCGTACTCCTATTATCAAAAATTAATGTGTTTAATTCGGAGTCAAACTATATAGATAGTTTTTCATATAAATTCGTTTCCGACAGTGGCACATTTCAATTGCTCTGAAGCTCCAAAAAGTTTTTAGGATTCAAAACTAAAGCCATTTTATAGTTATAGCGCTCACCGTAAGGCGGTGATAAAGCGACATGAAGCCGAAGTAAATAAAAATGTTCCTACAGCTGCGTTGCTTTGGCAAAGCCGGCTTGGCTTTACAAAGCAACAGCTTTTGGCTTTACCGCCTTACGGTGAGCACTAGTACTATAAAATGGCTTTAGTTTCCTTAATCCTGAACATTTTTATTTACTTCGGCTTCATGTCGCTTTATCACCGACTTACGGTGAGCGCAATAACTACTTTATAATCATAAAAAATTAACCTGAATACAAATCCACTAATTTTACGTAGTACTTATCACTGACAATCACTTTAATATGGCCGGGTCATTTTTATTACTTTCCGCGTGAGGCGCTTATGCTACATTAACAATCGTCAATTTCGTTTTTCAGGTCGTGCGTTGGAGAGAAAATATCATAAAGTCGATACAACGATTATTAACGCGCGAGCTACCTAAAGGGCCCAACCTATATAATCCGTTGCGTACGTTGGGGCTACGTATGCAACTGACATATCGAGGAAATACAGGCGTTCTTATGGGAAGTGTCAAATCGAAAAAGCATTTGACGGAAGCGACGCAAAAAGTTGACCAACTTTGAACTTTTCTCTTCGGGAATTGCTTTGACAGTTATCTCTCACAGCATTTTGAATTTTACTTTGGCGTTTGTTTTTGTTTGCGTGTGCGACGACAACGTATTCATTGGGTCACCGCTTTGTGTTACATTCGGCAACGTCAACGAACTCGTTGATGAAAATGACGCAGTGGGCTGGGCCCTTAATGCGACATTGTGATTTGGGTTTTAGTATGTTTATAGTTGGGCTTTTTCTAGGGAGATAGTTATGGTTTGGTTTTCTTAAACTCTTTCTATAATTTTAATAAATTTCGACGACGTACATGTCGCGCATCATGTTAGTAATAATAAAGATAGGTGCAGCGAACGTCGGTCGTTAAATAGTTCAATGGCAACTAACCTACAATATTTTGTCCACCATAATGTACGAACATCATGGGATCGATGATGTTAGCATTTCGAGTTTCGAATGACGTTACTTTTGTCGCAATTACGACTAAAATCCATTTTCAAGGGGGAGATTTCGCTCACTCTCTGTAAGATTCAAGGATTTATGAAAATGGACACAATAAACGTACGTCATTTTTCGCTGCTTTTATTTTATCAAAAAAATTAACATTGCTTGATTATTAGGCAACTCAAACAATTTCTGTGATGTTTTATAACAGGTTAACGAAAATTGATACAAATACTTTTAGTTTCTTGTGTAAAAAGTTTAAAATCTATTAAAAATTCAACCCGCACAGACTAATAAACGTTTTAAAAATGGTAAAAAAAGTAACTCCCAAAAAATAAACATATACATTTTTTCCCCATTTCGGGACTTATTTCATTTATTTCAAGTGATTCGTATGAAATTCAGTATGTAGGACTAAGATGCGACTTGTTCCTATGGAAATTCTGTGATCTGGCCAATAGGGTCTGGAATTTTGTTGACAAAGCAATTTCTCAAGAGATTATTATGAAATTCGGTATGTAGGACTAAGATGCGACTGTAAGACTTGTTCCTATGGAAATTTTGTTATCTGTCCAATAGGGCCTGAAATTTTGTGGACCAAGCAATTTTTAGTATTATAGAAGTAAATTTATTTAATAATAATAAATAAAAATAATTTTTACATCACTATCTGTATCAGTCCTCGCTCTATCAAAGTACATAAATTGATACAGTGCTTTGTGTTAGAGAAAAAAAATACTACAAACGTTACAAAAAAGAGGCTTGTCTTTTCTTTAATTCTGCAATTTACTAAGAGCAAAGAGTATAGAGATATCAAAGGAAAGAAGTAGAACAAAAATTTTATTTAATCGTATTGCTTAATTATATAGTTCGTAATTAATAAATCGTATTTAAAATATAATATTAATATTTTTCCCAATACTGCAAACATTGTGCAGTAGTAGTGATAGTATAGACATTTTTTTTGTCAAAGCCCTCATTCATCATCAATCATCATTAACCAGTTCGTGAGCAGCTCATAAAATTTTAAATTTTTTAATTTTCTACGCCTTTTTACTTCTCGTTCAACCAAATCCTATATTCAATTTAAAAAAAAAACAGTACTACTAGATCATTCTATTTAGAAGTTGTAAGCTACATTGTTTTGGCTTGTCTTTTCTTTTATAATTTCTACAATACCAAATGTCAATAACATTCAAGTTACATACCATGAGCGAGCAGAACGAAATAAACATGTGCAGTAATGATACAGTGAGAGTATAGTCTCAGTTGGTTGGTTCTCTCCTCATTTCACTTTGACTACATTACTAATTGAATTGAAATAAAAGGTTTAAGCTAAGAAATTATTATTATTATTATTTTATTTTTTTTATTTTATAGTTCTAGCCTATGATAAGAGTTTTCAAATAATGCAAAAAAATCTTTATAAAATTGAGTACCCAAATTTTCCTTTAATTGCGATAGGCTTATTGTACAACATAGTACTAGCCTTTTATCGCTTATGACCAACCAAAAATTTATACAATTTGGTATATTTTTCAATAATTGCGATAAGTCCCGTTAGGCTTGATCTTATTGTCCAACATAGTACTAGCTTTTTACAGCTTATGACACAAGCTTTCCAATGGTGGTAATATGTGCTCAGAAAATTCAAATCTTGCCCCACTATCAAACCAAAAACCTCCTCCTCCTCCTTCCTTCTTTAAATGCGATAAGTCCCGTTAGGCTTGCTCTTATTATCCAACATAGTACCAGCATTTTATAGCGTATTTCACGAGCTTTCCAATGAATGTAACATGTGTTCATAAAATTGAACGAAAGCTCACTCTGTCAGAACAGGGTCAGTAAAATTCAAGGATTTATGAAAATCGACACAATAAACCTGTTTTCCCCGATTCTATTTTAGCTAGAAAAATTAACATTGCTTATTTGCTTAACTCAAAACATTTTATTAATAAATTATAACAAATAAAGTAAACTTTTAGTTTCATTTTACATAAATTTACACACAACAAAATGAAATTTAAATAATTCTTAATCTAAATATTCATATTCTGAAATATAAAAGTTAGCAACAAATGTAGAATATAAAATAAATCACAAATAGTTGTACACAAATATTGAGAACATGTGGACGGATGATTTATATTTATTACTATATATTTGACATTTGTAATAAATAAAAAAATGATACGATCCAAAAATAGTAATATTTGAATTTAGTAATCACATTTTTCTTTAGTTGCGATAATTCCCGTTACTCTTGCTGTTGTCCAACATACTACTAGTCTTTTAAAGTTGCCCATATTCACGAGCTTCCAATGATATTAATATCTGATCATATAAATCAAATCTTGTTCCACTATCAAACCAAAAACCTCCAACAATTTATAAAATTTAGTACAAAAAAAATAAAATTAAGTCCCGTTAAGCTTGTCTAATTGTTCAACATAGTACTAGCCTTTTATAGGCTATGATGACGCAATTTTTCAAAAAAAATTTGTGGGTCTGAAAAGGCCAATCAAATTTTTTTAGAAATCCATTTTCAAGAAGTGAGATTTCGTTCACTCTCTGTAAGATTCAAGGATTTATGAAAATCGACACAATAAACGTACGACATTTTTCGCTGCTTTTATTTTATCAAAAAAATTAACATTGCTTGATTATTAGGCAACTCAAACAATTTCTGTGATGTTTTACAACAAGTTAACGAAAATTAATACAAATACTTTCAGTTTCATTTTATCTAAATTTACAACACAACAAAATTTTAATTAATTCTTAATCTAAATATGCAAATTCTGAAATATAGCAGTAAAAATCTGTAAACACAAAAAAAAATATAATTAAGCTCTGAAAACATAACAGATTAACGCCTCTTTTAAGGTCATTTAACGGTAGTTATATTACAATCCATAACATTCTTATATATAATATTCTTAAAACTACTTCATAAATAACATACCCTTTATTGACTTAGGCATATGTGTATGTATGTATATAATTTTACCATTATTTCCAGTTTAAAGAATAATTCCAGGGACTGCTTCGCTATTACAGCCCTTCTGTAAGAAGTATAAAGTTTCGTCAGGGAATTCCACAAAATAGACATGCCAAAATTTGTTTTCGATTCAGAACATAAGCTTCTATTGCTTCTTTAGCTCAATGGGAAGTTAGTTTAAAATCTATTAAAAAATTCAACCGCACAGACAGACTAATAAACGTTTTAAAAATGGTAAAAAAAGTAACTCCCAAAAAATAAACATATACATTTTTTCCGGAGTGCCATATCTCACGCGGATACTTATCGCAGTTGCAGTTGGAATTTGTGATGACGCAGCAGCTTGGCGATGGTGGTGGTTGACGGACTCGCACGGCGAGGCGAACTTTCCTGCAGCATTCGGCTGCATAACAAAATTAGTCTTCTCTTGCGACTTAGACCCGACGGTTAAGCCGTTGTAGCTCGGAGCAGCGCGGATACACTTGGTGTGTTTGGAATCTATAAAAAGCATTTGTTAGCCTTTGTTATGTGGGCGCCGTGGCTCGGTGGATAAGAGCATGGACTTCTGAGCAGGGGGTTCGTGGTTCGAATCCCAGCAACACCAGAAGTATTTTTCACGGTGTTATTAAACCCCCCTTAACTCCGGAAGACCAATCCCCGATAAACATAAAATATTTTCCTAAATAAATAAGGCATCACGCGTTCGAAATAAATATCACAAAGCTTACTAATATATGCATTTATAAAAATTGTGTCTCTCTCAACCTCAATTGTTATTTTTTTTTTTTGAAAAAATAATTAAATCGCATGAACTTAAATTGGTGATTGCCAATCCTTACTGGGTTTGACCATAATAGGAATGCCTTTTATGGAAATGATATTTATCGTTTTTGTAGTACAAATACTTTAATTGTCGAATTAATGAATCAGCTTCCGCTTCTCGTCCCTTTACACAATCATCAATCATCATCATTATCATTATCCTGTTTCCAATATCTTGTCGCATAGTTGCCCTTAAATGCGCCGTCGTAAATAGAGGTTAGTTTTTTTTCCCAGCTTTGGTTTGAATTGAATCCATATGTATATAGCACGTAATTCAAAGCTTACGCTCTACCAGCCAGGATCCACTGGTCTGCGTTTTAGTGTATTTACAAACTTCGATTGCTTCTTTTAATGGTTTTTTTGATTTTGAGGTACATAGTTATTATGATTCTCCGGCGACAAACATGACTGCATAAGCGGAACATATTTTAATCTAAATCTAATGGTTTCGTCTTTTTCAGAAGTTGCGAGCTGTTTGGATATCGTACTCCTATTATCAAAAATTAATTTGTTTAATTCGGAATCAAACTAGATCGTTTTTCATATAAATTCGTTTCCGACAGTGGCACATTTCAATTGCTCTGAAGCTCCAAAAAGTTTTTAGAATTCAAAACTAAAGCCATTTTATAGTTATAGCGCTCACCGTAAGGCGGTGATAAAGCGACATGAAGCCGAAGTAAATAAAAATGTTCCTACAGCTGCGTTGCTTTGGCAAAGCCGGCTTGACTTTACAAAGTAACAGCTTTTGGCTTTACCGCCTTACGGTGAGCACCAGTACTATAAAATGACTTTAGTTTCCTTAATCCTGAACATTTTTACTTACTTCGGCTTCATGTTGCTTTATCACCGACTTGGTGAGCGCTATAACTATAAAATGGCTTTAGTTTTAAATCCTAAAAACTTTTTGGATTTATTTTCGGCTTTATGCTTATGCGATTGTTGTTGTAAGCCAAGCTGGATTAGCTAAAGCAATACAGCTATTGTATTGTGGCATCATCATCATCATATTTGGCTCTACAACCGGGGTCCGGTCCTGGCCTCCCGTGGGTTCCGTAATAATAACTAGTTATTAATAAATACGTATATTTCTTGCAATAATTATGACGTTTTCAGTTTAATAAAACTACTTTATAATCATAAAAAATTAACCTGAATACAAATCCTCTAATTTTACATAGTATTTATCACTGACCATCACTTTAATATGGCCGGGTCATTTTTTTTAGTTTCCGCTTGAGGCGCTTATCCTACATTAACAATCGTCAATTTCGTTTTTCAGCTCGTGCGTTGGAGAGAAAATATCATAAAGTCGATACAACGCTTATTAACGCGCGAGCTACCTAAAGGGCCCAACCTATATAATCCTTTGCGTACGTTGGGGCTACGTATGCAACTGACAGATCGAGGAAATACAGGCGTTCTTATGGGAAGTGTCAAATCGAAAAAGCATTTGACGGAAGCGACGCAAAAAGTTGACCAACTTTGAACTTTTCTCTTCGGGAATTGCTTTGACAGTTATCTCTCACAGCATTTTGAATTTTACTTTGGCGTTTGTTTTTGTTTGCGTGTGCGACGACAACGTATTCATTGGGTCACCGCTTTGTGTTACATTCGGCAACGTCAACGAACTCGTTGATGAAAATGACGCAGTGGGCTGGGCCCTTAATGCGACATTGTGATTTGGGTTTTAGTATGTTTATAGTTGGGCTTTTTCTAGGGAGATAGTTATGGTTTGGTTTTCTTAAACTCTTTCTATAATTTTAATAAATTTCGACGACGTACATGTCGCGCATCATGTTAGTAATAATAAAGATAGGTGCAGCGAACGTCGGTCGTTAAATAGTTCAATGGCAACTAACCTACAATATTTTGTCCACCATAATGTACGAACATCATGGGATCGATGATGTTAGCATTTCGAGTTTCGAATGACGTTACTTTTGTCGCAATTACGACTAAAATCCATTTTCAAGGGGGAGATTTCGCTCACTCTCTGTAAGATTCAAGGATTTATGAAAATGGACACAATAAACGTACGTCATTTTTCGCTGCTTTTATTTTATCAAAAAAATTAACATTGCTTGATTATTAGGCAACTCAAACAATTTCTGTGATGTTTTATAACAGGTTAACGAAAATTGATACAAATACTTTTAGTTTCTTGTGTAAAAAGTTTAAAATCTATTAAAAATTCAACCCGCACAGACTAATAAACGTTTTAAAAATGGTAAAAAAAGTAACTCCCAAAAAATAAACATATACATTTTTTCCCCATTTCGGGACTTATTTCATTTATTTCAAGTGATTCGTATGAAATTCAGTATGTAGGACTAAGATGCGACTTGTTCCTATGGAAATTCTGTGATCTGGCCAATAGGGTCTGGAATTTTGTTGACAAAGCAATTTCTCAAGAGATTATTATGAAATTCGGTATGTAGGACTAAGATGCGACTGTAAGACTTGTTCCTATGGAAATTTTGTTATCTGTCCAATAGGGTCTGAAATTTTGTGGACCAAGCAATTTTTAGTATTATAGAAGTAAATTTATTTAATAATAATAAATAAAAATAATTTTTACATCACTATCTGTATCAGTCCTCGCTCTATCAAAGTACATAAATTGATACAGTGCTTTGTGTTAGAGAAAAAAAATACTACAAACGTTACAAAAAAGAGGCTTGTCTTTTCTTTAATTCTGCAATTTACTAAGAGCAAAGAGTATAGAGATATCAAAGGAAAGAAGTAGAACAAAAATTTTATTTAATCGTATTGCTTAATTATATAGTTCGTAATTAATAAATCGTATTTAAAATATAATATTAATATTTTTCCCAATACTGCAAACATTGTGCAGTAGTAGTGATAGTATAGACATTTTTTTTGTCAAAGCCCTCATTCATCATCAATCATCATTAACCAGTTCGTGAGCAGCTCATAAAATTTTAAATTTTTTAATTTTCTACGCCTTTTTACTTCTCGTTCAACCAAATCCTATATTCAATTTAAAAAAAAAACAGTACTACTAGATCATTCTATTTAGAAGTTGTAAGCTACATTGTTTTGGCTTGTCTTTTCTTTTATAATTTCTACAATACCAAATGTCAATAACATTCAAGTTACATACCATGAGCGAGCAGAACGAAATAAACATGTGCAGTAATGATACAGTGAGAGTATAGTCTCAGTTGGTTGGTTCTCTCCTCATTTCACTTTGACTACATTACTAATTGAATTGAAATAAAAGGTTTAAGCTAAGAAATTATTATTATTATTATTTTATTTTTTTTATTTTATAGTTCTAGCCTATGATAAGAGTTTTCAAATAATGCAAAAAAATCTTTATAAAATTGAGTACCCAAATTTTCCTTTAATTGCGATAGGCTTATTGTACAACATAGTACTAGCCTTTTATCGCTTATGACCAACCAAAAATTTATACAATTTGGTATATTTTTCAATAATTGCGATAAGTCCCGTTAGGCTTGATCTTATTGTCCAACATAGTACTAGCTTTTTACAGCTTATGACACAAGCTTTCCAATGGTGGTAATATGTGCTCAGAAAATTCAAATCTTGCCCCACTATCAAACCAAAAACCTCCTCCTCCTCCTTCCTTCTTTAAATGCGATAAGTCCCGTTAGGCTTGCTCTTACTATCCAACATAGTACCAGCATTTTATAGCGTATTTCACGAGCTTTCCAATGAATGTAACATGTGTTCATAAAATTGAACGAAAGCTCACTCTGTCAGAACAGGGTCAGTAAAATTCAAGGATTTATGAAAATCGACACAATAAACCTGTTTTCCCCGATTCTATTTTAGCTAGAAAAATTAACATTGCTTATTTGCTTAACTCAAAACATTTTATTAATAAATTATAACAAATAAAGTAAACTTTTAGTTTCATTTTACATAAATTTACACACAACAAAATGAAATTTAAATAATTCTTAATCTAAATATTCATATTCTGAAATATAAAAGTTAGCAACAAATGTAGAATATAAAATAAATCACAAATAGTTGTACACAAATATTGAGAACATGTGGACGGATGATTTATATTTATTACTATATATTTGACATTTGTAATAAATAAAAAAATGATACGATCCAAAAATAGTAATATTTGAATTTAGTAATCACATTTTTCTTTAGTTGCGATAATTCCCGTTACTCTTGCTGTTGTCCAACATACTACTAGTCTTTTAAAGTTGCCCATATTCACGAGCTTCCAATGATATTAATATCTGATCATATAAATCAAATCTTGTTCCACTATCAAACCAAAAACCTCCAACAATTTATAAAATTTAGTACAAAAAAAATAAAATTAAGTCCCGTTAAGCTTGTCTAATTGTTCAACATAGTACTAGCCTTTTATAGGCTATGATGACGCAATTTTTCAAAAAAATTTGTGGGTCTGAAAAGGCCAATAAAATTTTTTTAGAAATCCATTTTCAAGAAGTGAGATTTCGTTCACTCTCTGTAAGATTCAAGGATTTATGAAAATCGACACCATAAACGTACGTCATTTTTCGCTGCTTTTATTTTATCAAAAAAATTAACATTGCTTGGTTATTAGGCAACTCAAACAATTTCTGTGATGTTTTACAACAAGTTAACGAAAATTAATACAAATACTTTCAGTTTCATTTTATCTAAATTTACAACACAACAAAATTTTAATTAATTCTTAATCTAAATATGCAAATTCTGAAATATAGCAGTAAAAATCTGTAAACACAAAAAAAAATATAATTAAGCTCTGAAAACATAACAGATTAACGCCTCTTTTAAGGTCATTTAACGGTAGTTATATTACAATCCATAACATTCTTATATATAATATTCTTAAAACTACTTCATAAATAACATACCCTTTATTGACTTAGGCATATGTGTATGTATGTATATAATTCTACCATTATTTCCAGTTTAAAGAATAATTCCAGGGACTGCTTCGCTATTACAGCCCTTCTGTAAGAAGTATAAAGTTTCGTCAGGGAATTCCACAAAATAGACATGCCAAAATTTGTTTTCGATTCAGAACATAAGCTTCTATTGCTTCTTTAGCTCAATGGGAAGTTAGTTTAAAATCTATTAAAAAATTCAACCGCACAGACAGACTAATAAACGTTTTAAAAATGGTAAAAAAAGTAACTCCCAAAAAATAAACATATACATTTTTTCCGGAGTGCCATATCTCACGCGGATACTTATCGCAGTTGCAGTTGGAATTTGTGATGACGCAGCAGCTTGGCGATGGTGGTGGTTGACGGACTCGCACGGCGAGGCGAACTTTCCTGCAGCATTCGGCTGCATAACAAAATTAGTCTTCTCTTGCGACTTAGACCCGACGGTTAAGCCGTTGTAGCTCGGAGCAGCGCGGATACACTTGGTGTGTTTGGAATCTATAAAAAGCATTTGTTAGCCTTTGTTATGTGGGCGCCGTGGCTCGGTGGATAAGAGCATGGACTTCTGAGCAGGGGGTTCGTGGTTCGAATCCCAGCAACACCAGAAGTATTTTTCACGGTGTTATTAAACCCCCCTTAACTCCGGAAGACCAATCCCCAATAAACATAAAATATTTTCCTAAATAAATAAGGCATCACGCGTTCGAAATAAATATCACAAAGCTTACTAATATATGCATTTATAAAAATTGTGTCTCTCTCAACCTCAATTGTTATTTTTTTTTTTGAAAAAATAATTAAATCGCATGAACTTAAATTGGTGATTGCCAATCCTTACTGGGTTTGACCATAATAGGAATGCCTTTTATGGAAATGATATTTATCGTTTTTGTAGTACAAATACTTTAATTGTCGAATTAATGAATCAGCTTCCGCTTCTCGTCCCTTTACACAATCATCAATCATCATCATTATCATTATCCTGTTTCCAATATCTTGTCGCATAGTTGCCCTTAAATGCGCCGTCGTAAATAGAGGTTAGTTTTTTTTCCCAGCTTTGGTTTGAATTGAATCCATATGTATATAGCACGTAATTCAAAGCTTACGCTCTACCAGCCAGGATCCACTGGTCTGCGTTTTAGTGTATTTACAAACTTCGATTGCTTCTTTTAATGGTTTTTTTGATTTTGAGGTACATAGTTATTATGATTCTCCGGCGACAAACATGACTGCATAAGCGGAACATATTTTAATCTAAATCTAATGGTTTCGTCTTTTTCAGAAGTTGCGAGCTGTTTGGATATCGTACTCCTATTATCAAAAATTAATTTGTTTAATTCGGAATCAAACTAGATCGTTTTTCATATAAATTCGTTTCTGACAGTGGCACATTTCAATTGCTCTGAAGCTCCAAAAAGTTTTTAGAATTCAAAACTAAAGCCATTTTATAGTTATAGCGCTCACCGTAAGGCGGTGATAAAGCGACATGAAGCCGAAGTAAATAAAAATGTTCCTACAGCTGCGTTGCTTTGGCAAAGCCGGCTTGACTTTACAAAGTAACAGCTTTTGGCTTTATGCCTTACGGTGAGCACCAGTACTATAAAATGGCTTTAGTTTCCTTAATCCTGAACATTTTTACTTACTTCGGCTTCATGTTGCTTTATCACCGACTTGGTGAGCGCTATAACTATAAAATGGCTTTAGTTTTAAATCCTAAAAACTTTTTGGATTTATTTTCGGCTTTATGCTTATGCGATTGTTGTTGTAAGCCAAGCTGGATTAGCTAAAGCAATACAGCTATTGTATTGTGGCATCATCATCATCATATTTGGCTCTACAACCGGGGTCCGGTCCTGGCCTCCCGTGGGTTCCGTAATAATAACTAGTTATTAATAAATACGTATATTTCTTGCAATAATTATGACGTTTTCAGTTTAATAAAACTACTTTATAATCATAAAAAATTAACCTGAATACAAATCCTCTAATTTTACATAGTATTTATCACTGACCATCACTTTAATATGGCCGGGTCATTTTTTTTAGTTTCCGCTTGAGGCGCTTATCCTACATTAACAATCGTCAATTTCGTTTTTCAGCTCGTGCGTTGGAGAGAAAATATCATAAAGTCGATACAACGCTTATTAACGCGCGAGCTACCTAAAGGGCCCAACCTATATAATCCTTTGCGTACGTTGGGGCTACGTATGCAACTGACAGATCGAGGAAATACAGGCGTTCTTATGGGAAGTGTCAAATCGAAAAAGCATTTGACGGAAGCGACGCAAAAAGTTGACCAACTTTGAACTTTTCTCTTCGGGAATTGCTTTGACAGTTATCTCTCACAGCATTTTGAATTTTACTTTGGCGTTTGTTTTTGTTTGCGTGTGCGACGACAACGTATTCATTGGGTCACCGCTTTGTGTTACATTCGGCAACGTCAACGAACTCGTTGATGAAAATGACGCAGTGGGCTGGGCCCTTAATGCGACATTGTGATTTGGGTTTTAGTATGTTTATAGTTGGGCTTTTTCTAGGGAGATAGTTATGGTTTGGTTTTCTTAAACTCTTTCTATAATTTTAATAAATTTCGACAACGTACATGTCGCGCATCATGTTAGTAATAATAAAGATAGGTGCAGCGAACGTCGGTCGTTAAATAGTTCAATGGCAACTAACCTACAATATTTTGTCCACCATAATGTACGAACATCATGGGATCGATGATGTTAGCATTTCGAGTTTCGAATGACGTTACTTTTGTCGCAATTACGACTAAAATCCATTTTCAAGGGGGAGATTTCGCTCACTCTCTGTAAGATTCAAGGATTTATGAAAATGGACACAATAAATGTACGTCATTTTTCGCTGCTTTTATTTTATCAAAAAAATTAACATTGCTTGATTATTAGGCAACTCAAACAATTTCTGTGATGTTTTATAACAGGTTAACGAAAATTGATACAAATACTTTTAGTTTCTTGTGTAAAAAGTTTAAAATCTATTAAAAATTCAACCCGCACAGACTAATAAACGTTTTAAAAATGGTAAAAAAAGTAACTCCCAAAAAATAAACATATACATTTTTTCCCCATTTCGGGACTTATTTCATTTATTTCAAGTGATTCGTATGAAATTCAGTATGTAGGACTAAGATGCGACTTGTTCCTATGGAAATTCTGTGATCTGGCCAATAGGGTCTGGAATTTTGTTGACAAAGCAATTTCTCAAGAGATTATTATGAAATTCGGTATGTAGGACTAAGATGCGACTGTAAGACTTGTTCCTATGGAAATTTTGTTATCTGTCCAATAGGGTCTGAAATTTTGTGGACCAAGCAATTTTTAGTATTATAGAAGTAAATTTATTTAATAATAATAAATAAAAATAATTTTTACATCACTATCTGTATCAGTCCTCGCTCTATCAAAGTACATAAATTGATACAGTGCTTTGTGTTAGAGAAAAAAAATACTACAAACGTTACAAAAAAGAGGCTTGTCTTTTCTTTAATTCTGCAATTTACTAAGAGCAAAGAGTATAGAGATATCAAAGGAAAGAAGTAGAACAAAAATTTTATTTAATCGTATTGCTTAATTATATAGTTCGTAATTAATAAATCGTATTTAAAATATAATATTAATATTTTTCCCAATACTGCAAACATTGTGCAGTAGTAGTGATAGTATAGACATTTTTTTTGTCAAAGCCCTCATTCATCATCAATCATCATTAACCAGTTCGTGAGCAGCTCATAAAATTTTAAATTTTTTAATTTTCTACGCCTTTTTACTTCTCGTTCAACCAAATCCTATATTCAATTTAAAAAAAAAACAGTACTACTAGATCATTCTATTTAGAAGTTGTAAGCTACATTGTTTTGGCTTGTCTTTTCTTTTATAATTTCTACAATACCAAATGTCAATAACATTCAAGTTACATACCATGAGCGAGCAGAACAAAATAAACATGTGCAGTAATGATACAGTGAGAGTATAGTCTCAGTTGGTTGGTTCTCTCCTCATTTCACTTTGACTACATTACTAATTGAATTGAAATAAAAGGTTTAAGCTAAGAAATTATTATTATTATTATTTTATTTTTTTTATTTTATAGTTCTAGCCTATGATAAGAGTTTTCAAATAATGCAAAAAAATATTTATAAAATTGAGTACCCAAATTTTCCTTTAATTGCGATAGGCTTGTTGTACAACATAGTACTAGCCTTTTATCGCTTATGACCAACCAAAAATTTATACAATTTGGTATATTTTTCAATAATTACGATAAGTCCCGTTAGGCTTGATCTTATTGTCCAACATAGTACTAGCTTTTTACAGCTTATGACACAAGCTTTCCAATGGTGGTAATATGTGCTCAGAAAATTCAAATCTTGCCCACTATCAAACCAAAAACCTCCTCCTCCTCCTTCCTTCTTTAAATGCGATAAGTCCCGTTAGGCTTGCTCTTATTATCCAACATAGTACCAGCATTTTATAGCTTATTTCACGAGCTTTCCAATGAATGTAACATGTGTTCATAAAATTGAGCGAAAGCTCACTCTGTCAGAACAGGGTCAGTAAAATTCAAGGATTTATGAAAATCGACACAATAAACCTGTTTTCCCCGATTCTATTTTAGCTAGAAAAATTAACATTGCTTATTTACTTAACTAAAAACATTTTTTTTAATAAATTATAACAAATAAAGTAAACTTTTAGTTTCATTTTACATAAATTTACACACAACAAAATTAAATTTAAATAATTCTTAATCTAAATATTCATATTCTGAAATATAACAGTTAGCAACAAATGTAGAATATAAAATAAATCACAAATAGTTGTACACAAACATTGAGAACGTGTGGACGGATGATTTATATTTATTACTATTTATTTGACATTTGTAATAAATAAAAAAATGATACGAGCCAAAAATAGTAATATTTGAATTTAGTAACCACATTTTTCTTTAGTTGCGATAATTCCCGTTACTCTTGCTTTTGTCCAACATACTACTAGACTTTTAAAGTTGCCCATATTCACAAGCTTCCAATGATATTAATATCTGATCATATAAATCAAATCTTGTTCCACTATGAAACCAAAAACCTCCAACAATTTATAAAATTTAGTACAAAAAAAGAAAATTAAGTCCCGTTAGGCTTGTCTAATTGTTCAACATAGTACTAGCCTTTTATAGGCTATGATGACGCAACTTTTCAAAAAAAATTTGTGGGTCTGAAAAGGCCAATCAAATTTTTTTAGAAATCCATTTTCAAGAAGTGAGATTTCGCTCACTCTCTGTAGGATTCAAGGATTTATGAAAATCGACACAATAAACGTACGTCATTTTTCGCTGCTTTTATTTTATCAAAAAAATTAACATTGCTTGATTATTAGGCAACTCAAACAATTTCTGTGATGTTTTACAACAAGTTAACGAAAATTAATACAAATACTTTTAGTTTCATTTTATCTAAATTTACAACACAACAAAATTTTAATTAATTCTTAATCTAAATATGCAAATTCTGAAATATAGCAGTAAAAATCTGTAAACACAAAAAAAAATATAATTAAGCTCTGAAAACATAACAGATTAACGCCTCTTTTAAGGTCATTTAACGGTAGTTATATTACAATCCATAACATTCTTATATATAATATTCTTAAAACTACTTCATAAATAACATACCCTTTATTGACATAGGCATATGTGTATGTATGTATATAATTCTACCATTATTTCCAGTTTAAAGAATAATTCCAGGGATTGCTTCGCTATTACAGCCCTTCTGTAAGAAGTATAAAGTTTCGTAGGGAATTCCACAAAATAGACATGCCAAAATTTGTTTTCGATTCAGAACATAAGCTTCTGTTGCTTCTGTTGCTTCTTTAGCTCAATGGGAAGTTAGTTTAAAAACTATTAAAAAATTCAACCGCACAGACAGACTAATAAACGTTTTAAAAATGGTAAAAAAAGTAACTCCCAAAAAATAAACATATACATTTTTTCCGGAGTGCCTGTCTCACGCGGATACTTATCGCAGTTGCAGTTGGAATTTGTGATGACGCAGCAGCTTGGCGATGGTGGTGGTTGACGGACTCGCACGGCGAGGCGAACTTTCCTGCAGCATTCGGCTGCACAACAAAATTAGTCTTCTCTTGCGACTTAGACTCGACGGTTCAGCCGTTGTAGCTCGGAGCAGCGCGGATACACTTGGTGTGTTTGGAATCTATAAAAAGCATTCGTTAGCCTTTGTTATGTGGGCACCGTGGCTCGGTGGATAAGAGCATGGACTTCTGAGCAGGGGGTTCGTGGTTCGAATCCCAGTAACACCAGAAGTATTTTTCACGGTGTTATTAATCCGACCACCCCCCTTAACTCCGGAAGTCCAATCCCCGATAAACATAAAATATTTTCCTAAATAAATAAGGCATCACGCGTTCACCTGTTTTCCCCGATTCTATTTTAGCTAGAAAAATTAACATTGCTTATTTACTTAACTCAAAACATTTTTTTTTAATAAATTATAACAAATAAAGTAAACTTTTAGTTTCATTTTACATAAATTTACACACAACAAAATTAAATTTAAATAATTCTTAATCTAAATATTCATATTCTGAAATATAACAGTTAGCAACAAATGTAGAATATAAAATAAATCACAAATAGTTGTACACAAATATTGAGAACGTGTGGACGGATGATTTATATTTATTACTATTTATTTGACATTTGTAATAAATAAAAAAATGATACGAGCCAAAAATAGTAATATTTGAATTTAGTAACCACATTTTTCTTTAGTTGCGATAATTCCCGTTACTCTTGCTTTTGTCCAACATACTACTAGACTTTTAAAGTTGCCCATATTCACAAGCTTCCAATGATATTAATATCTGATCATATAAATCAAATCTTGTTCCACTATGAAACCAAAAACCTCCAACAATTTATAAAATTTAGTACAAAAAAATAAAATTAAGTCCCGTTAGGCTTGTCTAATTGTTCAACATAGTACTAGCCTTTTATAGGCTATGATGACGCAACTTTTCAAAAAAAATTTGTGGGTCTGAAAAGGCCAATCAAATTTTTTTAGAAATCCATTTTCAAGAAGTGAGATTTCGCTCACTCTCTGTAGGATTCAAGGATTTATGAAAATCGACACAATAAACGTACGTCATTTTTCGCTGCTTTTATTTTATCAAAAAAATTAACATTGCTTGATTATTAGGCAACTCAAACAATTTCTGTGATGTTTTACAACAAGTTAACGAAAATTAATACAAATACTTTTAGTTTCATTTTATCTAAATTTACAACACAACAAAATTTTAATTAATTCTTAATCTAAATATGCAAATTCTGAAATATAGCAGTAAAAATCTGTAAACACAAAAAAAATATAATTAAGCTCTGAAAACATAACAGATTAACGCCTCTTTTAAGGTCATTTAACGGTAGTTATATTACAATCCATAACATTCTTATATATAATATTCTTAAAACTACTTCATAAATAACATACCCTTTATTGACATAGGCATATGTGTATGTATGTATATAATTCTACCATTATTTCCAGTTTAAAGAATAATTCCAGGGATTGCTTCGCTATTACAGCCCTTCTGTAAGAAGTATAAAGTTTCGTAGGGAATTCCACAAAATAGACATGCCAAAATTTGTTTTCGATTCAGAACATAAGCTTCTGTTGCTTCTGTTGCTTCTTTAGCTCAATGGGAAGTTAGTTTAAAAACTATTAAAAAATTCAACCGCACAGACAGACTAATAAACGTTTTAAAAATGGTAAAAAAAGTAACTCCCAAAAAATAAACATATACATTTTTTCCGGAGTGCCTGTCTCACGCGGATACTTATCGCAGTTGCAGTTGGAATTTGTGATGACGCAGCAGCTTGGCGATAGTGGTGGTTGACGGACTCGCACGGCGAGGCGAACTTTCCTGCAGCATTCGGCTGCACAACAAAATTAGTCTTCTCTTGCGACTTAGACTCGACGGTTCAGCCGTTGAAGCTCGGAGCAGCGCGGATACACTTGGTGTGTTTGGAATCTATAAAAAGCATTCGTTAGCCTTTGTTATGTGGGCACCGTGGCTCGGTGGATAAGAGCATGGACTTCTGAGCAGGGGGTTCGTGGTTCGAATCCCAGTAACACCAGAAGTATTTTTCACGGTGTTATTAATCCGACCACCCCCCTTAACTCCGGAAGTCCAATCCCCGATAAACATAAAATATTTTCCTAAATAAATAAGGCATCACGCGTTCACCTGTTTTCCCCGATTCTATTTTAGCTAGAAAAATTAACATTGCTTATTTACTTAACTCAAAACATTTTTTTTTAATAAATTATAACAAATAAAGTAAACTTTTAGTTTCATTTTACATAAATTTACACACAACAAAATTAAATTTAAATAATTCTTAATCTAAATATTCATATTCTGAAATATAACAGTTAGCAACAAATGTAGAATATAAAATAAATCACAAATAGTTGTACACAAATATTGAGAACGTGTGGACGGATGATTTATATTTATTACTATTTATTTGACATTTGTAATAAATAAAAAAATGATACGAGCCAAAAATAGTAATATTTGAATTTAGTAACCACATTTTTCTTTAGTTGCGATAATTCCCGTTACTCTTGCTTTTGTCCAACATACTACTAGACTTTTAAAGTTGCCCATATTCACAAGCTTCCAATGATATTAATATCTGATCATATAAATCAAATCTTGTTCCACTATGAAACCAAAAACCTCCAACAATTTATAAAATTTAGTACAAAAAAATAAAATTAAGTCCCGTTAGGCTTGTCTAATTGTTCAACATAGTACTAGCCTTTTATAGGCTATGATGACGCAACTTTTCAAAAAAAATTTGTGGGTCTGAAAAGGCCAATCAAATTTTTTTAGAAATCCATTTTCAAGAAGTGAGATTTCGCTCACTCTCTGTAGGATTCAAGGATTTATGAAAATCGACACAATAAACGTACGTCATTTTTCGCTGCTTTTATTTTATCAAAAAAATTAACATTGCTTGATTATTAGGCAACTCAAACAATTTCTGTGATGTTTTACAACAAGTTAACGAAAATTAATACAAATACTTTTAGTTTCATTTTATCTAAATTTACAACACAACAAAATTTTAATTAATTCTTAATCTAAATATGCAAATTCTGAAATATAGCAGTAAAAATCTGTAAACACAAAAAAGATATAATTAAGCTCTGAAAACATAACAGATTAACGCCTCTTTTAAGGTCATTTAACGGTAGTTATATTACAATCCATAACATTCTTATATATAATATTCTTAAAACTACTTCATAAATAACATACCCTTTATTGACATAGGCATATGTGTATGTATGTATATAATTCTACCATTATTTCCAGTTTAAAGAATAATTCCAGGGATTGCTTCGCTATTACAGCCCTTCTGTAAGAAGTATAAAGTTTCGTCAGGGAATTCCACAAAATAGACATGCCAAAATTTGTTTTCGATTCAGAACATAAGCTTCTGTTGCTTCTGTTGCTTCTTTAGCTCAATGGGAAGTTAGTTTAAAAACTATTAAAAAATTCAACCGCACAGACAGACTAATAAACGTTTTTAAAATGGTAAAAAAAGTAACTCCCAAAAAATAAACATATACATTTTTTCCGGAGTGCCTGTCTCACGCGGATACTTATCGCAGTTGCAGTTGGAATTTGTGATGACGCAGCAGCTTGGCGATGGTGGTGGTTGACGGACTCGCACGGCGAGGCGAACTTTCCTGCAGCATTCGGCTGCACAACAAAATTAGTCTTCTCTTGCGACTTAGACTCGACGGTTCAGCCGTTGTAGCTCGGAGCAGCGCGGATACACTTGGTGTGTTTGGAATCTATAAAAAGCATTTGTTAGCCTTTGTTATGTGGGCACCGTGGCTCGGTGGATAAGAGCATGGACTTCTGAGCAGGGGGTTCGTGGTTCGAATCCCAGTAACACCAGAAGTATTTTTCACGGTGTTATTAATCCGACCACCCCCCTTAACTCCGGAAGTCCAATCCCCGATAAACATAAAATATTTTCCTAAATAAATAAGGCATCACGCGTTCGAAATAAATATCACAAAGCTTACTAATATATGCATTTATAAAAATTGTGTCTCTCTCAACCTCAATGTAAAATAATTAAATCGAATGAACTTAAATTGGTGATTTCCAATCCTTACTGGGTTTGACCATAATAGGCCTTTTATGGAAATGATATTTATCGTTTTGGTAGTACAAATACTTTAATTGCCGAATTAATGAATCAGCTTCCGCTTCTCGTCCCTTTACTCAATCATAAATCATCATCATTATCATTATCCTGTTTCCAATATCTTAAAATTGTTTGCAAGTATTTGCTTTGCGAATTTCTCCGCATACTGCCCGTACCTTGTCGCATAGTTGCCCTTAAATGCGCCGTCGTAAATAGAGGTTAGTTTTTTTTTCCCAGCGTTGGTTTGAATTGAATCCATATGTATATAGCACGTAATTCAAAGCTTACGCTCTACCAGCTAGGATCCACTGGTCTGCGTTTTAGTGCATTTACAAACTTCGATTGCTTCTTTTAATGGTTTTTTTGATTTTGAGGTAGTTATTATGATTCTCGGCGACAAACATGACTGCATAAGCGGAACATATTTTAATCTAAATCTAATGATTTCGTCTTTTTCAGAAGTTGCGAGCTGTTTGGATATCGTACTCCTTTTATCAAAAATTAATTTGTTTAATTCGGAATCAAACTAGATCGTTTTTCATATAAATTCGTTTCCGACAGTGGCACATTTCAATTGCTCTGAAGCTCCAAAAAGTTTTTAGGATTCAAAACTAAAGCCATTTTATAGTTATAGCGCTCACCGTAAGGCGGTGATAAAGCGACATGAAGCCGAAGTAAATAAAAATGTTCCTACAGCTGCGTTGCTTTGGCAAAGCCGGCTTGGCTTTACAAAGCAACAGCTTTTGGCTTTATTGCCTTACGGTGAGCACTAGTACTATAAAATGGCTTTAGTTTCCTTAATCCTGAACATTTTTATTTACTTCGGCTTCATGTCGCTTTATCACCGACTTACGGTGAGCGCAATAACTACTTTATAATCATAAAAAATTAACCTGAATACAAATCCACTAATTTTACATAGTATTTATCACTGACAATCACTTTAATATGGCCGGGTCATTTTTATTACTTTCCGCGTGAGGCGCTTATCCTACACTAACAATCGTCAATTTCGTTTTTCAGGTCGTGCGTTGGAGAGAAAATATCATAAAGTCGATACAACGATTATTAACGCGCGAGCTACCTAAAGGGCCCAACATATATAATCCGTTGCGTACGTTGGGGCTACGTATGCAACTGACATATCGAGGAAATACAGGCGTTCTTATGGGAAGTGTCAAATCGAAAAAGCATGTGACGGAAGCGACGCAAAAAGTTGACCAACTTTGAACTTTTCTCTTCGGGAATTGCTTTGACAGTTATCTCTCACAGTATTTTGAAGATAACTTTGGCGTTTGTTTTTGTTTGCCTGTGCGACGACAACGTATTCATTGGGTCACCGCTTTGTGTTACATTCGGCAACGTCAACGAACTCGTTGATGAAAATGACGCAATGGGCTGGGCCCTTAATGCGACATTGTGATTTGGGCTTTAGTATGTTTATAGTTGGGCTTTTTCTAGGGAGATAGTTATGGTTTGGTTTTCTTAAACTCTTTCTATAATTTTAATAAATTTCGACGACGTACATGTCGCGCATCATGTTAATAATAATAAAGATAGGTGCAGCAAACGTCGGTCGTTAAATAGTTCAATGGCAACTAACCTACAATATTTTGTCCACCATAATGTACGAACATCATGGTATCGATGATGTAAGCATTTCGAGTTTCGAATGACGTTACTTTTGTCGCAATTACGACTAAAATCCATTTTCAAGGGGGAGATTTCGCTCACTCTCTGTAAGATTCAAGGATTTATGAAAATCGACACAATAACCGTACGTCATTTTTCGCTGCTTTTATTTTATCAAAAAAATTAACATTGCTTGATTATTAGGCAACTCAAACAATTTCTGTGATATTTTATAACAGGTTAACGAAAATTGATACAAATACTTTTAGTTTCATTTTATCTAAATTTCTACCATTATTTCCAGTTTAAAGAATAATTCCAGGGATTGCTTTGCTATTACAGCCCTTGTGTAAAAAGTATATAGTTTCGTCAGGGAAATCCACAAAATAGACATGCCAAAATTTGTTTTCGATTCAGAACAGAAGCTTCTTTAGCTTCTTTAGCTCAATGGGAAGTTAGTTTAAAATCTATTAAAAAATTCAACCCGCGCAGACTAATAAACGTTTTAAAAATGGTAAAAAAAGTAACTCCCAAAAAATAAACATATACATTTTTTCCCCATTTTGGGACTTATTTCATTTGTGATTCGTATGAAATTCAGTATGTAGGACTAAGATGCGACTTGTTCCTATGGAAATTCTGTGATCTGGCCAATAGGGTCTGGAATTTTGTTGACAAAGCAATTTCTCAAGTTATTATTAAGTAATTCGGTATGTAGGACTAAGATGCGATTGTAAGACTTGTTCCTATTGAAATATTGTGATCTGTCCAATAGGGTCTGAAATTTTGTGGACCGAGCAATTTTTAGTATTATAGAAGTAAATTTATTTAATAATAATAAATAAAAATAATTTTTACATCACTATCTGTATCAGTCCTCGCTCTATCAAAGTACATAAATTGATACAGTGCTTTGTGTTAGAGAAAAAAAATACTACAAACGTTACAAAAAAGAGGCTTGTCTTTTCTTTAATTCTGCAATTTACTAAGAGCAAAGAGTATAGAGATATCAAAGGAAAGAAGTAGAACAAAAATTTTATTTAATCGTATTGCTTAATTATATAGTTCGTAATGAATAAATCGTATTTAAAATATAATATTAATATTTTTCCCAATAGAATATAATGAAGCAAACATTGTGCAATAGTAGTGATAGTATAGACATTTTTTTTTGTCAAAGATCTCATTCATCATCAATCATCATTAACCAGTTCGTGAGCAGCTCATAAAATTTTAAATTTTTTAATTTTCTACGCCTTTTTAATTCTCGTTCAACCAAATCCTATATTCAATTTAAAAAAAAACAGTACTACTAGATCATTCTATTTATTTAGAAGTTGTAAGCTACCTTGTTTTGGCTTGTCTTTTCTTTTATAATTTCTACAATACCAAATGTCAATAACATTCAAGTTACATACCATGAGCGAGCAGAACGAAATAAACATGTGCAGTAATGATACAGTGAGAGTATAGTCTCAGTTGGTTGGTTCTCTCCTCATTTCACTTTGACTACATTACTAATTGAATTGAAATAAAAGGTTTAAGCTAAGAAATTATTATTATTATTATTTTATTTTTTTTATTTTATAATTCTAGCCTATGATAAGAGTTTTCAAATAATGCAAAAAAATCTTTATAAAATTGAGTACCCAAATTTTCCTTTAATTGCGATAGGCAGGTACAACATAGTACTAGCCTTTTATCGCTTATGACCAACCAAAAATTTATACAATTTGGTATATTTTTCAATAATTGCGATAAGTCCCGTTAGGCTTGATCTTATTGTCCAACATAGTACTAGCTTTTTACAGCTTATTTCACGAGCTTTCCAATAAATGTAACATGTGTTCATAAAATTGAGCGAAAGCTCACTCTGTCAGAACAGGGTCAGTAAAATTCAAGGATTTATGAAAATCGACACAATAAACCTTTTTTCCCCGATTCTATTTTAGCTAGAAAAATTAACATTGCTTATTTGCTTAACTCAAAACATTTTTTTTAATAAATTATAACAAATAAAGTAAACTTTTAGTTTCATTTTACATAAATTTACACACAACAAAATTAAATTTAAATAATTCTTAATCTAAATATTCATATTCTGAAATATAACAGTTAGCAACAAATGTAGAATATAAAATAAATCACAAATAGTTGTACACAAATATTGAGAACGTGTGGACGGATGATTTATATTTATTACTATTTATTTGACATTTGTAATAAATAAAAAAATGATACGAGCCAAAAATAGTAATATTTGAATTTAGTAGCCACATTTTTCTTTAGTTGCGATAATTCCCGTTACTCTTGCTTTTGTCCAACATACTACTAGACTTTTAAAGTTGCCCATATTCACAAGCTTCCAATGATATTAATATCTGATCATATAAATCAAATCTTGTTCCACTATCAAACCAAAAACCTCCAAAAATTTATAAAATTTAGTACAAAAAAATAAAATTAAGTCCCGTTAGGCTTGTCTAATTGTTCAACATAGTACTAGCCTTTTATAGGATGACGCAACTTTTCAAAAAAATTTGTGGGTCTGAAAAGGCCAATCAAATTTTTTTAGAAATCCATTTTCAAGAAGTGAGATTTCGCTCACTCTCTGTAGGATTCAAGGATTTATGAAAATCGACACAATAAACGTACGTCATTTTTCGCTGCTTTTATTTTATCAAAAAAATTAACATTGCTTGATTATTAGGCAACTCAAACAATTTCTGTGATATTTTATAACAGGTTAACGAAAATTGATACAAATACTTTTAGTTTCATTTTATCTAAATTTCTACCATTATTTCCAGTTTAAAGAATAATTCCAGGGATTGCTTCGCTATTACATCCCTTGTGTAAAAAGTATATAGTTTCGTCAGGGAAATCCACAAAATAGACATGCCAAAATTTGTTATCGATTCAGAAGAGAAGCTTCTTTAGCTTCTTTAGCTTCTTTAGCTCAATGGGAAGTTAGTTTAAAATCTATTAAAAAATTCAACCCGCGCAGACTAATAAACGTTTTAAAAATGGTAAAAAAAGTAACTCCCAAAAAATAAACATATACATTTTTTCCCCATTTTGGGACTTATTTCATTTATTTCAAGTGATTCGTATGAAATTCAATATGTAGGACTAAGATGCGACTTGTTCCTATGGAAATTCTGTGATCTGGCCAATAGGGTCTGGAATTTTGTTGACAAAGCAATTTCTCAAGAGATTATTATGAAATTCGGTATGTAGGACTAAGATGCGACTGTAAGACTTGTTCCTATGGAAATTTTGTGATCTGGCCAATAGGGTCTGAAATTTTGTGGACCAAGCAATTTTTAGTATTATAGAAGTAAATTTATTTAATAATAATAAATAAAAATAATTTTTACATCACTATCTGTATCAGTCCTCGCTCTATCAAAGTACATAAATTGATACAGTGCTTTGTGTTCGAGAAAAAAAAAATACTACAAACGTTACAAAAAAGAGGCTTGTCTTTTCTTTAATTCTGCAATTTACTAAGAGCAAAGAGTATAGAGATATCAAAGGAAAGAAGTAGAACAACAATTTTATTTAATCGTATTGCTTATTTATATAGTTCGTAATTAATAAATCGTATTTAAAATATAATATTAATATTTTTCCCAATAGAATATAATGAAGCAAACATTGTGCAGTAGTAGTGATAGTATAGACATTTTTTTTTGTCAAAGCCCTCATTCATCATCAATCACCATTAACCAGTTCGTGAGCAGCTCATAAAATTTTAAATTTTTTAATTTTCTACGCCTTTTTAGTTCTCGTTCAAACAAATCCTATATTCAATTTAAAAAAAAACAGTACTACTAGATCATTCTATTTAGAAGTTGTAAGCTACCTTGTTTTGGCTTGTCTTTTCTTTTATAATTTCTACAATACCAAAAGTCAATAACATTCAAGTTACATACCATGAGCGAGCAGAACGAAATAAACATGTGCAGTAATGATACAGTGAGAGTATAGTCTCTTATGCTAGACATACTCGATGGCAGGACGAAGTGTGCAATCACAAAGGAAGGGCCATTGAACTTCCTATTCCAGCGGCTTGCAGAAATCTGGAGAATACAGAAATTGATGATGCTATCAGAAATTTTGAGATTACAGTGAATTCAGCCATTAATCGGCAGAAAACAATTCGCACTAGCAGGGATCGCTTCCAACACTTGCCTGAGCATATACAGGCCATATATGCTCACAAGTAACGGCTTAGGAAACGTCTTCAGAGAATCTTCAATAGGACACTTAACACAGTCAACGACGAATACCTGTCTGTACTTTCGCAACTGCGTTGTACAGTTAACATGTGTCGTCAAGCTGTGCGGAGGTTTCAGGAAGATGAACTGACCAAACGGCTCCAGGACATCAAACCAGGCCCTGATGCTTTTAGGAAGCTGAACTCTCTGGTTGGAAAGCGTATTTCCATTCCAGAGATTATCACCATTGAAGATCGAACAGTATCCAGCGCTGCTGAGAAAGCGGAAGCCTTTGCCTGCCATTTTGAAAGGAGCTTTACGGACCGACCACCAACGCATCTTCCAGATTTCTTGGAAGAGGTTGAAAGTCTTGTGGAAGACACCACTTCTCCAGGAAATACTATAGTGCAGTTCAGTGAAGAAAATCGCGCCAACGCACCCGTAGATGTCGATATGTTTACCGGAACAGCTGTTGTCAATGATTTGATTATTAGTGGAAACTCAAAAAAATCATCAGGCACAGATGGAATTTCTAACTTTTTGCTTAAAAAGTTACCGGGTATGGCAATTTTGATGTTAACCATCATTTTCAACAATTGCCTAAACAATGGCTACTTTCCGGACTACTGGAAGGTGGCCAAGGTAGTACCAGTACTACTTACTGTGTTGTATCAGTAAAGTATTGGAATCATTGATCCGTAAAAAGATCAATACGTTTTGTACGGAAAGAAATCTTATTCCTTCCTTTCAGTACGGTTTCCGAGAAAAGCACTCTACGCTGCTGAAGCTTCACAGTGACGTCACTAAAGGACTGAACGTCAAAAGTAGTACAGTGGCCTGTTTGCTAGACATCGAAAAAGCTTTCGATAGTGTCTGGATAAACGGGCTACTGTACAAGCTTATTAGTTTTGGTTTCCCCAATTATATTGTAAAAATAATTAAAAATTTTCTTTTTAACAGGGTCTTCTTTGTACAGGTGTACGACCGCCCATCGACAAGGAAAAGGATCAAAGCCGGAGTTCCTCAAGGTTCCAGACTTGGACCAATCCTGTATAGCATCTTCACGGCGGATCAACCCACAAATACAGCCGGAACAAGGACTATGCTCTTCGCGGATGACTCCATAACGTATGCAGTTTCCCTCTCTCCCGAGATAGCTGCCCGAAGAGTGGAGGAACACCTCAGAAATTTTTGGGACTACTACCTGAAGTGGGGACTAAAGATCAACGCCAATAAAACGGAACTCATCTGCTTCCGAGTACCAGCAACCGAAACAAGGATAAGAGAAATCGCAAGCCGGTGCAGAGCCTTAAAAATCACCCTTCCGGATAACACAACAATAAACACCAAGTCAGAGACTAAGTACCTGGGAATCAACTTTACTGAGAGGCTCAAGTTTAACTCTCACATCGACAAAACAATGAAAAAAGCGAACCACGCTTTTCATTTGGTGCACCCGCTACTTAAAAGACGAAACGGTCTGTCCAACAACACCAGGCTGCTTATCTACAAGCAACTCATCAGGCCAGTGATAACCTATGGCTACCCCATATGGTTCACCGTCTCACCAACAACGATGAAGAAGATCTCCCTATTTGAAAGGAAGGTACTAAGGATCTGTACAGGACTCTGGAGGGTGACAAACAGCTATAAGTTTGTGTCGACTACAAAACTATACGAAGCAGCAGGTCTGCTGCCAATAACTGAACACTTGTTCCGAATGGCGAGGAAATTCGTCGACGCATTGGAAACACATCCAAGTCCTGAGATGCAAGGACTGCGAATCGAGGAAATCGAGCCAAGTCACCGGTACATACACATAAGAGGATTCACTGATGCTAGATTCGATGACATCTTTAACAATCAAGACGTCTCCTTCTACGAGAAGGCGGGCAACCAATATTACAGAGGCTGAAGTTCGCCCTGTTTATACGCCGCTTAATATTTTTCATTCTTATTTTATTTTAAAATTATTGTTTAAAATTTAATTACATTAAAAATTAACATGTAGTAGATTAAGTAGTAAAAAATATTGTTTAAAAATAAACAATACCAAAAAAAAAAAGACAATGTAAATACGTCGGGCCCCTTTTGTTGAGCCGACACATATTAATATTATTTATAAGTTTAGTTTTAAATCAAAATTGTATATTACTTTAATGTTTAATAAAAATATCTTAATCTTAGAGAGTATAGTATCAGTTGGTTGGTTCTCTCCTCATTTCACTTTGACTACATTATTAATTGAATTGAAATAAAAGGTTTAAGCTAAGAAATTATTATTATTATTATTTTGTTTTTTTTATTTTATAGTTCTAGCCTATGATAAGAGTTTTCAAATAATGCAAAAAAATCTTTATAAAATTGAGTACCCAAATTTTCCTTTAATTGCGATAGGCAGGTACAACATAGTACTAGCCTTTTATCGCTTATGACCAACCAAAAATTTATACAATTTGGTATATTTTTCAATAATTGCGATAAGTCCCGTTAGGCTTGATCTTATTGTCCAACATAGTACTAGCTTTTTACAGCTTATGACACAAGCTTT
Source organism: Nephrocerus scutellatus (assembly GCA_947095585.1). Taxonomy (NCBI): domain Eukaryota; kingdom Metazoa; phylum Arthropoda; class Insecta; order Diptera; family Pipunculidae; genus Nephrocerus; species Nephrocerus scutellatus. The sequence continues at coordinate 73,038,212 of OX352762.1, read as the reverse complement.
CCAATGGTGGTAATATGTGCTCAGAAAATTCAAATCTTGCCCCACTATCAAACCAAAAACCTCCTCCTTCCTTCTTTAAATGTGATAAGTCCCGTTAGACTTGATCTTATTATCCAACATAGTACCAGCATTTTATAGCTTATTTCACGAGCTTTCCAATGAATGTAACATGTGTTCATAAAATTGAGCGAAAGCTCACTCTGTCAGAACAGGGTCAGTAAAATTCAAGGATTAATGAAAATCGACACAATAAACCTGTTTTCCCCGATTCTATTTTAGCTAGAAAAATTAACATTGCTTATTTGCTTAACTCAAAACATTTTTTTTAATAAATTATTACAAATAAAGTAAACTTTTAGTTTCATTTTACATAAATTTACACACAACAAAATTAAATTTAAATAATTCTTAATCTAAATATTCATATTCTGAAATATAACAGTTAGCAACAAATGTAGAATATAAAATAAATCACAAATAGTTGTACACAAATATTGAGAACGTGTGGACGGATGATTTATATTTATTACTATTTATTTGACATTTGTAATAAATAAAAAAATGATACGAGCCAAAAATAGTAATATTTGAATTTAGTAACCACATTTTTCTTTAGTTGCGATAATTCCCGGTACTCTTGCTATTGTCCAACATACTACTAGACTTTTAAAGTTGCCCATATTCACGAGCTTCCAATGATATTAATATCTGATTATATAAATCAAATCTTGACCCACTATCAAACCAAAAACCTCCAACAATTTATAAAATTTAGTACAAAAAAAAATAAAATTAAGTCCCGTTAGGCTTGTCTAATTGTTCAACATAGTACTAGCCTTTTATAGGCTATGATGACGCAATTTTTCAAAAAAATTTGTGGGTCTGAAAAGGCCAATCAAATTTTTTTAGAAATCCATTTTCAAGAAGTGAGATTTCGCTCACTCTCTGTAAGATTCAAGGATTTATGAAAATCGACACAATAAACGTACGTCATTTTTCGCTGCTTTTATTTTATCAAAAAAATTAACATTGCTTGATTATTAGGCAACTCAAACAATTTCTGTGATGTTTCACAACAAGTTAACGAAAATTAATACAAATACTTTCAGTTTCATTTTATCTAAATTTACAACACAACAAAATTTTAATTAATTCTTAATCTAAATATGCAAATTCTGAAATATAGCAGTAAAAATCTGTAAACACAAAAAAAAATATAATTAAGCTCTGAAAACATAACAGATTAACGCCTCTTTTAAGGTCATTTAACGGTAGTTATATTACAATCCATAACATTCTTATATATAATATTCTTAAAACTACTTCATAAATAACATACCCTTTATTGACATAGGCATATGTGTATGTATGTATATAATTCTACCATTATTTCCAGTTTAAAGAATAATTCCAGGGATTGCTTCGCTATTAGAGCCCTTCTGTAAGAAGTATAAAGTTTCGTCAGGGAATTCCACAAAATAGACATGCCAAAATTTGTTTTCGATTCAGAACATAAGCTTCTTTTGCTTCTTTAGCTCAATGGGAAGTTAGTTTAAAATCTATTAAAAAATTCAACCGCACAGACAGACTAATAAACGTTTTAAAAATGGTAAAAAAAGTAACTCCCAAAAAATAAACATATACATTTTTTCCGGAGTGCCATATCTCACGCGGATACTTATCGCAGTTGCAGTTGGAATTTGTGATGACGCAGCAGCTTGGCGATGGTGGTGGTTGACGATCTCGCACGAGGCGAACTTTCCTGCAGCATTCGGCTGCACAAGAAAATTAGTCTTCTCTTGCGACTTAGACTCGACGGTTCAGCCGTTGTAGCTCGGAGCAGCGCGGATACACTTGGTGTGTTTGGAATCTATAAAAAGCATTTGTTAGCCTTTGTTATGTGGGCGCCGTGGCTCGGTGGATAAGAGCATGGACTTCTGAGCAGGGGGTTCGTGGTTCGAATCCCAGTAACACCAGAAGTATTTTTCACGTGTTATTAAACCCCCCTTAACTCCGGAAGACCAATCCCCGATAAACATAAAATATTTTCCTAAATAAATAAGGCATCACGCGTTCGAAATAAATATCACAAAGCTTACTAATATATGCATTTATAAAAATTGTGTCTCTCTCAACCTCAATTGTTATTTTTTTTTTGAAAAAATAATTAAATCGAATGAACTTAAATTGGTGATTGCCAATCCTTACTGGGTTTGACCATAATAGGAATGCCTTTTATGGAAATGATATTTATCGTTTTTGTAGTACAAATACTTTAATTGTCGAATTAATGAATCAGCTTCCGCTTCTCGTCCCTTTACTCAATCATCAATCATCATCATTATCATTATCCTGTTTCCAATATCTTAAAATTGTTTGCAAGTATTTGCTTTGCGAATTTCTCCGCATACTGCCCGTACCTTGTCGCATAGTTGCCCTTAAATGCGCCGTCGTAAATAGAGGTTAGTTTTTTTTCCCAGCTTTGGTTTGAATTGAATCCATATGTATATAACACGTAATTCAAAGCTTACGCTCTACTAGCCAGGATCCACTGGTCTGCGTTTTAGTGTATTTACAAACTTCGATTGCTTCTTTTAATGGTTTTTTTGATTTTGAGGTACATAGTTATTATGATTCTCCGGCGACAAACGTGACTGCATAAGCGGAACATATTTTAATCTAAATCTAATGGTTTCGTCTTTTTCAGAAGTTGCGAGCTGTTTGGATATCGTACTCCTATTATCAAAAATTAATTTGTTTAATTCGGAATCAAACTAGATCGTTTTTCATATAAATTCGTTTCCGACAGTGGCACATTTCAATTGCTCTGAAGCTCTAAAAAGTTTTTAGGATTCAAAACTAAAGCTATTTTATAGTTATAGCGCTCACCGTAAGGCGGTGATAAAGCGACATGAAGCCGAAGTAAATAAAAATGTTCCTACAGCTGCGTTGCTTTGGCAAAGCCGGCTTGGCTTTACAAAGCAACAGCTTTTGGCTTTACTGCCTTACGGTGAGCACTAGTACTATAAAATGGCTTTAGTTTCCTTAATCCTGAACATTTTTATTTACTTCGGCTTCATGTCGCTTTATCACCGACTTACGGTGAGCGCAATAACTACTTTATAATCATAAAAAATTAACCTGAATACAAATCCACTAATTTTACATAGTATTTATCACTGACAATCACTTTAATATGGCCGGGTCATTTTTATTACTTTCCGCGTGAGGCGCTTATCCTACACTAACAATCGTCAATTTCGTTTTTCAGGTCGTGCGTTGGAGAGAAAATATCATAAAGTCGATACAACGATTATTAACGCGCGAGCTACCTAAAGGGCCCAACATATATAATCCGTTGCGTACGTTGGGGCTACGTATGCAACTGACATATCGAGGAAATACAGGCGTTCTTATGGGAAGTGTCAAATCGAAAAAGCATGTGACGGAAGCGACGCAAAAAGTTGACCAACTTTGAACTTTTCTCTTCGGGAATTGCTTTGACAGTTATCTCTCACAGTATTTTGAAGATAACTTTGGCGTTTGTTTTTGTTTGCCTGTGCGACGACAACGTATTCATTGGGTCACCGCTTTGTGTTACATTCGGCAACGTCAACGAACTCGTTGATGAAAATGACGCAATGGGCTGGGCCCTTAATGCGACATTGTGATTTGGGCTTTAGTATGTTTATAGTTGGGCTTTTTCTAGGGAGATAGTTGTGGTTTGGTTTTCTTAAACTCTTTCTATAATTTTAATAAATTTCGACGAAGTACATGTCGCGCATCATGTTAGTAATAATAAAGATAGGTGCAGCTAACGTCGGTCGTTAAATAGTTCAATGGCAACTAACCTACAATATTTTGTCCACCATAATGTACGAACATCATGGGATCGATAATGTAAGCATTTCGAGTTTCGAATGACGTTACTTTTGTCGCAATTACGACTAAAATCCATTTTCAAGGGGGAGATTTCGCTCACTCTCTGTAAGATTCAAGGATTTATGAAAATGGACACAATAAACGTACGTCATTTTTCGCTGCTTTTATTTTATCAAAAAAATTAACATTGCTTGATTATTAGGCAACTCAAACAATTTCTATGATGTTTTATAACAGGTTAACGAAAATTGATACAAATACTTTTAGTTTCTTGTGTAAAAAGTATAAAGTTTCGTTAGGGAATTCCACAAAATAGACATGCCAAAATTTGTTTTCGATTCAGAACAGAAGCTTCTGTAGCTTCTTTAGCTCAATGGGAAGTTAGTTTAAAATCTATTAAAAAATTCAACCCGCACAGACTAATAAACGTTTTAAAAATGGTAAAAAAAGTAACTCCCAAAAAATAAACATATACATTTTTTCCCCATTTCGGGACTTATTTCATTTATTTCAAGTGATTCGTATGAAATTCAGTATGTAGGACTAAGATGCGACTTGTTCCTATGGAAATTCTGTGATCTGGCCAATAGGGTCTGGAATTTTGTTGACAAAGCAATTTCTCAAGAGATTATTATGAAATTCGGTATGTAGGACTAAGATGCGACTGTAAGACTTGTTCCTATGGAAATTTTGTGATCTGGCCAATAGGGTCTGAAATTTTGTGGACCAAGCAATTTTTAGTATTATAGAAGTAAATTTATTTAATAATAATAAATAAAAATAATTTTTACATCACTATCTGTATCAGTCCTCGCTCTATCAAAGTACATAAATTGATACAGTGCTTTGTGTTAGAGAAAAAAACAACCCATAAAAATTAAAATTTTTCATCTAAATTCTCTAATCGCAGAAATATATATGGGAGCCCCTCGATCCTGGGCCATTTTTTTTTTATTTTAGAAGAAAATCATCGAAACAATCATTTGACATCAGATGTTAAAATTGAAAAGGCTCAGATCATTTTATTCTGAGCACTTAGAGCACGCTCATACTCTGAGCAAATAAGAAACACGAACATTTATCTTGAGAACTCTTTGACTGCTCTGAACTAATTTATGAAAACGCCAAATGACAGAATATTGTGAAAACTTGTTGTTCTATCTGTAAGTTGATATCGACAACAAAAAAAACGACATCAATAAAAATACAATTCAGTAAATAAAAATGTAAGTTGAAGTAAGCATAAAACATGTATGTCTCGTTTCATTTGCTGGGTTCACCACCAAAACCATGCAGCGCAGCCGACTGCGCAGCACACACCGCACACAGTCCATAAAGGGAGACGAATATCTGATGCCAGTACAGATATTTAAAAAATGTATAAGGGCCTTGCGGCCGAACCCGGGACCCGATCCCTACCAAATTTTCGAAAAAGTATTGTTTATTGGGTATACACATGTGTGTAAAATTTGAAGAAAATCGGGTAAATTTTTTAAAATGTTTGTTTGGGAGCCCCCCGACCCCGCAGCCCGAATTTAATAGAAAGTGTTGTCTCCGGAAATACACATGTGTGCAAAATTTCAATAAAATCGGGCCATGGGAAGTGGGTTAAAAATTGATCGCAAGAATCCACGACAGACGACCGACCGACGACCGACCGACGACCGACGACCCACGGGCAAGTGAAGTTAATATAGAGAATTTAAAAAATACTACAAACGTTACAAAAAAGAGGCTTGTCTTTTCTTTAATAATTTACTATAGAGATATCAAAGGAAAGAAGTAGAACAAAAATTTTATTTAATCGTATTGCTTAATTATATAGTTCGTAATTAATAAATCGTATTTAAAATATAATATTAATATTTTTCCCAATACTGCAAACATTGTGCAGTAGTAGTAATAGTATAGACATTTTTTTTGTCAAAGCCCTCATTCATCATCAATCATCATTAACCAGTTCGTGAGCAGCTCATAAAATTTTAAATTTTTTAATTTTCTACGCCTTTTTACTTCTCGTTCAACCAAATCCTATATTCAATTTTAAAAAAAAACAGTACTACTAGATCATTCTATTTAGAAGTTGTAAGCTACCTTGTTTTGGCTTGTCTTTTCTTTTATAATTTCTACAATACCAAATGTCAATAACATTCAAGTTACATACCATGAGCGAGCAGAACGAAATAAACATGTGCAGTAATGATACAGTGAGAGTATAGTCTCAGTTGGTTGGTTCTCTCCTCATTTCACTTTGACTACATTACTAATTGAATTGAAATAAATGGTTTAAGCTAAGAAATTATTATTATTATTATTTTATTTTTTTTATTTTATAGTTCTAGCCTATGATAAGAGTTTTCAAATAATGCAAAAAAATATTTATAAAATTGAGTACCCAAATTTTCCTTTAATTGCGATAGGCTTATTGTACAACATAGTACTAGCCTTTTATCGCTTATGACCAACCAAAAATTTATACAATTTGGTATATTTTTCAATAATTGCGATAAGTACCGTTAGGCTTGATCTTTTTGTCCAACATAGTACTAGCTTTTTACAGCTTATGACACAAGCTTTCCAATGGTGGTAATATGTGCTCAGAAAATTCAAATCTTGCCCCACTATCAAACCAAAAACCTCCTCCTCCTCCTTCCTTCTTTAAATGTGATAAGTCCCGTTAGACTTGATCTTATTATCCAACATAGTACCAGCATTTTATAGCTTATTTCACGAGCTTTCCAATGAATGTAACATGTGTTCATAAAATTGAGCGAAAGCTCACTCTGTCAGAACAGGGTCAGTAAAATTCAAGGATTAATGAAAATCGACACAATAAACCTGTTTTCCCCGATTCTATTTTAGCTAGAAAAATTAACATTGCTTATTTGCTTAACTCAAAACATTTTTTTTAATAAATTATTACAAATAAAGTAAACTTTTAGTTTCATTTTACATAAATTTACACACAACAAAATTAAATTTAAATAATTCTTAATCTAAATATTCATATTCTGAAATATAACAGTTAGCAACAAATGTAGAATATAAAATAAATCACAAATAGTTGTACACAAACATTGAGAACGTGTGGACGGATGATTTATATTTATTACTATTTATTTGACATTTGTAATAAATAAAAAAATGATACGAGCCAAAAATAGTAATATTTGAATTTAGTAACCACATTTTTCTTTAGTTGCGATAATTCCCGGTACTCTTGCTTTTGTCCAACATACTACTAGACTTTTAAAGTTGCCCATATTCACAAGCTTCCAATGATATTAATATCTGATCATATAAATCAAATCTTGTTCCACTATGAAACCAAAAACCTCCAACAATTTATAAAATTTAGTACAAAAAAATAAAATTAAGTCCCGTTAGGCTTGTCTAATTGTTCAACATAGTACTAGCCTTTTATAGGATGACGCAACTTTTCAAAAAAATTTGTGGGTCTGAAAAGGCCAATCAAATTTTTTTAGAAATCCATTTTCAAGAAGTGAGATTTCGCTCACTCTCTGTAGGATTCAAGGATTTATGAAAATCGACACAATAAACGTACGTCATTTTTCGCTGCTTTTATTTTATCAAAAAAATTAACATTGCTTGATTATTAGGCAACTCAAACAATTTCTGTGATATTTTATAACAGGTTAACGAAAATTGATACAAATACTTTTAGTTTCATTTTATCTAAATTTCTACCATTATTTCCAGTTTAAAGAATAATTCCAGGGATTGCTTCGCTATTACATCCCTTGTGTAAAAAGTATATAGTTTCGTCAGGGAAATCCACAAAATAGACATGCCAAAATTTGTTATCGATTCAGAAGAGAAGCTTCTTTAGCTTCTTTAGCTTCTTTAGCTCAATGGGAAGTTAGTTTAAAATCTATTAAAAAATTCAACCCGCGCAGACTAATAAACGTTTTAAAAATGGTAAAAAAAGTAACTCCCAAAAAATAAACATATACATTTTTTCCCCATTTTGGGACTTATTTCATTTATTTCAAGTGATTCGTATGAAATTCAATATGTAGGACTAAGATGCGACTTGTTCCTATGGAAATTCTGTGATCTGGCCAATAGGGTCTGGAATTTTGTTGACAAAGCAATTTCTCAAGAGATTATTATGAAATTCGGTATGTAGGACTAAGATGCGACTGTAAGACTTGTTCCTATGGAAATTTTGTGATCTGGCCAATAGGGTCTGAAATTTTGTGGACCAAGCAATTTTTAGTATTATAGAAGTAAATTTATTTAATAATAATAAATAAAAATAATTTTTACATCACTATCTGTATCAGTCCTCGCTCTATCAAAGTACATAAATTGATACAGTGCTTTGTGTTCGAGAAAAAAAAAATACTACAAACGTTACAAAAAAGAGGCTTGTCTTTTCTTTAATAATTTACTAAGAGCAAAGAGTATAGAGATATCAAAGGAAAGAAGTAGAACAACAATTTTATTTAATCGTATTGCTTATTTATATAGTTCGTAATTAATAAATCGTATTTAAAATATAATATTAATATTTTTCCCAATAGAATATAATGAAGCAAACATTGTGCAGTAGTAGTGATAGTATAGACATTTTTTTTTGTCAAAGCCCTCATTCATCATCAATCACCATTAACCAGTTCGTGAGCAGCTCATAAAATTTTAAATTTTTTAATTTTCTACGCCTTTTTAGTTCTCGTTCAAACAAATCCTATATTCAATTTAAAAAAAAACAGTACTACTAGATCATTCTATTTAGAAGTTGTAAGCTACCTTGTTTTGGCTTGTCTTTTCTTTTATAATTTCTACAATACCAAATGTCAATAACATTCAAGTTACATACCATGAGCGAGCAGAACGAAATAAACATGTGCAGTAATGATACAGTGAGAGTATAGTCTCTTATGCTAGACATACTCGATGGCAGGACGAAGTGTGCAATCACAAAGGAAGGGCCATTGAACTTCCTATTCCAGCGGCTTGCAGAAATCTGGAGAATACAGAAATTGATGATGCTATCAGAAATTTTGAGATTACAGTGAATTCAGCCATTAATCGGCAGAAAACAATTCGCACTAGCAGGGATCGCTTCCAACACTTGCCTGAGCATATACAGGCCATATATGCTCACAAGTAACGGCTTAGGAAACGTCTTCAGAGAATCTTCAATAGGACACTTAACACAGTCAACGACGAATACCTGTCTGTACTTTCGCAACTGCGTTGTACAGTTAACATGTGTCGTCAAGCTGTGCGGAGGTTTCAGGAAGATGAACTGACCAAACGGCTCCAGGACATCAAACCAGGCCCTGATGCTTTTAGGAAGCTGAACTCTCTGGTTGGAAAGCGTATTTCCATTCCAGAGATTATCACCATTGAAGATCGAACAGTATCCAGCGCTGCTGAGAAAGCGGAAGCCTTTGCCTGCCATTTTGAAAGGAGCTTTACGGACCGACCACCAACGCATCTTCCAGATTTCTTGGAAGAGGTTGAAAGTCTTGTGGAAGACACCACTTCTCCAGGAAATACTATAGTGCAGTTCAGTGAAGAAAATCGCGCCAACGCACCCGTAGATGTCGATATGTTTACCGGAACAGCTGTTGTCAATGATTTGATTATTAGTGGAAACTCAAAAAAATCATCAGGCACAGATGGGATTTCTAACTTTTTGCTTAAAAAGTTACCGGGTATGGCAATTTTGATGTTAACCATCATTTTCAACAATTGCCTAAACAATGGCTACTTTCCGGACTACTGGAAGGTGGCCAAGGTAGTACCAGTACTACTTACTGTGTTGTATCAGTAAAGTATTGGAATCATTGATCCGTAAAAAGATCAATACGTTTTGTACGGAAAGAAATCTTATTCCTTCCTTTCAGTACGGTTTCCGAGAAAAGCACTCTACGCTGCTGAAGCTTCACAGTGACGTCACTAAAGGACTGAACGTCAAAAGTAGTACAGTGGCCTGTTTGCTAGACATCGAAAAAGCTTTCGATAGTGTCTGGATAAACGGGCTACTGTACAAGCTTATTAGTTTTGGTTTCCCCAATTATATTGTAAAAATAATTAAAAATTTTCTTTTTAACAGGGTCTTCTTTGTACAGGTGTACGACCGCCCATCGACAAGGAAAAGGATCAAAGCCGGAGTTCCTCAAGGTTCCAGACTTGGACCAATCCTGTATAGCATCTTCACGGCGGATCAACCCACAAATACAGCCGGAACAAGGACTATGCTCTTCGCGGATGACTCCATAACGTATGCAGTTTCCCTCTCTCCCGAGATAGCTGCCCGAAGAGTGGAGGAACACCTCAGAAATCTTTGGGACTACTACCTGAAGTGGGGACTAAAGATCAACGCCAATAAAACGGAACTCATCTGCTTCCGAGTACCAGCAACCGAAACAAGGATAAGAGAAATCGCAAGCCGGTGCAGAGCCTTAAAAATCACCCTTCCGGATAACACAACAATAAACACCAAGTCAGAGACTAAGTACCTGGGAATCAACTTTACTGAGAGGCTCAAGTTTAACTCTCACATCGACAAAACAATGAAAAAAGCGAACCACGCTTTTCATTTGGTGCACCCGCTACTTAAAAGACGAAACGGTCTGTCCAACAACACCAGGCTGCTTATCTACAAGCAACTCATCAGGCCAGTGATAACCTATGGCTACCCCATATGGTTCACCGTCTCACCAACAACGATGAAGAAGATCTCCCTATTTGAAAGGAAGGTACTAAGGATCTGTACAGGACTCTGGAGGGTGACAAACAGCTATAAGTTTGTGTCGACTACAAAACTATACGAAGCAGCAGGTCTGCTGCCAATAACTGAACACTTGTTCCGAATGGCGAGGAAATTCGTCGACGCATTGGAAACACATCCAAGTCCTGAGATGCAAGGACTGCGAATCGAGGAAATCGAGCCAAGTCACCGGTACATACACATAAGAGGATTCACTGATGCTAGATTCGATGACATCTTTAACAATCAAGACGTCTCCTTCTACGAGAAGGCGGGCAACCAATATTACAGAGGCTGAAGTTCGCCCTGTTTATACGCCGCTTAATATTTTTCATTCTTATTTTATTTTAAAATTATTGTTTAAAATTTAATTACATTAAAAATTAACATGTAGTAGATTAAGTAGTAAAAAATATTGTTTAAAAATAAACAATACCAAAAAAAAAAAGACAATGTAAATACGTCGGGCCCCTTTTGTTGAGCCGACACATATTAATATTATTTATAAGTTTAGTTTTAAATCAAAATTGTATATTACTTTAATGTTTAATAAAAATATCTTAATCTTAGAGAGTATAGTATCAGTTGGTTGGTTCTCTCCTCATTTCACTTTGACTACATTATTAATTGAATTGAAATAAAAGGTTTAAGCTAAGAAATTATTATTATTATTATTTTGTTTTTTTTATTTTATAGTTCTAGCCTATGATAAGAGTTTTCAAATAATGCAAAAAAATCTTTATAAAATTGAGTACCCAAATTTTCCTTTAATTGCGATATGCAGGTACAACATAGTACTAGCCTTTTATCGCTTATGACCAACCAAAAATTTATACAATTTGGTATATTTTTCAATAATTGCGATAAGTCCCGTTAGGCTTGATCTTATTGTCCAACATAGTACTAGCTTTTTACAGCTTATGACACAAGCTTTCCAATGGTGGTAATATGTGCTCAGAAAATTCAAATCTTGCCCCACTATCAAACCAAAAACCTCCTCCTCCTCCTTCCTTCTTTAAATGTGATAAGTCCCGTTAGACTTGATCTTATTATCCAACATAGTACCAGCATTTTATAGCTTATTTCACGAGCTTTCCAATGAATGTAACATGTGTTCATAAAATTGAGCGAAAGCTCACTCTGTCAGAACAGGGTCAGTAAAATTCAAGGATTAATGAAAATCGACACAATAAACCTGTTTTCCCCGATTCTATTTTAGCTAGAAAAATTAACATTGCTTATTTGCTTAACTCAAAACATTTTTTTTAATAAATTATTACAAATAAAGTAAACTTTTAGTTTCATTTTACATAAATTTACACACAACAAAATTAAATTTAAATAATTCTTAATCTAAATATTCATATTCTGAAATATAACAGTTAGCAACAAATGTAGAATATAAAATAAATCACAAATAGTTGTACACAAATATTGAGAACGTGTGGACGGATGATTTATATTTATTACTATTTATTTGACATTTGTAATAAATAAAAAAATGATACGAGCCAAAAATAGTAATATTTGAATTTAGTAACCACATTTTTCTTTAGTTGCGATAATTCCCGGTACTCTTGCTATTGTCCAACATACTACTAGACTTTTAAAGTTGCCCATATTCACGAGCTTCCAATGATATTAATATCTGATTATATAAATCAAATCTTGACCCACTATCAAACCAAAAACCTCCAACAATTTATAAAATTTAGTACAAAAAAAAATAAAATTAAGTCCCGTTAGGCTTGTCTAATTGTTCAACATAGTACTAGCCTTTTATAGGCTATGATGACGCAATTTTTCAAAAAAATTTGTGGGTCTGAAAAGGCCAATCAAATTTTTTTAGAAATCCATTTTCAAGAAGTGAGATTTCGCTCACTCTCTGTAAGATTCAAGGATTTATGAAAATCGACACAATAAACGTACGTCATTTTTCGCTGCTTTTATTTTATCAAAAAAATTAACATTGCTTGATTATTAGGCAACTCAAACAATTTCTGTGATGTTTCACAACAAGTTAACGAAAATTAATACAAATACTTTCAGTTTCATTTTATCTAAATTTACAACACAACAAAATTTTAATTAATTCTTAATCTAAATATGCAAATTCTGAAATATAGCAGTAAAAATCTGTAAACACAAAAAAAAATATAATTAAGCTCTGAAAACATAACAGATTAACGCCTCTTTTAAGGTCATTTAACGGTAGTTATATTACAATCCATAACATTCTTATATATAATATTCTTAAAACTACTTCATAAATAACATACCCTTTATTGACATAGGCATATGTGTATGTATGTATATAATTCTACCATTATTTCCAGTTTAAAGAATAATTCCAGGGATTGCTTCGCTATTAGAGCCCTTCTGTAAGAAGTATAAAGTTTCGTCAGGGAATTCCACAAAATAGACATGCCAAAATTTGTTTTCGATTTAGAACATAAGCTTCTTTTGCTTCTTTAGCTCAATGGGAAGTTAGTTTAAAATCTATTAAAAAATTCAACCGCACAGACAGACTAATAAACGTTTTAAAAATGGTAAAAAAAGTAACTCCCAAAAAATAAACATATACATTTTTTCCGGAGTGCCATATCTCACGCGGATACTTATCGCAGTTGCAGTTGGAATTTGTGATGACGCAGCAGCTTGGCGATGGTGGTGGTTGACGGTCTCGCACGAGGCGAACTTTCCTGCAGCATTCGGCTGCACAAGAAAATTAGTCTTCTCTTGCGACTTAGACTCGACGGTTCAGCCGTTGTAGCTCGGAGCAGCGCGGATACACTTGGTGTGTTTGGAATCTATAAAAAGCATTTGTTAGCCTTTGTTATGTGGGCGCCGTGGCTCGGTGGATAAGAGCATGGACTTCTGAGCAGGGGGTTCGTGGTTCGAATCCCAGTAACACCAGAAGTATTTTTCACGTGTTATTAAACCCCCCTTAACTCCGGAAGACCAATCCCCGATAAACATAAAATATTTTCCTAAATAAATAAGGCATCACGCGTTCGAAATAAATATCACAAAGCTTACTAATATATGCATTTATAAAAATTGTGTCTCTCTCAACCTCAATGTAAAATAATTAAATCGAATGAACTTAAATTGGTGATTTCCAATCCTTACTGGGTTTGACCATAATAGGCCTTTTATGGAAATGATATTTATCGTTTTGGTAGTACAAATACTTTAATTGTCGAATTAATGAATCAGCTTCCGCTTCTCGCCCCTTTACACAATCATCAATCATCATCATTATCATTATCCTGTTTCCAATATCTTGTCGCATAGTTGCCCTTAAATGCGCCGTCGTAAATAGAGGTTAGTTTTTTTTCCCAGCTTTGGTTTGAATTGAATCCATATGTATATAGCACGTAATTCAAAGCTTACGCTCTACCAGCCAGGATCCACTGGTCTGCGTTTTAGTGTATTTACAAACTTCGATTGCTTCTTTTAATGGTTTTTTTGATTTTGAGGTACATAGTTATTATGATTCTCCGGCGACAAACATGACTGCATAAGCGGAACATATTTTAATCTAAATCTAATGGTTTCGTCTTTTTCAGAAGTTGCGAGCTGTTTGGATATCGTACTCCTATTATCAAAAATTAATTTGTTTAATTCGGAATCAAACTAGATCGTTTTTCATATAAATTCGTTTCCGACAGTGGCACATTTCAATTGCTCTGAAGCTCCAAAAAGTTTTTAGAATTCAAAACTAAAGCCATTTTATAGTTATAGCGCTCACCGTAAGGCGGTGATAAAGCGACATGAAGCCGAAGTAAATAAAAATGTTCCTACAGCTGCGTTGCTTTGGCAAAGCCGGCTTGACTTTACAAAGTAACAGCTTTTGGCTTTACCGCCTTACGGTGAGCACCAGTACTATAAAATGGCTTTAGTTTCCTTAATCCTGAACATTTTTACTTACTTCGGCTTCATGTTGCTTTATCACCGACTTGGTGAGCGCTATAACTATAAAATGGCTTTAGTTTTAAATCCTAAAAACTTTTTGGATTTATTTTCGGCTTTATGCTTATGCGATTGTTGTTGTAAGCCAAGCTGGATTAGCTAAAGCAATACAGCTATTGTATTGTGGCATCATCATCATCATATTTGGCTCTACAACCGGGGTCCGGTCCTGGCCTCCCGTGGGTTCCGTAATAATAACTAGTTATTAATAAATACGTATATTTCTTGCAATAATTATGACGTTTTCAGTTTAATAAAACTACTTTATAATCATAAAAAATTAACCTGAATACAAATCCTCTAATTTTACATAGTATTTATCACTGACCATCACTTTAATATGGCCGGGTCATTTTTTTTAGTTTCCGCTTGAGGCGCTTATCCTACATTAACAATCGTCAATTTCGTTTTTCAGCTCGTGCGTTGGAGAGAAAATATCATAAAGTCGATACAACGCTTATTAACGCGCGAGCTACCTAAAGGGCCCAACCTATATAATCCTTTGCGTACGTTGGGGCTACGTATGCAACTGACAGATCGAGGAAATACAGGCGTTCTTATGGGAAGTGTCAAATCGAAAAAGCATTTGACGGAAGCGACGCAAAAAGTTGACCAACTTTGAACTTTTCTCTTCGGGAATTGCTTTGACAGTTATCTCTCACAGCATTTTGAATTTTACTTTGGCGTTTGTTTTTGTTTGCGTGTGCGACGACAACGTATTCATTGGGTCACCGCTTTGTGTTACATTCGGCAACGTCAACGAACTCGTTGATGAAAATGACGCAGTGGGCTGGGCCCTTAATGCGACATTGTGATTTGGGTTTTAGTATGTTTATAGTTGGGCTTTTTCTAGGGAGATAGTTATGGTTTGGTTTTCTTAAACTCTTTCTATAATTTTAATAAATTTCGACGACGTACATGTCGCGCATCATGTTAGTAATAATAAAGATAGGTGCAGCGAACGTCGGTCGTTAAATAGTTCAATGGCAACTAACCTACAATATTTTGTCCACCATAATGTACGAACATCATGGGATCGATGATGTTAGCATTTCGAGTTTCGAATGACGTTACTTTTGTCGCAATTACGACTAAAATCCATTTTCAAGGGGGAGATTTCGCTCACTCTCTGTAAGATTCAAGGATTTATGAAAATGGACACAATAAACGTACGTCATTTTTCGCTGCTTTTATTTTATCAAAAAAATTAACATTGCTTGATTATTAGGCAACTCAAACAATTTCTGTGATGTTTTATAACAGGTTAACGAAAATTGATACAAATACTTTTAGTTTCTTGTGTAAAAAGTTTAAAATCTATTAAAAATTCAACCCGCACAGACTAATAAACGTTTTAAAAATGGTAAAAAAAGTAACTCCCAAAAAATAAACATATACATTTTTTCCCCATTTCGGGACTTATTTCATTTATTTCAAGTGATTCGTATGAAATTCAGTATGTAGGACTAAGATGCGACTTGTTCCTATGGAAATTCTGTGATCTGGCCAATAGGGTCTGGAATTTTGTTGACAAAGCAATTTCTCAAGAGATTATTATGAAATTCGGTATGTAGGACTAAGATGCGACTGTAAGACTTGTTCCTATGGAAATTTTGTTATCTGTCCAATAGGGTCTGAAATTTTGTGGACCAAGCAATTTTTAGTATTATAGAAGTAAATTTATTTAATAATAATAAATAAAAATAATTTTTACATCACTATCTGTATCAGTCCTCGCTCTATCAAAGTACATAAATTGATACAGTGCTTTGTGTTAGAGAAAAAAAAATACTACAAACGTTACAAAAAAGAGGCTTGTCTTTTCTTTAATTCTGCAATTTACTAAGAGCAAAGAGTATAGAGATATCAAAGGAAAGAAGTAGAACAAAAATTTTATTTAATCGTATTGCTTAATTATATAGTTCGTAATTAATAAATCGTATTTAAAATATAATATTAATATTTTTCCCAATACTGCAAACATTGTGCAGTAGTAGTGATAGTATAGACATTTTTTTTGTCAAAGCCCTCATTCATCATCAATCATCATTAACCAGTTCGTGAGCAGCTCATAAAATTTTAAATTTTTTAATTTTCTACGCCTTTTTACTTCTCGTTCAACCAAATCCTATATTCAATTTAAAAAAAAAAACAGTACTACTAGATCATTCTATTTAGAAGTTGTAAGCTACATTGTTTTGGCTTGTCTTTTCTTTTATAATTTCTACAATACCAAATGTCAATAACATTCAAGTTACATACCATGAGCGAGCAGAACGAAATAAACATGTGCAGTAATGATACAGTGAGAGTATAGTCTCAGTTGGTTGGTTCTCTCCTCATTTCACTTTGACTACATTACTAATTGAATTGAAATAAAAGGTTTAAGCTAAGAAATTATTATTATTATTATTTTATTTTTTTTATTTTATAGTTCTAGCCTATGATAAGAGTTTTCAAATAATGCAAAAAAATCTTTATAAAATTGAGTACCCAAATTTTCCTTTAATTGCGATAGGCTTATTGTACAACATAGTACTAGCCTTTTATCGCTTATGACCAACCAAAAATTTATACAATTTGGTATATTTTTCAATAATTGCGATAAGTCCCGTTAGGCTTGATCTTATTGTCCAACATAGTACTAGCTTTTTACAGCTTATGACACAAGCTTTCCAATGGTGGTAATATGTGCTCAGAAAATTCAAATCTTGCCCCACTATCAAACCAAAAACCTCCTCCTCCTCCTTCCTTCTTTAAATGCGATAAGTCCCGTTAGGCTTGCTCTTATTATCCAACATAGTACCAGCATTTTATAGCGTATTTCACGAGCTTTCCAATGAATGTAACATGTGTTCATAAAATTGAACGAAAGCTCACTCTGTCAGAACAGGGTCAGTAAAATTCAAGGATTTATGAAAATCGACACAATAAACCTGTTTTCCCCGATTCTATTTTAGCTAGAAAAATTAACATTGCTTATTTGCTTAACTCAAAACATTTTATTAATAAATTATAACAAATAAAGTAAACTTTTAGTTTCATTTTACATAAATTTACACACAACAAAATGAAATTTAAATAATTCTTAATCTAAATATTCATATTCTGAAATATAAAAGTTAGCAACAAATGTAGAATATAAAATAAATCACAAATAGTTGTACACAAATATTGAGAACATGTGGACGGATGATTTATATTTATTACTATATATTTGACATTTGTAATAAATAAAAAAATGATACGATCCAAACATAGTAATATTTGAATTTAGTAATCACATTTTTCTTTAGTTGCGATAATTCCCGTTACTCTTGCTGTTGTCCAACATACTACTAGTCTTTTAAAGTTGCCCATATTCACGAGCTTCCAATGATATTAATATCTGATCATATAAATCAAATCTTGTTCCACTATCAAACCAAAAACCTCCAACAATTTATAAAATTTAGTACAAAAAAAATAAAATTAAGTCCCGTTAAGCTTGTCTAATTGTTCAACATAGTACTAGCCTTTTATAGGCTATGATGACGCAATTTTTCAAAAAAATTTGTGGGTCTGAAAAGGCCAATAAAATTTTTTTAGAAATCCATTTTCAAGAAGTGAGATTTCGTTCACTCTCTGTAAGATTCAAGGATTTATGAAAATCGACACCATAAACGTACGTCATTTTTCGCTGCTTTTATTTTATCAAAAAAATTAACATTGCTTGGTTATTAGGCAACTCAAACAATTTCTGTGATGTTTTACAACAAGTTAACGAAAATTAATACAAATACTTTCAGTTTCATTTTATCTAAATTTACAACACAACAAAATTTTAAATAATTCTTAATCTAAATATGCAAATTCTGAAATATAGCAGTAAAAATCTGTAAACACAAAAAAAAATATAATTAAGCTCTGAAAACATAACAGATTAACGCCTCTTTTAAGGTCATTTAACGGTAGTTATATTACAATCCATAACATTCTTATATATAATATTCTTAAAACTACTTCATAAATAACATACCCTTTATTGACTTAGGCATATGTGTATGTATGTATATAATTCTACCATTATTTCCAGTTTAAAGAATAATTCCAGGGACTGCTTCGCTATTACAGCCCTTCTGTAAGAAGTATAAAGTTTCGTCAGGGAATTCCACAAAATAGACATGCCAAAATTTGTTTTCGATTCAGAACATAAGCTTCTATTGCTTCTTTAGCTCAATGGGAAGTTAGTTTAAAATCTATTAAAAAATTCAACCGCACAGACAGACTAATAAACGTTTTAAAAATGGTAAAAAAAGTAACTCCCAAAAAATAAACATATACATTTTTTCCGGAGTGCCATATCTCACGCGGATACTTATCGCAGTTGCAGTTGGAATTTGTGATGACGCAGCAGCTTGGCGATGGTGGTGGTTGACGGACTCGCACGGCGAGGCGAACTTTCCTGCAGCATTCGGCTGCATAACAAAATTAGTCTTCTCTTGCGACTTAGACCCGACGGTTAAGCCGTTGTAGCTCGGAGCAGCGCGGATACACTTGGTGTGTTTGGAATCTATAAAAAGCATTTGTTAGCCTTTGTTATGTGGGCGCCGTGGCTCGGTGGATAAGAGCATGGACTTCTGAGCAGGGGGTTCGTGGTTCGAATCCCAGCAACACCAGAAGTATTTTTCACGGTGTTATTAAACCCCCCTTAACTCCGGAAGACCAATCCCCAATAAACATAAAATATTTTCCTAAATAAATAAGGCATCACGCGTTCGAAATAAATATCACAAAGCTTACTAATATATGCATTTATAAAAATTGTGTCTCTCTCAACCTCAATTGTTATTTTTTTTTTTGAAAAAATAATTAAATCGCATGAACTTAAATTGGTGATTGCCAATCCTTACTGGGTTTGACCAAAATAGGAATGCCTTTTATGGAAATGATATTTATCGTTTTTGTAGTACAAATACTTTAATTGTCGAATTAATGAATCAGCTTCCGCTTCTCGTCCCTTTACACAATCATCAATCATCATCATTATCATTATCCTGTTTCCAATATCTTGTCGCATAGTTGCCCTTAAATGCGCCGTCGTAAATAGAGGTTAGTTTTTTTTCCCAGCTTTGGTTTGAATTGAATCCATATGTATATAGCACGTAATTCAAAGCTTACGCTCTACCAGCCAGGATCCACTGGTCTGCGTTTTAGTGTATTTACAAACTTCGATTGCTTCTTTTAATGGTTTTTTTGATTTTGAGGTACATAGTTATTATGATTCTCCGGCGACAAACATGACTGCATAAGCGGAACATATTTTAATCTAAATCTAATGGTTTCGTCTTTTTCAGAAGTTGCGA
This sequence comes from Nephrocerus scutellatus, assembly GCA_947095585.1. Taxonomy (NCBI): domain Eukaryota; kingdom Metazoa; phylum Arthropoda; class Insecta; order Diptera; family Pipunculidae; genus Nephrocerus; species Nephrocerus scutellatus. The sequence continues at coordinate 73,018,265 of OX352762.1, read as the reverse complement.
GCTGTTTAGATATCGTACTCCTATTATCAAAAATTAATTTGTTTAATTCGGAATCAAACTAGATCGTTTTTCATATAAATTCGTTTCTGACAGTGGCACATTTCAATTGCTCTGAAGCTCCAAAAAGTTTTTAGAATTCAAAACTAAAGCCATTTTATAGTTATAGCGCTCACCGTAAGGCGGTGATAAAGCGACATGAAGCCGAAGTAAATAAAAATGTTCCTACAGCTGCGTTGCTTTGGCAAAGCCGGCTTGACTTTACAAAGTAACAGCTTTTGGCTTTACCGCCTTACGGTGAGCACCAGTACTATAAAATGGCTTTAGTTTCCTTAATCCTGAACATTTTTACTTACTTCGGCTTCATGTTGCTTTATCACCGACTTGGTGAGCGCTATAACTATAAAATGGCTTTAGTTTTAAATCCTAAAAACTTTTTGGATTTATTTTCGGCTTTATGCTTATGCGATTGTTGTTGTAAGCCAAGCTGGATTAGCTAAAGCAATACAGCTATTGTATTGTGGCATCATCATCATCATATTTGGCTCTACAACCGGGGTCCGGTCCTGGCCTCCCGTGGGTTCCGTAATAATAACTAGTTATTAATAAATACGTATATTTCTTGCAATAATTATGACGTTTTCAGTTTAATAAAACTACTTTATAATCATAAAAAATTAACCTGAATACAAATCCTCTAATTTTACATAGTATTTATCACTGACCATCACTTTAATATGGCCGGGTCATTTTTTTTAGTTTCCGCTTGAGGCGCTTATCCTACATTAACAATCGTCAATTTCGTTTTTCAGCTCGTGCGTTGGAGAGAAAATATCATAAAGTCGATACAACGCTTATTAACGCGCGAGCTACCTAAAGGGCCCAACCTATATAATCCTTTGCGTACGTTGGGGCTACGTATGCAACTGACAGATCGAGGAAATACAGGCGTTCTTATGGGAAGTGTCAAATCGAAAAAGCATTTGACGGAAGCGACGCAAAAAGTTGACCAACTTTGAACTTTTCTCTTCGGGAATTGCTTTGACAGTTATCTCTCACAGCATTTTGAATTTTACTTTGGCGTTTGTTTTTGTTTGCGTGTGCGACGACAACGTATTCATTGGGTCACCGCTTTGTGTTACATTCGGCAACGTCAACGAACTCGTTGATGAAAATGACGCAGTGGGCTGGGCCCTTAATGCGACATTGTGATTTGGGTTTTAGTATGTTTATAGTTGGGCTTTTTCTAGGGAGATAGTTATGGTTTGGTTTTCTTAAACTCTTTCTATAATTTTAATAAATTTCGACGACGTACATGTCGCGCATCATGTTAGTAATAATAAAGATAGGTGCAGCGAACGTCGGTCGTTAAATAGTTCAATGGCAACTAACCTACAATATTTTGTCCACCATAATGTACGAACATCATGGGATCGATGATGTTAGCATTTCGAGTTTCGAATGACGTTACTTTTGTCGCAATTACGACTAAAATCCATTTTCAAGGGGGAGATTTCGCTCACTCTCTGTAAGATTCAAGGATTTATGAAAATGGACACAATAAATGTACGTCATTTTTCGCTGCTTTTATTTTATCAAAAAAATTAACATTGCTTGATTATTAGGCAACTCAAACAATTTCTGTGATGTTTTATAACAGGTTAACGAAAATTGATACAAATACTTTTAGTTTCTTGTGTAAAAAGTTTAAAATCTATATACATTTTTTCCCCATTTCGGGACTTATTTCATTTATTTCAAGTGATTCGTATGAAATTCAGTATGTAGGACTAAGATGCGACTTGTTCCTATGGAAATTCTGTGATCTGGCCAATAGGGTCTGGAATTTTGTTGACAAAGCAATTTCTCAAGAGATTATTATGAAATTCGGTATGTAGGACTAAGATGCGACTGTAAGACTTGTTCCTATGGAAATTTTGTTATCTGTCCAATAGGGTCTGAAATTTTGTGGACCAAGCAATTTTTAGTATTATAGAAGTAAATTTATTTAATAATAATAAATAAAAATAATTTTTACATCACTATCTGTATCAGTCCTCGCTCTATCAAAGTACATAAATTGATACAGTGCTTTGTGTTAGAGAAAAAAAATACTACAAACGTTACAAAAAAGAGGCTTGTCTTTTCTTTAATTCTGCAATTTACTAAGAGCAAAGAGTATAGAGATATCAAAGGAAAGAAGTAGAACAAAAATTTTATTTAATCGTATTGCTTAATTATATAGTTCGTAATTAATAAATCGTATTTAAAATATAATATTAATATTTTTCCCAATACTGCAAACATTGTGCAGTAGTAGTGATAGTATAGACATTTTTTTTGTCAAAGCCCTCATTCATCATCAATCATCATTAACCAGTTCGTGAGCAGCTCATAAAATTTTAAATTTTTTAATTTTCTACGCCTTTTTACTTCTCGTTCAACCAAATCCTATATTCAATTTAAAAAAAAAACAGTACTACTAGATCATTCTATTTAGAAGTTGTAAGCTACATTGTTTTGGCTTGTCTTTTCTTTTATAATTTCTACAATACCAAATGTCAATAACATTCAAGTTACATACCATGAGCGAGCAGAACAAAATAAACATGTGCAGTAATGATACAGTGAGAGTATAGTCTCAGTTGGTTGGTTCTCTCCTCATTTCACTTTGACTACATTACTAATTGAATTGAAATAAAAGGTTTAAGCTAAGAAATTATTATTATTATTATTTTATTTTTTTTATTTTATAGTTCTAGCCTATGATAAGAGTTTTCAAATAATGCAAAAAAATATTTATAAAATTGAGTACCCAAATTTTCCTTTAATTGCGATAGGCTTGTTGTACAACATAGTACTAGCCTTTTATCGCTTATGACCAACCAAAAATTTATACAATTTGGTATATTTTTCAATAATTACGATAAGTCCCGTTAGGCTTGATCTTATTGTCCAACATAGTACTAGCTTTTTACAGCTTATGACACAAGCTTTCCAATGGTGGTAATATGTGCTCAGAAAATTCAAATCTTGCCCACTATCAAACCAAAAACCTCCTCCTCCTCCTTCCTTCTTTAAATGCGATAAGTCCCGTTAGGCTTGCTCTTATTATCCAACATAGTACCAGCATTTTATAGCTTATTTCACGAGCTTTCCAATGAATGTAACATGTGTTCATAAAATTGAGCGAAAGCTCACTCTGTCAGAACAGGGTCAGTAAAATTCAAGGATTTATGAAAATCGACACAATAAACCTGTTTTCCCCGATTCTATTTTAGCTAGAAAAATTAACATTGCTTATTTACTTAACTAAAAACATTTTTTTTAATAAATTATAACAAATAAAGTAAACTTTTAGTTTCATTTTACATAAATTTACACACAACAAAATTAAATTTAAATAATTCTTAATCTAAATATTCATATTCTGAAATATAACAGTTAGCAACAAATGTAGAATATAAAATAAATCACAAATAGTTGTACACAAACATTGAGAACGTGTGGACGGATGATTTATATTTATTACTATTTATTTGACATTTGTAATAAATAAAAAAATGATACGAGCCAAAAATAGTAATATTTGAATTTAGTAACCACATTTTTCTTTAGTTGCGATAATTCCCGTTACTCTTGCTTTTGTCCAACATACTACTAGACTTTTAAAGTTGCCCATATTCACAAGCTTCCAATGATATTAATATCTGATCATATAAATCAAATCTTGTTCCACTATGAAACCAAAAACCTCCAACAATTTATAAAATTTAGTACAAAAAAAGAAAATTAAGTCCCGTTAGGCTTGTCTAATTGTTCAACATAGTACTAGCCTTTTATAGGCTATGATGACGCAACTTTTCAAAAAAAATTTGTGGGTCTGAAAAGGCCAATCAAATTTTTTTAGAAATCCATTTTCAAGAAGTGAGATTTCGCTCACTCTCTGTAGGATTCAAGGATTTATGAAAATCGACACAATAAACGTACGTCATTTTTCGCTGCTTTTATTTTATCAAAAAAATTAACATTGCTTGATTATTAGGCAACTCAAACAATTTCTGTGATGTTTTACAACAAGTTAACGAAAATTAATACAAATACTTTTAGTTTCATTTTATCTAAATTTACAACACAACAAAATTTTAATTAATTCTTAATCTAAATATGCAAATTCTGAAATATAGCAGTAAAAATCTGTAAACACAAAAAAAATATAATTAAGCTCTGAAAACATAACAGATTAACGCCTCTTTTAAGGTCATTTAACGGTAGTTATATTACAATCCATAACATTCTTATATATAATATTCTTAAAACTACTTCATAAATAACATACCCTTTATTGACATAGGCATATGTGTATGTAGGTATATAATTCTACCATTATTTCCAGTTTAAAGAATAATTCCAGGGATTGCTTCGCTATTACAGCCCTTCTGTAAGAAGTATAAAGTTTCGTAGGGAATTCCACAAAATAGACATGCCAAAATTTGTTTTCGATTCAGAACATAAGCTTCTGTTGCTTCTGTTGCTTCTTTAGCTCAATGGGAAGTTAGTTTAAAAACTATTAAAAAATTCAACCGCACAGACAGACTAATAAACGTTTTAAAAATGGTAAAAAAAGTAACTCCCAAAAAATAAACATATACATTTTTTCCGGAGAGCCTGTCTCACGCGGATACTTATCGCAGTTGCAGTTGGAATTTGTGATGACGCAGCAGCTTGGCGATGGTGGTGGTTGACGGACTCGCACGGCGAGGCGAACTTTCCTGCAGCATTCGGCTGCACAACAAAATTAGTCTTCTCTTGCGACTTAGACTCGACGGTTCAGCCGTTGTAGCTCGGAGCAGCGCGAATACACTTGGTGTGTTTGGAATCTATAAAAAGCATTCGTTAGCCTTTGTTATGTGGGCACCGTGGCTCGGTGGATAAGAGCATGGACTTCTGAGCAGGGGGTTCGTGGTTCGAATCCCAGTAACACCAGAAGTATTTTTCACGGTGTTATTAATCCGACCACCCCCCTTAACTCCGGAAGTCCAATCCCCGATAAACATAAAATATTTTCCTAAATAAATAAGGCATCACGCGTTCACCTGTTTTCCCCGATTCTATTTTAGCTAGAAAAATTAACATTGCTTATTTACTTAACTCAAAACATTTTTTTTTAATAAATTATAACAAATAAAGTAAACTTTTAGTTTCATTTTACATAAATTTACACACAACAAAATTAAATTTAAATAATTCTTAATCTAAATATTCATATTCTGAAATATAACAGTTAGCAACAAATGTAGAATATAAAATAAATCACAAATAGTTGTACACAAATATTGAGAACGTGTGGACGGATGATTTATATTTATTACTATTTATTTGACATTTGTAATAAATAAAAAAATGATACGAGCCAAAAATAGTAATATTTGAATTTAGTAACCACATTTTTCTTTAGTTGCGATAATTCCCGTTACTCTTGCTTTTGTCCAACATACTACTAGACTTTTAAAGTTGCCCATATTCACAAGCTTCCAATGATATTAATATCTGATCATATAAATCAAATCTTGTTCCACTATGAAACCAAAAACCTCCAACAATTTATAAAATTTAGTACAAAAAAATAAAATTAAGTCCCGTTAGGCTTGTCTAATTGTTCAACATAGTACTAGCCTTTTATAGGCTATGATGACGCAACTTTTCAAAAAAAATTTGTGGGTCTGAAAAGGCCAATCAAATTTTTTTAGAAATCCATTTTCAAGAAGTGAGATTTCGCTCACTCTCTGTAGGATTCAAGGATTTATGAAAATCGACACAATAAACGTACGTCATTTTTCGCTGCTTTTATTTTATCAAAAAAATTAACACTGCTTGATTATTAGGCAACTCAAACAATTTCTGTGATGTTTTACAACAAGTTAACGAAAATTAATACAAATACTTTTAGTTTCATTTTATCTAAATTTACAACACAACAAAATTTTAATTAATTCTTAATCTAAATATGCAAATTCTGAAATATAGCAGTAAAAATCTGTAAACACAAAAAAAATATAATTAAGCTCTGAAAACATAACAGATTAACGCCTCTTTTAAGGTCATTTAACGGTAGTTATATTACAATCCATAACATTCTTATATATAATATTCTTAAAACTACTTCATAAATAACATACCCTTTATTGACATAGGCATATGTGTATGTATGTATATAATTCTACCATTATTTCCAGTTTAAAGAATAATTCCAGGGATTGCTTCGCTATTACAGCCCTTCTGTAAGAAGTATAAAGTTTCGTAGGGAATTCCACAAAATAGACATGCCAAAATTTGTTTTCGATTCAGAACATAAGCTTCTGTTGCTTCTGTTGCTTCTTTAGCTCAATGGGAAGTTAGTTTAAAAACTATTAAAAAATTCAACCGCACAGACAGACTAATAAACGTTTTTAAAATGGTAAAAAAAGTAACTCCCAAAAAATAAACATATACATTTTTTCCGGAGTGCCTGTCTCACGCGGATACTTATCGCAGTTGCAGTTGGAATTTGTGATGACGCAGCAGCTTGGCGATAGTGGTGGTTGACGGACTCGCACGGCGAGGCGAACTTTCCTGCAGCATTCGGCTGCACAACAAAATTAGTCTTCTCTTGCGACTTAGACTCGACGGTTCAGCCGTTGTAGCTCGGAGCAGCGCGGATACACTTGGTGTGTTTGGAATCTATAAAAAGCATTCGTTAGCCTTTGTTATGTGGGCACCGTGGCTCGGTGGATAAGAGCATGGACTTCTGAGCAGGGGGTTCGTGGTTCGAATCCCAGTAACACCAGAAGTATTTTTCACGGTGTTATTAATCCGACCACCCCCCTTAACTCCGGAAGTCCAATCCCCGATAAACATAAAATATTTTCCTAAATAAATAAGGCATCACGCGTTCACCTGTTTTCCCCGATTCTATTTTAGCTAGAAAAATTAACATTGCTTATTTACTTAACTCAAAACATTTTTTTTTAATAAATTATAACAAATAAAGTAAACTTTTAGTTTCATTTTACATAAATTTACACACAACAAAATTAAATTTAAATAATTCTTAATCTAAATATTCATATTCTGAAATATAACAGTTAGCAACAAATGTAGAATATAAAATAAATCACAAATAGTTGTACACAAATATTGAGAACGTGTGGACGGATGATTTATATTTATTACTATTTATTTGACATTTGTAATAAATAAAAAAATGATACGAGCCAAAAATAGTAATATTTGAATTTAGTAACCACATTTTTCTTTAGTTGCGATAATTCCCGTTACTCTTGCTTTTGTCCAACATACTACTAGACTTTTAAAGTTGCCCATATTCACAAGCTTCCAATGATATTAATATCTGATCATATAAATCAAATCTTGTTCCACTATGAAACCAAAAACCTCCAACAATTTATAAAATTTAGTACAAAAAAATAAAATTAAGTCCCGTTAGGCTTGTCTAATTGTTCAACATAGTACTAGCCTTTTATAGGCTATGATGACGCAACTTTTCAAAAAAAATTTGTGGGTCTGAAAAGGCCAATCAAATTTTTTTAGAAATCCATTTTCAAGAAGTGAGATTTCGCTCACTCTCTGTAGGATTCAAGGATTTATGAAAATCGACACAATAAACGTACGTCATTTTTCGCTGCTTTTATTTTATCAAAAAAATTAACATTGCTTGATTATTAGGCAACTCAAACAATTTCTGTGATGTTTTACAACAAGTTAACGAAAATTAATACAAATACTTTTAGTTTCATTTTATCTAAATTTACAACACAACAAAATTTTAATTAATTCTTAATCTAAATATGCAAATTCTGAAATATAGCAGTAAAAATCTGTAAACACAAAAAAGATATAATTAAGCTCTGAAAACATAACAGATTAACGCCTCTTTTAAGGTCATTTAACGGTAGTTATATTACAATCCATAACATTCTTATATATAATATTCTTAAAACTACTTCATAAATAACATACCCTTTATTGACATAGGCATATGTGTATGTATGTATATAATTCTACCATTATTTCCAGTTTAAAGAATAATTCCAGGGATTGCTTCGCTATTACAGCCCTTCTGTAAGAAGTATAAAGTTTCGTCAGGGAATTCCACAAAATAGACATGCCAAAATTTGTTTTCGATTCAGAACATAAGCTTCTGTTGCTTCTGTTGCTTCTTTAGCTCAATGGGAAGTTAGTTTAAAAACTATTAAAAAATTCAACCGCACAGACAGACTAATAAACGTTTTTAAAATGGTAAAAAAAGTAACTCCCAAAAAATAAACATATACATTTTTTCCGGAGTGCCTGTCTCACGCGGATACTTATCGCAGTTGCAGTTGGAATTTGTGATGACGCAGCAGCTTGGCGATGGTGGTGGTTGACGGACTCGCACGGCGAGGCGAACTTTCCTGCAGCATTCGGCTGCACAACAAAATTAGTCTTCTCTTGCGACTTAGACTCGACGGTTCAGCCGTTGTAGCTCGGAGCAGCGCGGATACACTTGGTGTGTTTGGAATCTATAAAAAGCATTTGTTAGCCTTTGTTATGTGGGCACCGTGGCTCGGTGGATAAGAGCATGGACTTCTGAGCAGGGGGTTCGTGGTTCGAATCCCAGTAACACCAGAAGTATTTTTCACGGTGTTATTAATCCGACCACCCCCCTTAACTCCGGAAGTCCAATCCCCGATAAACATAAAATATTTTCCTAAATAAATAAGGCATCACGCGTTCGAAATAAATATCACAAAGCTTACTAATATATGCATTTATAAAAATTGTGTCTCTCTCAACCTCAATGTAAAATAATTAAATCGAATGAACTTAAATTGGTGATTTCCAATCCTTACTGGGTTTGACCATAATAGGCCTTTTATGGAAATGATATTTATCGTTTTGGTAGTACAAATACTTTAATTGCCGAATTAATGAATCAGCTTCCGCTTCTCGTCCCTTTACTCAATCATAAATCATCATCATTATCATTATCCTGTTTCCAATATCTTAAAATTGTTTGCAAGTATTTGCTTTGCGAATTTCTCCGCATACTGCCCGTACCTTGTCGCATAGTTGCCCTTAAATGCGCCGTCGTAAATAGAGGTTAGTTTTTTTTCCCAGCGTTGGTTTGAATTGAATCCATATGTATATAGCACGTAATTCAAAGCTTACGCTCTACCAGCTAGGATCCACTGGTCTGCGTTTTAGTGCATTTACAAACTTCGATTGCTTCTTTTAATGGTTTTTTTGATTTTGAGGTAGTTATTATGATTCTCGGCGACAAACATGACTGCATAAGCGGAACATATTTTAATCTAAATCTAATGATTTCGTCTTTTTCAGAAGTTGCGAGCTGTTTGGATATCGTACTCCTTTTATCAAAAATTAATTTGTTTAATTCGGAATCAAACTAGATCGTTTTTCATATAAATTCGTTTCCGACAGTGGCACATTTCAATTGCTCTGAAGCTCCAAAAAGTTTTTAGGATTCAAAACTAAAGCCATTTTATAGTTATAGCGCTCACCGTAAGGCGGTGATAAAGCGACATGAAGCCGAAGTAAATAAAAATGTTCCTACAGCTGCGTTGCTTTGGCAAAGCCGGCTTGGCTTTACAAAGCAACAGCTTTTGGCTTTATTGCCTTACGGTGAGCACTAGTACTATAAAATGGCTTTAGTTTCCTTAATCCTGAACATTTTTATTTACTTCGGCTTCATGTCGCTTTATCACCGACTTACGGTGAGCGCAATAACTACTTTATAATCATAAAAAATTAACCTGAATACAAATCCACTAATTTTACATAGTATTTATCACTGACAATCACTTTAATATGGCCGGGTCATTTTTATTACTTTCCGCGTGAGGCGCTTATCCTACACTAACAATCGTCAATTTCGTTTTTCAGGTCGTGCGTTGGAGAGAAAATATCATAAAGTCGATACAACGATTATTAACGCGCGAGCTACCTAAAGGGCCCAACATATATAATCCGTTGCGTACGTTGGGGCTACGTATGCAACTGACATATCGAGGAAATACAGGCGTTCTTATGGGAAGTGTCAAATCGAAAAAGCATGTGACGGAAGCGACGCAAAAAGTTGACCAACTTTGAACTTTTCTATTCGGGAATTGCTTTGACAGTTATCTCTCACAGTATTTTGAAGATAACTTTGGCGTTTGTTTTTGTTTGCCTGTGCGACGACAACGTATTCATTGGGTCACCGCTTTGTGTTACATTCGGCAACGTCAACGAACTCGTTGATGAAAATGACGCAATGGGCTGGGCCCTTAATGCGACATTGTGATTTGGGCTTTAGTATGTTTATAGTTGGGCTTTTTCTAGGGAGATAGTTATGGTTTGGTTTTCTTAAACTCTTTCTATAATTTTAATAAATTTCGACGACGTACATGTCGCGCATCATGTTAATAATAATAAAGATAGGTGCAGCAAACGTCGGTCGTTAAATAGTTCAATGGCAACTAACCTACAATATTTTGTCCACCATAATGTACGAACATCATGGTATCGATGATGTAAGCATTTCGAGTTTCGAATGACGTTACTTTTGTCGCAATTACGACTAAAATCCATTTTCAAGGGGGGGATTTCGCTCACTCTCTGTAAGATTCAAGGATTTATGAAAATCGACACAATAACCGTACGTCATTTTTCGCTGCTTTTATTTTATCAAAAAAATTAACATTGCTTGATTATTAGGCAACTCAAACAATTTCTGTGATATTTTATAACAGGTTAACGAAAATTGATACAAATACTTTTAGTTTCATTTTATCTAAATTTCTACCATTATTTCCAGTTTAAAGAATAATTCCAGGGATTGCTTTGCTATTACAGCCCTTGTGTAAAAAGTATATAGTTTCGTCAGGGAAATCCACAAAATAGACATGCCAAAATTTGTTTTCGATTCAGAACAGAAGCTTCTTTAGCTTCTTTAGCTCAATGGGAAGTTAGTTTAAAATCTATTAAAAAATTCAACCCGCGCAGACTAATAAACGTTTTAAAAATGGTAAAAAAAGTAACTCCCAAAAAATAAACATATACATTTTTTCCCCATTTTGGGACTTATTTCATTTGTGATTCGTATGAAATTCAGTATGTAGGACTAAGATGCGACTTGTTCCTATGGAAATTCTGTGATCTGGCCAATAGGGTCTGGAATTTTGTTGACAAAGCAATTTCTCAAGTTATTATTAAGTAATTCGGTATGTAGGACTAAGATGCGATTGTAAGACTTGTTCCTATTGAAATATTGTGATCTGTCCAATAGGGTCTGAAATTTTGTGGACCGAGCAATTTTTAGTATTATAGAAGTAAATTTATTTAATAATAATAAATAAAAATAATTTTTACATCACTATCTGTATCAGTCCTCGCTCTATCAAAGTACATAAATTGATACAGTGCTTTGTGTTAGAGAAAAAAAATACTACAAACGTTACAAAAAAGAGGCTTGTATTTTCTTTAATTCTGCAATATACTAAGAGCAAAGAGTATAGAGATATCAAAGGAAAGAAGTAACACAAAAATTTTATTTAATCGTATTGCTTAATTATATAGTTCGTAATGAATAAATCGTATTTAAAATATAATATTAATATTTTTCCCAATAGAATATAATGAAGCAAACATTGTGCAATAGTAGTGATAGTATAGACATTTTTTTTTGTCAAAGATCTCATTCATCATCAATCATCATTAACCAGTTCGTGAGCAGCTCATAAAATTTTAAATTTTTTAATTTTCTACGCCTTTTTACTTCTCGTTCAACCAAATCCTATATTCAATTTAAAAAAAACAGTACTACTAGATCATTCTATTTATTTAGAAGTTGTAAGCTACCTTGTTTTGGCTTGTCTTTTCTTTTATAATTTCTACAATACCAAATGTCAATAACATTAAAGTTACATACCATGAGCGAGCAGAACGAAATAAACATGTGCAGTAATGATACAGTGAGAGTATAGTCTCAGTTGGTTGGTTCTCTCCTCATTTCACTTTGACTACATTACTAATTGAATTGAAATAAAAGGTTTAAGCTAAGAAATTATTATTATTATTATTTTATTTTTTTTATTTTATAATTCTAGCCTATGATAAGAGTTTTCAAATAATGCAAAAAAATCTTTATAAAATTGAGTACCCAAATTTTCCTTTAATTGCGATAGGCAGGTACAACATAGTACTAGCCTTTTATCGCTTATGACCAACCAAAAATTTATACAATTTGGTATATTTTTCAATAATTGCGATAAGTCCCGTTAGGCTTGATCTTATTGTCCAACATAGTACTAGCTTTTTACAGCTTATTTCACGAGCTTTCCAATAAATGTAACATGTGTTCATAAAATTGAGCGAAAGCTCACTCTGTCAGAACAGGGTCAGTAAAATTCAAGGATTTATAAAAATCGACACAATAAACCTTTTTTCCCCGATTCTATTTTAGCTAGAAAAATTAACATTGCTTATTTGCTTAACTCAAAACATTTTTTTTAATAAATTATAACAAATAAAGTAAACTTTTAGTTTCATTTTACATAAATTTACACACAACAAAATTAAATTTAAATAATTCTTGATCTAAATATTCATATTCTGAAATATAACAGTTAGCAACAAATGTAGAATATAAAATAAATCACAAATAGTTGTACACAAATATTGAGAACGTGTGGACGGATGATTTATATTTATTACTATTTATTTGACATTTGTAATAAATAAAAAAATGATACGAGCCAAAAATAGTAATATTTGAATTTAGTAGCCACATTTTTCTTTAGTTGCGATAATTCCCGTTACTCTTGCTTTTGTCCAACATACTACTAGACTTTTAAAGTTGCCCATATTCACAAGCTTCCAATGATATTAATATCTGATCATATAAATCAAATCTTGTTCCACTATCAAACCAAAAACCTCCAAAAATTTATAAAATTTAGTACAAAAAAATAAAATTAAGTCCCGTTAGGCTTGTCTAATTGTTCAACATAGTACTAGCCTTTTATAGGATGACGCAACTTTTCAAAAAAATTTGTGGGTCTGAAAAGGCCAATCAAATTTTTTTAGAAATCCATTTTCAAGAAGTGAGATTTCGCTCACTCTCTGTAGGATTCAAGGATTTATGAAAATCGACACAATAAACGTACGTCATTTTTCGCTGCTTTTATTTTATCAAAAAAATTAACATTGCTTGATTATTAGGCAACTCAAACAATTTCTGTGATATTTTATAACAGGTTAACGAAAATTGATACAAATACTTTTAGTTTCATTTTATCTAAATTTCTACCATTATTTCCAGTTTAAAGAATAATTCCAGGGATTGCTTCGCTATTACATCCCTTGTGTAAAAAGTATATAGTTTCGTCAGGGAAATCCACAAAATAGACATGCCAAAATTTGTTATCGATTCAGAAGAGAAGCTTCTTTAGCTTCTTTAGCTTCTTTAGCTCAATGGGAAGTTAGTTTAAAATCTATTAAAAAATTCAACCCGCGCAGACTAATAAACGTTTTAAAAATGGTAAAAAAAGTAACTCCCAAAAAATAAACATATACATTTTTTCCCCATTTTGGGACTTATTTCATTTATTTCAAGTGATTCGTATGAAATTCAATATGTAGGACTAAGATGCGACTTGTTCCTATGGAAATTCTGTGATCTGGCCAATAGGGTCTGGAATTTTGTTGACAAAGCAATTTCTCAAGAGATTATTATGAAATTCGGTATGTAGGACTAAGATGCGACTGTAAGACTTGTTCCTATGGAAATTTTGTGATCTGGCCAATAGGGTCTGAAATTTTGTGGACCAAGCAATTTTTAGTATTATAGAAGTAAATTTATTTAATAATAATAAATAAAAATAATTTTTACATCACTATCTGTATCAGTCCTCGCTCTATCAAAGTACATAAATTGATACAGTGCTTTGTGTTCGAGAAAAAAAAAATACTACAAACGTTACAAAAAAGAGGCTTGTCTTTTCTTTAATAATTTACTAAGAGCAAAGAGTATAGAGATATCAAAGGAAAGAAGTAGAACAACAATTTTATTTAATCGTATTGCTTATTTATATAGTTCGTAATTAATAAATCGTATTTAAAATATAATATTAATATTTTTCCCAATAGAATATAATGAAGCAAACATTGTGCAGTAGTAGTGATAGTATAGACATTTTTTTTTGTCAAAGCCCTCATTCATCATCAATCACCATTAACCAGTTCGTGAGCAGCTCATAAAATTTTTAATTTTTTAATTTTCTACGCCTTTTTAGTTCTCGTTCAAACAAATCCTATATTCAATTTAAAAAAAAACAGTACTACTAGATCATTCTATTTAGAAGTTGTAAGCTACCTTGTTTTGGCTTGTCTTTTCTTTTATAATTTCTACAATACCAAATGTCAATAACATTCAAGTTACATACCATGAGCGAGCAGAACGAAATAAACATGTGCAGTAATGATACAGTGAGAGTATAGTCTCTTATGCTAGACATACTCGATGGCAGGACGAAGTGTGCAATCACAAAGGAAGGGCCATTGAACTTCCTATTCCAGCGGCTTGCAGAAATCTGGAGAATACAGAAATTGATGATGCTATCAGAAATTTTGAGATTACAGTGAATTCAGCCATTAATCGGCAGAAAACAATTCGCACTAGCAGGGATCGCTTCCAACACTTGCCTGAGCATATACAGGCCATATATGCTCACAAGTAACGGCTTAGGAAACGTCTTCAGAGAATCTTCAATAGGACACTTAACACAGTCAACGACGAATACCTGTCTGTACTTTCGCAACTGCGTTGTACAGTTAACATGTGTCGTCAAGCTGTGCGGAGGTTTCAGGAAGATGAACTGACCAAACGGCTCCAGGACATCAAACCAGGCCCTGATGCTTTTAGGAAGCTGAACTCTCTGGTTGGAAAGCGTATTTCCATTCCAGAGATTATCACCATTGAAGATCGAACAGTATCCAGCGCTGCTGAGAAAGCGGAAGCCTTTGCCTGCCATTTTGAAAGGAGCTTTACGGACCGACCACCAACGCATCTTCCAGATTTCTTGGAAGAGGTTGAAAGTCTTGTGGAAGACACCACTTCTCCAGGAAATACTATAGTGCAGTTCAGTGAAGAAAATCGCGCCAACGCACCCGTAGATGTCGATATGTTTACCGGAACAGCTGTTGTCAATGATTTGATTATTAGTGGAAACTCAAAAAAATCATCAGGCACAGATGGGATTTCTAACTTTTTGCTTAAAAAGTTACCGGGTATGGCAATTTTGATGTTAACCATCATTTTCAACAATTGCCTAAACAATGGCTACTTTCCGGACTACTGGAAGGTGGCCAAGGTAGTACCAGTACTACTTACTGTGTTGTATCAGTAAAGTATTGGAATCATTGATCCGTAAAAAGATCAATACGTTTTGTACGGAAAGAAATCTTATTCCTTCCTTTCAGTACGGTTTCCGAGAAAAGCACTCTACGCTGCTGAAGCTTCACAGTGACGTCACTAAAGGACTGAACGTCAAAAGTAGTACAGTGGCCTGTTTGCTAGACATCGAAAAAGCTTTCGATAGTGTCTGGATAAACGGGCTACTGTACAAGCTTATTAGTTTTGGTTTCCCCAATTATATTGTAAAAATAATTAAAAATTTTCTTTTTAACAGGGTCTTCTTTGTACAGGTGTACGACCGCCCATCGACAAGGAAAAGGATCAAAGCCGGAGTTCCTCAAGGTTCCAGACTTGGACCAATCCTGTATAGCATCTTCACGGCGGATCAACCCACAAATACAGCCGGAACAAGGACTATGCTCTTCGCGGATGACTCCATAACGTATGCAGTTTCCCTCTCTCCCGAGATAGCTGCCCGAAGAGTGGAGGAACACCTCAGAAATCTTTGGGACTACTACCTGAAGTGGGGACTAAAGATCAACGCCAATAAAACGGAACTCATCTGCTTCCGAGTACCAGCAACCGAAACAAGGATAAGAGAAATCGCAAGCCGGTGCAGAGCCTTAAAAATCACCCTTCCGGATAACACAACAATAAACACCAAGTCAGAGACTAAGTACCTGGGAATCAACTTTACTGAGAGGCTCAAGTTTAACTCTCACATCGACAAAACAATGAAAAAAGCGAACCACGCTTTTCATTTGGTGCACCCGCTACTTAAAAGACGAAACGGTCTGTCCAACAACACCAGGCTGCTTATCTACAAGCAACTCATCAGGCCAGTGATAACCTATGGCTACCCCATATGGTTCACCGTCTCACCAACAACGATGAAGAAGATCTCCCTATTTGAAAGGAAGGTACTAAGGATCTGTACAGGACTCTGGAGGGTGACAAACAGCTATAAGTTTGTGTCGACTACAAAACTATACGAAGCAGCAGGTCTGCTGCCAATAACTGAACACTTGTTCCGAATGGCGAGGAAATTCGTCGACGCATTGGAAACACATCCAAGTCCTGAGATGCAAGGACTGCGAATCGAGGAAATCGAGCCAAGTCACCGGTACATACACATAAGAGGATTCACTGATGCTAGATTCGATGACATCTTTAACAATCAAGACGTCTCCTTCTACGAGAAGGCGGGCAACCAATATTACAGAGGCTGAAGTTCGCCCTGTTTATACGCCGCTTAATATTTTTCATTCTTATTTTATTTTAAAATTATTGTTTAAAATTTAATTACATTAAAAATTAACATGTAGTAGATTAAGTAGTAAAAAATATTGTTTAAAAATAAACAATACCAAAAAAAAAAAGACAATGTAAATACGTCGGGCCCCTTTTGTTGAGCCGACACATATTAATATTATTTATAAGTTTAGTTTTAAATCAAAATTGTATATTACTTTAATGTTTAATAAAAATATCTTAATCTTAGAGAGTATAGTATCAGTTGGTTGGTTCTCTCCTCATTTCACTTTGACTACATTATTAATTGAATTGAAATAAAAGGTTTAAGCTAAGAAATTATTATTATTATTATTTTGTTTTTTTTATTTTATAGTTCTAGCCTATGATAAGAGTTTTCAAATAATGCAAAAAAATCTTTATAAAATTGAGTACCCAAATTTTCCTTTAATTGCGATAGGCAGGTACAACATAGTACTAGCCTTTTATCGCTTATGACCAACCAAAAATTTATACAATTTGGTATATTTTTCAATAATTGCGATAAGTCCCGTTAGGCTTGATCTTATTGTCCAACATAGTACTAGCTTTTTACAGCTTATGACACAAGCTTTCCAATGGTGGTAATATGTGCTCAGAAAATTCAAATCTTGCCCCACTATCAAACCAAAAACCTCCTCCTCCTCCTTCCTTCTTTAAATGTGATAAGTCCCGTTAGACTTGATCTTATTATCCAACATAGTACCAGCATTTTATAGCTTATTTCACGAGCTTTCCAATGAATGTAACATGTGTTCATAAAATTGAGCGAAAGCTCACTCTGTCAGAACAGGGTCAGTAAAATTCAAGGATTAATGAAAATCGACACAATAAACCTGTTTTCCCCGATTCTATTTTAGCTAGAAAAATTAACATTGCTTATTTGCTTAACTCAAAACATTTTTTTTAATAAATTATTACAAATAAAGTAAACTTTTAGTTTCATTTTACATAAATTTACACACAACAAAATTAAATTTAAATAATTCTTAATCTAAATATTCATATTCTGAAATATAACAGTTAGCAACAAATGTAGAATATAAAATAAATCACAAATAGTTGTACACAAATATTGAGAACGTGTGGACGGATGATTTATATTTATTACTATTTATTTGACATTTGTAATAAATAAAAAAATGATACGAGCCAAAAATAGTAATATTTGAATTTAGTAACCACATTTTTCTTTAGTTGCGATAATTCCCGGTACTCTTGCTATTGTCCAACATACTACTAGACTTTTAAAGTTGCCCATATTCACGAGCTTCCAATGATATTAATATCTGATTATATAAATCAAATCTTGACCCACTATCAAACCAAAAACCTCCAACAATTTATAAAATTTAGTACAAAAAAAAATAAAATTAAGTCCCGTTAGGCTTGTCTAATTGTTCAACATAGTACTAGCCTTTTATAGGCTATGATGACGCAATTTTTCAAAAAAATTTGTGGGTCTGAAAAGGCCAATCAAATTTTTTTAGAAATCCATTTTCAAGAAGTGAGATTTCGCTCACTCTCTGTAAGATTCAAGGATTTATGAAAATCGACACAATAAACGTACGTCATTTTTCGCTGCTTTTATTTTATCAAAAAAATTAACATTGCTTGATTATTAGGCAACTCAAACAATTTCTGTGATGTTTCACAACAAGTTAACGAAAATTAATACAAATACTTTCAGTTTCATTTTATCTAAATTTACAACACAACAAAATTTTAATTAATTCTTAATCTAAATATGCAAATTCTGAAATATAGCAGTAAAAATCTGTAAACACAAAAAAAAATATAATTAAGCTCTGAAAACATAACAGATTAACGCCTCTTTTAAGGTCATTTAACGGTAGTTATATTACAATCCATAACATTCTTATATATAATATTCTTAAAACTACTTCATAAATAACATACCCTTTATTGACATAGGCATATGTGTATGTATGTATATAATTCTACCATTATTTCCAGTTTAAAGAATAATTCCAGGGATTGCTTCGCTATTAGAGCCCTTCTGTAAGAAGTATAAAGTTTCGTCAGGGAATTCCACAAAATAGACATGCCAAAATTTGTTTTCGATTCAGAACATAAGCTTCTTTTGCTTCTTTAGCTCAATGGGAAGTTAGTTTAAAATCTATTAAAAAATTCAACCGCACAGACAGACTAATAAACGTTTTAAAAATGGTAAAAAAAGTAACTCCCAAAAAATAAACATATACATTTTTTCCGGAGTGCCATATCTCACGCGGATACTTATCGCAGTTGCAGTTGGAATTTGTGATGACGCAGCAGCTTGGCGATGGTGGTGGTTGACGGTCTCGCACGAGGCGAACTTTCCTGCAGCATTCGGCTGCACAAGAAAATTAGTCTTCTCTTGCGACTTAGACTCGACGGTTCAGCCGTTGTAGCTCGGAGCAGCGCGGATACACTTGGTGTGTTTGGAATCTATAAAAAGCATTTGTTAGCCTTTGTTATGTGGGCGCCGTGGCTCGGTGGATAAGAGCATGGACTTCTGAGCAGGGGGTTCGTGGTTCGAATCCCAGTAACACCAGAAGTATTTTTCACGTGTTATTAAACCCCCCTTAACTCCGGAAGACCAATCCCCGATAAACATAAAATATTTTCCTAAATAAATAAGGCATCACGCGTTCGAAATAAATATCACAAAGCTTACTAATATATGCATTTATAAAAATTGTGTCTCTCTCAACCTCAATTGTTATTTTTTTTTTGAAAAAATAATTAAATCGCATGAACTTAAATTGGTGATTGCCAATCCTTACTGGGTTTGACCATAATAGGAATGCCTTTTATGGAAATGATATTTATCGTTTTTGTAGTACAAATACTTTAATTGTCGAATTAATGAATCAGCTTCCGCTTCTCGTCCCTTTACTCAATCATCAATCATCATCATTATCATTATCCTGTTTCCAATATCTTAAAATTGTTTGCAAGTATTTGCTTTGCGAATTTCTCCGCATACTGCCCGTACCTTGTCGCATAGTTGCCCTTAAATGCGCCGTCGTAAATAGAGGTTAGTTTTTTTTCCCAGCTTTGGTTTGAATTGAATCCATATGTATATAACACGTAATTCAAAGCTTACGCTCTACTAGCCAGGATCCACTGGTCTGCGTTTTAGTGTATTTACAAACTTCGATTGCTTCTTTTAATGGTTTTTTTGATTTTGAGGTACATAGTTATTATGATTCTCCGGCGACAAACGTGACTGCATAAGCGGAACATATTTTAATCTAAATCTAATGGTTTCGTCTTTTTCAGAAGTTGCGAGCTGTTTGGATATCGTACTCCTATTATCAAAAATTAATTTGTTTAATTCGGAATCAAACTAGATCGTTTTTCATATAAATTCGTTTCCGACAGTGGCACATTTCAATTGCTCTGAAGCTCTAAAAAGTTTTTAGGATTCAAAACTAAAGCTATTTTATAGTTATAGCGCTCACCGTAAGGCGGTGATAAAGCGACATGAAGCCGAAGTAAATAAAAATGTTCCTACAGCTGCGTTGCTTTGGCAAAGCCGGCTTGGCTTTACAAAGCAACAGCTTTTGGCTTTACTGCCTTACGGTGAGCACTAGTACTATAAAATGGCTTTAGTTTCCTTAATCCTGAACATTTTTATTTACTTCGGCTTCATGTCGCTTTATCACCGACTTACGGTGAGCGCAATAACTACTTTATAATCATAAAAAATTAACCTGAATACAAATCCACTAATTTTACATAGTATTTATCACTGACAATCACTTTAATATGGCCGGGTCATTTTTATTACTTTCCGCGTGAGGCGCTTATCCTACACTAACAATCGTCAATTTCGTTTTTCAGGTCGTGCGTTGGAGAGAAAATATCATAAAGTCGATACAACGATTATTAACGCGCGAGCTACCTAAAGGGCCCAACATATATAATCCGTTGCGTACGTTGGGGCTACGTATGCAACTGACATATCGAGGAAATACAGGCGTTCTTATGGGAAGTGTCAAATCGAAAAAGCATGTGACGGAAGCGACGCAAAAAGTTGACCAACTTTGAACTTTTCTCTTCGGGAATTGCTTTGACAGTTATCTCTCACAGTATTTTGAAGATAACTTTGGCGTTTGTTTTTGTTTGCCTGTGCGACGACAACGTATTCATTGGGTCACCGCTTTGTGTTACATTCGGCAACGTCAACGAACTCGTTGATGAAAATGACGCAATGGGCTGGGCCCTTAATGCGACATTGTGATTTGGGCTTTAGTATGTTTATAGTTGGGCTTTTTCTAGGGAGATAGTTGTGGTTTGGTTTTCTTAAACTCTTTCTATAATTTTAATAAATTTCGACGAAGTACATGTCGCGCATCATGTTAGTAATAATAAAGATAGGTGCAGCTAACGTCGGTCGTTAAATAGTTCAATGGCAACTAACCTACAATATTTTGTCCACCATAATGTACGAACATCATGGGATCGATAATGTAAGCATTTCGAGTTTCGAATGACGTTACTTTTGTCGCAATTACGACTAAAATCCATTTTCAAGGGGGAGATTTCGCTCACTCTCTGTAAGATTCAAGGATTTATGAAAATGGACACAATAAACGTACGTCATTTTTCGCTGCTTTTATTTTATCAAAAAAATTAACATTGCTTGATTATTAGGCAACTCAAACAATTTCTATGATGTTTTATAACAGGTTAACGAAAATTGATACAAATACTTTTAGTTTCTTGTGTAAAAAGTATAAAGTTTCGTTAGGGAATTCCACAAAATAGACATGCCAAAATTTGTTTTCGATTCAGAACAGAAGCTTCTGTAGCTTCTTTAGCTCAATGGGAAGTTAGTTTAAAATCTATTAAAAAATTCAACCCGCACAGACTAATAAACGTTTTAAAAATGGTAAAAAAAGTAACTCCCAAAAAATAAACATATACATTTTTTCCCCATTTCGGGACTTATTTCATTTATTTCAAGTGATTCGTATGAAATTCAGTATGTAGGACTAAGATGCGACTTGTTCCTATGGAAATTCTGTGATCTGGCCAATAGGGTCTGGAATTTTGTTGACAAAGCAATTTCTCAAGAGATTATTATGAAATTCGGTATGTAGGACTAAGATGCGACTGTAAGACTTGTTCCTATGGAAATTTTGTGATCTGGCCAATAGGGTCTGAAATTTTGTGGACCAAGCAATTTTTAGTATTATAGAAGTAAATTTATTTAATAATAATAAATAAAAATAATTTTTACATCACTATCTGTATCAGTCCTCGCTCTATCAAAGTACATACATTGATACAGTGCTTTGTGTTAGAGAAAAAAACAACCCATAAAAATTAAAATTTTTCATCTAAATTCTCTAATCGCAGAAATATATATGGGAGCCCCTCGATCCTGGGCCATTTTTTTTTTATTTTAGAAGAAAATCATCGAAACAAACATTTGACATCAGATGTTAAAATTGAAAAGGCTCAGATCATTTTATTCTGAGCACTTAGAGCACGCTCATACTCTGAGCAAATAAGAAACACGAACATTTATCTTGAGAACTCTTTGACTGCTCTGAACTAATTTATGAAAACGCCAAATGACAGAATATTGTGAAAACTTGTTGTTCTATCTGTAAGTTGATATCGACAACAAAAAAAACGACATCAATAAAAATACAATTCAGTAAATAAAAATGTAAGTTGAAGTAAGCATAAAACATGTATGTCTCGTTTCATTTGCTGGGTTCACCACCAAAACCATGCAGCGCAGCCGACAGCGCAGCACACACCGCACACAGTCCATAAAGGGAGACGAATATCTGATGCCAGTACAGATATTTAAAAAATGTATAAGGGCCTTGCGGCCGAACCCGGGACCCGATCCCTACCAAATTTTCGAAAAAGTATTGTTTATTGGGTATACACATGTGTGTAAAATTTGAAGAAAATCGGGTAAATTTTTTAAAATGTTTGTTTGGGAGCCCCCCGACCCCGCAGCCCGAATTTAATAGAAAGTGTTGTCTCCGGAAATACACATGTGTGCAAAATTTCAATAAAATCGGGCCATGGGAAGTGGGTTAAAAATTGATCGCAAGAATCCACGACAGACGACCGACCGACGACCGACCGACGACCGACGACCCACGGGCAAGTGAAGTTAATATAGAGAATTTAAAAAATACTACAAACGTTACAAAAAAGAGGCTTGTCTTTTCTTTAATAATTTACTATAGAGATATCAAAGGAAAGAAGTAGAACAAAAATTTTATTTAATCGTATTGCTTAATTATATAGTTCGTAATTAATAAATCGTATTTAAAATATAATATTAATATTTTTCCCAATACTGCAAACATTGTGCAGTAGTAGTAATAGTATAGACATTTTTTTTGTCAAAGCCCTCATTCATCATCAATCATCATTAACCAGTTCGTGAGCAGCTCATAAAATTTTAAATTTTTTAATTTTCTACGCCTTTTTACTTCTCGTTCAACCAAATCCTATATTCAATTTTAAAAAAAAACAGTACTACTAGATCATTCTATTTAGAAGTTGTAAGCTACCTTGTTTTGGCTTGTCTTTTCTTTTATAATTTCTACAATACCAAATGTCAATAACATTCAAGTTACATACCATGAGCGAGCAGAACGAAATAAACATGTGCAGTAATGATACAGTGAGAGTATAGTCTCAGTTGGTTGGTTCTCTCCTCATTTCACTTTGACTACATTACTAATTGAATTGAAATAAATGGTTTAAGCTAAGAAATTATTATTATTATTATTTTATTTTTTTTATTTTATAGTTCTAGCCTATGATAAGAGTTTTCAAATAATGCAAAAAAATATTTATAAAATTGAGTACCCAAATTTTCCTTTAATTGCGATAGGCCGTTAGGCTGCTCTTATTGTACAACATAGTACTAGCCTTTTATCGCTTATGACCAACCAAAAATTTATACAATTTGGTATATTTTTCAATAATTGCGATAAGTACCGTTAGGCTTGATCTTTTTGTCCAACATAGTACTAGCTTTTTACAGCTTATGACACAAGCTTTCCAATGGTGGTAATATGTGCTCAGAAAATTCAAATCTTGCCCCACTATCAAACCAAAAACCTCCTCCTCCTCCTTCCTTCTTTAAATGTGATAAGTCCCGTTAGACTTGATCTTATTATCCAACATAGTACCAGCATTTTATAGCTTATTTCACGAGCTTTCCAATGAATGTAACATGTGTTCATAAAATTGAGCGAAAGCTCACTCTGTCAGAACAGGGTCAGTAAAATTCAAGGATTAATGAAAATCGACACAATAAACCTGTTTTCCCCGATTCTATTTTAGCTAGAAAAATTAACATTGCTTATTTGCTTAACTCAAAACATTTTTTTTAATAAATTATAACAAATAAAGTAAACTTTTAGTTTCATTTTACATAAATTTACACACAACAAAATTAAATTTAAATAATTCTTAATCTAAATATTCATATTCTGAAATATAACAGTTAGCAACAAATGTAGAATATAAAATAAATCACAAATAGTTGTACACAAATATTGAGAACGTGTGGACGGATGATTTATATTTATTACTATTTATTTGACATTTGTAATAAATAAAAAAATGATACGAGCCAAAAATAGTAATATTTGAATTTAGTAACCACATTTTTCTTTAGTTGCGATAATTCCCGTTACTCTTGCTTTTGTCCAACATACTACTAGACTTTTAAAGTTGCCCATATTCACAAGCTTCCAATGATATTAATATCTGATCATATAAATCAAATCTTGTTCCACTATGAAACCAAAAACCTCCAACAATTTATAAAATTTAGTACAAAAAAATAAAATTAAGTCCCGTTAGGCTTGTCTAATTGTTCAACATAGTACTAGCCTTTTATAGGCTATGACGACGCAACTTTTCAAAAAAATTTGTGGGTCTGAAAAGGCCAATCAAATTTTTTTAGAAATCCATTTTCAAGAAGTGAGATTTCGCTCACTCTCTGTAGGATTCAAGGATTTATGAAAATCGACACAATAAACGTACGTCATTTTTCGCTGCTTTTATTTTATCAAAAAAATTAGCATTGCTTGATTATTAGGCAACTCAAACAATTTCTGTGATGTGTTACAACAAGTTAACGAAAATTAATCATCATAAATTTGTTGCGAAAAGAATAGAACACTGGGTATTTTAATTTTTTCGGTAAAATATATTTAATACAAAAAAGAAAGCTAAAACTACTTATATGAATTCTCCTTTAAAAGAAATTGACAATCTTAATAATCGAAAATTTGTGCCGACTAGCGCAACCGACCAGTTATAAAAATCAAAACGAACTCCTCTTCTTTTTCGCAGTCACCTTCGTTCAAATCTTCATAGCAGGTCCCACACATGCAGTGCCTTTAGCAGCCGGTACCATGTCCACAGTTTCAGCAGTCCGGTCAGCAGTAATCCGATGCCGCACACACCCGTAACGGCGACGAGTAGCTTTGCTGGTGTCATTCCTTGTAATTGTCAACAACCTGTGCTGACTCGCCTATTTATCGGCAAGTAGGTAGTACTTAGTACTAAATGCGCGACAATCACCCGTGGGATGATTCAGCCGACCTACAAACGAAACAATGCATATGCCGCAATCTGATACTCAAGAATTTCATTGACAGGGTACCGCTGCTGCGACCTAAGAACGACGGCGACTGCGCAACATATCTGAAATAGAGGACTTGCAAAAAATGCATGAGTGCATGAGTAATTCTAATGACGCATATAATAAAAGATATGTTATTAATAAACAGATAATATAAAGATAATGATATGAAAATACTACGATAACGGAACATGTAATGGATGCAGGGAAATTTTTTCCCACAAGTCC
Organism: Nephrocerus scutellatus; assembly: GCA_947095585.1. Taxonomy (NCBI): domain Eukaryota; kingdom Metazoa; phylum Arthropoda; class Insecta; order Diptera; family Pipunculidae; genus Nephrocerus; species Nephrocerus scutellatus. The sequence continues at coordinate 72,992,643 of OX352762.1, read as the reverse complement.
CACAATCGGCCATCCTGAATACGCGGCTGCCCTCAGCCGACCTAGATTTCTTCACTAGAATCCATATCCTCAGTATTTTCATCGGCCGCCCAGGGCTTCATATGATCTGCGGCCGTTGATGTAATGTTCGGACCCTCATGTTGACCAACCTTTTTGACCTCGTAACGGTCATTTCGCTTCACCTTGGTTACCTCATATGGGCCTAGAAAGTTTGGATGAACCTTAAGCCCGGTGCCAAACTGAGTCCGCTGAATTGCGACCATATTGGAGACTTCATACTTCCTAGCCTCTTTACGCCTTCGATCGTAGCACCTTCTATTCTCCTGCTGGACGTGGTTTATCTGCTCCTTAGCTTCTCGTCGAATTTCTTGGCGATCACTGAAGAACTCCTCTCGTGCGGCGTCTTGTAATGCTTGCGAAAGGCTAACGTCTAGCTGACTCTTGCAAGTTACTCCGAACAGGACTTCGAAAGGGGTTTTGCTAGTGCTGCGACTTACCGAGTTGTTGCAGCCTGGACACGTGCCTATACCATTTAAGTGGGTCTTCAATGGGCAGCTTGGTGAGGACTTCCACTATCGTTCTATTGATGCGTTCGACTTGTCCATTACCCCGAGCTATTCCGGTGGTTACCAGAACATGGTGTATTCGGCGATCTTCGCAGAACTGCCGAAAATTGTTCGAGGTAAATGCTGCTCCTTTGTCAGAGACGATGCGGTGAGGGTCTCCGAAGACGTCCGACTGTGACTCCATCCTCTTTATAACTTCTTCACTTGTCGTTGCTCTCACCGGGTACAGCCAAACAAACTTGGAGAAGGCGTCGACAACAACAAACAAATACTTATAGTTTTTTGCGGTTGAAGGCATTGGACCCAGATGATCGACGTGGTATGTGTGTAGCGGGACATCGTTTTTCTCAATGGGGTTTAAGAACCCTTCCTGCTTTCCGAGTTTTTTCGCCGCTAGGATACAGGCAATGCAATTTGAAATTATGCCCTGTATCCTTTCTGTCAAACGTGGCATGAAGTAATCTCTTTTCACAATTGCTTCCATCTTCTTTAGGCCGAAGTGCCCTTGCTCGTGAATACTCTTGAGAACTTCCCTCTGCATCGACTTCGGCACCATCAAACGCTGACTTCCTTCAACAAACTTGTATAGAAGTCCGTTATGAACTTCATAGTCTTGATACGACCTTTGCTTGAGGATTTGCATGACCAACTCGCAATGCTCGTCGCGTTCTTGAGCTCTTCGGACACGATACAATATCCCATCTTCGATCTTTAATATGGATGGAAATCGGCTAAGTGCGTCGACATGACGCATAGCTGTTCCCGAACGATGTACAACATCACAGTCATACTCCTGCAACATAATAGCTCAACGCGCCACTCGGGGACAAAGATCTCTTTTCATCATGGTTGCCTGAAAGGCTTTGCAGTCCGTCACTATGCTAAACCTCAAGCCTAGTAAGTAGACCCTCAACTTGCGCAGACATTTAATTATAGCGAGCACCTCGTGCTCATAACTGGTATAATTCTTCTCGGCCTCCGTTGCCTTAAAGCTCATATAAAATACACGATGGAAACTTACGTCATGTTTTTGCAGCAGTACTCCTCCATATCCTGAGAAGCTAGCGTCCGTGTGCAGTTCAGTATCCAACTCTGGATCAAATAGTTTTAAGACTGGATCACTGCAGAGTAGGTCCTTTAGTGTCTGGAACGCCACCCTTTCGTCTGCCCCAAAATTGTATACGGCATCTTTCTTGAGGAGATCAGTTAACGGCTTTGCTATTCCTGAATAATTTTGTACGAATTTGCGGAAAAATCCAGTAAGTCCCAAGAAACTTTGCACCGCCTTTACGCTGTTCGGTTCCGGAAATCCATTGACTGCTTTTATTTTGTCATTCGATGGTCGAATTTCACCTTGCCCCATCACATGCCCCAAAAATTCTATGGAACGTTTTAGAAACGAGCACTTCTCCCACTTGATACACATTCCATTTTCTGCAGCGACGCTTAGCACAACTAGGAACTTTTCTAAATTCTCCTCTTCCGTTTTGCTAGGTATAATCAGGTCGTCCATATAAATTGACACATATCCCTCACGCACCAAATCATGAAATACTGTGTTAATGAATCTTTGGAATACCGACGGCGAATTGCAGAGTCCAAAAGGACATTTCAGAAATTCATATTGGCCATCTGGTGTCACGAAAGATGTGTATTTTCGGCTTTGCTCATCGACGTCCACGTGAAAGAATCCATTCCGTAGATCTAGTTTAGAAAATACTTCGGCTTTGAATAAACTTTCCAGCACATCTTCAATCAACGGAAGGGGGTACCGATCCTTGATGATTTTGCGATTTAATAGACGATAATCAACACACAGCCGATAGGTATCGTCCTTCTTTTTCACCAGGACTATCGGACTGGCATAGTCAGATTTACTTGCTTGAACAATTCCGTCTCTAAGCCATTCATCTACTTGGATATTCGCGACTTCTCTTTCTTTAGGCGCGAGTCTACGTGGCTTCTGATAAACTGGCTTGTCGTCTTCTAATTCTATTCTCAAGCTTATGTACGACTTGTCAACTTTCTTTGGCGAATACTTAGCAATGAGTCTAGTGATATCCCACTGGAAGTCTTTGTCACCCAATTGATCGTTAGTTAAATTTTCAAATAGTTTTTCACTCTCAACTTCAATATCAAACACATTGTTCTCCTCTAGATTATAAGTCTTCAATTTTTCTCTCGTTTCCACAATCTTTATTTTCCCATGGTCTAAACGCAATTCGATTTTTCTTAGAAAATTTCTTCCCAATAAAATTTTATCTGCTATCCAACTATCTGGAATTACCTCAAAATGAACTAAATGTTCATCCGATCCAATTTGCAACTTTAAAACACATGATCCAAGTGTTTTTCTAGGGTGATCCCCAAATCCTCTAAGTATCATTTTCTTCTGGTCATATTTTTCTCCTGTTTTCTTTATGAATGTCTCGTGAATAACAGAGACATCACTTCCACTATCAACAAATGCATAGTAGGACTTTCCTCTGATATCGACCGATATATAGGTATCTTCTGAGTAGATGCACCTCACTTGACGTATTTCCCTAGATGATGAACTTGCTTCGCTTTTTACTGGGCAGTTCGGCGATATGTGGCCAAACTGATTGCATTTGAAACAGCGCGCACCCTTTGCTTTATCCGGACAATTTTGCGCTAAGTGCGATATTGAACCGCAGTTGTGACATCGTCTTGTTATCGATGGTCCTCTTGAAGTTGTCATCATTCGGCTGTTAGTATTTCTCGTTTCAACTCTCTGCTTCTGTATTTGGCGCTGCATTTTTTTATATATCTCCAGTTTGACTTTCACCTCTTCAAGCGTTGTTGCTTCGTACAGTATTGTTTTATTGTCCACTGTATCTATAATTCCATTGATTATATAATCAATCGGGGAGGCCTCGTCCACTTCACCTTTGCTGCTGATCTGCGCCATAACGTACAAATACTCCAACAGACTTTCGGATGAATTTTTCTTCCTAGACTCTAATTGTTTGTGAACTTCGATACTAGAAATCTTCTTTCCAAATTCCTTTGACAGAAATTGTTTAAGTTTGCTCCAATCTGTGACACCGCCAGTGGCTTCCACGGCTAGTTTAGCTGCTCCTCTCAGTAGCCTGCATGCATAGAGGTACTTTTGGATGTCATTCCACTCACATGCGGTCGAAATAGCGTCGAATTCTCCCACCCATTTGGTGTAGTCTTTTCCCCCTTCTCCTGAAAACTGCTCTAGCGACTCTTCGACGTCGCGAAAGACGAAATTATTTTTGCTGGCCATCGTTTCGTTGAGCTTCTTCCTGAAGATCGGTGCTATGTTGGGTTTCTCGCGTTGTCGCTTGCTCGACTATTTCCTCTTCGGCGTTTAATACGTCCTTAATTTTAAAATCGCCTTCTTTAAATGCGTCGTAGACTCGGCTCACCAGATCACTTTTGACGTTGTACCGGCCAGACAAGCCCCGTTTTTTTGGAATGCTCGCAACTGTCGAACGGTCAGATTTTGCAGAGCGTCCATTCACGCACGCACTTTCGATTTTTTAACGTATTATCTTTTCACTTTCTTCGTCACTTATTCTTTTTAATTGCTTTACTTCTTGTCCCTCTGTCTTCTTTATTCTTTTTCACTCCACTTTACTTCTTTGCCTTTTATCTCTCCACTTCACTTCTTTACCTTCTTATTAGTTCTTTCTCGTCTCTCTGTCCTCTTATCACCACACCACCCTCTTTGCTTCACTTTCACTTTCTTCGCCTCTTATTCTTTTTAATATCTTTACTTCTTGTCTCTCTGTCTTCTTTGCTTCTTATCACTCCACTTTACTTTTTGCCTTTTGCCTCTCCACTTCACTTCTTTACCTTCTTATCAGCTCTTTCTCGTCTCTCTGTCTTCTTTGCTTATTATCAAACCACTTTACCTCTTTGCCTTTAACGTCTCCACTTTACTTCTTTACTTTCTTATCAATACTTTTAGCTCAACATTAAATTACCTTTACCAACCGACTAATTCGTTACTTTTCGCGAAATTAAGAGATCAATAACTATTTAATTTCCGGTAGGATCCCGGTTGAGCCCCCATATGTAGAGATCATCATAAATTTGTTGCGAAAAGAATAGAACACTGGGTATTTTAATTTTTTCGGTAAAATATATTTAATACAAAAAAGAAAGCTAAAACTACTTATATGAATTCTCCTTTAAAAGAAATTGACAATCTTAATAATCGAAAATTTGTGCCGACTAGCGCAACCGACCAGTTATAAAAATCAAAACGAACTCCTCTTCTTTTTCGCAGTCACCTTCGTTCAAATCTTCATAGCAGGTCCCACACATGCAGTGCCTTTAGCAGCCGGTACCATGTCCACAGTTTCAGCAGTCCGGTCAGCAGTAATCCGATGCCGCACACACCCGTAACGGCGACGAGTAGCTTTGCTGGTGTCATTCCTTGTATTTAATTGTCAACAACCTGTGCTGACTCGCCTATTTATCGGCAAGTAGGTAGTACTTAGTACTAAATGCGCGACAATCACCCGTGGGATGATTCAGCCGACCTACAAACGAAACAATGCATATGCCGCAATCTGATACTCAAGAATTTCGTTGACATATCTGTTGACATATCTGTTGACATATCTGAAATAGAGGACTTGCAAAAAATGCATGAGTGCATGAGTAATTCTAATGACGCATATAATAAAAGATATGTTATTAATATACAGATAATATAAAGATAATGATATGAAAATACTACGATAACGGAACATGTAATGGATGCAGGGAAAGTTTTTCCCACAAGTCCCACATTAATACAAATACTTTTAGTTTCATTTTATCTAAATTTACAACACAACAAAATTTTAATTAATTCTTAATCTAAATATGCAAATTCTGAAATATAGCAGAAAAATCTGTAAACACAAAAAAAAATATAATTAAGCTCTGAAAACATAACAGATTAACGCCTCTTTTAAGGTCATTTAACGGTAGTTATATTACAATCCATAACATTCTTATATATAATATTCTTAAAACTACTTCATAAATAACATACCCTTTATTGACATAGGCATATGTGTATGTATGTATATAATTCTACCATTATTTCCAGTTTAAAGAATAATTTCAGGGATTGCTTCGCTATTACAGCCCTTCTAAAAGAAGTATAAAGTTTCGTCAGGGAATTCCACAAAATAGACATGCCAAAATTTGTTTTCGATTCAGAACATAAGCTTCTGTTGCTTCTGTTGCTTCTTTAGCTCAATGGGAAGTTAGTTTAAAAACTATTAAAAAATTCAACCGCACATACAGATTAATAAACGTTTTAAAAATGGTAAAAAAAGTAGCTCCCAAAAAATAAACATATACATTTTTTACGGAGTGCCATATCTCAAGCGGATACTTATCGCAGTTGCAGTTGGAATTTGTGATGACGCAGCAGCTTGGCGATGGTTGTGGTTGACGGACTCGCACGGCGAGGCGAACTTTCCTGCAGCATTCGGCTGCACAACAAAATTAGTCTTCTCTTGCGACTTAGACCCGATGGTTCAGCCGTTGTAGCTCGGAGCAGCGCGGATACACTTGGTGTGCTTGGAATCTATAAAAAGCATTTGTTAGCCTTTGTTATGTGGGGGCCGTGGCTTGGTGGATAAGAGCATGGACTTCTGAGCAGGGGGTTCGTGGTTCGAATCCCAGTAACACCAGAAGTATTTTTCACGGTGTTATTAAACCCCCCTTAACTCCGGAAGACCAATCCCCGATAAACATAAAATATTTTCCTAAATAAATAAGGCATCACGCATTCGAAATAAATATCACAAAGCTTACTAATATATGCATTTATAAAAATTGTGTCTCTCTCAACCTCAATGTAAAATAATTAAATCGCATGAACTTAAATTGGTGATTGCCAATCCTTACTGGGTTTGACCATAATAGGAATGCCTTTTATGGAAATGATATTTATCGTTTTTGTAGTACAAATACTTTAATTGTAGAATTAATGAATCAGCTTCCGCTTCTCGTCCCTTTACTCAATCATCAATCATCATCATTATCATTATCCTGTTTCCAATATCTTAAAATTGTTTGCAAGTATTTGCTTTGCGAATTTCTCCGCATACTGCCCATACCTTGTCGCATAGTTGCCCTTAAATGAGCCGTCGTAAATAGAGGTTAGTTTCTTTTCCCAGCTTTGGTTTGAATTGAATCCATATGTATATAGCACGTAATTCAAAGCTTACGCTCTACCAGCCAGGATCCACTGGTCTGCGTTTTAGTGTATTTACAAACTTCGATTGCTTCTTTTAATGGTTTTTTTGATTTTGAGGTAGTTATTATGATTCTCCGGCGACAAACATGACTGCATAAGCGGAACATATTTTAATCTAAATCTTATGATTTCGTCTTTTTCAGAAGTTGCGAGCTGTTTGGATATCGTACTCCTTTTATCAAAAATTAATTGGTTTGATTCGGAATCAAACTAGATCGTTTTTCATATAAATTCGTTTCCGACAGTGGCACATTTCAATTGCTCTGAAGCTCTAAAAAGTTTTTAGGATTCAAAACTAAAGCCATTTTATAGTTATAGCGCTCACCGTAAGGCGGTGATAAAGCGACATGAAGCCGAAGTAAATAAAAATGTTCCTACAGCTGCGTTGCTTTGGCAAAGCCGGCTTGGCTTTACAAAGAAACAGCTTTTGGCTTTACTGCCTTACGGTGAGCACTAGTACTATAAAATGGCTTTAGTTTCCTTAATCCTGAACATTTTTATTTACTTCGGCTTCATGTCGCTTTATCACCGACTTACGGTGAGCGCAATAACTACTTTATAATCATAAAAAATTAACCTGAATACAAATCCACTAATTTTACATAGTATTTATCACTGACAATCACTTTAATATGGCCGGGTCATTTTTATTACTTTCCGCGTGAGGCGCTTATCCTACATTAACAATCGTCAATTTCGTTTTTCAGGTCGTGCGTTGGAGAGAAAATATCATAAAGTCGATACAACGATTATTAACGAGCGAGCTACCTAAAGGGCCCAACCTATATAATCCGTTGCGTACGTTGGGGCTACGTATGCAACTGACATATCGAGGAAATACAGGCGTTCTTATGGGAAGTGTCAAATCGAAAAAGCATGTGACGGAAGCGACGCAAAAAGTTGACCATTTTTGAACTTTTCTCTTCGGGAATTGCTTTGACAGTTATCTCTCACAGTATTTTGAAGATTACTTTGGCGTTTGTTTTTGTTTGCCTGTGCGACGACAACGTATTCATTGGGTCACCGCTTTGTGTTACATTCGGCAACGTCAACGAACTCGTTGATGAAAATGACGCAATGGGCTAGGCCCTTAATGCGACATTGTGATTTGGGCTTTAGTATGTTTATAGTTGGGCTTTTTCTAGGGAGATAGTTATGGTTTGGTTTTCTTAAACTCTTTCTATAATTTTAATAAATTTCGACGACGTACATGTCGCGCATCATGTTAGTAATAATAAAGATAGGTGCAGCGAACGTCGGTCGTTAAATAGTTCAATGGCAACTAACCTACAATATTTTGTCCACCATAATGTACGAACATCATGGGATCGATGATGTAAGCATTTCGAGTTTCGAATGACGTTACTTTTGTCGCAATTACGACTAAAATCCATTTTCAAGGGGGAGATTTCGCTCACTCTCTGTAAGATTCAAGGATTTATGAAAATCGACACAATAAACGTACGTCATTTTTCGCTGCTTTTATTTTATCAAAAAAATTAACATTGCTTGATTATTAGGCAACTCAAACAATTTCTGTGATATTTTATAACAGGTTAACGAAAATTGATACAAATACTTTTAGTTTCATTTTATCTAAATTTCTACCATTATTTCCAGTTTAAAGAATAATTCCAGGGATTGCTTCGCTATTACAGCCCTTGTGTAAAAAGTATATAGTTTCGTCAGGGAAATCCACAAAATAGACATGCCAAAATTTGTTTTCGATTCAGAACAGAAGCTTCTTTAGCTCAATGGGAAGTTAGTTTAAAATCTATTACAAAATTCAACCCGCACAGACTAATAAACGTTTTAAAAATGGTAAAAAAAGTAACTCCCAAAAAATAAACATATACATTTTTTCCCCATTTTGGGACTTATTTCATTTATTTCAAGTGATTCGTATGAAATTCAATATGTAGGACTAAGATGCGACTTGTTCCTATGGAAATTCTGTGATCTGGCCAATAGGGTCTGGAATTTTGTTGACAAAGCAATTTCTCAAGAGATTATTATGAAATTCGGTATGTAGGACTAAGATGCGACTGTAAGACTTGTTCCTATGGAAATTTTGTGATCTGGCCAATAGGGTCTGAAATTTTGTGGACCAAGCAATTTTTAGTATTAAAGAAGTAAATTTATTTAATAATAATAAATAAAAATAATTTTTACATCACTATCTCTATCAGTCCTCGCTCTATTAAAGTACATAAATTGATACAGTGCTTTGTGTTAGACAAAAAAAAATACTACAAACGTTACAAAAAAGAGGCTTGTCTTTTCTTTAATAATTTACTAAGAGCAAAGAGTATAGAGATATCAAAGGAAAGAAGTAGAACAACAATTTTATTTAATCGTATTGCTTAATTATATAGTTCGTAATTAATAAATCGTATTTAAAATATAATATTAATATTTTTCCCAATAGAATATAATGAAGCAAACATTGTGCAATAGTAGTGATAGTATAGACATTTTTTTTTGTCAAAGATCTCATTCATCATCAATCATCATTAACCAGTTCGTGAGCAGCTCATAAAATTTTAAATTTTTTAATTTTCTACGCCTTTTTACTTCTCGTTCAACCAAATCCTATATTCAATTTAAAAAAAAACAGTACTACTAGATCATTCTATTTAGAAGTTGTAAGCTACCTTGTTTTGGCTTGTCTTTTCTTTTATAATTTCTACAATACCAAATGTCAATAACATTCAAGTTACATACCATGAGCGAGCAGAACGAAATAAACATGTGCAGTAATGATACAGTGAGAGTATAGTCTCAGTTGGTTGGTTCTCTCCTCATTTCACTTTGACTACATTACTAATTGAATTGAAATAAAAGGTTTAAGCTAAGAAATTATTATTATTATTATTTTATTTTTTTTATTTTATAATTCTAGCCTATGATAAGAGTTTTCAAATAATGCAAAAAAATCTTTATAAAATTGAGTACCCAAATTTTCCTTTAATTGCGATAGGCAGGTACAACATAGTACTAGCCTTTTATCGCTTATGACCAACCAAAAATTTATACAATTTGGTATATTTTTGAATAATTGCGATAAGTCCCGTTAGGCTTGATCTTATTGTCCAACATAGTACTAGCTTTTTACAGCTTATGACACAAGCTTTCCAATGAATGTAACATGTGTTCATAAAATTGAGCGAAAGCTCACTCTGTCAGAATAGGGTCAGTAAAATTCAAGGATTTATGAAAATCGACACAATAAACCTGTATTCCCCGATTCTATTTTAGCTAAAAAAATTAACATTGCTTGATTATTAGGCTACTCAAACAATTTCTGTGATGTTTTATAACAAGTTAACGAAAATTAATACAAATACTTTTAGTTTCATTTTATCTAAATTTACAACACAACAAAATTTTAATTAATTCTTAATCTAAATATGCAAATTCGGAAATATAGCAGTAAAAATCTGTAAACACAAAAAAAAATATTATTAAGCTCTGAAAACATAACAGATTAACGCCTTTTTTAAGGTCATTTAACGGTAGTTATATTACAATCCATAACATTCTTATATATAATATTCTTAAAACTACTTCATAAATAACATACCCTTTATTGACATAGGCATATGTGTATGTATGTATATAATTCTACCATTATTTCCAGTTTAAAGAATAATTCCAGGGATTGCTTCGTATTACAGCCCTTCTGTAAGAAGTACAAAGTTTCGTCAGGGAATTCCACAAAATAGACATGCCAAAATTTGTTTTCGATTCAGAACATAAGCTTCTATTGCTTCTTTAGCTCAATGGGAAGTTAGTTTAAAATCTATTAAAAATTCAACCGCACAGACAGACTAATAAACGTTTTAAAAATGGTAAAAAAAGTAACTCCCAATAAATAAACATATACATTTTTTCCGGAGTGCCATATCTCACGCGGATACTTATCGCAGTTGCCAGCGTAGCAAAGGCATGGGCCTAGTATCAGCTACTCGACGCTCTACATGTCTGGAATTTGTGATAACGCAGCAGCTTGGCGATGGTGGTGGTTGACGGACTCGCATGGCGAGGCGAACTTTCCTGCAGCATTCGGCTGCACAACAAAGTTAGTCTTCTCTTGCGACTTAGACCTGACGGTTCAGCCGTAGCTCGGAGCAGCGCGGATACACTTGGTGTGTTTGGAATCTATAAAAAGCATTTGTTAGCCTTTGTTGTGTGGGCGCCGTGGCTCGGTGGATAAGAGCATGGACTTCTGAGCAGGGGGTTCGTGGTTCGAATCCCAGTAACACCAGAAGTATTTTTCACGGTGTTATTAATTCGACCACCCCCCTTAACTCCGGAAGACCAATCCCCGATAAACATAAAATATTTTCCTAAATAAATAAGGCATCACGCGTTCGAAATAAATATCACAAAGCTTACTAATATATGCATTTATAAAAATTGTGTCTTTCTCAACCTCAATTGTTATTTTTTTTTTTAAAAAATAATTAAATCGCATGAACTTAAATTGGTGATTGCCAATCCTTACTGGGTTTGACCATAATAGGAATGCCTTTTATGGAAATGATATTTATCGTTTTTGTAGTACAAATACTTTAATTGTCGAATTAATGAATCAGCTTCCGCTTCTCGTCCCTTTACTCAATCATCAATCATCATCATTATCATTATCCTGTTTCCAATATCTTAAAATTGTTTGCAAGTATTTGCTTTGCGAATTTCTCCGCATACTGCCCGTACCTTGTCGCATAGTTGCCCTTAAATGCGCCGTCGTAAATAGAGGTTAGTTTCTTTTCCCAGCTTTGGTTTGAATTGAATCCATATGTATATAGCACGTAATTCAAAGCATACGCTCTACCAGCCAGGATCCACTGGTCTGCGTTTTAGTGTATTTACAAACTTCGATTGCTTCTTTTAATGGTTTTTTTGATTTTGAGGTAGTTATTATGATTCACCGGCGACAAACATGACTGCATAAGCGGAACATATTTTAATCTAAATCTTATGATTTCAACTTTTTCAGAAGTTGCGAGCTGTTTGGATATCGTACTCCTATTATCAAAAATTAATTTGTTTAATTCGGAATCAAACTAGATCGTTTTTCAAATAAATTCGTTTCCGACAGTGGCACATTTCAATTGCTCTGAAGCTCCAAAAAGTTTTTAGGATTCAAAGCTAAAGCCATTTTTTAATTATAGCGCTCACCGTAAGGCGGTGATAAAGCGACATGAAGCCGAAGTAAATAAAAATGTTCCTACAGCTGCGTTGCTTTGGCAAAGCCGGCTTGGCTTTACAAAGCAACAGCTTTTGGCTTTACCGCCTTACGGTAAGCACCAGTACTATAAAATGGCTTTAGTTTCCTTAATCCTGAACATTTTTATTTACTTCGGCTTCATGTTGCTTTATCACCGACTTGGTGAGCGCTATAACTATAAAATGGCTTTAGTTTTAAATCCTAAAAACTTTTTGGATTTATTTTCGGCTTTATGCTTATGCGATTGTTGTTGTAAGCCAAGCTGGATTAGCCAGGCAATACAGCTATTGTATTGTGGCATCATCATCATCATATTTGGCTCTACAACCGGGGTCCGGTCCTGGCCTCCCGTCTCTCGTGGGTTCCGTAATAATAACTAGTTATTAATAAATACGTGTATTTCTTGCAATAACTATGACGTTTTCAGTTTAATAAAACTACTTTATAATCATAGAAAATTAACCTGAATACAAATCCACTAATTTTACATAGTATTTATCACTGACAATCACTTTAATATGGCCGGGTCATTTTTATTACTTTCCGCGTAAGGCGCTTATCCTACATGCTTATTAACGCGCGAGCTACCTAAAGGGCTCTTGTGTACGTTGGGGCTACGTATGCAACTGACAGATCGAGGAAATACAGGCGTTCTTATGGGAAGTGTCAAATCGAAAAAGCATCCAATTGCTTTGACAGTTATCTCTCACAGCATTTTGAAGATTACTTTGGCGTTTGTTTTTGTTTGCCTGTGCGACGACAACGTATTCATTGGGTCACCGCTTTGTGTTACATTTGGCAACGTCAACGAACTCGTTGATGAAAATGACGCAATGGGCTGGGCCCTTAATGGGATATTGTGATTTGGGCTTTAGTATGTTTCTATTTGGGCTTTTTCTAGGGAGATAGTTATGGTTTGGTTTTCTTAAACTCTTTCTATAATTTTAATAAATTTCGACGACGTACATGTCGCGCATCATGTTAGTAATAATAAAGATAGCTATAATGCTGGTGCAGTGAACGTCGGTCCTTAAATAGTTCAATGGCAACTAACCTACAATATTTTGTCCACCATAATGTACGAACATCATGGGATCGATGATGTAAGCATTTCGAGTTTCGAATGACGTTACTTTTGTCGCAATTACGACTAAACGCGATTATTGAGTTATACGACTAGTCTATTTTCGACTTAATTGTTGGTGTTTCAGTCGAACACCTGGGGGTCGATTATGTAAGCATTTCGAGTTTCGAATGATGTCACTTTTGTCGCAATGACGTCTAAACGCGATTATTGAGTCATACGACTAGTTGTAGTTTCGATTGTATTGTTTGTGTTTCAGTCGAACACCTGTTGGATTTCGACTAGGAAATAAATGTAATTAAAATGATTATTTATGTATGAAATCAGCCGCGTAAATAACTTTTAAGTAATAATTTTTAATTTTTTTAATGTTATTTAGAAAGTTATTATTAACTTTATAATTTAAAAATGTGTTTTAAAATGAACGATTTAAAGGATGAATTATTGAGGCTTTTGATATTCACGAAAAATAAATGATACACTTTTATTTTATTGCATTTATAAAATTTAATTATTAAAAATAATACAAAAACACCACGTAAAAATACTAAAAAATACCTAGATTATAAAAATGTTTAATTTTAAAAGCCAAGCGCTACTTTTATTTTGAAGTTTCTTACCACAAAGTTAAACAACAACAAAATGTACATTCGAAACGGCGATACCTTACAATAGCTTTAGTTCAAAAAAAAATTTGTCGTACATGCTTACATAATTGCGCTATTTTGAAGCTACTTTGAGCATTTCAACTTGTTGTAAGTCGAAAGTCGAAATAGGACAGATACATAATCGGCCTCCATGAATAATTTTTTGTATAAAATTGTATGGTGCCACACTTTATTTCAGACAATGGACATGTTGACGATTAGGTATTTGTTTGCTTGTATACTGCGTATTATGTTACGCGTCTCTCCGACAAATAAAAAGGAAACGTTTTATAAAGAAAAGACGTTCTAATTCTAAGAACGATAAGATCAATTTTTTGATTCACTCCGCTGAATAGTGTATGTACGATTCCTTCCGACGTGAATCTCATCTTGAGTGGTCGGTGCACCAAGTCGTTGGCCGACCCGAGGTGCTTCAAAGAAGCAAGGTATAAGCCGATTTATTGAGACCGTCGGTTCGATACCTTTAATAAGTATTGTGAAATATATTTCGTTACGCTTAATTACTAAGAATGGTCTCTCGTAAGGAGGTTGTAAGTAATGACGAACTGAGTCTATGCGAACCAACACGAATTCATTTGCACGAATTTGACAAAGCTTTTAAAACAAAAACCTTTTCGTTTGAATGTCGTGACGTCGTAGAGGGTTGTATGTCTTCAAATTGATTACGCAACTGTGTGACGAACTCAGACTGGTATATACTCTTGCTTGTTTGTATGAAATCAGCAGGTAGTCGTATGTGTTCTCCAACACGAGTTCAGCCGATGTGCTTTGAAAATCATCACCGAATGAAGTTCTCAGGCCGAGCAATATTAACGGTAAAGACTTTGTCCACTGTTTTTCGGGGATGCACATAATTCCGCCTTTATAAGCAGATGTTCGTTTACGCAGAAATATAAGTGATTTTGATAGTTCGTCGAAAAGAGTTGATTCAAATTGCGCACCTCTATCGGTCGTGATGCTTTTTGGTATGCCAAATCCACTTATCGAAATTTTTATAAACGCGTCAGCAATGGTTTCTGCCTTAATATTTGGAATTAGCGTAGCTTCTGGCCAACGGGAATAGCGATCGATCATTGTTAAACAATACGAGTTGCCTTCGGATGGTGGAAAATGTCAGATTATGTCTATGTGAAGCACATCGAAACGTTTGCTTGTCAGTTCATAAGTTCTGTTCGTCGGCGATTGCGCCACAGACATCAATTTTTTCTGCCCGCGATAGCGTATCTGCGACAACGTTGTTGTTGCCCGAAATATGACGAATGTGAGATGTATGTTGAGTGATGGGGTTGTCTTGGCGAAGAAGGACTTTTGTCGTAGCTGGCAGTGGGAAAAATGGCTTTCACTTTACGTTTATCAGGCGAAATACCATTTATGGAAATATGAAATCCGAGAAAAGATATTTCGTTCTTTGCCAATTCTCACTTGTTTAGGCTTATCCTGCATAACTAAAACGGTGAAAACGATGCGTAAGAGTCTGGAGGAAATTCAAACAGTCCGAATGGAGTGACGATTGCTCTTTTTTCAATATCTTGTTCTTCAACAAAGACCTGAACGAACCACATCGATTTTTGTGATAACTGTACACGACTCGAGTTGATTTGTGAAATCAGTGACAATAGGTAGCGATCAGGTTTTGTTATGGCATTTAATGCACGGTAATCGCCGCATTATCGCCAGTTACAATTTTTTTTCGTCAAATGAGCGGACTTGCCCAGTGGCTCTTAGTTGGTCGACAGACCTCTTGTGCTAACCAGGTTTCAATTTCGGCTTTGGCAATTTTCATTTTATCCGTTTTTAGACGACGTACTTTTGCGTAACAAGGTTGACTGGATGTTTCGATACAATGGGTAATATTGTGTTTCACTTTATTCAGATTTGTCGATTCGTGAGTGATAATTTTGAATTTGCTTATCGGCTCTAGAATCTCGGGAAGTAATGAATCAGATTTGATCTGTTATGCCATATAATCGAATTTGGATGAATTTTCCTGTGACTTCGAGTTTTGTGTTTGGGTCAATTAACTTCTTCTTTTTGATATCGACTAATAAACCAAAATGTGATAAAAAATCAGCGCCAAGAATACAACGATCAACTTTTGCTAAAACGAACTTCCATGTCAACGAAGACCTAAGTAGAGTTCGCAGCAAATAACTTAAATGAGGACAGATTGGATTTTTCAATGTTTATGGTACTATGATAAGGAGGCTGTTTAGCGATTGGCTACCGTCGCTTGCTGCGTTAAGTGCGGTGCCTAATAGTTTTCCGAATTCATAGACCATTGATTCGGTTCTTTAAATTGGCATGGCTTTCCACATTTTCTAGCTTGGGAGCCGTATTTATGGTAGTATCAACAATTTGGATGTTTAACAACTTGCTCTTTTGAATGTGAATTACTACGCTGATGAAAGCTATCAGCCGACCTAGGGCTTTGCTGACGGCCACGCAGTGTTATGGTTTTGTATTGCTCGAACCGGCTAACCAGTTCTTCCACTCTTCTTCGACGCGCTATTGATTTGAGAAGCCAAATTGTTGTCAATTGGTAATGAGCTTCCCTCATTTCTTGTCGGGGCGTTTACATTATAGATGTTAGCCGGTTTTTGAACGTCGACTATTTTGTCTGCCGCGTTTAAAAGTTTTTGAAGAGTTGAATCATCCATACAACACAAGATTTCTTGTGCGTTAGTCGGAAGCGGCTGCAACCATAAGTTTCTTAAAACTTACTTGACAACGTTGCCATTTCTCTTAAAATGTTCTCTGTCACCGAATTGCAATCCTGATAATAGTCGGTCAAGTTTAATCTTTGCTGACTCACACAGACGCTCAATAATAACCTTTTTTTAAGGTTTTGTATTTGTCACTAGTCGGACAATTGACAACCTGGAAACTTTTAGACAACTCTTACACGGCGTACATCTACATAAGGCTCGATGAAGAAAAGCAATAACACAGACGCAATAAGACAAGCCTTAAAACATATTTTCATTGATTATAAAAATTTCTTATAAATCTCACTAATCTACATGCTGCGCGAACATGTCCTTCGTCGGGGTTCTATTGCCACAATTTTAATTTTCTGGGCTTTGACCAAGTTCTCATTATAAATAAATACATAGTTGGTGTTTTAAGTTAAGGATTTTGTTTATAAATTTTAAAGTACATAAAGGTAAATATATAATTAAGGTGTATTGTTAGTTACATGTGTAATTTATAATTAATTCATTCCGTTTTCTTTTTTCGTGGTTCTCGTGCACAGGGTTGTCAAGAATGCCGTCAGCAAGACTTACTTTAAGAGAAGAAGATGTCGTTCGACTAACATTAGAATTTTTGGACAGTCGAGAATTACATATAAGTCAGCTTTCTCTTGAACGAGAAACTGGTGTCATAAATGGCCAATACTCCGATGATGTCTTATTTCTACGACAACTTATATTAGATGGTCAATGGGATGACGTTATTGAATTTATTCAACCGTTGGAAGCAGTGCAGTTGTTTAATTTTCAAAAATTCAGCTATACTGTATTACGACACAAATACGTTGAGCTTTTATGTATAAAGTCTGAGGCAGGTGGTTATAAAACTGCCGCCGGCAAAGGTATCAACTCTATGGATGGAGCTGTTGAAGAAGTAGTTCGTGTTTTGAATCAATTGGAGAAACTTGCTTCTTCAAAAGAGGAGTATTCAAATTTATGTTTACTTCTAACATTCCCACGATTGACTGATCACTTACAGTTCAGAGACTGGAATCCAAGTAAAGCAAGAGTTCAATGTTTTCGCGAAGTAAGAAACGATTGGGTCAAAGCGATAAATCTGAATATTTTGAATAACGATTATTGTTTAACTATTATCAAATACCAAGTCTTGTTTAAAAATTGAATGTATCTGTAAATGGCGAATCTGCAGTATAGCTCTTAGTGGAGGCATCAGTCTGGAGCGGATGGTTTTAGCATACATGGCAAATTAAGTTAGAATATTCAGCCTAAAAAGCAGATTGGGATTTAGAGGCTCTTGGCATCGCTTTTTAATGACGTTTCTTTCTTGTTCATTTAATTTACATCACTACCATCATACATCAGACCTTATTGGTATGCCACGTCCATAAGTTTGATTATGTAGGCCAGATGTTTACCTTCCATTTGTTGCGACTGTCAAAGAAAAAAAATAAAAACGAGCGACGAAAAATTGGAGTGGTTTTAGGGGTCTTGGCTTTAAAGAAACTAAGGAGATATACTTAGATAAGTTGTAACTGTTATTAAACAATTATTTCTTAGTCCTATTTTCAACACAATTAATTAATTCAATTAAATTAACTAAACTAAGGCTAGATAACAGAAATTGTATAAACAAAATTAAATTTTTTTGAGATTTCTATCAGATAATACAGCAATATAATTTGTAACTTTTAAGACTTTTACCTGGAATGTACGTAACAGCTTATGCTATGAAATCTGCAGTTTTTTTATTGCTCCATCTTTAAAGATTGGAGAACCATAGCTATATATTGGGCCTTGAAATAATTTAAACAGCTTTAGATTAGTTCTAGTATTTTAATGAGACTTTCGGTTCAACAAGCTATACAACAATTTTAATGACACAATTGAATTGAATGTTAAATGTACTGAAAAATTGTCACTAGTTTTTCAAAAATAAACCATAGTTATTTTAACGGTTCTTATTAAAAAACAGATTATCACTTTGACTGTCACATTATATTAAACTGATTTCATGTTAACCTTTTTTTAATTTTTTTGCATAGATTTTTCCACTAGTTGAAAATTTTCTGCAACATGAAACTAAAATAAATAATTCGGCTTCAGCAAAAAATAATCGTCTGATTCAATTGATTATTAAAGGTGTATTATACGAATCCTGCGTAAGCTATTGTCAAGCAAAAGCGACTGGTTCCTCTGTAGAATTTAACCATGATATGATATTTTCCAAACTGCTTGATGGATCCGCTGGTAAAATAATAAATAACATTGTTAAATTTAAGTTTATTGTTGCCTTTGAAAATATAAAGACAGTCGTTTCTTCTTAGGTTTCAGTGATTCGGACTTATCGCTTTTGAGTTGGTTGCAGAGTATTCCATCGGAAACATTTTCTGTTCCTTTTGAGCAAAAGACTTTGAATGTTGATGTAGAGCGTCTGGAAAGACCTTCTCTGGAAACTTCTTGGACTGAACATATGCTTATTACACCGATAAAGGTAGGACAATAAGGCGTTTATACAGTATAGCCCGGAACGGAATTTCCGCCCCTGCCACGTCCCCTCCGACCAAATTTGTTGGTTGTGGTATAATGGGAGTGTGTGAGACGCCCTCTTTTTTAAGGGAAGGGGTTCCAAAGTTTAAATTTTTTTTTAAAAAAAATGCATTTTTCATATTTGTTTAAAAAAGGTTTGTGGATTAAGTGGATAATTTAAAAAAAATGAATACTTTGGATGCCTCTCCTACAGAAAGGGGGCGTCTCCCCAAAACAAGATGGTGGTTTTCAAGGTCTTCTAAATGAGGGTTTTCAGGGGATGGGTGTCTAGGCAGTATATTTTAGCCGACAATAATTTAAATTTTGAAATTTGTTTAACTTGTTTTTAGCCTAGAACGTTCCCACACTCTGTAATGCCTTTTACACGCCCAAGAAGTGCTGCAGGTATTATGTCTCGTT
This sequence comes from Nephrocerus scutellatus, assembly GCA_947095585.1. Lineage (NCBI taxonomy): Eukaryota > Metazoa > Arthropoda > Insecta > Diptera > Pipunculidae > Nephrocerus > Nephrocerus scutellatus. The sequence continues at coordinate 72,973,179 of OX352762.1, read as the reverse complement.
CACTAATATCAAACGTAGAATGTGTACCGTTTGAATTAGGTAAGTATAATAGTTTTTTGAAACCATATTGAAGACTTGTGAAAATTATAAGCCATAGTACCTCGATAATGTGAACTACTTAGAGTGGTTCACTTTATTGGAATATTCTTTCTTAACTAAAAATAAGAGAATTTTCGGTAACCTAAAATTTTATTACTTCGCTTCAAAAAATCCAAAGTATTGATTTTACTCAAAAAATGTAAAACTAGTTATCCCAAATTCATTTTTTCGCGACGTCAATTATTCAGACACTGAAAAAGCAACAAAAAACTGTTGAGATGAATGCATTGTTACGAAATTAGGGCTTCAAAAATAAATATGTCAGGTGCTCTTTGCAGAACGCAGATTCGTGGCGAATCCGGTATAAGATTTGAAAGTGTTGCGAGAAATTATTCTATATTCAACTCAATGTTGGGTCGATTTGGACCAGTATAGTTCAATAATTCTCGATAAAAATTTATGAGATTCATGCGTAATAATTGCATGAATTATATTTACAATGTTAATGAAGTTATTGCGAGCTTGTTAAATAATATGGAGAGAATAATAAAAAATTAAACGATTATAAACTAGAAATTATTAATATTCTCAGTTATAATCATCATCATATTTGGCTCTACAACCGGGGTCCGGTCCTGGCCTCCCGCAAAAAGTCTTCCCACCGGTCCCGATTTCGTAGCGATGTCATCCAGTTTGGCATCCCTAAACTCTGGGCGTCCTGGTCTACGCCATCCTTCCAGCGTAGGCTTGGCCGGCCTCGCTGTCGTGTTCCATAAATCCTACCGCAAAGGAATTTCCGAGCAGGATCCTCTTCGCTCATGCGAGCTAGGTGTCCTGCCCACCGGAGCCTACCGAACTTAATTTTCTTTACGATGTCGACATCGCGGTAACGCTCGTAGATCTCATCATTATAGAGTCTCCGGAATCGTCCTTCCTCACATACGGGGCCAACAATTCTCCGCAAGACTTTTCTCTCGAACGCGGCTAAGAGGTCAGAATGCTTTTTGCTAAGCACCCAAGTCTCGGATCAAAATGTAATGTATGACCATTGTCTTATATATCAGCAGCTTGGATGTTATGGTTAAGTTCCTGGATTTAAAGAGTCTTGACAGGCTATAGTAGGCTTTGTTGGCTTTGAGCAACCGTGCGCGTATTTCTGGTTCCATGGTGTTGCTATAGTTGACCCGAGATAGTTAAAGGATTGCACTACTTCAAATTCGCGCTCCACTATCTGAATTGAGGGACCAATGTTGGATCTTCTACTCGCAGACGTGGCCACCATGTACTTTGTTTTGCTCTCATTCATGTGCAACCCCAGATTTCGTGCCGCCTGCTCTATCTGGATGAAAGCTTTCTGTACAGCTCTTTGGTTTCTACCAACGATGTCAATATCGTCTGCGTAAGCCAGTATCTGAATGGACTTATAGAGGATTGTTCCTCTCGCCGTTACGTCAGAGTCCCGGATCACTTTCTCCAACGCCAGGTTGAAGAGGACGCATGCCAGTCCATCCCCTTGTCGGAGCCCGTTATAGATGTTGAATGGGCTTGATAGTGATCCGGATATTTTTACTTGGCTTATAACATTGGTCATAGTCAACCTACATAGTCGTGTCAGTTTATTTGGGATGCCGAAATCTCTCATGGCTTAATAAAGTTCTACTCTGGCTATGCTATCATAGGCGACTTTAAAGTCTATAAAAAGATGGTGTAGTGAGTTTTGAAACTCTAGACATTTTTCCATCACCTGCCTTAGGGTGTAAATTTGATCAGTTGTTGATTTGCCTGGGATGAAGCCACACTGGTATGGACCAATGATGACTTAAGCGTATGGGGCTATCCTGTCTTGTAGGATAGAGGAGAAAATCTTATACGCGGTACTCAACAACGTTATACCGCGATAATTGCTGCATTTTGTGATATCTCCCTTCTTATGTATGGGGCACAGGATGCCTCTTCGCCAGTCTTCTGGCATAACTTCTTCCCATACTTGCACTATTATTTCATGAATTGCTTGAAATGTGGGGCCTCCTATTTTTATCAGTTCCGCTGGGATCCCATCAGATCCCGGGGCCTTATTATTTTTGAGCCGATTTATCGCTCTGCTAACTTCGACTATGCTTTGTGGCGGCAGCATAGTATGATCTTCGGTCATTAGTGGAGCCTCCAATTCCTCAGTTAGCTGGCCATTTAGCAACTCATGAAAGTGCTCTTTCCATCGCTCTAAGATGCCTTTAAGATCGACGATCAGATTACCCTCTTTGTCCTTGCAGTATGTGCAACGCGGTGTATATTGCGTCATACCGCGGACTCTTTGGTAGATCTTCCGCGCCTGGTGCGGTCCTTGCTCTCTGTACTGTTCCAGTTCACGGACGAGGTTCTTCTCCCAGGCAGTTTTCTTTCGCCGGTGAACTATTTTTTCATATCTTCTGAGCTTTATATTCATCTTCGCGTACCCGCGTTCTATGAGATTGTTGCATTGCTCGGTACGCAACATTCTTACGTTCAGTCGCTAGCTTACATTCGTCTCCCTGCATTTAGGGTGAGTCCTATCGCTTGACCGTAGTTGCTTCTGGTCTCTTCATTGCGAAGGGCAGCCGTGTTGACTCGAATCTGATTCGCGGATGCAGTCTTCCGTGATGATGCAATCCGCGCTCGGAGCACCATACCAACAAGATAGTGGTCCGAGTCGACGTTGGCACCTCGGTACGTTCGTACCGTCATCAGGTTCGGGTTGTGGCGGCGGTCTATCAACACGTGGTCTATCTGGTTGCGAGTGGCTCCATCGGGAATACCCAGGTGGCTTTGTGGATATTTTTACGCGCAAACCTTGTACTCCCAACGACCAAATTATTGCTTGCTGCCATCTCTATGACTCGTTGTCCATTGTCATTAGTGTTCTCGTGTAAGCTATGGGTGCCAATGTACTGCCTGAATACTGGCTCCCTGCCTATTTTAGCATTCATATCCCCCAGAATGATTTTTACATCATACTGAGGGCAGGCATGGAGTTCTCGTTCGACTGATTCAAAGAATTCTTCTTTTGCATCATCTGGGGAATCCTCTGTAGGTGCGTGAACGTTTATGAGGCTTATGTTTTTAAATTTTCCCCGCACGCGAAGGGTGCATTAAAGCCGATAACGGTGGGTTTCATTCTTTTGCTGACTAGGAAGCCCACCCCTAGCACATGATGTCTTGCATGACAGCTGTAATTAATGTCATATTCTGATTTTTGTAAGACACCATTCCCTGTCCACCGCATCTCCTGAATTGCTGTTAAGTCAGCATTATATTTGGACAGTGTATCGGCTAGCTGCTGTGCAGCTCGAGCTCTATACAGTGAGCGTACGGTCCATGAGAAAATTCTTAAATCGTTTAGCCGTTTTCGTTGCCGTGGTCGTCGTCGTTCATCAGTGCATCCGAGGCTGATTTTGGGTTCCGTAATAATAATTTTTTTACAGGCTAGGTTATTGGCCTCGCGCCAACCTTACTTTGAAGGGACTAGCCCGATCATTCAGCTTTTCCTGCATTGGAGGAAAATTACCAGCGGCTACCACGTGGAGGTTTGATCGCACTTCCACCAGTCAGAGATAGTTACGACCACATGCAATTCTGTGTTATTCCCCCTATTTCTGCTGATGGCTGACCGCCAGTTATAATAGCAAAGAATTAATCATTAAAATGCTAAATTAAAAGTATTGTGATAAATATCGTCCAATAACAGAAAGTATGTAAAAACGTGTAGACGTGTTGAAATCGAGCTCTGAATCCACCGTTGGTTCATATAAATATTACTGAGAAATTTGTTCAAAGCACGTACTTTGCAAAGCAAACTTTTGCTGATGTATTGTCGGGGAAAATACGGTATCAAAATCACTGTAACTGTTCCTCTCACATCGCCTGCTTCTATAAATCCTCTCAGCTGTTCACGCATCCTCATTGCCATTTGAAGAGAGCAGAGATGCAAATAGTTTTTGTAGTGTAGTGCAAGAAGCAGAGCAAAGTCCACTCATTATCACACAAAATATTGACAGTGCTGCAGTTACTTTAGTTAGTAGTGAAAATCCAATCATCTTATCTTCCTAACATGCCGTTAGCATTTGTGATGCCGGTCGGAATACAACAATAAACACCGAAACATAAAAAACCAACCCATAAAAAATTTTTATTGACCAAATGACAGAATGTGAATGCGTAGGTTGCCGTCGACTCCAAACAACCAAACGACATCCAAACCAGAAAAATAAAATCACGTGTGGAAAGAATTAAAAATGGTAGGCTGTGTCGTCTAAACGGCCGCGAGGGTTTGAGCGTGACAACGTTTACAAACATCTACTGACAATGTGCTGTTTATTTAATTTAATTTTTATGTATGTTCATTTAACTTGAATTAAAGTGTATATCTAGTTTTGAAAGCTATATTTATTGTTATAAAATAATTTCCGAGTTTAAACCTTTTAATTCAATTAAATTAGTAACGTATAAATTATTAAAGATTCTGCGCGTGTTAACAATGTAACAATCTTGTGTTTACCACCCCATTCTACGCGTAAAATACAGCCATTGGATAAAACGGTTATGGGGTATGGGGGTACTAAGAACTTATTATACTGAAGAAATCCGGCAGTGGCTCTTACATTCCGGAAGACCTGTGAGCAACTATTATATAATGGAGCTATTTTGGGAAAGCCTAATTACGAATTCAATCCGCTTCACTAGCTGTAAATGGTTTCAAAGCTACTGGAATCCATCCTCTCAACACGAATATTTTTACAGAAGCCGATTTTATAGATGAAGAGCAAACTGTTGGTGTGAAGCAGGAGAACGTTCCACCTGTTGAAGATACACACGCTTCAGGGCCAAGCCCACAAAGCGCCCAATGGCTCCAAATCACTCAATGCCGTCAAGGCCTACAAACCCAACAAAGTTCCCAAAGCCTCCAAAGACTCTAAAGCCCCCAATGCCACCAAAGCCCACAAAGCCAACAAAGACCACAAAGCCAACAAAGACCACAAAGCCAACAAAGACCACAAAGCCCACAACACCCTCCAAGCCTGTTTTTAAGCCTGGAACTTATTTTACCTTATCCTTCTCTCAAGGAAAGAATATCAAATCTTGGAAGAAAATGCGTTTTCACCTGCAAGCATCGCCTTACAAAGCTGAGCTGGAGGTATCTAGATCAACACAACAGAAAAAGGATCAGGCAAAGAAAGGAGAAAAAATATTTGACCAAGCATCAATGAGCGGTCTTCAAAAGAAGAAGACAATGAAAAAGTCTGCGAAGAAACACCAGTGGGAACTATCAATAAGCGGCATTTAAAAGAAGAAGAAGATAAAAAAGTCTAAGAAGAAACAGCAGTCAGATTCGTCATCAGAACTTGCTGACATTTCATTTCACTCGGATTCCACAACTGATTTTTTATCTACAGTGCAATCACGTGAACCTGACGGTGAGGCATAGTGCGGTTATTGTTTGGGCTTGTTAACTGATGATAAATGCGGCGAAGAATGGATACAATGCATGCCCTGCCAAAAATGGTATCACGTAGATTGCCCTGGCGCAGAATCTAATAATTTTATTTGTGATTTCTGCACATAAAATCAAATTCCCACTTATATTATGGATTTTTCCATACTAAATTCTAAATTTTAATAGAAAGTATTGTCACCGGAAATACACATGAGTACAATTTCAGAAAAATCAGGCTTTTGGAAGTGCGTTAAAAATCCAGCCACAGAAAACCGTGCACGCGAAGTTAATATAGAGAATTTAAAAATTCAAAAATCGGAGATTCGATTTTGTAGTGAAATTCCCCATTTGGAGGTGAAAAGCAGCCACAGCGCTCCGTTGGTGCGACGTGCACACAACGTCGTACGAGGTCAGTGTTGCCAGAAAAAATTAAACGAAAACGTAATTATTCAAAGAATAAAAACGTCAAAAACGTCATTTGTTGAAACCCTAAAACCAGTAAGTATTCTGTAGAAAAAAGGGGTTTTTGATTTAGTTCATGTTTTTTAAAGCTAAATATATAAAGTAATGGAGGAGGTATGGCCACAATACGACTTTTATTTTTTTATTTAACTTGACTTGACCCCTCTTTGTCTGTATTTTCGACTACTTTGAGGTCCTTTTTAAGCGCCTTCCACACGACCTAGAGAGTGTCTAAGTCCCAAATAACATTATTTATATACCGCGTGTAACATGTGCCGTGTTTCGGATGTGGCGCGCATGATAGGTGGAAGTGGTGTTACTTTCTCATTTGTTGAGGTCCTTTTTAACCACCTTAAGCAGCTCAATATGAGTGGAAAAATGGAAAAAATAAAATACTTTGAAAAAACAGATATTTTAACAATTATTAACAAATAATACGGGGGAAACCAATACAAATTTCATAAAAAAAAGTGCATGATTTTCTTCAAATTGTATACACATATGTATCTCCGATTGACAACACTTTTTTAAAAATTTGGTAAAGATCGGGACCCAGGGTCAGTGTGCTCCCATACAAATTTTATGAAAAAATAGCCGATTTTCTTTAAATTTTATACACATGTGTATCTCCGACGGACAACACTTTTTCTAAAAATTTGGAAGTTATCGGGCCTCAGCACCGAAGGACTTCCCTTTAATTCTTTAAAAAATCTAATTTTATTCAAACTGCCGGCATGTTTATCTCCGACTAGAGAATTAACAAAAAAAGTTCAATTTTTATATACCGTTTTTTTTACAAAAATTACTTATTTTTTTTTAAATTTTGTAAATTTCTTTTGCACTTAAAAGATTTCTCATAAGTACTTTACTTTTTAAGATATTTGCCAAAACTCAAAGAACTGTCCAGGTAAACTTCCACTTCCGATTGGCCCATTTCCGCCAAAATCAACTGGCCCCTCCCAATTTATGAAAAAAGCTAAAATATGAGTTTTTACCCCCATAAGTTCAGCCGTCTGGGCGTCGTAGAGTGGATACAGGCAGATAGACGTTTTTTTGCTTTTTCTGACTCAGGAGATACGGAAATGGGTAAATCTGCAAAAATACCGAGTTCAAAAATTTTCTTTTACTATGTAAAAGAAATTAAACCTTACAAATTGTTGAAATATTTTCCATAGCACCGTACCGGAAAACAGCAACAAAAAAAAAACACTGACAGTAGTCACCAAGCAAATACGATTATGTTTGCTTGGTAGCCACTAACAGAGGACACGACAATAAAAAGAAACATTAAAACATAACAAACACCACACAGAAAATATTATACTTAATACCGCGCATGTGCACGAAATAATTATGTACTGCATATGTGCGCTGATGCAAAGAAATATCCCGTATATATATAGCCGATAATTTCCCCCGACCCACGGTAAGGGATTCTCTGGTTCCAAACTATTTCTGTTCAGGGGTAGAGGTGAATCCTCTCCAAAAGTACATTGGTTTAGACAAAGTCAAGTATATTATATAGCCGAGAAGTTCTCCCGACCCACGGTAAGGGATTATCTGGTTCCAAACTATTTCTCTTCAGGGGTAGGGGTGAAGCCTCTCCAAAATTACATTGGTTTAGACAAAGTCAAGTAGATTATATAGACGAGGATTTCCCCCGAATCACGGTGAGGGATTCTCTGGCTCCACACTATTGCTCTTCAGTGGTAGAGTTGAAGCCTCTCCAAAAGTACATTGGTTTAGATAAAGGCTCGTAGATTTATATAGCCGAGAATTTCCCCCGACCCACGTTAAGGGATTCTCTGGTTCCAAACTATTTCTGTTCAGGGGTAGAGGTGAATCCTCTCCAAAAGTACATTGGTTTAGACAAAGTCAAGTATATTATATAGCCAAGAAGTTCTCCCGACCCACGGTAAGGGATTCTCTGGTTCCAAACTATTTCTCTTCAGGGGTAGAGGTGAAGCCTCTCCAAAAGTACATTGGTTTAGACAAAGTCAAGTAGATTATATAGACGAGGATTTCCCCCGAATCACGGTGAGGGATTCTCTGGTTCCACACTATTGCTCTTCAGTGGTAGAGGTGAAGCCTCTCCAAAAGTACATTGGTTTAGATAAAGACTCGTAGATTTATATAGCCGAGAATTTCCCCCGACCCACGGTAAGGGATTCTCTGGTTCCAAACTATTTCTCTTCAGGTGTAGAGGTGAAGCCTCTCCAAAAGTACACGTTAGGAGAAATGTAGGTAGACCTTTCCCCTCCATCATATTCCCACTAAGTAAATCGGCTAACAGGAAGCACGCTGCGCCCCCCCGATGACTCACAAGTCCTAAAAGGTGGTGATTAACAAAAAGTATATTGAAAATTTATTATCGCTAGAATAAGTGTTACATTTATAAAGTAATAAACAAGATGAAAACCCCCAAAACAAAAAGTGCTTCTTATTCTGAGACGAAACCTGGACAACTACTGAGCCTATCCCGGCCGTAAAAAACTTCGTTACAAGGTGCATTCTGCATATTGGATATTGCATATCACGGCCCAAATAGAGTAATGTAGCTGCGGCGGAAGTAGTAGGAGAAGCAAGAGCTGTTAAAAAATGAATGCGCTTAACCTTTACGTGCATTTGAAGAGTAACCTCTGACATTGTGGCCGATATTACGATTAAATTAAAAGGCAACAATAGTCCTACATACCAAATTTTACACTAATGCTTGAGAAATGGCTTAGTTCCAGAAATTCTAGTTCCTAATGACCATATCCCAGAATTTCCATAGGAAAATCTCTTATAGTCTTAGTCCTACATACCGAATTTCATGCGAATCGCTTGAAAAATAGCTTTTTCCCTGATATTCCAGACGAAAATGATCATATTCCAGAAATTCCAAAGGAACAATTTTTATAGTCAAATCTTAGTCGTACATACGTAATTTCATGCGAATCGCTTAAGAAATAGCTTCATTCCCGATATTCCAGACCATAACGATCATATTCCAGAATTTCCATAGGATTAATTTTAATAGTCGCATCTTAGTCCTCATTCCGAATTTCAAATCATCGCTTGAGAAAATGCTTGGTCTACAAAATTCCTGACCATATTGGCCAGATCCCAGAATTTCCATAGGAACAATTCTTATAGTCGCATCTAAGTCCTACATACCGAATTTCATACGAATCGCTTGAGAAATTGTTGGTCCACAAAATTCCAGACCCTATTGGCCCTATCCCAGAATTTCCATAGGAACAAGTCTTATACTCTTATACACACGACCTAGAGAGTGTCTAAGTCCCAAATAACATTATTTATATACCGCGTGTAACATGTGCCGTGTTTCGGATGTGGCGCGCATGATAGGTGGAAGTGGTGTTACTTTCTCATTTGTTGAGGTCCTTTTTAACCACCTTAAGCAGCTCAATATGAGTGGAAAAATGGAAAAAATAAAATACTTTGAAAAAACAGATATTTTAACAATTATTAACAAATAATACGGGGGAAACCAATACAAATTTCATAAAAAAAAAGTGCATGATTTTCTTCAAATTGTATACACATATGTATCTCCGATTGACAACACTTTTTTAAAAATTTGGTAAAGATCGGGACCCAGGGTCAGTGTGCTCCCATACAAATTTTATGAAAAAATAGCCGATTTTCTTTAAATTTTATACACATGTGTATCTCCGACGGACAACACTTTTTCTAAAAATTTGGAAGTTATCGGGCCTCAGCACCGAAGGACTTCCATTTAATTCTTTAAAAAATCTAATTTTATTCAAACTGCCGGCATGTTTATCTCCGACTAGAGAATTAACAAAAAAAGTTCAATTTTTATATACCGTTTTTTTTACAAAAATTACTTATTTTTTTTAAATTTTGTAAATTTCTTTTGCACTTAAAAGATTTCTCATAAGTACTTTACTTTTTAAGATATTTGCCAAAACTCAAAGAACTGTCCAGGTAAACTTCCACTTCCGATTGGCCCATTTCCGCCAAAATCAACTGGCCCCTCCCAATTTATGAAAAAAGCTAAAATATGAGTTTTTACCCCCATAAGTTCAGCCGTCTGGGCGTCGTAGAGTGGATACAGGCAGATAGACGTTTTTTTGCTTTTTCTGACTCAGGAGATACGGAAATGGGTAAATCTGCAAAAATACCGAGTTCAAAAATTTTCTTTTACTATGTAAAAGAAATTAAACCTTACAAATTGTTGAAATATTTTCCATAGCACCGTACCGGAAAACAGCAACAAAAAAAAAACACTGACAGTAGTCACCAAGCAAATACGATTATGTTTGCTTGGTAGCCACTAACAGAGGACACGACAATAAAAAGAAACATTAAAACATAACAAACACCACACAGAAAATATTATACTTAATACCGCGCATGTGCACGAAATAATTATGTACTGCATATGTGCGCTGATGCAAAGAAATATCCCGTATATATATAGCCGATAATTTCCCCCGACCCACGGTAAGGGATTCTCTGGTTCCAAACTATTTCTGTTCAGGGGTAGAGGTGAATCCTCTCCAAAAGTACATTGGTTTAGACAAAGTCAAGTATATTATATAGCCGAGAAGTTCTCCCGACCCACGGTAAGGGATTATCTGGTTCCAAACTATTTCTCTTCAGGGGTAGGGGTGAAGCCTCTCCAAATTTACATTGGTTTAGACAAAGTCAAGTAGATTATATAGACGAGGATTTCCCCCGAATCACGGTGAGGGATTCTCTGGCTCCACACTATTGCTCTTCAGTGGTAGAGGTGAAGCCTCTCCAAAAGTACATTGGTTTAGATAAAGGCTCGTAGATTTATATAGCCGAGAATTTCCCCCGACCCACGTTAAGGGATTCTCTGGTTCCAAACTATTTCTGTTCAGGGGTAGAGGTGAATCCTCTCCAAAAGTACATTGGTTTAGACAAAGTCAAGTATATTATATAGCCAAGAAGTTCTCCCGACCCACGGTAAGGGATTCTCTGGTTCCAAACTATTTCTCTTCAGGGGTAGAGGTGAAGCCTCTACCAAAAGTACATTGGTTTAGACAAAGTCAAGTAGATTATATAGACGAGGATTTCCCCCGAATCACGGTGAGGGATTCTCTGGTTCCACACTATTGCTCTTCAGTGGTAGAGGTGAAGCCTCTCCAAAAGTACATTGGTTTAGATAAAGACTCGTAGATTTATATAGCCGAGAATTTCCCCCGACCCACGGTAAGGGATTCTCTGGTTCCAAACTATTTCTCTTCAGGTGTAGAGGTGAAGCCTCTCCAAAAGTACACGTTAGGAGAAATGTAGGTAGACCTTTCCCCTCCATCATATTCCCACTAAGTAAATCGGCTCACAGGAAGCACGCTGCGCCCCCCCGATGACTCACAAGTCCTAAAAGGTGTTGATTAACAAAAAGTATATTGAAAATTTATTATCGCTAGAATAAGTGTTACATTTATAAAGTAATAAACAAGATGAAAACCCCCAAAACAAAAAGTGCTTCTTATTCTGAGACGAAACCTGGACAACTACTGAGCCTATCCCGGCCGTAAAAAACTTCGTTACAAGGTGCATTCTGCATATTGTATATTGCATATCACGGCCCAAATAGAGTAATGTAGCTGCGGCGGAAGTAGTAGGAGAAGCAAGAGCTGTTAAAAAATGAATGCGCTTAACCTTTACGTGCATTTGAAGAGTAACCTCTGACATTGTGGCCGATATTACGATTAAATTAAAAGGCAACAATAGTCCTACATACCAAATTTTACACTAATGCTTGAGAAATGGCTTAGTTCCAGAAATTCTAGTTCCTAATGACCATATCCCAGAATTTCCATAGGAAAATCTCTTATAGTCTTAGTCCTACATACCGAATTTCATGCGAATCGCTTGAAAAATAGCTTTTTCCCTGATATTCCAGACGAAAATGATCATATTCCAGAAATTCCAAAGGAACAATTTTTATAGTCAAATCTTAGTCGTACATACGTAATTTCATGCGAATCGCTTAAGAAATAGCTTCATTCCCGATATTCCAGACCATAACGATCATATTCCAGAATTTCCATAGGATTAATTTTAATAGTCGCATCTTAGTCCTCATTCCGAATTTCAAATCATCGCTTGAGAAAATGCTTGGTCTACAAAATTCCTGACCATATTGGCCAGATCCCAGAAATTCCATAGGAACAATTCTTATAGTCGCATCTAAGTCCTACATACCGATTTTCATACGAATCGCTTGAGAAATTGTTGGTCCACAAAATTCCAGACCCTATTGGCCCTATCCCAGAATTTCCATAGGAACAAGTCTTATACTCGCATCTTAGGCCTACATAGCAAGTTTAATACGAATCGCTTGAAAATTGCTTGGTCCACAAAATTCCAGACCCAATTGGCCCTATCCCAGAATTTCCATAGGAAGAAGCTAGGTATCTTAGTCCTACATACGGGATTTCGTACGAATCGCTTGAGAAATTGCTTGGTCCACAAAATTCCAGACCCTATTGGCCAAATCCCAGAATTTCCATAGGAACACTTCTTGTAGTCTCATCGTAGTCCTACATACCAAATTTCATACGAATCGCTTGAGAAATTGCTTGGTCGACAAAATTCCAGACCCTTTTGGCCCTATCCCAGAATTTCCATAGGAACAAGTCTTGTAGTCGCATCTTAGTCCTACATACCGAATTTTATACAAACCGCTTGAGAAATGGCTTGGTCCACAAAATTCTAGTCTTTTTAGCCAGATCCCAGAATTTTCATAGAAACAAGTCTTATAGTCGTATCTTAGTCCTGCATACCGAATCGCTTGAGATATTGCCTATCCCGGAATTTCCATAGGAACAAGTCTTGTAGTCGCATCTTAGTCCTACATACCAAATTTCATACAAATCGCTTGAAAAATTGCTTGGTCCACAAATTCAAGACCCTATTGGCCAAATATACCAAAATTTGGCTTGAGAAATTGCTTGATTCACAAAATTCCAGACCCTATTGGCACTATCCAAGAATTTCCATATGAACAAGTTGCTTTAATTTACCAGATTCGATATCTGACTTGTCAGGCGTGTTGCCATATAAACGTGAACCCAAAAGCCGGAGCTCTCTAAGGCGTCAGAATATCGAATGGATTCGAAGACTTTTAAAATTAAAAACTCAATGTTTTAGTTTGAAACTTAAAAGTGATTTTATTCAGTAAATTTTCCTTTCTTTTATACAAAACAATTTATCGATTTTCGACCATACATCGTTATAGGCGAACGACCGCTGGTTATATATTATGGTGTTGCAAATGTTGATTATTTTTTTGTTGTTCTCATGCATCAAGTGTGCTATTAAAGAATGCATATCATTGATTTTTTGTAGTTTTTTATTTTACATTTTGTGAGGCAGTAGAGGTCGAAGTAGGGTCGAAAACGTTGTATGCTTTTTTTTATGTGGGCATTTTATTTATGTGGTCGCTGGTGCGATCCCTCACACCACCCTTCCTGGGGAAAAAGGAGAAATCATAACATATCTTGATTTCTTCTTTTCCGCGCCACTTGTACAATAAGGGATCTTAAAATTTCTACAATGTAGTTTTTTGTTTTATAGTGTTTTGACATTGTTTTTATGTTTCTTATTTCAAAATGTTATGTTACATATAAAGAGATTTTTTTTTATATATTTCGTTGTAGGATTCTTAAAATTACTAATTTCTTGAGTTGACTAAATTTAGTTGATACTAACTCTTTTTTTTTAATATATATATTTTTATTTTTTGTTTACTTAATTGAGTTGGGGTTTTTCTTTTCTTTGTTTTTACCTTTTTGTTGAAAGATTTTTACTTTGATTTGCATGATTTTAAAAATATATAAAGTTAAAATAATTTATCACAGTTCACCTGAAATATTACTCTTAAGGTCGCTCAAATATAATCAATTGATAGTATTTGTGCAAAATGTTTCATTTCGAATTTGCGGAACAATATCCAAAATTCAAAGCGAACCTTACCTGTTCGGCGATAAATTGCTGAAAAAATATTACAAATAAGCAACCTCTGTTTGAATGTAGTGAATTTAAGAAATGCTTTCATCCTCATTGTAAAGGTGTTTTTGGCCAACATATTACTAGGAAAGCGACAGAGCCGTTTTGGTTTTGTTCAGAAATATACAATATGAACAAGAGTGAAGTAAAAAGTGGTAGTACCTCCAGCAACACTCCCAGCGCAGAAATTATGGGAAAGCTACAAAAACATGATGAAGAATGTTATGAAATGAAAGCATTGATGGCAGAGATAAAAAAGTCGCAGGAGTTTATTTCATCTGAATTCGAAAGACTAACAACGGAATACAAAAGAGTCGTCGATGAGAATAAGGAATTGTTGGAACTCTTAAAATCATCTAATGTTGAAAACCGAAAACAACAAATCCAAATAAATAACCTGGAATCAACTATAGATGAGCTATATCAAGAAAAATTGAATGTAACCTAACTGTAGCCGGAATTCCTAACGAAGAGATTCAACCCAGCGAAATTACAAAAACAATTTTTAGTGTACTGGATTGCAGTGAGTGTTTCGATGATGTTGCTCAAGTCCGATATATGAAGCAAAAATTTGCACATAAAAATTCGTGGTGGTGACACAATCGATAGGAAGCTACTAATAACATTTAAGAACAAGAAGGCCAAATATAAGGTGCAGGACAAGAAAAAGAAGAAAATGATTCACTTAAGTCAGGTGGGTTATAATATTCCAGTAGATAAACAAATCTCTTCAGGGATCACTTGACACAATATAGACTAAATCTATACAGAAAAGCTCGTAAAGTCAACAAAATTATTAATTATAAGTTTCTCTGGGTAAGCAAATCTGTAATCTACTTTCGGAAAGAAGAAAAGTCCCCAGCTGTACGGATTTTGTCACATAATGATATCAATCAGCTATTATCGGCAAACAATATCGATCCAGACTCTATTAACTAATTTTCACATTATTAAAATTCAAGAAATTATTATTTTTTTCACTATTTTATTATCAAATATGTTTGTGAACATCATTCAATTACACATAGGAGTATTCATTAATTTCAATTTAATTAAAACACAATTTTCCACCTTCGAATTTTCACTACCGTGCGGTAAACAGTATCCAATTATTGTTGCATTATTCAGATCCTAAAACAAAACAGTTTATAATTAACAATATATCATTTCATTTTTATTGTTATAATAGATACTTATCTTACATTTGTTTACATTCTGTCAACCACACTAATGAGCACGATCAAACTAGTATTGTGGTCGATAACGCAGATTTAAGAATTATTTACATAAACATTCGAAGTATGAGAAATAAACTGGACAATATAGAAACTTTTCTTGATGCTATAAAGTTTAATCTCGATATTTTAATTTTAACAGAAATTTGGATAGAGGAAGGCGACAATAAATTTTATAATTTAAATCAATTCAATAGTTTCTACTCGAATAGAATAGGTGGTTATGGTGGAGTAGCAATTTTTGTAAGACCAAACATAAGAGTCGCTAAAATATTTGTGGAAGATAATGACTCTTGTCAAGCATTAGGCATAAAAATCATCGACAGTAACATTAACGTTATCGGTCTGTACCGTTCACAAAAAAACAGCATTCCTAATTGTTTTGTTATGTTAGAAAAATATTTAAAGGAATACAAACGTAACATAATCTTTGGGGATTTTAATATTAATTTATTAGACCATCAAGATCAAGATGTAACAAATCACACACAATTGGTGAACTCATATGGTCATCTGTTTATAAACAAACGAACGACTGAATATTCCACTCGATATAGTAATGGAATTGGTACAATAATTGACCATATCATAACTGATTTGTTAGGGTACAAATATAATATGAATATTTCGGACACTTCATTATCTGACCACAAAACAATACTTTTACAAGTGAGCAAACTAGCAATCCCACGACAATCGCAAGAAATTATATTCAAAGTTTTAGACTATGATAATTTGTTCAGAGGTGATTCCTGGGTTCGAATTTGTAGTTCAGAAAATCTAGATGATTTCTGTAGTGGTTTGAAACGCTTAGTATTGAATAGCACACGTATTATAACAAAAAAAGTTAAACCGAGTGGCGCTTCTTGGATCACCTCTGAAATAAAGGGCTTGATTAAAGAACGAGAAAAATTCTTCAAGTTAAAAAATAAATTTATTAGCGATCAATTTTTGGCTAGTAAACATAAAGCACTTAGTGCCCTGGTAGCTTTAAAAATTAAAAAGGCAAAACGTGAAAAAGCCTTTAGTTGTATTAGCAAAAATATAAATCAACCCTAGGAACTTTGGAAACATTTAAATGAACTTATTTACAATAGAACAAGACATACTAAAAAAACTATAACTTGTTTTAAAGTTGGGAATATATTAGTAAATGAAGAAAAAGCAATTGCAGATCACTTCAACGATTATTTTGCAAGTGTAACGAGTATTATTGCGAGAAATTTCAATCACGATTTTAAATATGTATCATATATAATCTTTTATCCCTTAGAACTTTGGCCAACAAACGATTATGAAATGGAACAGGCAATATTAAGTTTAAATCTAAATGCAGCCATTGGTAATGATAATATCTCTACAAAAGTATTGCAGTACACTGTTAACTATATCAGTCCACTCCTTGCAAAATTCATAAATGAAGCCTTTAATAGTGGAATCTTTCCTGATTGTAATAAGACTGCAAATATTATTCCTATTTATAAAAGTGGAGATGAAACAGATGTCTCAAACTATAGACCGATATCAATATTAACTGCTGTATCTAAAGTTTATGAAAAGTTTATTAAATACTTACTCGAGTAAGCCAATTTTTAACCTCTAACAGTATCATTAGTAATCATCAATTTGGTTTCAATTTGGGCTCTAACACAACGGCGGCGTGCTTAAATTTTACGGATTATATGAGCACAAATATAGATAAAAAATTGTTTTGTGGCTGCCTGTTCTTAGATCTAAGTAAAGCTTTTGATACTGTTAACCCATACATTCTTTTGTTAAAATTATCCAAACTAGGCTTTACTCCCAACCAAATAAAGTTGTTTGAGACTTATTTATCCAACAGGCGTCAATTTGTGAAAGTTAACGATAGTGTTAATTCCGAAAAAATTACGAATTTAGGAGTTCCACAAGGCTCTATCTTAGGCCCCGTTCTCTTCAATGTATACATTAACGATATAACTTTCATTAAACTTGAAGTGAAAATTCAATTATATGCCGATGATTGTCTGATAATGTACTCTGCAGAATCGCTAGAAGAATTGCTCATAAAAGTTCAAAATGATTTACAAAAATTGAAACATTGGCTTAATATAAACCATTTAACGCTGAATCATACTAAATCTAAGTATATGATATTTACAAATCGAAAATTGGACGAGGATGTTCTTAACAACCACCCAATTACTTATAGTTATTTCGTAATTGAAAGAGTTAACAAGTATAACTATCTTGGGCTGGTGATTAATAGCGAGCTGGACTGGACTAGTCAAATTAACAAAATTAAAAAGAATATATTACCATATGTTTTCGCTATTAATCGATTAAAATATATCCTTACAAGAAAAGCACTTATGCCAATGTATTTCGCATTCATTCAGTCGAGATTAATCTACCTTAATCCGATTTGGAGTGGTGCTGCGAATTATAAAGTCAAAGAGCTAGAGATTTTGTAAAAACGAGTTCTCAAAAACATTATAAACGTTCCAGTAAGGTACCCAACTAAGAAACTTTTTGATGAGTTTCAATCACTAAGATTTTTAATTGAGAGAGAGCTTCTAATTTTGATAAATAAAATACATAATAGCCAAATCAAACACAATTTTGATTTGATCAAAGCTCAAGATCAGCATGACTATAATACAAGAAGAAAATCAAATTTTGTTGTTAATTATTTCAGAACAAAGGCATCAAATAATAATATATTGTATCGAGGACTCTTGAAATATAATACTCTGCCTTCGGAGCTTAAGAATATTACAAACTCAACAAAATTTAAAACGAAAATAACTGAACACCTTAAAACGTACGAAAATTGTGAATTGCTAAAATAAGGAAAATTGGATATTAAAAATGCATTTTGCGAAAGTGACAAGAAATTGAATAGTGTAACTTATTAAATAACATTGTCTTTTGTATAAATACATATATTTTTAAAATTAAATTTATCATTGTTAAAATGAAGTTTAAGTATATAGCTAAGCCGTTAGCATATACTACTAAAAAGTTGCGTTATAACCTTATAAGGTTCGAGCAACTGACTAAATTGTTAAATCTACTTTATTTAATCTAGTAAAATTTGTGGTCTAAATAAAATAAAGGAAAAAAAGTGTTGTATAGAATTGTTGCAGAAATCTTTGTCTGTCATGGCTCGGCATTGTGTTTTGAGCTTGATGCAGCCTTCTCTTACTAGGTTCAAGTCGTTTCGGTAGGGCTTCAGGTCGTAGTAAACCACTAAGTTCCATTCATCCGACATGATATGTGCGTTTCCTAAGTTTTCGAAATGGATTCCGAGAGTAGAGTTGAATTGGTGTATTTTTACTTCAGACCCCATGACTATTGGTAATAGAAACGAGATGAGTAAGATAGTCGGTAGCGTAACGAGAGGATTGTTTCGAATTTTCTTCTTCGGAGGTGCTTCTGCTTGAGGTAACAGTTCAGGATGTTTACCGATGTGCGGAGTGCTTGAATGTGGCTCTTCAGGAGGAACTGGCGGAGTTTTTAAGTCGGCTGTAGATCCCAAATCTTGAATTTGAACAGGTAGAGGTGACAACCTGTGAATTGGCCTTCGGAAGATGCTGTTTGCTGTTTGTATTTCTGCAACGCGCACTACGCCGTCTTCTCCGGGAAAGGTCTGAAGTACTCTCCCCAGTGGCCATTTCATGATTGGACAGTTGTTTTCTTTAATAATGACCAAAGTTCCCGGAAGTATGTTATTGCATTTGTGCTGCCACTTATGTCGTTGTTGAAGCTCATGTAAATATTCACTCTGCCATCTTTTCCAAAAGCCTTCTTTGATGTCTGAAATGATCTTCCATCTTGCTGGGAGATTAGCTCTGGAAGGTTCAGCGACTGGATCAATGGAGTTTGTTAATGGCTATCCTAAAATGAAATGTCCTGGTGTTAGTGCCATCAAATCGTTCGGATTAGCTGACATCGGAGTGAGTGGTCTTGAATTGATGGCTTCAATTTCAATCACCAGTGGTTCTAGATCTTCATAGGTCAATGATGCAGGTTCCATGCAGCGTTGTAGAAAATGTTTTGCCGATTTTACCGCTGCTTCCCAAAGGCCTCCGAAATGGGGTGCCCTAGGAGGAATGAAATGAAATTCAATCCCTCTTGCTATGAATGCGTGGTGTATCTTCGTTCTTGCTTTGTCAGTGTGAATCATTTCGCTCAACTCTTGTAATTGATTCTTGGCACCGACAAAGTTGGTTGCGTTGTCACAATACAAGTGACGGCAATTACCTCGCCTTCCAATGAATCGTTTTATAGCCTCTATGAACCCCATGGTCGAGAGGTCCGTGACAAGTTCTAGATGAACTGCCTTTGATGCGAAGCAGCAGAATACTGCGATGTATGTTTTTTGAGGATGCTTTCCCCTCACCTTAAAATGAGTCCTGAATGGACCGCAAAAATCGACCCCCGCATTAACAAATGGACGCGCTGGCTGGACTCTATGCGCAGGAAGATTTCCCATTATTTCTTTCTTTCTTTATGTCCTGTATCCCCTTATGGGTCCTAGGGCCTCTACTACGCCTACGCGCCATCGCGTGCGGTTCCTGGCAATGAGCTTCAGCTCTCTCCAACTCTTCCCCAATTGCCGTGCCTCCTCCTCAACTGTTCTGCGCCATGTATTTCTCGGACGACCCGTTCTTCTACCATCCTGAGATAACGGGTTCCATTGCATTGCGTAGTTTGCTATGGAACTGTCGCCTTTTCGGAGTGTATGACCAATCCACTGCCACTTCCGTCGTTGGATGGTTGTGCCTATTGGTTCCTGACCCGTTCTCTGGTAAAGATGTTCGTTAGAGATACGGTTAGGCCAGAAAACCCTTAAGATGTTCCGTAGGCACCTATTTACAAATGTTTGTAATCTTTTTGTGATAGTAGCGGTCACCTTCCAAGTGCTGCACCCATACAACAGCACAGATTCAACATTTGAGCGGAACAGTCGCAGCTTGGTGTTTAAGCTGATCGCATTGCTTCGCCATATCATGGACATCATTCCAAACACCGATTTGCTTTGCCGATTCGGTTGGCAATGTCCTGTTCGGTTCCACCTTCGGTCGAGACAATACTCCCAAGATATTGGAAACTCTCTACTCTCTCTACCGGCTGTCCAGCAATGTTAACATGAGTAACTGAGTTAGTGCCGAGGTTGATGATTTTGGTTTTGGCAGTATTAATCTTCAAACCCGCAACATTTGCCTCCCTCTCCACATTTGTTGTCATTTTGTGCAGCTCCATAATTCTATGTGAGAGTAAACAAACGTCGTCAGCGTAATCCAGATGTTTGAGTTGAGATGTAAGAGTCCAACGAATTCCTCCGTTTCCATTAGATAAAGCTGCGCGAAGTATCGGCGATAGAATGCAACCTTGTCGTACCCCACTTAGGATCTCGAATTCCTCTGACAGCTTTCCTCTATGCAGCACATGACATTTAGAGCCATCATAGGTTGCTTCAATAATAGCTATTATTTTATCGGGTATACCTCTCCTGCGCAAGGCGAGCCAGATAAACTGTCTGTTGACACTGTCAAACGCCTTCTCAAAATCGATGAACAGCAGGTGCAGTGGTGACCGGAATTCAACGCACTGTTCAATAATGATCCGCAGGGTGTTTATGTGGTCTACACAGGAGGATCCAGTGCGGAAACCTGCTTGTTCGGCATCGAGTGTATCTTCCAGATGTTCCTTAATACGTTCAAGTACTACTTTGGCTATTACTTTTGCAACTGCAGGGAGAACGCAAATGCCTCTCCAGTTTTCGCACTCCATAAGACTACCTTTTTTAGGGAGCTTGACAATCATTCCCTTCTTCCACTCTTCGGGGAAACTTTCTACCTCCCAAGCTCTCTCTACAAGAGGATATAAAAGCTCTGCTGATGTCGTTGGAGCTGCACGCAGAAGCTCTGCGGGTATACCATCTAGTCCTACCGACTTGTTGTTCTTTAGTGCGTTAATCGCGGTAGCGATCTCGTCTTTACTGGGAGTTGAGGTGCGAATTCGGGAAATTGTTACTTCCGGCATTTCCGTTTGATTTAGGTGCATATCGTTAGCAAATACACGGTTAAGGACCGTAGAGAAATGCTCCTTCCATCGCTTGAGCTGATCCTCATCTGAAACGAGTACGGTACCATCTAGGCCTTTCACCGGATGTTGGCTAGAGCGGTGACCACCTGTCAGCTCTTTGGTGATTCTGTAAACGGTTCTGCTATCGCACCGGCTCGCTGCTTCCTCTGCTTCTGAGGCCAGGTTGTTAATATAGTTACGCTTGTCACGTCTTACACTACGCTGCACTTCTCTCATTTTTCTTTGATACATGGACTCTAGCTCGCTCCTCGCTGCTGCTGGGATATCTACAATACGAGCTTTAAGTAGTTTACGTTCTTCAATCCGCCTCCAGGTATCTTCGGTAAGCCACGTGCTGTGCCTTGCCTGGCTTCTACCAACAATACTTTCCGCTCCAGATGTGAAAACATTTTTCACAGCCTTCCAATGTTCCTGGATGGTTGTCGGCAGTGAGCTGCGGATTGCTTCCACTCCTTGCGATAAATGATCCCTTAATTGTTGGCGTACTGAGGGGATCTTTAGCCGGTCGATGTTATACCTAGGCATTCGGATGATATTGCGGATTCTATGAACTGATGCAGTACGTAACTGGACAGTAGCTACCATAAGGTGATGATCACGTACCATACCCATGTCGGCTCCTCGTCTGTTTCGGACGTCTAACAGACAGCTCCTAAAACGTCTGCTGATCGCCACATGGTCGATTTGGTTGGATGATGATTGCCTGTCAGTTGACACCCAGCTGACCTTGTCTTATGCTCAAACATGGTGCCTCCTATAACAAGGTTGTTGGTGTTGCAGAAATCAACAAATCTTTCACCATTGTCATTTCGTTCGCCGAGGCCGTGCTTCCCAAGCACATGCTTGAGTCCTTCATTATCGTTGCCAACCTTGGCATTCAAATCCCCCATCACGATGACGATATCTCCGTTCGGCGTTGCGTTGAATACAGCGTTTAGTTGATTGTAGAAGTTGTCCTTTTCATCCTCAGTCGAGGGATTCGTTGGGGCGTAGCACTGTATGATCGTGACGCGCCGTACTCCAGTCCGAAATCTGGCCGATATGATCCTATCACTATGCGGGTGCCAGGAAATTAGGCCTCTACATGCTGTTGGCGTTAGCAGCAGACCCACTCCAGATTCACGGGTACTGCCGGAGGGTTTGCCAGAGTAGAGTAGCACAGTGTTACACGTTGGGGATTGGTACTGTCCCGCGTCGAACCATCTTACTTCACTCACTCCCAGTATGTCCAAATTATATCGAAGAAACTCATGTCCCAGTTGAAGAAATCTGGCATTATGAGGTCCTTCACTCCCAGAGTCAAGGAGCGTCCTCACATTCCAGAAACCAATCTTAGTCCGGGTACAATAGCCAAAAGTCGTCATTATTCGATCATTACTTATCCGAGGCGTTGTGTCAGTTTCAGTAGTGGGTATTTTTCGGTACCGCAGGGTGCTAGCCCACGTTACCTAGACTAGAAACGCTAGACCGTTCGCACTTGCAGTTTTAGCCTACATGTATAAGGATTTATACACATAGTTGCCCGGGGACCACCACGAGGAGGTAGAGCAAGCACTACATCACGAACTTGATTGTTACGCTACTGGCCCAAACCAAGTTTTGAGCAGTCAGTAGTTTACCGATCAATCGCAATGCAGATCCCCATTATTTGCGTGAGCAATTTTGGTTTTGCCCTTGCACACCTGACGCAATTCTGTACGATTGATCGCGCTAATGTTTTGCCTTTGATGGGCCAGAATTTCTGTCTAGTGATAGATAGCAGAGCTTGTGGACCACAATGTAGATTCTCGCTGTGAAGTGACGTCATCAGTAACTTCGTGAATGGGTGTGAATAAGGAAGTAGTAGCGGATGTTTTGGTTCGTAAGGTAGTGATGAGGCTTCCAGACGACCTCCTACTCGGATTGCGCCTCTATCATCAATGAAAGGAGATAAACTTACGATTGGGCTGTCCTTTGGGGTCTCTGCGAGTTGTTGTAGATGTCGTAAATCCTTCTTGAACTCCTCACCCTGCATAATCTTTATAATACATATTAATGACTTATGCATTTCCATCGGCTTCAAGATACCCGTGTCTCCCTTTGGTTCCTTGTTCTTTGTGGCCCTCGAGTAACTAATAAATCGGAGTACGTAAGCGTAAATGCGTTGAAGTCTTCGGAAGTTGTTTTGATGATCAACATTGTGCATTATACCGTAGGGCTCGGCTGTAGCTGCTAACACATGTTTTGTGATTCTTTTCTCGACGTCGCATTCACCTTTAGTCGTGTATGGAGGGGCCATGCGGATTCCACTCCATGTAAGTATAGAGGTCCATAAAACCACAGTTGCATGATGCCAACTTCTCTGCCGGGATTCCACGCGAAAGTATGTCGGCCGGGTTGTCTCTAGATCGTACGTGTCGCCATTGTGGAGCTGATGAGAGCTCCTGGATCTTTGCTACGCGATTAGCGACGAAGGTTTGGAAGGATGACGACGATGAATTAATCCAAGCCAATACTATTTCCGAGGCTGTCCACATATAGAAAAAAACACGCTTTGAATCCCAGGTCCTTCTTGATGCGATGGATCAATTCTGCTGCGAGTGTTGCTGCGCATAACTCCAGCCGAGGTGTAGTGAGTTTTTTTATTGGAGCCACCTTTGACTTGGCACATAGTAGTCGGACTGTGATGTTGTTGTCCTTATTGACAGCTCTAATGTAAATAGCTGCGCCGTATGCCCTTTCAGACGCATCTGCAAATGCATGAATCTGGACAGACTTTGGGATTCTGTGCGAAAATATATGTCGATCAATCTTGACGTCCTTCAGATGCTTGAGCCCTTCGCAAAAATGCTTCCACTCCAATTGTAGTTCCTTGGAAAGAGCAGCCTCCCAATCAACTGCATCCTTCTAGAGTTTTTGAGGAAACATTTTTGCTGTTACTATTATTGGACTTAAGAAACCCAATGGATCGAATAGGTGAGCAATGACAGACAGTACGGTGCGTTTTTTAATTTTTTCGTTAATGCTAGGTTGAACGGGTTCACGAGGAAGGAATCTGACTTAGGTATCCATGTTTGTACAAGCGTTTTGATATGAATAGAGTCATTAATGTCCAGATCTAATTGAAGTGCGATGCCACTTGCCGGAAATCTTTTTAATAAGCCCTCATGATTTGAACACCACTTTCGCAGAGTGAAGCCAGCTTTACGAAGCAGCTTATCTGTTTGGTCCTGCATTTCCAATGCTGTACTCAGGTTATCTGAACCTGTCATTACGTCGTCAACGTAGAAGTCCCTTTTTAATACTTCTGCACCCAACGGATAACCCTTGGATTCCTCATTTGCTAACTGTTTTAGACATCTTGTGGCTAGATAGGGCGCGGACGTAATCCCGTACGTAACTGTTTCTAGGTCTGTTTGATAGGTCTGTATGTCTTCTGTAGGGGTGTCTCTCCAAAGAATTAGCTGGAAGCGTTTGTCAGCCTCGTGAATAAGTATTTGCCGATACATCTTTTCGATATCAGCCGTGAAAACATATCTGGGTAGGCGAAAGCGAAGTAGGATTGAGATTAAGTGATCTTGAATGGTTGGACCAGTTAATAAGCGATCGTTGAGCGATATATTGGATGTTGTTTTTGATGATGCATCAAAAACCACTCGTAATTTTGTAGTTGTGCTGTTCGGTTTTAGTATGCTGTGATGAGGAAGAAAATAGTGTGCTCCCTCCATCTTGCTGGCATCGATTTTTTCCATTTGTCCAAGATTTCTATATTCATTTATGAACTGGTGATATTGCTGTTTGAGGTCTTCTTGTCTTGCTAATTTTCTCTCGAGGGCCAGGTAACGCTGTTTGTGTTTTCAGTAAAATGGGTTTCGCACCTTTTCTCTTCAGCTGTGCGACTCCTTTCTTCTGATTGTGGAACTTCTTCTATTTTCCAAAATCTTTCCATATCTTGATTCAATTGGTCTTCAGTGCAAATCCTGCTAGTTGCCCATGATTGGGTTACGTCTCCAGCTTTCCCAGCGACTATCCAGCCAAAGTGTGTATTGTGTAGCGTTGGTAAGTCCCTTTCCAGACTTATTTGTCCGACGTCGAGTAAGTGAAAGTAAACTTCAGCTCCAATTAATAGGTCAACATGATCTGGACGATCGAAAAGTGGATCCGCAAGTATAATGTTTTTCGGAATGGCCCATTCCGAAGTTTCGATCCTTCGTGTTGGCTGAGGAGGCGTTATTTTTGGTAGGACGAATGCTTCAAGACTTATAGAAAAGTCGGACGTTCTGGATTTCAGGAGCATATTCATTTTTTTGTGTGAATGCCTTGTGCCTTCGCCGATTCCTAAGATGCCCATGGTTTCAATCACTTCTGGAAGCTTAAGTCTTCTTGCCAATTTTTCTGTTACAAAATTGAGCTGTAATCCGGAATCTAACAATGCTCTGCATTCTACAACGCCGCCTTGGCTGTCCTCAAGTTTGACTACTACCGTGCTAAGGAACACGTAACATCTTTTGGTTTGCGCCAATGCAGCTGCCGACACAATCGTATTGCCCTGCCCTGTGAGTTTATCTGGATGGATTTCCAGGGGGCGTTGTCCACTGGATGTATGAGTTGGCAATGCTGGTGTTTTCTCAAAATGTAACAAGGTGTTGTGCTTTTTTGAACATTTCGTGCAGCCACGGACAGCACATGATGGTGCTATGTGGCCATGTCTCAGGCAATTAATGCAGAGGTTTTTCTTCTTGACGAAGCCCAAGCGGCTTGTCGGTGTCAATTGTGAGAACTTCTGACAATAAAACAATTTGTGGTTGTCACTGGAGCATAGAGGACAACGAGCTCTTCCTGCTGCAATAGACATCAATGCACGTGCAACCGGTTTCTTTTGATGGTCTTCTATAATTCGACCTTTGTTTCCCAATTCCTCCAAGGATTGAAAGCGGACTTCGAGAAATGTTAGGAAGTCTGATAGCACGGGCAATGCTCTGGGTCTCTTCAATGACTGTTCGTACAATGAGTGCGTGTTGCGATCTAATTTTTTGATGAGTACATGGACCAGCAGTGGATCCCAGTGCATGATGTTTACACCGAGATTGTTTAGCCCATGTAGACATTCCTGAGTGGTGTCATGAATTGCCTTTATGCCTGAAGCTGATTCTGACGAAATTGGAGCTTGCTGCAATAGTCGATTTAGGAATGCTGTAGTTAGGATCCTCAAATTGTCATAGTCATTGTGTCATTGGATAGAGCAATTTGTCGGATAAGTTTTTCTGCTTCTCCCGAAAGATTAGTCTTCAGATACCACATCTTTTCGCACTCTGCCATTGATTGTTTGTCCACCATTTGAGTAAATAAGTTGTGGAATTGTTTCCATTTAAGATAGTCTCCATCGAATTTAGGCATAATTTGAGGTAAGTTCAATCGGGTGCTGTTGCTCGTTGTTGTGGATGGCTGTGATTGTTGTGGTAAAGCACAGTTGTCGCGTTCTTCTGCACATTTTACAAGTGCATCTTGAACGATAACTTCCATTTTGATGTAACCTTGCAGGTCGTGGCCAGCCGTTTGTGGGTCATCTGTCATGTCCTAAATTTTGTCTTGAAGGCGTTCAATTTGTACCCAAAAGTTTGTTATCGTCTCTCTTTTCAGCTCCCAAAACTGCTTTGATGTCGCTTGCGATTCCTGCAGGCTGTCTAGAGCGCGCTGCAGTGCCTTCATCAAGGCCTCTTGCCGCCTGATCGTGCGTATGACTTCGTTTGACGTCTGTTGTGGTGCAGAGACGTCATCTTGTAATTTATGCTGTGACAACGTCCCTTTTGTTGCTTCTGCTGTATCGATCGCGAATAGCCTTTATGTCATCGTAGTAATTAATTGCAAAGTAAAGATGATCCAATTGGTCTG
Organism: Nephrocerus scutellatus; assembly: GCA_947095585.1. Classification (NCBI taxonomy): domain Eukaryota; kingdom Metazoa; phylum Arthropoda; class Insecta; order Diptera; family Pipunculidae; genus Nephrocerus; species Nephrocerus scutellatus. Next base: position 72,945,996 of record OX352762.1, on the reverse strand, counting down.
GATGGGAGGACTTGATGTCGCTATGTGTTGCATCAAAGTCCTGCCAAAGCTCCTCAAGCCTTTGAAGGCGTTCTTTGTAGTATAGGACTGTCTTCCTAGTGACGGGGCCCTTCTTATAGTTTGAAATGATTCGCTCGATTCCAGATCCAGTGGTTCGTTGCAGTTCCGCCTTCTGGTCCATAGTGCTGCTGCAGGGTATGCTTCACGGAGTAGTTGATAAACGTTGTTGCAATCACGTCGGGGTCACCAAATGTTTGTATGTAGATGTGTTGTTGGGTCTACTAGCATTGACCAAGGTCCTTATACCTTGACAATAGTTGATGATAATGGTACATAAACCAGTATCACCAATTAGACTTGCAACGTTTGTTTATATTACCCAGTGAATGCAAAGAATGCGAACAATGAAAGACGATTTAAAGTAAACTCTTACGAACCTTTTAATTGAATGATAATTTATTTCGTTTTATTCATAGCTTATATACTATCATTTTTTATAATAAGCATGCATTCGTTGAGTGCAGTGCTAGCATAGCCCAGACAACTCGAACGGATGTTTCACATGAAAAAGTGCTAGACTAAGATTTGTAACAAAATATTATATGAATGCACACGTCAGAGGTGTGCACCGAACGTGGGAATAAATGACAAAAGTGTGATAAGAAAGTGTGCTACTGAATAAGTCAGCACATTGCACTGATAGTGGGAACAAGAATACTGCAAAATAAGACGTCAGCACATTGCGCTGGTCGTGTGAATAATTATAAAGACAATTTGGTAACTAAATATACTGTTACATGTGCATGTGTCTATTTTGAATTTTATACATTTATTTGATAAGGAAATATGTGCAATATGTGCATTTGAGTTTTCTTAATCTACGTAAGAAAATATGTGCAATGTGTGCATTTAAGTTTTATTAATCTAAGTAATGAAATTTACTATTCTAAGTATCAACAAACTCAATTATTTTGTTTCCATGCTCTGGTGGCTTTAGTAGCTCTGTAATTATACGATTATTTTCTTCTGCTTCGGTTTCCTGTTTGTTCGTTGGGTGTTGATTTTTCTGCTCTTGATTGAGACCTTGTTATGACACATACGTGGAGTTTTCTCAGTTGATCAGAATTCCATTTTATGCGACTTAAAGCATCAGCTGTGCAATTATCTTTTCCGGGTGTATATTCAATTTGAAAGTTGTATTCTTCTACTAGCAGTCTGAATTTTGTTAATCTACTTGAGGGTTCTTTTAGGGAAAAAAGGTATACTAGTGGTTTGTGGTCTATAATAATTTTGAACTTTCCATATTTGTTCGGTAGTGTTTTATTGCCCATACTATGGCCAGTCACTCTTTTTCTATAGTGCTATAGTTCTTTTCGGCACTATTCAGAGTTTTACTCGCATATGCAATTGGTTTGTCATCGAAATTGGACAATACAGCCCCTAATGCAAAACCTGAGGCGTCTGTCCGTAAAATGAATTATATGTTGAAATTCGGGAATTGTGGAATTGTGGAATTTGGGGACTAGAGAGTATTTTTTTAGAAGTTGAAAAGACTTGACAGTTCTGGTTAAAATTGAATTTTACGTTCTTCCTAAGTAATTTGTGGCAAAATTTGGAATGAATTTACGGTAGTAATAAGCAAATACTACGAATCTTCTTACCTCGTGTGCATTTGTGGGAATGGATAATTGCTCACTGCTGCTGATTTGGTCGAATCCGGGTGAATTCCCTTCTCGGAAATAATGTGTCCTAGATATAATACTTCTTTTCGTAGGAAAGCACACTTTTCTAGGTGAATTTTTAGGTTTACTTCCATAAGACGTTTGAACACGTCTATCGAATTTTTGTTATGAACAATGAGATTTTTACCAAAAACTATTAGGTCGTCACGGTAGACAAAAAAGCGTTAGCTTGAAAATTAGCTTGGTGAGATTTTTAGTCCCATTGGTAGTCGTTTTAGCTGAAAGTGACCGTCCTCCGTTGAAAATGCTGTCATTGGTTTACTTTTGGTTGTAGTTCCATTTGGCAGTATCCTTGAATTAAATCAATACATGAAAAATATACTGCTCCTCCTACCACGTCGTAAATGTCGCTAATGTTGGTTAATGGGAATCTATCGTCCTCTATTCTCTCATTTACGTTTCTGTAATCTATAACCATTCGAAATTTTTGCGTTTTGGTAACGGGATCTCTCTTTTTGGGTACTACAAGAATCGGAGAGTTCCATGCGGATACTGATGGTTCTATTATATTATTTTCTACATGTTGTCTATTTCGTTCTTTATACATATCTTGTTTTTGCGTATGCGGTTGTCGGTAGGGTTTGGTATATTTCGGCGTTGCTCCCACTATTAGTGTGACATCTGCTTGTCCTATGTAAGTGTAAGTAAGCTTGTCTCCTTACAAGTGAAAAATATCGTACAATTTTGTGCATATTGACTCGATTTCAGTTTTCTCCTCATGATTCAGTGTATCGAAATTAATTTCGCTAAGTAACTTCTTTATTCTCGTACAGCGTCTTCGTTTTTGTACTGTAAGACGTAATGCTCGGGCATTTTCCCTTGTATGGCCGTAGATATAGATTCAGCCATTTTTTGCACAATTCTTGAGGATAGAATTGTCTGGAATCTATATGCTTTGTATTCATCGAATGTGTTGCTTCACATCTTGGAGACACGGTTATGCTATTTAAACTATGTTGTACAAATATCGGTGCAGAATTTTGTCTATTATTAATTTTGAAAATTAAATGTAGGGTTTCTAGGTAAATTATCGCACCAACTCCATTAAGAAGTTTGCTTCAATAATACCATCGACGGGTATCGGGAAGGAATCGGGTACTACACGGAATTCGTATGGTATGCTGTTCTGTCCGAAGTGTAAGGTGCTTGTACAGGTACCCTTAGAACGTAGATTTCCTGCTATACCTATAATGGTGGTACTTTAGCTTTCTTGTATTGGTATAATCCCCTCAACGAGCGAGCCTTGAGAAATACGCAAGCAAAAAAAAAATTTCCAAAAAAATAATAAATTTTTAAAATAATTGAAAATATTCGTTTTTTCTTTTATCATTTTAATTAAAAATTTGTTCTTTTTTTCCATTATTTCGGGTTGTGTAGTGTATCATTCAATATTTATTGTTGTGTTTATTTGTTATTGCTGGAGTTTAAAGTTATTTGGTCTTGGCAAATCGTCTCTTCAGCTAAAAAAATCATCCCTTGGCTAGCAAAGGAGGACATTTTGTCGTTCGGTCAACAGAAACAACTTTCAACTTTCTTAACAAGATCAAATTGGACTTTTATACAAGTATTTATTTAAGTTGAATTTTTGGAAAGCCTATCGGCTCACTGACTTTTCGTGACTCTTTCGTTTGTAAGGCTAGTTGTTCGTCATGTTTTTTGTTCTCATGAAGTTTTGTTCTCTATAGTTGTTTCCTTTAAAGTTCTGCCCTCTAAAGTGTTGTCCTATAAAATTTTGTCCTCTAAAGTTTTGGTTATTGTTGTTTGCCAGTCTTTGTGTGTTTGGTGACCACCACTGTGGAATTTGTTGACCCTTGGTCTATTTCCAGTAAATGTTGTGCCGCTGTTGTGTCATTTACCACCTTTTTCAGGAATGCTAATCATTTACGATCATTTGCTGCGGTCAATGTTGCTCGGGTGCTTTCACCATGGCAAGCAACTTCTAGTTCTGTCATTTTCGTTACTAGTGTCTCAATGTCCGTTACGAATTCTCGTATTTGTCGGTTTCCCTGATGAGTCCTACTTAGTTTTGTTTGTATAAGCTCTATGGATTCCTTTGGTCTGCATTTTTCCGTTTTCCGTTTGTTTTGCGGTTGGGGAAAGTGTGCCATAATATAATTCTATACTTTTTAGAAAGTCTCTAATGATCTCCAGTATTTTACCTTCCCTTCCTCTTCACAGGTAAGTGTTGGTAGCTTCTGAGCGAAACTAAAACTGAATTCGTCCGTCATTTTGCTTGTGTTCGTTAGTGTTTCGTTAGGTGAAAGTTTTGTGTCTTCTGTTCTTATCTCCTGTATTATACTTTTTTCTGTCTTATATCTGTGTAATTTATCATGTAGGGTTTGAAGTTCTTTTTTCTCAGGTATTTTTTCTTGCGTTAATTTGCGTTTTATTTTTCGAAAAAATAAAAATTAGTTTATTATTGATTAATTGTCATCGTCCATCTTCTAATTGTCGATGAGTTCAAATAGTTCGACCAGATGTGGGGACCGCTATACTTCGGCATTTATTAGCCTCGTTTTATACTGCCGAATGACTTCTTCTAAAATATATTCGTCAGTGTCCCTGTCGCTGGCATTGTCGTTGTCCATTTGTTTGGTAGTATGGGTGCCTTGGTTACAGTCGGGGCAGAGATCATTGGTGCCAGGGATAATGCGAGCTTGATAGCTCTAAAATATATGGCACCAACCCGACCGAAGTTGTGCCAGGGTACTCCGGGTTTCCCTGGGCAGCGACTTTTCGCTGCTATTTATAGGGGGGATGTGTACCAAGGACCCTGTTAACCTTGCTTGAGGAGACTGCTGCAGAGACTATTATAGTGTATTTGAGGCTGAACGGACTGTGGCGGGATTCCAGGTGTCCAGTATAACTGGGTTTATACAGTCTCTGTACGTCCTGATATCTTGACGTATGCAGCGTAAAGGCATCTCACTGACAGTGATGTCGTGAACTGGGACTCCGGGGTTGTGGCAGGCTAAGAAGAACTGCTTTGACAACAGTTTATTGTGTTGCCTGACGGGGAGCAGGGACGTTTCGCCATGAAGATGATCAGGGTTGGTAATGGAGTGGCACCCAGTAGCGATGCGAAGGGCTGCGTTTTGCCTGGACTCCATTGAGTGTCACTGAAAAATGACTTCCAGATAGGGGCGGCGTAGTTAAAGATTGAGCGGCCAATAGCTTTATACGTCGTCATAAGGACTTCTTTGTCCTTTCCCCATGTGGTTCCGGTTAGGGCTCTAAGAACCCTATTACGACAATTCACTTTACTGCAAATATTTTTTGCGTGCCTACAGCAGGTAAGGAGGTTGTCGAATATGACTCCTAAAATTATAGGGTTATTGACTGTAGGGATAGTTTCGTTGTTAACACGAATGTCAAGTCAAAGCTTGACTTCTTTAGTCCAAGAGGTTAACAGCGTAGCATATTATTTTTGGGAAGCGAGGTGGAGTTTCCTTTTCTTGAAAGTGCGCCAGTGAGGCCGACGGTGGTTAAAACCGTCCGCAATTTGGGACGTCAGCTCCTTATTAGCAGTAGTAGTCCTGCGATGTTTCCTAAAGCCATGTTGGTGGGAGGCGAGACTCAAGTGTTGAGGAAGTCAGGAGGATGAGTTTTTTTTTTTTTTTTTTTTTTTTTTTTTTTTTTTATATATAAAGAGACTCATTGCCAAGGGAGGACTCCCTAAATGACTTGCGTGACGGCAATAAGTTGGGCTAAGCCCTTCATTAAATTCAAAATAAAATAAAAATCGAAGAAATGTGATTTACAATATATATCACATTCCTCACGTTTGTAGCCGGTTTCAATTTATTTTCTCAGAATTCTCCCTGTTTCATTGAAAAACCAATACGGAAAAACGAAAAGACCGAGTCCAAATGCTTTCGTCAATGAATCATGGTCAGGAGAACTGAACAAAGAAAATATTACAAATTTTAAAAATAATGTAGATAATAATGATTTTTTTTTTTTTTTTTAATTATATATTTTATATTCAATAAAAAGCTTATGAGCACATCAACCTTCATCTTCATCCTTCAGGAAGTTGTTAACGCCTAATTTGAAGGCCTACAGATTATAAGAATCGGGAACCACGGGATCTGCCAATTGATTCCACATCGAAGAGACTCGGAAAAAAGGACGATTTAAAGTTTTGGGTTCTACAAGAAAAAAGTTTTAAGGCAAATCTATTTTGAGTGGACCTTAAACGAGTGTTTACGTTACTGACAAAAGGACCTGGAACTAGAGAACGGGTTTCTAAAGAACATTTACCGTTGTAAAATTTGTAGAAAACTGAACGGATGTACAAGATTTTATGCATAATGTGAAATAATTAAAGATGTAGTTCCTGTGAATGTTTCAATCAGAAAATTGGTCTAAACTAATGGCATATTTACCTTCAGAGAGCAGGACAATTAAGAGAAAAAAATGGATGCAATTGTTTAACGCCGATTTACTAGCCGTGCTTCCTTGAGTGAACAAGGGAAGAGCTACTTGGGCGGAGAGTTAAAGAATGCAAACGTTGGTTTAGTTTTCAATTTAATTTTATTTTATTGACTTTTTAATTACCAGAGAGGACCGCTGTCTTTAGCTCGGCTGCGACCTCTACTAGCAAATCTTTATATAATTTTTAGTTTTATTTTATTTAATTTCTAATCCTAGGGAGGCCCGCTGTCTTCAGCTCGGCTGCGACCTCTACTAGAATGTACTGGTTTGACTCTGAGATTAACTCTGACTTTTCAACTGGTTTTCCCTTCCTTTTTATATCCTCATATCCCAACGATCTTTGTACCCAAATCAACGCAGCTTATGGAAATGCACTCATCAGCGATATTTCCCAATATCTATAAATCAATTAATTTATGCTCCAGTTCTAGTGCGTTGCACTATTAACTGAGTAAGCAATTAAATTATTACCCAACAATATTAGGCTAAACGATTAAGCCGGAAAATTATTACACAATATAAATGTGTCAGCATTACATTCGTCAACGGCTCTGGATATAGTTCATACATCCAGATGTTGCTGTTGACGATGTTCATTCACCCTGGTTCTCTATACCTACAATGCATAAACGTACTTGACTTTGGATTTTGTGTATCCGCCGTCGTACAGCATTGCGTTCGGTATGGAACAATGGGACTGCTATAGCTGCAGTGCAGTGTATAGATACACACAGCACTGAACGATCGCATGAATTGTATTGCTATTGCTATTTGTTATAGCTGTAGGGCTGTATGCACATAGCATTGCTGTATGCATTATAGCTGCAGTGCTGTATGCACTCAGCATTGAAGGCACAGCGATCGCCTGTATGTGCTGTATGCACATAGCATTGAAGGCATAGCGATCGCCTGTATTATGTGTATTTAAATGCTTTTGGGTGTAGCGGATATCGGGTGACGAGCTCATAAACATTGTAGTTTATGTTTGACATGAGAACTGAAACTGAAACGCTGTAGCGTGCTTGGCGTACTTTCGGTATTATGATGCCGTGGGAAAGAATCGTCTTTAGGAGAGTTGATTTTGAGTTGAGTTGAGTTTGAGAGGCGATATGTAGTGCGATCACTACATCCCACCCCCCTTAGAAGAAGGAAATTCCACGGTTGGAATTTTCGAACCAAATTCGTTGAAACGCCATTACATAATTTGTTTGTTTTTTTTTTTTTTTGTTTTTATAACAAAATTAGATTATTATATTAGACTATCAAATAATATTAGATAAAATTATAAAAATAATTAATTTTAATAGGTAAAGTAGTCTAATTTTTCTTGTTTTAATTGTTATACATGTCATAATTCAAAAATTATTTTTTTTTTTTTTTTTTTTTTTTTTGAAATTTTTTTTTTTATATATATAGCCTTAATAAATTATGATTTATAATAGTTAATAACTAATTGATAACATTTTATTTTTCTTCTTTAAAATATATATATGTATGTAAATCTTATGATGACAATATGAATCTTGGGCTTGGGTTTGGGTTAGCATCTAATTCTAGTGCAATAGACTGATCAACAAAAGCTTCATCGATAATTTCCTCATTGGGTTTTGGTTTGTTTTCTGTTGGATGTTTTCTTACTTCAGTTATAATTTCTTTCAGTTTAGAATTGTATTTATAAATCAACAATAGCATAATGCATGTTACTACAGTCAAGATATATATTATAGAATAATGGTGAACGTCGTGCTTATCTAACGTTTGCAAACCCTTCCCTTCCTCTCTCTTTAGTAGATCTACCTGATAAGATATTTCCGCGAGATTATTATTCTCATCGTATTTGAGCAATTTAATGGGATTTACCCTTGTAGAAGCTGTGCTAATTTTAGACTTTAGGAGAGTTAAGTTTATCATCGGAATGAAAGAACCTCCTAAAAGAGAGTTGTCTAAATTTTGACCATAAATTGTCAGATCTTTACTACGTAGATAGCATTTGCCTGTGAATTCTACAATTCCGGCTCCCAGAAATTTATGCGTTGTTAATTTTTGGTCACAAATTTCGTCCATGATATACTCGCTTTTAGCGGACAATAACCATTTGCCAGGTTGAGAAAGCTGTATCCAAACTACGGATAAGGGTGAGTGCTTCACTTGGCAAGCCGAAGGATGCGAGTCTCTTCGTAATAATTGTATTTCACAATTATCCTGGTCAGAATTAAAGTCATACAGAGGATGAGTAATCGGACATAGCAGAGAGTCGGTTTGTGCAGTGCATTTGTTTATTTCTTCGAGTGTAAGATCGTAGAAATGTTTTTTATCAAAATCTACTATTACGTAGTTCATTTTTGGCTGGATATAGAGGAAATCGTTTTGAATATTAGTGGGAAATGGTAAAATTTTGTAAAGTTGGTAGATTTCTTTGAAGGGAATCGGTAATTTTATCTCATATATTATCCTTTTGGATTGGATAGAAGATGTTACCGTACTAATTTTATAAAGGGGTAGTATATCGTTGTGCCGTATTAGGATAGGAAGTTTGGTGTTGCTAGGGATTTCTCTAAGCATAGCTGAAAGAACGGTCTCTAATTGTTCTGGAGTTATGATGGCCGGATGAGGTTTACCGTGACGTACCTCAGTTACTGAGTCGATCACTTCATTAAGCAAGCTTTGGTGGTGCAAAATGGCCACGGTAGAATAGGATATGAGTGATTCTAGTTCGTTCACTAGCCTCTCGTTTTGAACACTATTAGTGCAATCGTCTAGAAGTTTTATTATTGTAGAGAATTTCGTGTTCAGGGTTTTGATTTGATTGTCTCTAACTTGCTGCGTTCTATTGAAGATGTTAATAGTTGTGCCCATGATATATGTTTGATTTTTTATGAGATTCTTCAGATACTCCTCGTTGTGCTGTAATTTATTGATTTGTCTGTCGTAGTAGTTGGCATCGTCTTCTGACAAAGTACCGAAGAGAGATTTGCTTATCATTCCTACTGCATTTAGTAATGCTCTTTTCGTCCTTGGCTTCGTGTTTACTTCCAAGTTTAGGAGGCTGCATTTTTGTAGAATGTCCTCGATTACATGATTTAGCTCTACTACCGTACCCATGCACAAATGAGATATTTGCGTATCGTTATTTAGACCGTTGCATAATTTGGAAATTTCAGATGTATACTGGCTCATAATTTTCGTTGTGGTCAAAAGGCCCTCCAAGTCGTAATATATTATTATTTTCCATTCATTTGAGAATAGGTTGACCCGGTCTAGTTCCTCGAAATAGATTCCAGAACCTTGTTTTATTGGCGTGAAATTAAGATGTCCAAGCGCCATGGTGAACATAAAACACCAAATTGTTACGCTTTTCATTTTTTCTACGTAGGGGAGATAGAAAATAAGTTCTTTACAAAAAACCTTCTTTTTTTTTCAAAGAGTAAGAAGACAGAAGAGAAGTGATGAATTGAAACAGTGGTTTAAGGATTTAAAATTTTATTCTTGCTTGGATAAATTTATATATATATATATAATTATTTCTATTATTTATACTATTACTCCTGTCCAAGCATCTGAAGCTGTAGATCGCGAACCCATCCACGTAGGAGCCCTGCCTCAGAATGAGGCCGTCGCCGTCTTACGACGTATGCGGGGCATAAACTTAGGCTGAAGTCTTCCTGTTGAATCCCCAGACTCAGAACGTCCCCGGTTCTCAACGCGGCGGTTTCCCCAGGCCTAAGCTGCACCCCGTTGACGTAGGTACCACTGGAGCCCTCGCAATCCTTGACCGTAACATTTTCCTCACCGTCATCTATTTCGATTATCGCGTGTATAATGGAAACGAGTTCGGTGGGAATGGATATACGATTTGGATAGCCGTTCCCGATTTTTGAGAATCCCTTCCGTAAAGGAATTTCGTAGTCTGAGACTATGCTGTACAAAATCCAGTACGTATCGGGCAGATAATCTATTGACTCCATTCTGACATGAAAGTAGAGAAAAAAAACTTTGTTGTTTTTATTCTAGAAACTTTTGAGAATGGAGTAATTTAAATTATTCTGTCAAAATCTTTATGTTGTTATTATGGAGTATTTTAAATTTGTTTCCTACTTTAACTTCTGTATTTTCATCTGACATTATTTTGGTTACCTCATGAGGACCTTCCCATAATGCAGAGAGCTTATTCTTTCTGGTGTGGTTTTTTATAAAGACTTTATCTCCTACTTTAAATTTTTTTTCTTTCGATCCCCTGTCGTAATATGTTTTGAACTTTTCTTTTGTGTCTAATAAAATCTGTTTGGCTATTTGATAACCGTGTTGTAAACGGGCTTTTAATTCTGAAGCGTAGTTGTCATAATTGTAAGAAACTTGTGGACTTCGGTTTATGGAATTGGGGATCCGTGCAGGAAATCCATAAATGAGTTCGAAAGGACTAAACCTTGTACTGCTATGAGGTGTCGTGTTATATACGAACATTGAATATGGTAACCAGGTGTCCCATGAAAGCTGGTCTTTATCGACATAGTGCCTGAGATATTCAGCTAGCGTTCGGTGACTACGCTCTAAAGCTCCGTTCGTTTGCGGATGGTAAGGAGTTGTTTGTATCTTTTTGATTTTAAAAAGCTTACAAACCTCCTTAAAAAGGTTACTCAAGAAATTAGTTCCTTGATCAGTTAACGCCGCATCGGGTGGTCCAAAGCGACATATTATTTTTTCGATGAAACAACGCGCCACAGTTGAAGCTTCAGCGTTTGGAAGTGGCATAGCTTCAGTGAACTTTGTCAAATCGTCCTGAAAGGTGAGTATATATTTGTTGTCCTCATAGCTAGTTGGAAGTGGCCCGACGATGTCCAAAGCTACAAGCTCAAATGGACTCGTGCTAGTCGTCGTGACTTTCATCGGAATTCGTGGATTTTGCCTTAACTTATTTCTTTGGCAGGATTCGCATTTCCGAATGAATTCCTTAGTGTCCTTGACCAAGGTAGGCCAATAATACCTTTTTCTGAGGCGTTTAAGTGTTCTAGAGGTTCCTTGGTGACCTCCGAAAGGTGAATTATGAAAGTCATGCAGAATTTTTTCGATCTCTTGTGGATCGGTGATAATGGTTCGGTTGTCCGAATACAAATAAATATCGAGCTTTATTTGCGAAAACGCGTGTGTTATGGAGGATTTTAAGTATTCAAAAAATGGTTCTTGGGGAGGAATAGATATGTCGATACTTCTAATTTTTTCTTTTTGACAAAAGTCTCGGATCTGTGAAATGTGGTTCTCTATAGTTCCCTTTTCCGTAAGATGTGCCGGCAATGAGGTGATCATGTATGTTGACGATTTAGTAGCATGAGGAAATATCTTTAATTCGTAAGGATTGGGGCGAGTATACCCCGAAATATTTTTAAAAACGTTTCCTCTTGTCGTTGTTCATGAGATAGAATAAAGATCTGGATCGGAGAAGTGTGTTCGGCTAGCGTTATGGACTTACAAGTCTTAATTATGGTGCATTCAGTCGGTGGAGGCACAATTTCTTCACTTCCTACTACGATTATTTCATCGAGGTTTTGTTGTTTGGCCTTGCTCCTGGTAGTGACTAAAACTTTTCCATTTATTGGGTCACTTTGTGTGTTTCCAGGGATGCGACTGAGTGCATCGGCATTGGCATTACATTTGCCTGGCTTGTATATTATTTCATATTCATATTCCTCTAGCGATATGCGCCAGCGAGCCAATTTTGATGTAGGATCTTTAAGATTTAAAAGCCATTGAAGCGGCCTGTGATCCGTGAGTATTGTGAATTTTCTGCCGTAAACGTAGGGACGGAACTGCTTGACTGCAAATATTATTGCCAATAACTCTTTCTCGGTAGTAGTATACTTTGTTTCAGCAACATTTAAGGTTCGGCTGACGTAATATATAGGCTTGTCTTGGCCTATTTTTCCTTGAGACAATACGGCTCCTATAGCGAAATCACTTGCATCGGTAGTGATTAGAAATTTTTCTTTAAAATCTGGGTAAATTAGTATTGGCGAGGAGATTAATTTTTCTTTTAAAATTACAAAAGCTTCTTCACATAAAGCATCCCATTTGAAATCTATATTCTTTTTCAGCAAATTATTCAATGGTTTAGCTATCAGGGCAAACTGGGGAATAAATCTTCGGTAGTATCCTACAAATCCCAAAAACGCTTTTATATCTTTTGCCTTCTTTGGCCTTGGATATGTTTTTACTGCCTCTATCTTATCTGGATTTGGCTTGATTCCTTCATCACTGATAATATGTCCCAGGTACATAAGCTCTCGCTTAATAAAATGGCATTTGTCAGGCTGTAGTTTCAATTTATTAAACCGTAGCCTTGTCAGAATATTTCGCAACTTCCGATTATGTTCGTCCAAAGTAGGTCCATAGACTACTATGTCATCAACAAAGATAAAACATTCAATCCCAATCAGACCCATTAAAACATTATTCATCGTTCTTTGGAAAGTGGCGGGAGCGTTTTTCATACCCATAGGCATTCGGTTATATTCCCAATGACCAGTGGGAGTGCTGAACGCTGTCTTTTCCCGATCTTCTTCTTGAACCAAAATTTGATGAAAGCCGTTTGCAAGATCTAACGTGCTGAAATATTTTGATTTACCTAGTTGGTCCAAAATATCTGTTATATTGGGAAGCGGAAATGCATCCCCAACAGTTGCATCGTTAAGACGCCTGTAGTCTACAACTACTCGCCATTTTTTATTACCTTGAGCATCAGGTTTTTTAGGAACAAGTAATAGAGGTGAGTTCCAAGGACTGTAGCTTGGTCGGATAATGTCATTTTCGAGCATTTCGTCTACCTGTCTATTAATCTCCGCTCTGCTTGTTTCTGGCAGTCTATATGGTCTAACATATATAGGAGGTTTACCTACTTTAGTGATTATTTGATGTGTCGCTGCATCAGTACAAGTGAGCTTATCTCCAGGCAAAAAAAAATAATACTATGGTTTCCGCTGAAACCAGGAGAGGAGTTTCCATTTCTAAATGGATTTTGTGGAGGCCTGTGGTTGGATAACCGTAACCTGCAATTTGCTTCGGTATGGTTCCTCTTTTTGCAGTAATTGCAAGAAATGAACTGTACTTCCTTTTTAATAGGGGGCCTATTCTGAAAAGTGGGAAATTGATTATTCCGGTAACACGTTTCCCTCGTGTGACCGGGCTTACCGCAAGTCTGACAATATATGGTCTGCGAAGTTCTCTGAGCGGCAAATTTGTTATGGAAATTTTGTGGGGTGTGATCAATGCGTGCAGCATGTCCTTCAGCATGAGCTATAACCTTTTTTAGGTCAGCTCCCCCGAAAGCCTTGGCTATTAACTTTATTTGGTCATGTCTCAAACCGTCTTCGAACACCTGGATCGCTAGACGACGGTTTTCTTGCACCAAGAATTCCCGTACTGTCTCGTCGCGAGTTGTGTTGAATGTGGCCGAATTTAGATTGTTTAGGGCAGTACAAACCCGTTCACCAAACTCCTTGACCGACTCTTTGAATCGCTGCTTTGTGGTCAGCAGTTCGTTGTGCGCAGAGGAACGCGTTTTTACCTCCTTATACTCTGACTCGAGCTTCTCTTTGAGAGCTGCCCAAGTCGTGAGTGAGTTGAATTGTGTCAACTCGAATGCGGGACCCTGTAGCCTTGTTTTAACAATGGCTAAAAACGTGGGTTCATCACTCTCTTTTACAGAGGTGAAAAGAATATCACCGCAGGACGTAAATTTTGCCAATTCGGCTGGCTTCCCGTCGAAAAGGGGTATGATGTTATACACATCAGAAATACTAATTTTTATATCCATGTTGGACGACTCTTCTTCAGGAATGACCTCTAAGTCCGACGAAAAACTCAAGCTTGAAGACAAATTAGTATCAGCAATCGCTTTTGCCTGTCTACTAATTTGCCTCGTGACTGGTCTACTTATTTTGAAAAATAATTGACCAAAACAAAAATCAAAAAAAAACACAATTTTCACAGTACAGTACAAGTCGCGTAAAATATCGAGTAATACAAAAAAAAACCTCGCGGAAAATATATCGGACCAGAGAGAGGGGAAAAAAGTTTGCAACAAAGTATAAACCCTAGGATTCACCAAAAAAAAAAAATTCAATAAAATATTAACCCAAGGATTCAAAAAAATATTTTAAAATTTTCCAAGAATATATATATAAAATTCAATAAAATATATGTAAAAAATATTAATACTAAAAATTTTAAGGTTTTTTTTTTTTTTTTTTTAAAAAAAAATAGAAAAATTATTCTACCTTGTGGTTATTTTTGCTACTGCTGATGCTGGTTTTCTGCTGCTGTTGTTGTTTTTCTGCTGCTGTTATTAATTTTCTGCTGCTGTTGTTGTTTTTCTGCTGCTGTTGTTGTTTTTCTGCTGCTGTTGTTGTCTTTCTGTTGCTGGTTGTTGTGGACGTCGCTGCTTGCTACTGCTGCTGTCTGCTGATGCTGTTGCTTTTGCCAGGCAGGCTTCGCGCCCTAAAGATGCAGTTACAGCCTGGTCTTTCACTGCCCGAATGTTAGCCAAATGCCTACGCTCTAAAGCTGGCAAGGTCTTACGGTTTTCGGGGCTTTCTAAATTTTTCACTTTTCACTTTTACTTTTACTGTTCACTTTTTTGTCACTTCTACTATTTTACGTGGTTTTGCTGGTGTATAGCCCCAGCACGCATCAGAAGATCGGCCTTCTGTTCGTGGTTTTTGGCTTATATTTGTTTTGGTAGGAGATCTTTGTAGATCCCACCGCTGCCACCAAATGTTTAACGCCGATTTACTAGCCGTGCTTCCTTGAGTGAACAAGGGAAGAGCTACTTGGGCGGAGAGTTAAAGAATGCAAACGTTGGTTTAGTTTTCAATTTAATTTTATTTTATTGACTTTTTAATTACCAGAGAGGCCCGCTGTCTTTAGCTCGGCTGCGACCTCTACTAGCAAATCTTTATATAATTTTTAGTTTTATTTTATTTAATTTCTAATCCTAGGGAGGCCCGCTGTCTTCAGCTCGGCTGCGACCTCTACTAGAATGTACTGGTTTGACTCTGAGATTAACTCTGACTTTTCAACTGGTTTTCCCTTCCTTTTTATATCCTCAAATCCCAACGATCTTTGTACCCAAATCAACGCAGCTTATGGAAATGCACTCATCAGCGATATTTCCCAATATCTATAAATCAATTAATTTATGCTCCAGTTCTAGTGCGTTGCACTATTAACTGAGTAAGCAATTAAATTATTACCCAACAATATTAGGCTAAACGATTAAGCCGGAAAATTATTACACAATATAAATGTGTCAGCATTACATTCGTCAACGGCTCTGGATATAGTTCATACATCCAGATGTTGCTGTTGACGATGTTCATTCACCCTGGTTCTCTATACCTACAATGCATAAACGTACTTGACTTTGGATTTTGTGTATCCGCCGTCGTACAGCATTGCGTTCGGTATGGAACAATGGGACTGCTATAGCTGCAGTGCAGTGTATAGATACACACAGCACTGAACGATCGCATGAATTGTATTGCTATTGCTATTTGTTATAGCTGTAGGGCTGTATGCACATAGCATTGCTGTATGCATTATAGCTGCAGTGCTGTATGCACTCAGCATTGAAGGCACAGCGATCGCCTGTATGTGCTGTATGCACATAGCATTGAAGGCATAGCGATCGCCTGTATTATGTGTATTTAAATGCTTTTGGGTGTAGCGGATATCGGGTGACGAGCTCATAAACATTGTAGTTTATGTTTGACATGAGAACTGAAACTGAAACGCTGTAGCGTGCTTGGCGTACTTTCGGTATTATGATGCCGTGGGAAAGAATCGTCTTTAGGAGAGTTGATTTTGAGTTGAGTTGAGTTTGAGAGGCGATATGTAGTGCGATCACTACACAATGAAAAGGTTGGTATTATATGCTGAAATTGAGCTCAAAAACAAAAAGTAGTGGAGAACTCTTATTAAAAACTCTTATTTAACTTGACTTTTCGTGTCTGTCGGTTTTTTCGACATGGTCCTTTTTAACCAACATTAACGCGACCTAGAGCGCTAAAATTTTGTGAGCAGCTCAGTGTCATGTGCCATTTCTGCTTGGAAAGTTGGTTAATCATTGAAATAGACACTTTTTTAATCACCTTCGACACTTGCTCGAGAGCTAAAATTTTGTGATTAGCTTAGCCTCGTTGGACGTTCCTAAGATCCCACGTGTAACTCTTGTCACGAGTCGCGTATGGCGCGTGTGATGCGTGGAAAACAGGTAAGTATTTAAAATATGCCCCGCCCGTGTAGACTTTAAAGTCCTTTCTAACCACCTTTCACACGACCTAGAGAGCTGAAATTTTTTGAGCACCTCATCTTCATGTGACATTTCTGAGTCCGACTCGTGTCGAAAGTCGCGTATGGCGCGCGTGATGCGTGGAAAATTGGCATAACTGAGAAATAGGCCACCACACGTCCTAGAAAGTTGAAATTAATTGCATGCGGCAGTTTGTTAATGATCTAACTCTTTAGCTATTAGAATAACGGATTGTGAGTGTTTGTTTCTTATGGTGATTTAACTCATTTTGTCGTGAAGGCATAACACTGGCGACAATTTGTGTTAATAATCCAGCGGTAAGTTGTTTTTTTTTTTTTTTTTTTTTTTTTTTTTGTAGTTATGTGTGTCTTTAGAATGGATCTCAGCAACATACGTGGGCTGAGAACGAATTCTTTTTCTGTGTTTCACCATGTACATGTCCAGGGGCCAGCAATTCAGCTTTTGCCTCAATTTAGCCAAAAATTCCAAACTACAATTCAATTTCATTTGGCTCAAAGTTAAGGTACAAGAGCGAAACATCTACTACTGTTTCCTTTACAGAAGCCCCTACTAGACAGTGTTTCAACCCAGAGTGAGTTAATGCACTGTCTGATTTAATCTTAAGAATTGATAAAAAACATGAAATCGTTATTGCGGGCGATTTCAATGTACACAATTCTGGGTGGCTTCGCCATTCTGGCCAGACAACACCTGAAGGAAGGTGTGTTTTTTTTTTTTTTTTTTTTTATAATTTGCGCACGCAAAAAGGGGTTCGCACCCTTATTATGTTCGGCAATATGCTTGGCATAGCGTGGGCGTTAAGGAAAAGGAGAAGAAGAGAGGAGATGTCTATGAGCTTGTGACTTGAATGTCTGTGGATCATAGTGATGTGGAAAGACAGAGCTTGGTAGAGCATTCCACATACATGTTGTACGGCTGAAGAACGAATCCCTGAACTTAACTGTACGTCCGAAGATGAGCTTAAGGGTAAACTGATGTGTATTTAGAGCGCCACGAGTATTGCGGTTGAATTCAAGGAGAGGTGGCATGCAACTGGCTATTTCTCTTGAACACCGCTGGTGAAATTAAGTGAAATAATTTTATTAATAATGACCTACCACCACGTGATCCGAACAGTACAAAAAGAAGACTAAGATCCCGACTGACTGCATGCTCGCTCTTTTATACCTTTTTGCTTAGCAAAAATTCTAAATAGCGTGCTGCGCTGTGATTGGTCAATCCGGTGGCGTGATGTTGTTTTGGCTGTTTTATTTTCATATGCGTTTGGTGGTTGCACTGCGTGGGTGGTACAGGTTGCACCCGAACTTTGGGAAAAAACTATATGGCATGTTTTGTGTGAACAAAATTCGGCCACAAGAATTTTGTTCCTCACAGTCTAAAATACGTGCTTTTGGAGTCGATGAAAAACTGCTTCATTGGATTAGAAGCTATCTTTTGGACCGCTCAAAGTTGTTTTGGACGGTTTCAAGTCTAAAGTTCATTACTTAAATGCTGTCGTTCCCCAGCGCTCTGTTTTGTCCCCGACTCTCTTCCTGTGACTTCTAATCCAATTCACTCTTTCGCCGACGACAGCACTCTCAGCTTCTCATATAAGTTTGAGGAACGTCCCTCCACTTCTCATGTGGAACTCAAACAACTTTGCATGTTAACCACGTTAAATTCCTACCTTGACAGCATAATACAATGGGGAGAAATCAATCGAGTAGAATTTAACGCTTCCAAAACCCATGCTGTCTCCTGTCCATGAATGGCACTTGCATCGAGGAAACTGAAAATCTCGCAATTCTCGGTATGTGCGTTAACGACAAGCTTCGTTGGAATGACCACATATTTACCGTCGCCAAAAATGCTGCGAAATGTTTAGGTTTTCTAACCTGGTGCAAGAAATTTTTCAATCCCTCTGACCTGGCTACTATCTACAAGGTTTTTATTCGCCTTAAACTTGAGTACAATTGCCATATCTGGTCTGGTGCGCCTAAAACCACCTTACACCAACTAGATAGAAAACAAAACCGTGCGATAAAACTTATCGGTGACGAAAATATTGCGAAATCAATAGATTCGCTTGAACACCGCAGGAACGTCTCCTGCTTGTCACTGTTTTATCGCTTCTTCTACCAGCGGTGCACAAGAGAAATAGCCAGCTGCATGCCACCTCTCCTTGAATTCAACCGCAATACTCGTGGCGCTCCTTCTTATCGGAGCGTAATTTCGACGAATAATAAATATTTTTTTTTTTTTTTTTTTTTTTTTTTTTTTTTTTTTTTATAATTTGCGCACGCTTCAAGGGGGTTCGCACCCTTATAATGCTCGGTCTATGTCTTGTGTTTTGAATGCCTGTGGATCATTGTGATGTGGGAAGACAGAGGTTGGCAGAGCATTCCACACACGTGTTGTACGGCTGAAGAACCAATCCCTGAACTTAACGTACAGTTCGAAAATGGGCTTGAGGGTAAACTGATGAGCCACGAGTTTTGCTCGAATTGGCGCTTCTTTAAGAAACCTTTGAGTTTAATAAGTTAGTTTTTTTTTTTGAAGTTATTAAAGAATACTAAATTAGAAAATAAATTCTAAACTTAATAGATTTTATATGATTTTATTCAAGCGAGTTTTTTCGATACTCAATTTGTGAGTCAAAATTTTCCATAATGGAATGTTATATTTTTTATAGAATAATTTTTCTTATGATTCTAGGCTATATGGTTAGCACAGAGTGGGCGTTAAGGTTTAGGAAGGGAAAAGAGAAATGTCTATAAGCTTGCGATTTGAATGTCTGCGCATCGTAGTGAAAAAACAGAGCTTGGCAAACGATTCCACATACATGTTTTCCAGTTATAGAAAGAATTAAGGGTAAACTGATGAGCATTTAAAGCGCCACGTATATTGAGGTTGACTTCAAGGAAAACCTTTCGTGGTAGAAGTGATTAAACAGTTACAAGCTGGAAACATACATGCGGTGTTCAAGCGAATCTGTTGACTATGCAACGTTTTCATCACAGAAAAGATTTAATGCTCGGCTTTGTATTCTATCTAGCAGATGCGGTGGATCTGCATTGCGATTGATCGGGAAACTACTGACTGCTCAAAACTTGGTTTGGGCCAGTAGCGTAACAATCAAGTTCGTGATGTAGTGCTTGCTCTACCTCCTCGTGGTGGTCCCCGGGCAACTATGTGTATAAATCCTTATACATGTAGGCTAAAACTGCAAGTGCGAACGGTCTAGCGTTTCTAGTCTAGGTAACGTGGGCTAGCACCCTGCGGTACCGAAAAATACCCACTACTGAAACTGACACAACGCCTCGGATAAGTAATGATCGAATAATGACGACTTTTGGCTATTGTACCCGGACTAAGATTGGTTTCTGGAATGTGAGGACGCTCCTTGACTCTGGGAGTGAAGGACCTCATAATGCCAGATTTCTTCAACTGGGACATGAGTTTCTTCGATATAATTTGGACATACTGGGAGTGAGTGAAGTAAGATGGTTCGACGCGGGACAGTACCAATCCCCAACGTGTAACACTGTGCTACTCTACTCTGGCAAACCCTCCGGCAGTACCCGTGAATCTGGAGTGGGTCTGCTGCTAACGCCAACAGCATGTAGAGGCCTAATTTCCTGGCACCCGCATAGTGATAGGATCATATCGGCCAGATTTCGGACTGGAGTACGGCGCGTCACGATCATACAGTGCTACGCCCCAACGAATCCCTCGACTGAGGATGAAAAGGACAACTTCTACAATCAACTAAACGCTGTATTCAACGCAACGCCGAACGGAGATATCGTCATCGTGATGGGGGATTTGAATGCCAAGGTTGGCAACGATAATGAAGGACTCAAGCATGTGCTTGGGAAGCACGGCCTCGGCGAACGAAATGACAATGGTGAAAGATTTGTTGATTTCTGCAACACCAACAACCTTGTTATAGGAGGCACCATGTTTGAGCATAAGACAAGGTCAGCTGGGTGTCAACTGACAGGCAATCATCATCCAACCAAATCGACCATGTGGCGATCAGCAGACGTTTTAGGAGCTGTCTGTTAGACGTCCGAAACAGACGAGGAGCCGACATGGGTATGGTACGTGATCATCACCTTATGGTAGCTACTGTCCAGTTACGTACTGCATCAGTTCATAGAATCCGCAATATCATCCGAATGCCTAGGTATAACATCGACCGGCTAAAGATCCCCTCAGTACGCCAACAATTAAGGGATCATTTATCGCAAGGAGTGGAAGCAATCCGCAGCTCACTGCCGACAACCATCCAGGAACATTGGAAGGCTGTGAAAAATGTTTTCACATCTGGAGCGGAAAGTATTGTTGGTAGAAGCCAGGCAAGGCACAGCACGTGGCTTACCGAAGATACCTGGAGGCGGATTGAAGAACGTAAACTACTTAAAGCTCGTATTGTAGATATCCCAGCAGCAGCGAGGAGCGAGCTAGAGTCCATGTATCAAAGAAAAATGAGAGAAGTGCAGCGTAGTGTAAGACGTGACAAGCGTAACTATATTAACAACCTGGCCTCAGAAGCAGAGGAAGCAGCGAGCCGGTGCGATAGCAGAACCGTTTACAGAATCACCAAAGAGCTGACAGGTGGTCACCGCTCTAGCCAACATCCGGTGAAAGGCCTAGATGGTACCGTACTCGTTTCAGATGAGGATCAGCTCAAGCGATGGAAGGAGCATTTCTCTACGGTCCTTAACCGTGTATTTGCTAACGATATGCACCTAAATCAAACGGAAATGCCGGAAGTAACAATTTCCCGAATTCGCACCTCAACTCCCAGTAAAGACGAGATCGCTACCGCGATTAACGCACTAAAGAACAACAAGTCGGTAGGACTAGATGGTATACCCGCAGAGCTTCTGCGTGCAGCTCCAACGACATCAGCAGAGCTTTTATATCCTCTTGTAGAGAGAGCTTGGGAGGTAGAAAGTTTCCCCGAAGAGTGGAAGAAGGGAATGATTGTCAAGCTCCCTAAAAAAGGTAGTCTTATGGAGTGCGAAAACTGGAGAGGCATTTGCGTTCTCCCTGCAGTTGCAAAAGTAATAGCCAAAGTAGTACTTGAACGTATTAAGGAACATCTGGAAGATACACTCGATGCCGAACAAGCAGGTTTCCGCACTGGATCCTCCTGTGTAGACCACATAAACACCCTGCGGATCATTATTGAACAGTGCGTTGAATTCCGGTCACCACTGCACCTGCTGTTCATCGATTTTGAGAAGGCGTTTGACAGTGTCAACAGACAGTTTATCTGGCTCGCCTTGCGCAGGAGAGGTATACCCGATAAAATAATAGCTATTATTGAAGCAACCTATGATGGCTCTAAATGTCATGTGCTGCATAGAGGAAAGCTGTCAGAGGAATTCGAGATCCTAAGTGGGGTACGACAAGGTTGCATTCTATCGCCGATACTTCGCGCAGCTTTATCTAATGGAAACGGAGGAATTCGTTGGACTCTTACATCTCAACTCAAACATCTGGATTACGCTGACGACGTTTGTTTACTCTCACATAGAATTATGGAGCTGCACAAAATGACAACAAATGTGGAGAGGGAGGCAAATGTTGCGGGTTTGAAGATTAATACTGCCAAAACCAAAATCATCAACCTCGGCACTAACTCAGTTACTCATGTTAACATTGCTGGACAGCCGGTAGAGAGAGTAGAGAGTTTCCAATATCTTGGGAGTATTGTCTCGACCGAAGGTGGAACCGAACAGGACATTGCCAACCGAATCGGCAAAGCAAATCGGTGTTTGGAATGATGTCCATGATATGGCGAAGCAATGCGATCAGCTTAAACACCAAGCTGCGACTGTTCCGCTCAAATGTTGAATCTGTGCTGTTGTATGGGTGCAGCACTTGGAAGGTGACCGCTACTATCACAAAAAGATTACAAACATTTTTAAATAGGTGCCTACGGAACATCTTAACGGTTTTCTGGCCTAACCGTATCTCTAACGAACATCTTTACCAGAGAACGGGTCAGGAACCAATAGGCACAACCATCCAACGACGGAAGTGGCAGTGGATTGGTCATACACTCCGAAAAGGCGACAGTTCCATAGCAAACTACGCAATGCAATGGAACCCGTTATCTCAGGATGGTAGAAGAACGGGTCGTCCGAGAAATACATGGCGCAGAACAGTTGAGGAGGAGGCACGGCAATTGGGGAAGAGTTGGAGAGAGCTGAAGCTCATTGCTCACAAATCCGAGGTGTTAAGTCGCATAAGGCCTACATATCGCTGTTTGTCTGCATGTCAACAAAAACCGTGCACATTGAGTTGACCTCCGATTCAACAACGGATGGACAGCATTACGAAGAAGGATCAGTAGGAGAGGATCCATACATCATCTATATAGTGACAATGGAACCAATTTTGTTGGGCCAAAAAATATGATTGATGCATTAAAAACAGCGCTAACCGAAGATAGGATCCAATGGCATTTAATCCCACCTGGAGCCCCACACTTTGGTGGACTTTGGGAAGCTGGGGTTAAAGCAATAAAATACAATTTGAATCGCATCATAGGAGAACAAAAGTTAACATACGAGGAGATGAACACAATTTTGGTTCAGATAGAAGGATGTCTGACCGCTCTGTCCGTTAACCGATAACATTGAAGACCTTGACGCACTAACGCCAGGCCACTTCATTGTGGGCTCGCAACTAATAGCACCAAGACATGATATTATTCTGGATCTAGCAGAGCGCAGTTTAAAAAAATGGAAACTCATCCAAAAAATCAAACGTGACTTTTGCAACCGATGGTACGAGCAGTACATAACCAAACTTCAACTGCGATATAAGTGGAAGCAGCCAGCAATAAATTTAAGGGTTGGTCAGTTAGTAATACTGAAAAACGAGCTACTTACACCGTCTAAATGGCCTCTTGGCAAAATAACTGAAGTACACAGAGGTATGGATGATCTTGTCAGAGTTGTCACGTTTAAGACTGAAAAGGGATTATATAAGCGACCGATAGCCAAGGTGTGTATACTGCCAATAGAAGATAATTTCATTGGGCACAAGAACGACGGAAGTCAAACTAGGGAACAATCGGAGCAGCCATCTTCATCAGTTGAGGCAAAACCATTACCCTCAATCATGCCTAGAAGGAATCTTAGAAATAAAAAACAAAAATCAATCAATGTATTGTTACGAAAAGTAGTTAGTAGCGTATATAATAGAATTAGAATTCTAAGATAAATCCCAATGTAAATACGGCATACTAAAAAAAAGCATTTTTAGTGTTGCATACTTTTAGGCTCTAACTGTATTAGATTATTTGAAATTTGAAATGTAACCGCCTGAAAGTTTGAATCTTTGTTCCCAGGAGCTTAAAGAAGAGCTTGGACGTCGAGGTCTAAGCACCGCAGGAAATAAGCAAGAGCTATTTCTCCGTTCACAACAAGTCGTTAAAGCAGACTGGTGAACCATTTTCAATTGAGACGGAGTTAGTGGAGCGAAAAACGGCTACTTCGGAAGATAAAGAAGCACCAAACATGGAAGCGATGTTTAATGCTCTAATGCAGCAAATGAAGCAGCAAAGTGAACAAATTAAGCAGCAAAGTAAACAAAGTGAAGAGATAAGAAAAGATTTGAATTTTCAAATGCAGCAGCAAAGTAAACAATCGCAGCAACAAAACCAAGAGATGAAGCAAGATTTGAATTTTCAAATAAGTGATAAGTTGGAACAGCAAAGCCAAAAGCTGAACCGACAAAATCAACAGCAGAGCCAAGAACTGAAGCAGGAATTAAATTCCAAATTCGATCAACAAAAGCAGGAATTGAATTCCAAATTCGACCAGCAAAATCAAAAGCTGGATTTAATCCAAGAAAAGTTAAGAGGTGAAATGACTGGAATACAAACATCTCTTAAAGGTGAGATCAATGGAATTCGTGAAGAAATGAGTGGTCTTGAAGGAAAAATTAAAGAGTTGGAGACCCGATTGGACAATCGTACCCAGTTCGCCAGAGAGAATACTCAACAAAGCAGTACCAGAGTCATTCCACAATCTTCTAATAACCAGAAAAGAATATTGCAGCCTCCTGCGTTCGATGGTGAAACGGCATTTGAAAATTTCAAGGTCCAGTTTGCAGCTGCTGTACAACACAATGGATGGGGCGCTGAAGAACAACTAAATTCTCTGATCCTAGCGTTGAGGGGCAAAGCGGCTGATGTATTAAAAATGATTCCAAATGCTGAGATGAGTTCTGGAAGAATCTTGAAAGAGTTGGACTTGCGTTATGGACAGTCTCACACACAGGAGCTAAGCAAAGTAAAGCTCCAGATGAAGAAACAACAGCGAGGAGAACTTAGAACGGGAAATAACCAAGTTAGAACGACAAGCCTATTGTGGGGTTCCGGCTGGTATCTTGGACGGATTGGCAGTGGATGCGTTCATCAATGCTATTCGAGATGAGCAATTGAAACTTCATTTGAGGACAACAGCCAGAGGAAAGTCAATGAATGAAGTATTGGCACCGGCCTTGGAATACGAAGCAGCTAGAGCCAGTTTGTCCACTGATTTAGTTAGATTGCGCAAGTTGGAAACGGAGGACATCACACAAATAGAAGCCCTCATTGATGAGAAGATCAGAAAAAAAACGATGAAAATTTCACTTCGAATTCTCGTCCAAAATGTGCAAGGAACCAAGACCTGTACAAACTACAGTACAGCCTGTGAATCGTGTTAAGAGGCCTGACCAGCTTACCTCGTAGGTACAGAACAGAAAAACTAAGTTACACCAGCTTTAAAAGAAAGATGGCTCAACGAGATTTTGTGTGGACTATCGGAAACTAAACGATGTCACCAAGAAGGATAGTTATCCATTACCACGTTAGTATAGTACATTGGATCTGAAAAGCGGATTCTGGCAGGTAGCAATTCATGACGACGACAAGGAGAAAACAGCTCCGGCTACGTTCGAGAGGTTGATGGAACATGTTTTGCGAGGCCTTAGCTGGAAGACATGTCTAGTCTATTTGCATGACATCATTGCTTTTAGTCGCTCATTTATTGAGCACGTGAATAATCCTTGGCAAGTTCTGGAAACCATAAAATCAGCAGGATTAAAGTTGAGTCCGCCGAATTGTACCCTTTTCAAAAATGAAGTGAATTTTTTGGGCCACATTGTATCCAGTCAAGGAGTACGCACGGATCCCAAGAAGTTGGAAGCTGTTAACGAATGGCCGGTACCAAAGAATTTACATGAGCCGCTAAGTTTTCTAGGGCTATGCTCCTACTATCGACGGTTTGTGCCTAACTTCGCAGATGTTGCACGAAGCCTTCATCGCCTTACTGAGAAGAACCAAAAGTTCCAATGGTCGAGCGAGCACCAAAAATCATTCGAATTGTTGAAGGGAAAGCTGTGCAGTTCTCCAATTTTGGCATATCCACAGGCAGGAGAACTCTTTATCCTGGACACTGACGCGAGCAATGCGGGAATAGAAGCGGTTGGGCTAAGCCCTTTATTAAATTCGAAATAAAATAAAAATCGAAAGAATGTGATTTACAATATATCACATTCCTCACGTTTGTAGCCGGTTTCAATGTATTTTCTCAGAATTCTCCCTGATTCATTGGAAAATCAATACGAAAAACGAACGACGCGAGTCCAAATACTTTTATCAATGAATCATGGTCAGGGAAAACTACAAAAAACCTTGACCAAGAAAATATTACAAATTATAAAAATAATGTAAAAAATACAACAATTTTATTTTTTTTTTTGTATATTAAGAAACAACTTATGAATACTTTAAACATCATCCTTCAAGAAGTTGTTAACATCGAAGAGACTCTCGGAAAAAAGGAGGATTTAAAGTGTTGGGTTCTACATGAAAAAAGGTTTAAGGCAAATCTATGTTGATTGCACCTTAAACGAGTGTTTACGTTACAGAGAAAAAGCCCAGGAACTAGAGAACGGGTTTCTAAACCACATCTAACATTATAGAATTTGTAGAAAACAGATAAAGCTCCTACATTTCGCCTGTGCTCCAAAGTATCAAAAGACGAAGTAATGGATACATCGTTTATCAAACGTATAACTCTATTTTGAATTCCATCAAGATGAACCAAATGAGATTTTGGAGCCCCAACCCACACATATGAATTAAATTCTAAAATTGGTCTAACATAAGATTTATATAATCTTAATACTTCTGAGGAAGTGAAGTAGAAGTTACAACGTCTTATGAAGCCCAAATATTGGCTAGCTCTTTTTGAAATTTCATAAATATGTTCTGTCCAGGAAAGATCACTAGATACTTTTAAACCTAACAACTTCAGAGAATTTGATCTCGCAATATGGGCACCATTAATAACAGGTGAAACGTAATGTTGAACTGTCTTCTGAGAAAAAAGACAAGGCTGAAATTTATTTGGGTTAAATTCTACTCTATTAGATCTGTCCCAATCAAGAATGACTTGAATGTTCGACCGAATTATCGAATTCATTAATTCACGCGAACCTATCAAGCGAGAATTACATTCTTTTTGACTGACAAACTCAATGGAAGCCGATAGTGTTGTATCATCAGCAAATGAATGGATATCACAGGTTGTAGAAGACAACAGGTCGTTGATATACATCAAGAAGAGCGTGGGCGACAAAGATGACTCTTGAGGCACACCAGCATTGATCCCATGTGAATCTGAAGATATACCATTTAATACAACTTTTATCTTACGGTTCCATAAATAATTCTCAATCCATGTAATGAGAGAGGAGTGTAGGTTCAGCGCACGAATCTTATTAATAAGAAAATCATGCCAAACTCTAACAAAAGCTTTAGAAATATCTAAGGAAACAACGCTTGATTCACCTAGGTTTTCAATGCTTCGCTCCAAACAATGAGTCATGCATGATTTGGAGAATTGGAGGGCTTTGGTTAGTTAAAGGAAGGGTAGACGCACCAGCGAAATGAGAAGCTAAGAGATTTGCTTTCTCAATATCAGTTCTATAATGAATACCATTATGAAATAAAGAAGGAAAAGACGAAGTATTGTCTGCAAAGTTTCTTTTAACCAATGCAGCAAATCACCAAAAGCTTCGACTGTTTGAATCAGTACTCAAAACTTTTCGCATGTTATTTTTGAATATTATTTTTGACCTTTTCAAAATAGCGTTTGATCTGTTTCTTGCTAATCGAAACTTAACAAGGTTTTCTTCAGAAGTGTAATTAACGTAGTCCAAATAGGCTACTTTTTTACACGCGACTGCTGACCTGCAATTATCGTTAAACCATTTATTCTTAAGAGTATTTTTTTTTAAATGAAGATGTAATGCAATTTTTCATTCCTAGCAAAATGGTTGTCGTAATAAGTTGAGATGCTTTATCAGCATTATTGCTGGAATAAAAAGAATAACCCCACGATGTGGAACCAAATAGTAGACACGAGAATACACCGGACAATGATAATCATTCGGTGTACCCATAAAATTAGGCCTGCGTTTCACATAAACTTAGAACCGCAGGTTTATTCGCGGCAAGATGTGCCATGATCGAGTTGAAATTACTTTTAATGCCTCGGATATTTGAAATTCATTTCACAATGTAAAAATACCGAACCCAGTAAGATTGTGAAAATAAATATAAAATTAGTATAGAATAAAATAAAAAATTAAAAATAACAACAAAACTAAGAAGAATTTCTAAAAACCAACCACTCAACAGAGGCACGTAAGTGATTCTTTTATAGTACTATGCCTTAGAAACGAAAAAGGCACGCACAACTACCGAGTCAGAAAGTCAATAAAAATTCTGCTTCAAAAATCTACTCAAACAAATTAATTTTTTTAAAAATATTGAAAAAATTGAAAATACTATTTCTTCACTGATTGCTGATAGATTGTGACAGTGATGCAAAAATACGGACTCGTTACTGTTTGTTTGAGATCCTTTGGGTTCTTGCTTCTTATGACTGACTGACAAAATGACCACTTTTGCTAGCCAAGGGATGATTTTTTTCTAGCGGTTGAGATGATTTGCCAATTTTTTTTTTTTTTTTTGTTCTCTTTTTGTTTGGAATCTCTGAATTGGTTAGTACGTCCGAATATAGGCTTAATGGTGGACCCGTGAGATCGAGTTAAGACACGGGAATTACGGATGGGTTGGAGAAAAGGCGGGATGCTTCTGGATATTTCTTTTGAACACCGCTTGTGGAAAAAGAGATAAAACAGTGACAGGCAGGAAACATTCCTACGATGTTCAAGCGATTCGATTGTTTTCGCGATATGTACGTCACCAATAAGTTTTAACGCGCGGTTCTGAACTCTGTCTAGTAGATGCAATGTGGTCTTGGGGGCACCTGCCTTGACAATACAGTTGTATTCATTTTTAGGGCGAATATACGCCTTGGAAATAGTAGCCAAATCTGAAGGAGTGAAGTACATCTTGCACCGTTTTAGGAAACCTAAACATCTCGCAGCATTTTTGGCGATGGCAAATATGTGGTCGTTCCAACGAAGCTTGTTGTTGACGCACATACCGAGAGTTGAGAGCTTTTCAGTTTCTTTGATGCAAGATCCATTCATGGATAAAGGTTGGGGGTTTAAATTACGCTTTGACGAGAATTTAACGTGCTTAACATTCGTTGTTGTTCAAGTTCCACTTGTAACGAAGAGGGGCGTGCAGAAGGCGTGCAGTCATATGAAAAGCTAAGAGTACTGTTATCAGCGAAAGAATGGATTGGAGTACAGGTGGTGGATAGGAGATCATTAAAGAAAATCAGAAAGAGTGTCGGAGATAAAACAGAGCCTTGAGGAACACCGGCGTTTATGCGGTGAACATTGGATTTGAATCCGTCTAATACCACCTGGATTGAACGGTCAGAAAGGTAGTTACTAGTATAATCGAGCAGAGTGTTATTAATTCCATAAGCATTCATTTTCGACAAAAGAGCTTGATGCCAGACTCTGTCAAATGCCTTGGAAAATTCGAGTGCAACAACTTTACTTTCACCAAATTTGTAAATAGACTGGTTCCACTTTTCAGTGAGATAAGCCATCAGGTCACCTGTAGAACGTTGCCTACGAAAACCATACTGCTGGTCACTTAGGATTTCACGTGATTCAAGGTATTGCATAAGCTAACGATTGATCAGGGTTTCCATGACCTTGCAGAGTATAGATGTTAGTGCAATGGGTCGGTACGAGGAAAGAGATGATAAAGGCTGTTTTCCAATTCCTTGTGACGACTCCAGAAGAATAAGAAAAATGAAAAAGTCTGCGCAGTGGTAATGCCAACGTTGAAGAACACCTCTTCAAAACTATAGCGGGAATGCCATCAGGCCCAGCAGATTTATGAATGTTGAGATCATTTAATACTCTAGTCACTTGACGAGTACGGAAGTAAATCTGTTCCATAGAGGATTCAACTCTGGCAAGTACAGGCGGCGAAACGCGCTATCTGGCAGCGTAGAGCTAGCTGCGAAATGTAAAGCAAGAGAAGAGCCTACAAGTTGAGACACTGTCTAAATTAGGGCTTCTGTATATGAAGCAGTAGTAAATGACATGCTTATGCTCTTTGACTTTGAGCCTTTTCTATAGAGCTGACAGTTGGAATGACAAAAAAAAAATTAAAAATAAAGGTATACATATTCAAACTAATAGTGATAAAAAACAAGAAAAAATTGGAGAAAAATAGTAAGAAACATAATTTGATATTAAAGGATAAATTTTTTCTATTTTTACTTCCTCTGGGACATTGAAGTATTTTTTGTCTCAGTTTTGGTCATAGTCGAATTTGGCGCGTTTAAGGTAGGCATTGAATCATTTCTGACTCGTTTAAATTTGGTTCGGTTTTCCACAGTGGCGTTTTTTTATACCTATAACCGAAAGCATACCTCACGGTTCCTAGTAACCTCTTTACATTTTAAATCATACCAAACATTTTCCTTCAGTTTGATACACTTTGTCCTGGAAGGGATAAATTGTCTCATACCCTCGATGATTATGTTAGTGATCGTATCAGAAGTGGCATCCACACCACTATTGGCGTTAAGTGGCCAGCTATAGCTTCTAAAGAAATTATTGAGGCCATCCCAGTTGGCTTTCTCGTGTAGCCATACTTTTTTTTTAGGAGTTTTCTCTTTAACTTTGTGGTTTGACAAATAAATTAGCAGAAATTAGCTGATACTACACTGGGTCTGAAGAGCCTACAAGTTGAGACACTGTCTAAATTAGGGCTTCTGTATATGAAGCAGTAGTAAATGACATGCTTATGCTCTTTGAATTTGAGCCGAATGAAGTCAAATTCCGCGTTGGAACAATGATTGAAATCTACTTGGGTTTGGTAAGCAATATCCCTACGTACATACATTGCGAGATCTCGGTGGGGGAAAAATACTGGCACCAAGTTGTAACCAGGCCAACTAAAATCCGAAACGTCGGAATCAGCATTAACCTGGGTTTCTGTTAGTGCCAGAATAGCAGGTTTGTGGTCTGCTAAATGGACGCACGTGGCCGAGAGATTCGATCTAAGCCCACGAATGTGGACACACACCGATACAATAGAGACAAACCGAAAGAACAATGACGACACTCAACCAACCGTTGCAAGTCTTATGCCTTTGCAACAAGAATTGAGCGACCGTCACAGCAATCACACACTGTTCGCCAATCCAGAGACAGAGTTAAACGCACTGGTTCACCAAATTTATGTGTAGCCAAAAACGATTCAGCTAAGTCGTGTCTACTGAGAAAATGAGAGGAAAGGAAATAAAAAGGAAAACTGGCACACACACGCTATGCTATTCAACACAACACTGCACTACACTGCACTGGGTGTGGTATTTTTTTAATTTTTCGTTTTTTTTTTTTAAATTCTCTATATTAACTTCACTTGCCCGTGGCACGGATGTCGGTCGTCGGTCGTCGGTTTTCGGTCGTCGGTCGTCATGGAATCTTGCGATAAATTTTTAACCCACTTCCCAAGGCCCGATTTTATTGAAATTTTGCACACATGTGTATTTCCGGAGACAACACATTCTATTAAATTTTGAGGCCCCTCGGGCCGCAGAGTTGGGGAGCTCCCATACAAAAATTTGAAAAAATTTACACGATTTTCTTCAAATACATTTTTCCTATACATTTTTTTAAATATCATAAAGTGGCATCAGATACCGTCGTACATTAATGACTGTGTGCGGTGTGTGCTGCGCAGTCGGCTGCGCTGCTTGGTTTTGGATGGTGGAGAATGAAATCTTAGCTCACGCACAAATTAACCCAGCAAATGAAACGAGACATAAATGTTTATGCTTAATTCAACTTACTTACTTATTTACTGAATTGTATTTTTATTGATGTCGTTTTTTGTTGTCGATATCAACTTACAGATAGAACAAGAAGTTTTCACAATATTCTGTCATTTGGCGTTTTCATGAATTAGTTCAGAGCAGTCAAAGAGTTGTTCTCAAGAAAAATGCTCATGTTTCTTATTTGCTCAGAGTATGAGCGTGCTCTAAGTGCTCAGAATAAAATGATCTGAGCATTTTCAATTTTAACATTTGATGTCAAATGTATCTTTCGATGATTTTCTTCTACAATAAAAAAAATGACCCAGGATCGAGAGGCTCTCATATCAATTTCTGCGATTAAAGAATTTAGATGAAAAATTTGAATTTTTATGGGTTGTTTTTTTATTAGGTGAGAACACACGACGAGCGTGATTTGCTATACTGCTGTAGCCAGACAGTTGATATTTTCGTTTTTTTTCCTTCCCTTTTCACACACAAAGCACGAACACGAAAAAAGACTACTGCATTCGACGGATTGCAGTGGAAAACTGAACTTAACCCTTAACCACCTACCAGCGGTCTCACAGACCGCAACGGTTTTTCAAATTCAAATATTTCAATGCGTGAGTGTCGTGCGACAAAGTGCATCCATGTACCTTTTCTACTCATAAAGAGTGTCGCGTATGAGCTTGGAGCGTGAACACGTGTACGCGTTTGGCCTAGGTTAGTAAAAAATTTTCTCCTACGGTCTCCGGAACCGCAGGTAGGTGGTTATGTGATTTTTTTGTGTTTATTTAGTTTTCTTGGTTTTAGTGTCAACCTGAATTTAAGTGATGAAACTTTTGAAAGATTGCTGCAGCAAGAGATCTCTGATGAGGAAGATATGCCAGACGAGGATTGCAGTGACGTTGAACCTGATGTGACCGAAGATTTCACGCTGTATGAAGACTGTGAATCCGACTCTGAAATGGAGGTTGATGGCGAAGTATCTCCGACACAATACAGTTCGTTGGATGTATCTGCATCGAATGCTTACGTCATGAGTTTCAGCAATCAAACTCAAAAGACTGAAAGCAGACTCAAGTTCATAAAAAAAATTGGCAGAACAGCTTACAAAGCCGCACTTAGAACGTCGTGTAGAAAATGATCACCTTCAGAGGGATATCCAGAATTCTATTTGCCGTGTTCTACAAATAAGTGAAGATTCATCAAGCTTACCTAGTGTAGAAAAGCTTGAAGTACAAAAAACATGCTCCAGTTGTGATCCAAAAAAGAAACGCAAGACAGTTTACTTATGTTTCATGTGCAAAAAACCAATTTGCTTAGAGTGTGTGAGAAAAATTTGCGGTAGTTGCCGTGAAAAATTGTGAATGTTGGTGGGTTGCAATTTTGTTGAGGTTTTTTTTTTATGTTGGATTTTTTATTTTTAATTTATTCTTTGTTTTCTTAGTTTATAAGAATTAATACAAAGAATTCGAAATTTTAAGTTCCTTCTGCAACAGATCTCATTGTATGAGCGTAGTCATTTTTTGAGCTAAAAGTGCTTATATGTGAAGTTTTTAAGAAAATTACAAAATTTTACTTTAATCTATGTTATTTTGGTCTTTAAAATAAAGCCTAAAGGTATTAACAACAATATTACTAATTTTTTTTTTAATACCGAAAATTACGAAATAGAGGTAAAAATCTGTAGCGGTCTCCAGGACCGCACGTAGGTGGTTAAGGGACTGAAATAGGTGGTAGGTGGTTAAGGGTTAAGTTAAATATTTTTGCTACATAATCCAGGCTGGAGTTATGTAGCTTCTTCAACATAAACATGGAAATCCCGTCCGGCCCAAGTGCCTTGGAAGGTTTAGCCTTCCTAATGGCTTCTTGCACCTCAAGGGCGGTGAAGGTAGGGTGGTTTGGGTCGCATTTTAACGCTTTTAGTTTGCGTAAAACAGGACGAATGGTTTTTTCGTGAGCTGACGGGTGTTCGACGAATTGTCGTGAAAAATGTGATGCGCATTTTTTACTGCTGTCGTATTGGTGGTCATAGAGGTTAGGCCCTGAGATTGGGATACCCCAGAAAGACCTTTGACCTTAGACTAGAGTTTTTTGGATCCTAGCGTGCAGTTCTCAAGATGACTCAGCCACTTGGATCGCCGGTGATCGGCAACCAGTTTTTGTTTGTCCTTGGTAAGCTGAGTAACTCGAGGGTCAGCAGGATCCGTAACTCTTAATTGGTCACGACGCTCAGCAAGCCGAAGGGCTTCCGGCGGAAAGGATGGAATGACCTTTTTGATTCTTCCGGCAGGAATGAATCTTTTGGCGGCACGAACTATAATGTCACGGAAGGCCTTCTCACCAGATATGGCGTTCAGTGGATAGGGCAACTGGTGCAATTCTGTATCGACGAAATCAGCGAAACCTTGCCAATTGGCTTTGTTGTGGTTTATGTAGGTTCGCTGTTCGGATATGACAAAGCTGTCTGGTCTATCCGCTGTGATCACAATGGGGATGTGATCAGAGCTAAGCGCTAATGCTGCCCGCCATGATAGTTGTGAAGCTCCTTGGGAGCAGCATGTGCCAACGAAATTGATGTTATAATCGTTGGCACTGTGTATCCCTGAGCATTGCCGCAGATGACACCATTTGGCAACAACAACAACAGAGGCTTCACATTTCCGGACAGTTGCAGACCAAGCAGTACCAGATCCTGGGTTTACCACAACGCATTGTCCATAACATTTGTTTTTTGCGAATACTTAAACTGTAAATAATAAATACAACTATTTGAAAACTTCACTAAAAATTATGATGTGGCCACCATACGACTATCTTTTAATGACGAGCCGCGAATTTTTTTTTTTTTGTAATTTTTTTTGCATTTTCTCATAGCAGTTTACTACTACGACTACCACTTCCGTTTGGCCGATTTCCGCCAAAATCAAGTGGTCCCTCCCAATTTATGTAAAAAGCTTTTCGTCTCAATCAATTCAGCCGTCTGGGCTGTAGAGTGGACACCGAGCCACAGACAGACAGACAGACAGAGATTTTTTTTTTGCTTTTTCTGACTCAGGAGATACAGTAATGGGTAAATCTGCAAAAATCCCGAGTTCGAAAATTTTCATGATTACTATACTTACTTTTACTTCTAGTAAAAGAAAGTAAAAAGATAACGCAGTTGACTGGGAACATATATTCATGGAGAATAACCATACGTGTTATTTATTTTATTTTTAATGAGTTCCTTTAGTAAGGTTCTGATTTGTACATACCAGTTGTTTAGGAAATATATATTTGGAAAATGTAAAAAACTGGCTTTACTGGCTAATTTTTTTTACAAAAAGTGTAGTCCATCGGAGAAACACATGCGTATTAAATTTTAAGAAAATCAGGTAATTTTTTTATAAAATTTGTATGGGTGCCCCCCGACTATGGGGCCCGATCACTTCCACACGTAATTTTTTTTAATAAAATCGGGTAAATTTTGTAAAAAATTTGTATGGAAGCCCCCGACCCTGAGGCCCGATCAAATTTAAAAAAAAAGTGTTCTCATGGAAAATACACACGTGTGCAAAGTTTGAATAAAATAGGGCTTTAAGAAGTGGGTTCAAAATTTATCACAAGATTCTACCACCCAGCCAGCCCGCCAGCAACGGGCACGCGAAGTTAATATACAGAATTTAAAAAAAGTGTGTCCATCGGAGATACCCATGTGTTTAAAATTTAAAGAAAATCGGGCTAATTTTTAAAAAATTTATATGGACACCCCTCGGGCATCATCGAGTGATCGGGAACTCGAAAAATTTTACAAAAAGTTTTCTCCATCAGAGATACACATGTGTTTAATATTTGATGAAAATCGGGCTAGTTTTTAAAAAATTGATATGGGCTACCATCGGGCCTCAGGGTCCGTTCACCCAAAAAATGTTACAAAAAGTTTTGTCCATCGCAGATACACATGTGTATAAAATTTGAAGAAAATCGGATCAATTTTAAAAAAATTATATGGCCGTACAAAAAGTGTTGTCCATCTAGCTAGATACACATGCGTATACAATTTGAAGAATATCGGGTCCTTTTTTTATAAAATTTGTATGGGTGGATCTGTAAACATCCATATTCTGGCATCCAAAACAAAGGTTGCCCCACTGAATACCATCAGCTTGCCACGATTGGAGCTTTGTGCCAGCGTACTCCTAGCCAAACTCATGCACACCATCGGCACATCCCTCAACGTGTCACAGTCTCAAATGTTTGCATGGACCGATTCGGAAGTGGTTCTTGGTTGGTTACGCAGTTCTCCTAACCGGTGGAAGACGTTCGTGGCAAACCGGGTTTCGCAAATCCTAGACTATCTTCATCCCACCAATTGGAACCATGTCGACACTAAGCAGAACCCCGCTGGCTGCGCGTCCTGTGCGATGAACCATCATCATTACACAACCATTCATTGTGGTGGACGGGTCCTGTTTGCCTGCGGGAAGATATAAGTAAGTGGTCACTTCAGAAGACTCGCGAGGCTTACACGAACATCGATGAACGCAAAAGAAATTAAAAAAATATGATCGCAACGCATGCAGAAACCGTAACGTGTCGCAATGACATATACCATTTACTCGCTCGATGTTCATCGCTCGGCAAATTACTTCGTGTCACGGTTTTATGCAGACGCCCTATCCAACGTCGACTTATCAGCGCAGCAACGCGATTAGAAGGTTTCATAACCGTACCGGAGCTCAATTGGTCAGTCGAGTTCTGGGTCAGGCTGGTTCAATCAATCGCTGACGAGATATCACGATACCAGTCAGGGGAACACCTACTCGACAGAAGCCCACTTCGGTCTCTAAACCCTTTTGTCGACGTCGACGGGATCCAACGTGTTGGAGGGCAGCTTAAAAATTCGAATGTGCCATACATCGAGAAGCATCCGATAATTCTTCCCAAAGATGATCAACTCACCCACTTAATCATTTCACAAGCACATCGCACAACGCTATACGGCGGTCCACAGCTGATGTTGACTCATTTACGAAAGCACTACTGGATCCTGAGCATCAAAACCTTGGTGCGCTCGCACGTCCATAAATGCGTCGTGTGCTTTCGCCATCGTTCAATCACGAGCCAGCAAATGATGGCGAATCTTCCATCTCATCGTGTTACACCATCGAGGCCGTTTTTGCACAGCGGCGTGGACTATGCGGGTCCGATATCGATCAAACTACATAAGGGCCGCGGTGGTGCATCGACGAAAGGCTACATCTGCTTATTCGTCTGCCTATCCACCAAAGCACTGCATTTTGAGCTGGTGTCCGAGCTCACCACCAATGCATTTATCGCATCGTTTAAGAGGTTCACTGCGCGAAGAGGCAAAATCCAAAGCCTATACAGCGATTGTGCAACCAGTCGTCAACTGGCATTCCTACATCAGCAGAGCACTAAAGCTGTGAGTCCCGAGATAGCTGCACTATTGGCTCAAGATGGCACCACCTGGAAATTTATCCCTCCTGCTTCACCACATTTCGGCGGATTGTGGGGAGCAGGAGTGAAATCAGTGAAATACCATTTACGACGTGTCATGGGCGACACCTTACTCACATTCGAGGAATTGACGACGCTGCTGTGCCAGATCGAATCGTGCTTGAATTCGCGACCATTATGCCCAATGTCGGAAGACACAGACGACTGCACGATTCTCACCCCAGGTCATTTTCTGATCGGGGAGGCACCAATCACGACACCCGAGCCAGCATTGCTCGAGGAGAAAAACAACCGTCTCAATCGTTTCCAACTAGTTCAAAGGATGTACCAGCATTTCTGGAGAATTTGGTCTACAGAATAACTCGCCCGCCTGCAACAACGCCCAAAGTGGTTGAGAACCAACGAAAATCGGCCAATTGGTGCTCATCAAGGAAGAAACCATGCCACCTTCGAAATGGCTACTCGGCAGGGTCATCGATACGCATCCGGGATCTGAGGGACGAGTTCGAGTCGCAACAGTGAGATGTCAGAACGCTGTGTACAGACAACAACAACAATCAGCAACTAAAGTATTAAAATCCTTTAAGGCGGCCTGCAATGTTGGATAGTTAGCCAACAGTATATACACACAAACACGCACATCGGAAGTTACGTACTACTATGAAAAAATGACATTTGAGAGAATTATCAGTTCTACTTCATACTTTTTCGTCTATCAATCGAGTTGTCGACTGAGCAGCATCGCCGCAATTTCAATCACTACGCATAACAAATCAATATAATTGAATCGAATCTTAATAAAGATTAGTTTTACATCGTATCAGAACTGAAGCCAATCAATTGTGTTTAATATATGTATCATTGTTTATTCCAGATTTCTACTCGTACAAATTTCTACTCGTGCAAGCATTCGACATAACCACATTTTCATCAATCCACGTTTTGGTCTTACAAGCCAAGCTATTCGCTATTCATTCGACATTTTGGTCTTTCATATTCATATCACAATCACAACTCACCCAACAGTTATTTTATTGTCGATTATGACTCCTGAATACTTGATATGGTGAACTTGCTCAAGTGTTTCATTATCGATAATAAGATTTAGCTGTATATTATGCTTGATAGCCATTCACTTCGATTTCTTAACATTTAATTTAAGTTTATTACACATCAACCATCTGCTCAATCTTGAAAGGTCCTCCTGCATCTGTCGTGTACACTCATCTGTGTTTTTCCCGGATACGAAGATAAGTGCATCATCTGCAAATAAGGCCACTTGGGAGTATGTGAGCGCCGTTTTTATGTCGTTGATGTATGTGATGAAGAGCAGGGCTCCAAGAATGGAGCCCTGGGGAACACCTAAATTTGCAGGTCGAGCGAACGGGTCTGCGTGTTTGTCGGTGTTGTACAACTGGTATCGATCTATTAATGTCTTTGGACGAAAAACTTTAAATTCATCAGCTATATCGGCATTATTCTTTACACATTTGTCGCCAAAATGAGTATTTTTGATGGAGCGCTTTTCCTCATTTAAAACATACGATTTAATCGTTCTCCACATAGATTTTTGGTCACATTTGCAAATCGTTGTTTAATGCTGTTGTTCTTTGCTCTGACTAATTGTGAGTCGCTGCCCAACACTGACCTTTATATTTCGAAATTTCATTTATTGAATTTACTGTCATAATATATCTTTTTATTCCGTTTACAAAATCAATCAAGACGTGTTACTCTTACATCGTATTTTTCTTATATATTTCTCTATAATAACTTCACTTGCCCGTGGCTGGCTGGCTGACTGGCTGGCTGGCTGGCACACCAAATCTTGTGATCAATATTTAACCCACTTCCTTACGCCCGATTTTATTGAAATTGAAATATGTGTATCTCCCATGACACTACTTCTATTAATTTTAGGCCCCTCGGGCCGCGGGGTCGGGGGGCTCCCATACAAATATTTTACAAAAAGTACTCGATTTTCTTCAAATTTTTACACATGGTTATCTCCAATGGAAAACACTTTTTGTAAAAATTTTGAAGTTATCGGGCCCTGGGTCGGGGGGTAACCATACAAATTTCATAAAAAGAATACCCGATTTTCTTCAAATGTTATACACACAAGTTTAATAATATGGAAAACACTTTTTGTAAAATTTTATAAAAAAAGGACCCGATATTCTTCAAATTGTATACGCATGTGTATCTAGATGGACAACACTTTTTGTACGGCCATATAAATTTTTTAAAATAAGCCTGATTTTCTTTAAATTTTATAGACATGTGTATCTCCGATGGAAACACTTTTTGTAAAAATTTTGGAATGATCACGATAAGGGGGCTGGCTCCCTTTGCACTTTGTGTATCAATTAGAGAATTTACACGAAAAATTTTAATTTTTATGGGTTGTTTTTTTATATCTGAAAAATTTTCTTTTAGAATCGGAAATTATTATTTATTTGCAATTTTTATGTATTGCTTGCATTTTGAATATTCTTCTTTAACATAATTTTCCAGCTTCAGAATCAGCTGAAAATTCAACTATGTCAAGATCAAGCTTTGCGAGTTTTCATTTGACGGGAATTAAACCAAACGGTAGAAGTATGGCTTCTAGTGTAGACAGATTGTTTTCAAGGGATTTTGGAGCTGCTGTTAATAATCACACCGAATTTGAAGTAATCACTTTTTCTATTTTTTTTGTTAAACATATATTTATATTACTGGTTTACACAGAGCCTTCCAGCAATTCAAGAGCGTATTGGAGAAATGCCGTCTGCTGAAAATTTATCACATAAATCCTCGTGTAGAGAAAGTCCAAGTACTACAACCTCTACAGCAAAAAGCTCTCGTAGAGACTCTTTAAACGAGGGAATGGCTGTGCAACTATCAAATGAAGAGACACAAAAATCAGCATATATGTCGCTTCCATCTTTGCAAACAGAAATTCAAGCACTAAACACACAATTCATGGACCAAAATTCAATTACGTAAGTGTACAAATGATAAATTTATTAAAGTAATAAAACACATCTAAGCAGGTAAGTTTGGAAAGTGTTTTTTTTTTACAATGTACACACGCTAAAGGGGTTTTAGTTTCTTAAAATTGCAGAGATGATGATCTGGAGACTGTGTTGAGTATAAACTAGTTATTTGAAATTAAAAATTATTACAGAAAAAAGGATTTTATTCGATACTAGCTGTTCCCGGGCGCTTTGCTACCCGCACACATGAACCCCCGGTGTGACGGGAGTACTATAGCCTATAACCTTCCCTAACCTGTCAATAATTTACGTTGACATTTTTTTAAAAATACGTTTGTAAATCTCATGTCAAAATGTTTGTAAATCTCATGTCAAAATGTTACTTTCTCCCCTTCCATCTATACCTATAACTTTCCCCTACCATAATATATCTAGCGGAAATACCCGGCGTTTCCCGACTGTCCCATCCCACTGACCCCCACCAAGTAAACACCCGCCCATTGACACTACACCCACTGACCTCCCGCCCACTGACCCCCGCCCACTGACCCCCGCCCACTGACCCACCACCATCTGACCGCCAGCCCACGGACCTCTGACCTCAGATGACCACTCATTCACAAACCAAACGCACCCACTGAACTCACACCAACTGACCAACCCACCAACTGACCACCTCACCAGCCCAGAAAACTATAGAATAAGTTTGAACGCGATTGGTTCATAAAAACATGCAATTTGTAAAAAAAATAAAAAAAATTCGTATGGTGACCCCTTGACCTAAGAGTATGACCACTTTCAAAATATGCCTATTAAATGCTTTTTGTGGTAGAAAACCCATATGCAAGGTTAGAACGCGATCGGTTGAAGGGTTTGGCAGTCCATACCGGACATACATACATACACACATACAAAGTTTCACTTTTATATATATAGATTTTTATTGTGACATTATTAAGTTTTTTTTTCTGTTACACGGACTTTGAATTTGAATAAAACATTCAACAATTGATCGGCGTAGATGAATTTGGTTTTTATTTGAAAAATAATTTGGTAAAATTTAGCATTTATAAATAATTTCAGGTAAATCAGTAGGTAGCACGGCGTATGCCAATTAGTAGAATTGCCGTTGTGGAGAGGGGAAAATACACCACATGACATTGTATCCGGCACGAGGCCAAAAATCTCGCCGTAAAAAAAACATTATTACGGAACCTCAAGTCAGCCTCAAATACACTGATAAACAACGATCACGGCAATGAAAACGGCTAAACGATTTAAGAATTTTCCCATGGAACGTACGCTCACTGTATAGAGCTTGAGCTGCACAGCAGCTAGCCAATACCCTGTCCAAATATAATGCTGACATAACAGCAATTCAGGAGATGTGGTGTCTTACAAAAATCAGAATATTACATACATTACAGTTGTAATGCAAGACATCATGTGCTCGTGGTGGGGTTTCTAGTCAGCTTTAAAGCAGTACATTAACGTCTATGCACCTTTCGCGTGCGGGGCAGATTTAAAAACATAAGCCTCATAAACGTTCACGCACCTACAGAGGATTCCCCAGATGATGACAAAGAAGAATTATTTTAATTAGTCGAACGGGAACTCCATGCCTGTCCTCAGTATGACGTAAAAATCATTCTGGGGGATATGAGTGCCAAAAAAGGTAGGGAGCCAGTATTCAGGCAGTACATTGGCACCCATAGCATTCACGAGAACACTAATGACAATGGACAACGAGTTATAGAGATGGCAGCAAGCAATATTATTGTTCAGTTTGATAACACTGAATATACTATGTACTTAATAACCTCCGCTTACCGTGGGTCGGGGCTTGTCAAGGAAAATAAGTAGCCGTTGATAGCTGGTTTTGAACTATATTTTATTATAGCGAATTAGGGATATTTATACAAATTTTTAATGCCTAACGATAACATCCAACTGTGGGAACATGCCACATTGCATATTCCCAGTAATAACTGGTAAACCGTGGAAGTGCATGATTGCACATTTAGCATAGAAAATGACAATATCATATTGATGATGATGATGATGTTAAGGGGGTGAATCAATGGCACTGCGATCCTTGTGGATCTATTGCGCCCCCCCCCCCAAATTTTTAATGCCTAACGATAACATCCAACTGTGGGAACATGCTACATTGCATATTCCCAGTAATAACTGGTAAACCGTGGAAGTGCATGATTGCACATTTAGCATAAAAAATGACAATATCATATTGATGATGATGATGATGTTAAGGGGGTGAATCAATGGCACTGCGACCCTTGTGGATCTATTGCGCCGCCCTCCCGTCTAGCGCTGTAGGCACGGTGCCTGCCCAACCCTAGAGCACTCCCTCCATACCAATAGCCTCTAAGAACCTAATGATATGGAGAGGTTCTAATGAATGACAAGCTCGGAGAATGCGTGAGTTCCCAGCTGGCCCCTCCTCTGGCGGATCGTTGCACCGCAGTCGTTGAGAAGATGCCACGGGGTTTCCTCCGCTTCTCCACATAGCCGGCAGCTGTCATCCTCTTCTAATTTAATTTTCTTTAGGTGTCCCTTCAGCCTGCAGTGCCCTGTTAGGAACCCCGTAATGATTTTAACCTTACCCCTACTTAGTCCCATTATTGATCGGGACCTCTTTGGGTTATAGCCACCCAACATTTCTTTCGCTTGCCGTAGACCTGGGAGTTCCTCCTATCTTAATGAAGCGGTTTCTTTACCTATATTGCGTAATTCTTCACGAATAATACGGTACCCAATTCCACAAAAGGGTTCCGGCCCTACAAGCGGAGTCTCTGCCCCTTTGTTTGCGAGCTTGTCCGCTTGTTCGTTACCTTCTATACCAATGTGTCCCGGCACCCAGTACAACTTTACTTTGTTGTTTTCACCAAGTTTGTTTAGCCTTGTTTTTCATTCTTCCACCAGTCTAGACGTGGTGTGGACTGCATCTAAAGCTTTTAGCGCGGCTTGGCTGTCTGACATGATGGCTATTTCCTGCCTCACGTATTTCCTATTCAGATTGAATTGAGCGCATCTTTCGATGGCGTGAACCTCTGCCTGGAAGATACTCGGATAATGGCCCATTGCCCTATTACCCCCGCACCTGTGCCATCCGCATTCTTTGATCCATCCGTATACCATTTTATAGTTCCTGGATGTATCTTGTAGTCTGTTTCGGACCTGAAGTCCGACTTGGTGCT
This sequence comes from Nephrocerus scutellatus, assembly GCA_947095585.1. Taxonomy (NCBI): domain Eukaryota; kingdom Metazoa; phylum Arthropoda; class Insecta; order Diptera; family Pipunculidae; genus Nephrocerus; species Nephrocerus scutellatus. The sequence goes on along the minus strand of OX352762.1, from coordinate 72,902,571 downwards.
TAGTTTGACCTCATAGTTCTTTTTGAACTCCAGCTTTTGCACCATGTTGTCACATGGCATGCATGCCACAGGGGTTAGCTTGGCCAGTGAATTCATTAAGCTCCTCGCTCTGTGCATTATTTTGGGGCTTACTCCCCATGATTTGCCTGCCACCCTTCTGCACACCATGAGCGCTCTCTTAGATTTTTTTTATTAATGCCTGCTGATGTTTATTCCATAGCAGTCTCTTGTCTAATATCAGACCAAGGTACTTGACCTCTTCGCTGATTGGGATCACTTCGCCATTGAGGGTTATTGGTCGCATTCGCCCCCAATTTCCTTCTGTTGGTGAAGGGAACCAGTGTGGTTTTGCTTGGGTTCACCCTAAGTCCCACCTCATGGCACCATCTGCTTGTGATATTTAGTCCATTTTGAACTATGTCACATAGAACTTGCTCGAACTTCCCTCTGGCCACAATGACTATATCGTCCGCGTAACCCTGAGATACAGTTCCTGCTTCAGCTAGTCGCTGAAGTAGTCCGTCTACAAGGATGCTCCACAGTAGAGGGGAAAGTACTCCTCCTTGTGGACACCCTCTTGTTGTGTTAACCATAATGGTTTTGTCACCGACTATGGTTTCTGCTGTTCTGGTGATTAGCATCTCGCACATCCATTTACTGATTGTGCCGTCTACTGTTTTCTTCTCCAGAGCATATCTTATCGCATCATGTGATGCGTTGTCAAACGCCCCTTCGATATCTAGGAAGGCGCATAGAGCGATTTCCTTACTGGCGAGTGAGCCCTCTATGTTTTCCGTCAGTTCTCACAGTGCGGTCTCCGTAGATCTGCCCGCTCTGTATGCGTGTTGACTGGAATGCAGTGGTTCTTTTACCAGTGTAGTCGACCTTACATAGTTGTCGCTAATCTTTTCGATAGTTTTTAGGACAAACGAAGTGAGGCTGATTGGTATGTAGGACTTTGGGTGTGTGGGATCCTTCTTCCCTACCTTAGGTATAAATACCACCCGAGCCCTTCTCGAGCTTTTCGGTATATACCCGAGTGCTAGACTACTTCTGAATATTCTTAGAAGGTATGGGAGGAGATTGTCTAGCCCCATTTGCATGACTGCTGGGATTATCCCATCCACACCTGCTGATTTGAAGGGCTGGAAGCTTTTAACTGCCCACCGGATTCTTTGCTCAGTGCATATCTCCGAGGCTTTCTTCCAGTCTTCTCTACTAAATCTACGATAGTATAAGTCCCTATCAGATTCGGTTCTGTTCACCGTACTCCCCGGGAAGTGACTACTCAGGAGGAGGAGAGCTCTCTGCTCCTCGTTTTCTGTGAACTCACCTTCATGGTTTCTCAGTGAAGCCTTGAAACAATAGTGTCTTTAGCCATAGCTTTGTAAAGTCTGGCAGACTCCTTAGTGCTTTTTACCTCCTCACAAAAGTTACGAAAACTTCTGCGCTTTGCTCTTCTCACTTCTATATTATATGCCGTGAGAGACTTTCTGTATTCCTGCCAATTGCCCCTTCTCTTGGCGGTCTTGAAAAGTTTTCTTACCTGCCTTCGATGGGCTGACAGTTCTTCGTTCCACCAAGGAACTTCATTACCCCCTTTGGGTGAACTGATCGGGCAGCTCGACTCATATGCGTCCGAGGTTGCCCTATTCATTTCTACTGCTGCGCATTCTAGCTCGTGCGGACACCTGGCCACTCTTTGAACTGAAGCGTGTATTAGATTACTTTGCAAATAGATTCTAAATTTTTCCCAATTTGTCCTTCTGGGGTTTCTAATAACCCTTTCCCCTATGACTAACCCTCCCAATTCAAACATGATTAATCTGTGGTCTGACAGAGTTGGTTCGGAGGAGACCCTCCACTTGTTGAGTAAACGACTCACTGTCGGAGTTCCGAAGGTGATGTCGAGTACCTCTTCCCTAACCCTAGTCACGAATGTTGGAATACTACCTACATTGTAAATATCTAGGTTTTCCTTCACCAAAAACTCTTAAAGGTACTCACCCCTCTTATTTGTGTCGGTGCTCCCCCATTCTTCGTTATGTGCATTTGCATCGCACCCAATCAGTAGGGGTTTGCTAAGCCTTGGGCAATATTCTACCAGTTCTTGAATTTCTGGGGCGGTATTTCCTCCCTTTCCCCGGCAAAGTAGGCCGAAGCGATGACTATCTCCCGGTGCGTGCCGTCTACGTTAAACTGGCACTGGATTGCTACCACGTCCCGGGTTATAAATTCTGAAAGAGATAGATAATTAATACTATTTCTGACGACGATGCAGGCTCGTGGGGCAACCTGCCCCACTTCATAAATCAACTTTGCATCTTTGCAAGACAGACCACATATCTGTCCCCTGTAGAACCAGGGTTCCTGGACCAGCACTAGCCCCAGATGTTGTTTGGTGAACAACCTGGCCACCACGGCGGCTGCCCCTTTGGCCTTATGGGTGTTCACCTGAGCAATTCGTGTACTGGTCATAATTTACCTCTACTTAGTCCCATTATTGATCGGGACCTCTTTGGGTTATAGCCACCCAACATTTCTTTCGCTTGCCGTAGACCTGGGAGTTCCTCCTATCTTAATGAAGCGGTTTATTTACCTATATTGCGTAATTCTTCACGCATAATACGGTACCCAATTCCACAAAAGGGTTCCGGCCCTACAAGCGGAGTCTCTGCCCCTTTGTTTGCGAGCTTGTCCGCTTGTTCGTTACCTTCTATACCAATGTGTCCCGGCACCCAGTACAACTTTACTTTGTTGTTTTCACCAAGTTTGTTTAGCCTTGTTTTGCATTCTTCCACCAGTCTAGACGTGGTGTGGACTGCATCTAAAGCTTTTAGCGCGGCTTGGCTGTCTGACATGATGGCTATTTCCTGCCTCACGTATTTCCTATTCAGATTGAATTGAGCGCATCTTTCGATGGCGTGAACCTCTGCCTGGAAGATACTCGGATAATGGCCCATTGCCCTATTACCCCCGCACCTGTGCCATCCGCATTCTTTGATCCATCCGTATACCATTTTATAGTTCCTGGATGTATCTTGTAGTCTGTTTCGGACCTGAAGTCCGACTTGGTGCTTAGTTTGACCTCATAGTTCTTTTTGAACTCCAGCTTTTGCACCATGTTGTCACATGGCATGCATGCCACAGGGGTTAGCTTGGCCAGTGAATTCATTAAGCTCCTCGCTCTGTGCATTATTTTGGGGCTTACTCCCCATGATTTGCCTGCCACCCTTCTGCACACCATGAGCGCTCTCTTAGATTTCTTTTATTAATGCCTGCTGATGTTTATTCCATAGCAGTCTCTTGTCTAATATCAGACCAAGGTACTTGACCTCTTCGCTGATTGGGATCACTTCGCCATTGAGGGTTATTGGTCGCATTCGCCCCAATTTCCTTCTGTTGGTGAAGGGAACCAGTGTGGTTTTGCTTGGGTTCACCCTAAGTCCCACCTCATGGCACCATCTGCTTGTGATATTTAGTCCATTTTGAACTATGTCACATAGAATTTGCTCGAACTTCCCTCTGGCCACAATGACTATATCGTCCGCGTAACCCTGAGATACAGTTCCTGCTTCAGCTAGTCGCTGAAGTAGTCCGTCTACAAGGATGCTCCACAGTAGAGGGGAAAGTACTCCTCCTTGTGGACACCCTCTTGTTGTGTTAACCATAATGGTTTTGTCACCGACTATGGTTTCTGCTGTTCTGGTGATTAGCATCTCGAACATCCATTTACTGATTGTGCCGTCTACTGTTTTCTTCTCCAGAGCATATCTTATCGCATCATGTGATGCGTTGTCAAACGCCCCTTCGATATCTAGGAAGGCGCATAGAGCGATTTCCTTACTGGCGAGTGAGCCCTCTATGTTTTCCGTCAGTTCCCACAGTGCGGTCTCCGTAGATCTGCCCGCTCTGTATGCGTGTTGACTGGAATGCAGTGGTTCTTTTACCAGTGTAGTCGACCTTACATAGTTGTCGCTAATCTTTTCGATAGTTTTTAGGGCAAACGAAGTGAGGCTGATTGGTCTGTAGGACTTTGGGTGTGTGGAATCCTTCTTCCCTACCTTAGGTATAAATACCACCCGAGCCCTTCTCGAGCTTTTCGGTATATACCCGAGTGCTAGACTACTTCTGAATATTCTTAGAAGGTATGGGAGGAGATTGTCTAGCCCCATTTGCATGACTGCTGGGATTATCCCATCCACACCTGCTGATTTGAAGGGCTGGAAGCTTTTAACTGCCCACCGGATTCTTTGCTCAGTGCATATCTCCGAGACTTTCTTCCAGTCTTCTCTACTAAATCTACGATAGTATAAGTCCCTATCAGATTCGGTTCTGTTCACCGTACTCCCATAGCCATAGCTTTGTAAAGTCTGGCAGACTTCTTAGTGCTTTTTACCTCCTCACAAAAGTTACGAAAACTTCTGCGCTTTGCTCTTCTCACTTCCATATTATATGCCGTGAGAGACTTTCTGTATTCCTGCCAATTGCCCCTTCTCTTGGCGGTCTTGAAAAGTTTTCTTACCTGCCTTCGATGGGCTGACAGTTCTTCGTTCCACCAAGGAACTTCATTACCCCCTTTGGGTGAACTGATCGCGCAGCTCGACTCATATGCGTCCGAGGTTGCCCTATTCATTTCTACTGCTGCGCATTCTAGCTCGTGCGGACACCTGGCCACTCTTTGAACTGAAGCGTGTATTAGATTACTTTGCAAATAGATTCTAAATTTTTCCCAATTTGTCCTTCTGGGGTTTCTAATAACCCTTTCCCCTATGACTAACCCTCCCAATTCAAACATGATTAATCTGTGGTCTGACAGAGTTGGTTCGGAGGAGACCCTCCACTTGTTGAGTAAACGACTCACTGTCGGAGTTCCGAAGGTGATGTCGAGTACCTCTTCCCTAACCCTAGTCACGAATGTTGGAATACTACCTACATTGTAAATATCTAGGTTTTCCTTCACCAAAAACTCTTAAAGGTACTCACCCCTCTTATTTGTGTCGGTGCTCCCCCATTCTTCGTTATGTGCATTTGCATCGCACCCAATCAGTAGGGGTTTGCTAAGCCTTGGGCAATATTCTACCAGTTCTTGAATTTCTGGGGCGGTATTTCCTCCCTTTCCCCGGCAAAGTAGGCCGAAGCGATGACTATCTCCCGGTGCGTGCCGTCTACGTTAAACTGGCACTGGATTGCTACCACGTCCCGGGTTATAAATTCTGAAAGAGATAGATAATTAATACTATTTCTGACGACGATGCAGGCTCGTGGGGCAACCTGCCCCACTTCATAAATCAACTTTGCATCTTTGCAAGACAGACCACATATCTGTCCCCTGTAGAACCAGGGTTCCTGGACCAGCACTAGCCCCAGATGTTGTTTGGTGAACAACCTGGCCACCACGGCGGCTGCCCCTTTGGCCTTATGGGTGTTCACCTGAGCAATTCGTGTACTGGTCATAATTTACCTCTACTTAGTCCCATTATTGATCGGGACCTCTTTGGGTTATAGCCACCCAACATTTCTTTCGCTTGCCGTAGACCTGGGAGTTCCTCCTATCTTAATGAAGCGGTTTATTTACCTATATTGCGTAATTCTTCACGCATAATACGGTACCCAATTCCACAAAAGGGTTCCGGCCCTACAAGCGGAGTCTCTGCCCCTTTGTTTGCGAGCTTGTCCGCTTGTTCGTTACCTTCTATACCAATGTGTCCCGGCACCCAGTACAACTTTACTTTGTTGTTTTCACCAAGTTTGTTTAGCCTTGTTTTGCATTCTTCCACCAGTCTAGACGTGGTGTGGACTGCATCTAAAGCTTTTAGCGCGGCTTGGCTGTCTGACATGATGGCTATTTCCTGCCTCACGTATTTCCTATTCAGATTGAATTGAGCGCATCTTTCGATGGCGTGAACCTCTGCCTGGAAGATACTCAGATAATGGCCCATTGCCCTATTACCCCCGCACCTGTGCCATCCGCCTTCTTTGATCCATCCGTATACCATTTTATAGTTCCTGGATGTATCTTGTAGTCTGTTTCGGACCTGAAGTCCGACTTGGTGCTTAGTTTGACCTCATAGTTCTTTTTGAACTCCAGCTTTTGCACCATGTTGTCACATGGCATGCATGCCACAGGGGTTAGCTTGGCCAGTGAATTCATTAAGCTCCTCGCTCTGTGCATTATTTTGGGGCTTACTCCCCATGATTTGCCTGCCACCCTTCTGCACACCATGAGCGCTCTCTTAGATTTTTTTTATTAATGCCTGCTGATGTTTATTCCATAGCAGTCTCTTGTCTAATATCAGACCAAGGTACTTGACCTCTTCGCTGATTGGGATCACTTCGCCATTGAGGGTTATTGGTCGCATTCGCCCCAATTTCCTTCTGTTGGTGAAGGGAACCAGTGTGGTTTTGCTTGGGTTCACCCTAAGTCCCACCTCATGGCACCATCTGCTTGTGATATTTAGTCCATTTTGAACTATGTCACATAGAATTTGCTCGAACTTCCCTCTGGCCACAATGACTATATCGTCCGCGTAACCCTGAGATACAGTTCCTGCTTCAGCTAGTCGCTGAAGTAGTCCGTCTACAAGGATGCTCCACAGTAGAGGGGAAAGTACTCCTCCTTGTGGACACCCTCTTGTTGTGTTAACCATAATGGTTTTGTCACCGACTATGGTTTCTGCTGTTCTGGTGATTAGCATCTCGCACATCCATTTACTGATTGTGCCGTCTACTGTTTTCTTCTCCAGAGCATATCTTATCGCATCATGTGATGCGTTGTCAAACGCCCCTTCGATATCTAGGAAGGCGCATAGAGCGATTTCCTTACTGGCGAGTGAGCCCTCTATGTTTTCCGTCAGTTCCAACAGTGCGGTCTCCGTAGATCTGCCCGCTCTGTATGCGTGTTGACTGGAATGCAGTGGTTCTTTTACCAGTGTAGTCGACCTTACATAGTTGTCGCTAATCTTTTCGATAGTTTTTAGGGCAAACGAAGTGAGGCTGATTGGTCTGTAGGACTTTGGGTGTGTGGAATCCTTCTTCCCTACCTTAGGTATAAATACCACCCGAGCCCTTCTCGAGCTTTTCGGTATATACCCGAGTGCTAGACTACTTCTGAATATTCTTAGAAGGTATGGGAGGAGATTGTCTAGCCCCATTTGCATGACTGCTGGGATTATCCCATCCACACCTGCTGATTTGAAGGGCTGGAAGCTTTTAACTGCCCACCGGATTCTTTGCTCAGTGCATATCTCCGAGACTTTCTTCCAGTCTTCTCTACTAAATCTACGATAGTATAAGTCCCTATCAGATTCGGTTCTGTTCACCGTACTCCCCGGGAAGTGACTACTCAGGAGGAGGAGAGCTCTCTGCTCCTCGTTTTCTGTGAACTCACCTTCATGGTTTCTCAGTGAAGCCTTGAAACAATAGTGTCTTTAGCCATAGCTTTGTAAAGTCTGGCAGACTTCTTAGTGCTTTTTACCTCCTCACAAAAGTTACGAAAACTTCTGCGCTTTGCTCTTCTCACTTCCATATTATATGCCGTGAGAGACTTTCTGTATTCCTGCCAATTGCCCCTTCTCTTGGCGGTCTTGAAAAGTTTTCTTACCTGCCTTCGATGGGCTGACAGTTCTTCGTTCCACCAAGGAACTTCATTACCCCCTTTGGGTGAACTGATCGCGCAGCTCGACTCATATGCGTCCGAGGTTGCCCTATTCATTTCTACTGCTGCGCATTCTAGCTCGTGCGGACACCTGGCCACTCTTTGAACTGAAGCGTGTATTAGATTACTTTGCAAATAGATTCTAAATTTTTCCCAATTTGTCCTTCTGGGGTTTCTAATAACCCTTTCCCCTATGACTAACCCTCCCAATTCAAACATGATTAATCTGTGGTCTGACAGAGTTGGTTCGGAGGAGACCCTCCACTTGTTGAGTAAACGACTCACTGTCGGAGTTCCGAAGGTGATGTCGAGTACCTCTTCCCTAACCCTAGTCACGAATGTTGGAATACTACCTACATTGTAAATATCTAGGTTTTCCTTCACCAAAAACTCTTAAAGGTACTCACCCCTCTTATTTGTGTCGGTGCTCCCCCATTCTTCGTTATGTGCATTTGCATCGCACCCAATCAGTAGGGGTTTGCTAAGCCTTGGGCAATATTCTACCAGTTCTTGAATTTCTGGGGCGGTATTTCCTCCCTTTCCCCGGCAAAGTAGGCCGAAGCGATGACTATCTCCCGGTGCGTGCCGTCTACGTTAAACTGGCACTGGATTGCTACCACGTCCCGGGTTATAAATTCTGAAAGAGATAGATAATTAATACTATTTCTGACGACGATGCAGGCTCGTGGGGCAACCTGCCCCACTTCATAAATCAACTTTGCATCTTTGCAAGACAGACCACATATCTGTCCCCTGTAGAACCAGGGTTCCTGGACCAGCACTAGCCCCAGATGTTGTTTGGTGAACAACCTGGCCACCACGGCGGCTGCCCCTTTGGCCTTATGGGTGTTCACCTGAGCAATTCGTGTACTGGTCATAATTTACCTCTACTTAGTCCCATTATTGATCGGGACCTCTTTGGGTTATAGCCACCCAACATTTCTTTCGCTTGCCGTAGACCTGGGAGTTCCTCCTATCTTAATGAAGCGGTTTATTTACCTATATTGCGTAATTCTTCACGCATAATACGGTACCCAATTCCACAAAAGGGTTCCGGCCCTACAAGCGGAGTCTCTGCCCCTTTGTTTGCGAGCTTGTCCGCTTGTTCGTTACCTTCTATACCAATGTGTCCCGGCACCCAGTACAACTTTACTTTGTTGTTTTCACCAAGTTTGTTTAGCCTTGTTTTGCATTCTTCCACCAGTCTAGACGTGGTGTGGACTGCATCTAAAGCTTTTAGCGCGGCTTGGCTGTCTGACATGATGGCTATTTCCTGCCTCACGTATTTCCTATTCAGATTGAATTGAGCGCATCTTTCGATGGCGTGAACCTCTGCCTGGAAGATACTCGGATAATGGCCCATTGCCCTATTACCCCCGCACCTGTGCCATCCGCATTCTTTGATCCATCCGTATACCATTTTATAGTTCCTGGATGTATCTTGTAGTCTGTTTCGGACCTGAAGTCCGACTTGGTGCTTAGTTTGACCTCATAGTTCTTTTTGAACTCCAGCTTTTGCACCATGTTGTCACATGGCATGCATGCCACAGGGGTTAGCTTGGCCAGTGAATTCATTAAGCTCCTCGCTCTGTGCATTATTTTGGGGCTTACTCCCCATGATTTGCCTGCCACCCTTCTGCACACCATGAGCGCTCTCTTAGATTTCTTTTATTAATGCCTGCTGATGTTTATTCCATAGCAGTCTCTTGTCTAATATCAGACCAAGGTACTTGACCTCTTCGCTGATTGGGATCACTTCGCCATTGAGGGTTATTGGTCGCATTCGCCCCAATTTCCTTCTGTTGGTGAAGGGAACCAGTGTGGTTTTGCTTGGGTTCACCCTAAGTCCCACCTCATGGCACCATCTGCTTGTGATATTTAGTCCATTTTGAACTATGTCACATAGAATTTGCTCGAACTTCCCTCTGGCCACAATGACTATATCGTCCGCGTAACCCTGAGATACAGTTCCTGCTTCAGCTAGTCGCTGAAGTAGTCCGTCTACAAGGATGCTCCACAGTAGAGGGGAAAGTACTCCTCCTTGTGGACACCCTCTTGTTGTGTTAACCATAATGGTTTTGTCACCGACTATGGTTTCTGCTGTTCTGGTGATTAGCATCTCGAACATCCATTTACTGATTGTGCCGTCTACTGTTTTCTTCTCCAGAGCATATCTTATCGCATCATGTGATGCGTTGTCAAACGCCCCTTCGATATCTAGGAAGGCGCATAGAGCGATTTCCTTACTGGCGAGTGAGCCCTCTATGTTTTCCGTCAGTTCCCACAGTGCGGTCTCCGTAGATCTGCCCGCTCTGTATGCGTGTTGACTGGAATGCAGTGGTTCTTTTACCAGTGTAGTCGACCTTACATAGTTGTCGCTAATCTTTTCGATAGTTTTTAGGGCAAACGAAGTGAGGCTGATTGGTCTGTAGGACTTTGGGTGTGTGGAATCCTTCTTCCCTACCTTAGGTATAAATACCACCCGAGCCCTTCTCGAGCTTTTCGGTATATACCCGAGTGCTAGACTACTTCTGAATATTCTTAGAAGGTATGGGAGGAGATTGTCTAGCCCCATTTGCATGACTGCTGGGATTATCCCATCCACACCTGCTGATTTGAAGGGCTGGAAGCTTTTAACTGCCCACCGGATTCTTTGCTCAGTGCATATCTCCGAGACTTTCTTCCAGTCTTCTCTACTAAATCTACGATAGTATAAGTCCCTATCAGATTCGGTTCTGTTCACCGTACTCCCATAGCCATAGCTTTGTAAAGTCTGGCAGACTTCTTAGTGCTTTTTACCTCCTCACAAAAGTTACGAAAACTTCTGCGCTTTGCTCTTCTCACTTCCATATTATATGCCGTGAGAGACTTTCTGTATTCCTGCCAATTGCCCCTTCTCTTGGCGGTCTTGAAAAGTTTTCTTACCTGCCTTCGATGGGCTGACAGTTCTTCGTTCCACCAAGGAACTTCATTACCCCCTTTGGGTGAACTGATCGCGCAGCTCGACTCATATGCGTCCGAGGTTGCCCTATTCATTTCTACTGCTGCGCATTCTAGCTCGTGCGGACACCTGGCCACTCTTTGAACTGAAGCGTGTATTAGATTACTTTGCAAATAGATTCTAAATTTTTCCCAATTTGTCCTTCTGGGGTTTCTAATAACCCTTTCCCCTATGACTAACCCTCCCAATTCAAACATGATTAATCTGTGGTCTGACAGAGTTGGTTCGGAGGAGACCCTCCACTTGTTGAGTAAACGACTCACTGTCGGAGTTCCGAAGGTGATGTCGAGTACCTCTTCCCTAACCCTAGTCACGAATGTTGGAATACTACCTACATTGTAAATATCTAGGTTTTCCTTCACCAAAAACTCTTAAAGGTACTCACCCCTCTTATTTGTGTCGGTGCTCCCCCATTCTTCGTTATGTGCATTTGCATCGCACCCAATCAGTAGGGGTTTGCTAAGCCTTGGGCAATATTCTACCAGTTCTTGAATTTCTGGGGCGGTATTTCCTCCCTTTCCCCGGCAAAGTAGGCCGAAGCGATGACTATCTCCCGGTGCGTGCCGTCTACGTTAAACTGGCACTGGATTGCTACCACGTCCCGGGTTATAAATTCTGAAAGAGATAGATAATTAATACTATTTCTGACGACGATGCAGGCTCGTGGGGCAACCTGCCCCACTTCATAAATCAACTTTGCATCTTTGCAAGACAGACCACATATCTGTCCCCTGTAGAACCAGGGTTCCTGGACCAGCACTAGCCCCAGATGTTGTTTGGTGAACAACCTGGCCACCACGGCGGCTGCCCCTTTGGCCTTATGGGTGTTCACCTGAGCAATTCGTGTACTGGTCATAATTTACCTCTACTTAGTCCCATTATTGATCGGGACCTCTTTGGGTTATAGCCACCCAACATTTCTTTCGCTTGCCGTAGACCTGGGAGTTCCTCCTATCTTAATGAAGCGGTTTATTTACCTATATTGCGTAATTCTTCACGCATAATACGGTACCCAATTCCACAAAAGGGTTCCGGCCCTACAAGCGGAGTCTCTGCCCCTTTGTTTGCGAGCTTGTCCGCTTGTTCGTTACCTTCTATACCAATGTGTCCCGGCACCCAGTACAACTTTACTTTGTTGTTTTCACCAAGTTTGTTTAGCCTTGTTTTGCATTCTTCCACCAGTCTAGACGTGGTGTGGACTGCATCTAAAGCTTTTAGCGCGGCTTGGCTGTCTGACATGATGGCTATTTCCTGCCTCACGTATTTCCTATTCAGATTGAATTGAGCGCATCTTTCGATGGCGTGAACCTCTGCCTGGAAGATACTCAGATAATGGCCCATTGCCCTATTACCCCCGCACCTGTGCCATCCGCCTTCTTTGATCCATCCGTATACCATTTTATAGTTCCTGGATGTATCTTGTAGTCTGTTTCGGACCTGAAGTCCGACTTGGTGCTTAGTTTGACCTCATAGTTCTTTTTGAACTCCAGCTTTTGCACCATGTTGTCACATGGCATGCATGCCACAGGGGTTAGCTTGGCCAGTGAATTCATTAAGCTCCTCGCTCTGTGCATTATTTTGGGGCTTACTCCCCATGATTTGCCTGCCACCCTTCTGCACACCATGAGCGCTCTCTTAGATTTTTTTTATTAATGCCTGCTGATGTTTATTCCATAGCAGTCTCTTGTCTAATATCAGACCAAGGTACTTGACCTCTTCGCTGATTGGGATCACTTCGCCATTGAGGGTTATTGGTCGCATTCGCCCCAATTTCCTTCTGTTGGTGAAGGGAACCAGTGTGGTTTTGCTTGGGTTCACCCTAAGTCCCACCTCATGGCACCATCTGCTTGTGATATTTAGTCCATTTTGAACTATGTCACATAGAATTTGCTCGAACTTCCCTCTGGCCACAATGACTATATCGTCCGCGTAACCCTGAGATACAGTTCCTGCTTCAGCTAGTCGCTGAAGTAGTCCGTCTACAAGGATGCTCCACAGTAGAGGGGAAAGTACTCCTCCTTGTGGACACCCTCTTGTTGTGTTAACCATAATGGTTTTGTCACCGACTATGGTTTCTGCTGTTCTGGTGATTAGCATCTCGCACATCCATTTACTGATTGTGCCGTCTACTGTTTTCTTCTCCAGAGCATATCTTATCGCATCATGTGATGCGTTGTCAAACGCCCCTTCGATATCTAGGAAGGCGCATAGAGCGATTTCCTTACTGGCGAGTGAGCCCTCTATGTTTTCCGTCAGTTCCAACAGTGCGGTCTCCGTAGATCTGCCCGCTCTGTATGCGTGTTGACTGGAATGCAGTGGTTCTTTTACCAGTGTAGTCGACCTTACATAGTTGTCGCTAATCTTTTCGATAGTTTTTAGGGCAAACGAAGTGAGGCTGATTGGTCTGTAGGACTTTGGGTGTGTGGAATCCTTCTTCCCTACCTTAGGTATAAATACCACCCGAGCCCTTCTCGAGCTTTTCGGTATATACCCGAGTGCTAGACTACTTCTGAATATTCTTAGAAGGTATGGGAGGAGATTGTCTAGCCCCATTTGCATAACTGCTGGGATTATCCCATCCACACCTGCTGATTTGAAGGGCTGGAAGCTTTTAACTGCCCACCGGATTCTTTGCTCAGTGCATATCTCCGAGACTTTCTTCCAGTCTTCTCTACTAAATCTACGATAGTATAAGTCCCTATCAGATTCGGTTCTGTTCACCGTACTCCCCGGGAAGTGACTACTCAGGAGGAGGAGAGCTCTCTGCTCCTCGTTTTCTGTGAACTCACCTTCATGGTTTCTCAGTGAAGCCTTGAAACAATAGTGTCTTTAGCCATAGCTTTGTAAAGTCTGGCAGACTTCTTAGTGCTTTTTACCTCCTCACAAAAGTTACGAAAACTTCTGCGCTTTGCTCTTCTCACTTCCATATTATATGCCGTGAGAGACTTTCTGTATTCCTGCCAATTGCCCCTTCTCTTGGCGGTCTTGAAAAGTTTTCTTACCTGCCTTCGATGGGCTGACAGTTCTTCGTTCCACCAAGGAACTTCATTACCCCCTTTGGGTGAACTGATCGCGCAGCTCGACTCATATGCGTCCGAGGTTGCCCTATTCATTTCTACTGCTGCGCATTCTAGCTCGTGCGGACACCTGGCCACTCTTTGAACTGAAGCGTGTATTAGATTACTTTGCAAATAGATTCTAAATTTTTCCCAATTTGTCCTTCTGGGGTTTCTAATAACCCTTTCCCCTATGACTAACCCTCCCAATTCAAACATGATTAATCTGTGGTCTGACAGAGTTGGTTCGGAGGAGACCCTCCACTTGTTGAGTAAACGACTCACTGTCGGAGTTCCGAAGGTGATGTCGAGTACCTCTTCCCTAACCCTAGTCACGAATGTTGGAATACTACCTACATTGTAAATATCTAGGTTTTCCTTCACCAAAAACTCTTAAAGGTACTCACCCCTCTTATTTGTGTCGGTGCTCCCCCATTCTTCGTTATGTGCATTTGCATCGCACCCAATCAGTAGGGGTTTGCTAAGCCTTGGGCAATATTCTACCAGTTCTTGAATTTCTGGGGCGGTATTTCCTCCCTTTCCCCGGCAAAGTAGGCCGAAGCGATGACTATCTCCCGGTGCGTGCCGTCTACGTTAAACTGGCACTGGATTGCTACCACGTCCCGGGTTATAAATTCTGAAAGAGATAGATAATTAATACTATTTCTGACGACGATGCAGGCTCGTGGGGCAACCTGCCCCACTTCATAAATCAACTTTGCATCTTTGCAAGACAGACCACATATCTGTCCCCTGTAGAACCAGGGTTCCTGGACCAGCACTAGCCCCAGATGTTGTTTGGTGAACAACCTGGCCACCACGGCGGCTGCCCCTTTGGCCTTATGATTGTTCACCTGAGCAATTCGTGTACTGGTCATAATTTAGTTATCTGAAGAGGGCAGCTGCTCCTCTCCAGTCTTTAGTTCGAGGTGCTGAATCTCCTCTAGCAGCTCATCCTCCTCTAGCTGTCGGATCGCCTCCAGCTCGTCTAGTACAATGTCTGGTTCGGGAAGGGCAGCGAGGTCTTCCATAATGGGTACCTCTTCTGCTCCCGCTTCTCCTTCCATAACCATTGTACCTGCCCCCTGGGGGTCATCTGGTGCTAGGGTGGGAGGGTCTTTCTTCCCCTTCTCCACCTGTATGCTTTCCTTCTTCTTCAGGCCACCCACCGATATTTTGCCATACCGGTATCTAATGGAGTGACCTGCCTCTTTGATTGCATCTCTGCTTCTGGAGTCTATGGATATTGTGGAGAATACTCCACCCCTTTCCTCTCGACAGCCGATGACCTTCCACATACCTACGTGGAGTCCCTCGTTCTGTGCTCCAATCAGGGAGATGGAACGCTCCAACCCCTGCCGATTGCTACGTGGCAGAAACACCGACATAATAGTCGGCTTGGGTATGTCATCCCCGTCCTTGGCCACGAGCTTCGGTCCCTTCCACGTCTAAAGGGTTGGAGCATGTGCCTTAAGCCAAGCTGCCGAGCGTCCATCGCAACAGTCGACAAGAATCATCCCTGGCCTGAAGTGGACGCCGTCGAAGCCAATTTTGACTTCCCAGCCCAGCGCCACCTCATGCAGGATGGATTCCTCCTGGATTCCTGGCGGGATATCCCCAGCCGCGCCTTGCCCCCAATCCACGGGCTCACGTTTGCGATAGCCGGTTACCCCTGGCTACCAACCAGTCCACTGGGCACGGGTCGCATCACACCACTGGATTAGGGGGCGGTAGTTCTTGGTTCGTTACTCATCAAACCTGCTAGCGAGGGAGATCCCCAGCTTGTAGGATGAATCTTTGCAACTTAAGCCCTCACGCCAACGTCAAGGCCCCTACCATAGTGAGGGACAATATCATATTATATAAATGAAATGTTCTAATAATAATGTGGGAATATGCTGAATTGCATTGCAGTAATAATTGTGTAAACTGTGGAAGTGCAAGATTGCACATTTAGCATAAAAAATTAAAATATCATATTATTATGAAGTAGCGTGTGCAATCACTCATGTTTGGTGACGGTGAGCAAACAGCTTGCTGACTGCTGATTTTTTTGTTGATTCATCATCATTTGGCCTCCTCCTCCGGCGATGGTTGCCACCTAATTTCAAAACGGTGATCCGGAATCTTGTGGTCTGTTACCTCGATGTCGGCAGAGTGGACGATCTTTTTTCGACAAGTGCCGTATTTTAGTATAACCGCTAAGAAACATATAATGACTATCAAGATTGCACAAATTGAACCAAACCCTATTGTCCAATACTGGTGTTGTGTGATCGTCTTCCAGTTGTGCTCACGTAACTGGTTGAGAGCTTCCTTATAGTTGAAATTTGAGACCTCAAATAGATCCTAGTTCAATGGGATGACGTTTCGTTTGTAAAATAAACTGGAGTCTGAGTTGATATTGGTGTGTTGAAATGCATGACTATTCTCGTTTCCTTAAATAATTTTGCTTCCAAACGCACGAATTTTGTTTGAATGATACAGTCCGGAGTAAGGTGAATAATGCCGGTGTTATTTATAATAACTTCCTCTCAAGTCAGTCCACAATCTATGAATATAGTAGTTTCCTCTGGTGCTATGAACATCCATGCGTTGTGCGTCCATAGCTCTAAAATAAACTGGAGTCTGAGTTGATATTGATGTGTTGATTGTCGCAATCGATTTACTGAAATGCATGACTATTCTCGTTTCCTTAAATAATTTTCCTTCCAAACGCACGAATTTTGTTTGAATGACACTGTCCGGAGTAAGGTGAATAATGCCGGTGTTATTTATAATAACTTCCTCTCGAGTCAGTCCACAATCTATGAATATAGTAGTTTCCTCTGGTGTTATGAACATCCATGCGTTGTGCGTCCATAGCTCTTTCCACATGGTGTGTTTTAGTCTTAGAGTTGCGGTTGCACATCGCTTCAAATACAGTTTCTTGTACAGCTGCTGGACGATGCAATCATCACTCTGTTCAATACTATGAAATATTGATGGCCGTAGGATAAATGTAGTTTCATTGAGTGTTGGTTGAAACTAACTCCAAACACGGTTTGCTGCATCTGGACTTCTTGAAATGTCTGCTCGTCTACTTTCTCTGGAACAGTATTGGCCTTAATCAGGTTGTTGTTGTTGTTGTAGCAACTATTAATTTGTGTTAGTCCAAACGTTGGGTTGTTGTATTTGTGTAGTCGAAACAGTCCAGGCCCAGAAATGCGGCTGCTTCGACAGGCTGTGGTCTGAGTAACGTCGGATGGGACGGGCAGCTGAAAAGATGAGCTGTGTTATGTGATGATGCACCACAGTCCGGGCATTCATCGGTGATGCTGTCACGTAAGCGGTGTATGTAGCTATTCAGAAAAGAGCAGCCAGTGATGATGCGATGAGCAGCATTCTGACAGGATTGAAGCTTCTGACCCCCAAAATCTTTGGATGTTTGATTGTAGGGATTGTCCTGCCGTGTATCGAGATGTCGAGCTATAGGTTGACTTCTTTGGTCCATGTGGTGAAAAGTGTAGCGGACGGTTTTTCTGGAGTCAGGATTAGATTTCGACTGGTAAAAAAGTCTTCTAGTGTATCGAGGTAGGCGTTGATGTTTCTGCAAATGGCGGGGATGTCCTTGCCTGAGGCAAGAATAGTGCAGTCGTCGGCGTACGATATCAATTTGACTCCGGTAGGTGGTGCAGGGAGTTTTGCCATGTAGTAGTTGAAGAGTGTCGGTGAGAGGACCCCTCCTTGGGGTACACCTTGCTTGACTTTCCTGTAGAGCGATTTTTTGTTCCGAAATTCGACGTAGGATTTCCTACCATTAAGGTAGTTGGTAAGCCAACGTTTCGTGGTGTTGGAAAGCTGTGACTCTAGGATGTCCTGTAGTAAGATGCCTAGGTCAACGGTGTCGAATGCCTTAGATAGGTCCAGTGCAAGAAGGACAGTGCGGTCACAGGGACGCTGTTGGTTAAGTCCTTGCGAGATGAGTGTTGTGATCTCCGAAAGGGCTGTGGTTGTGCTGCGCTGCTTGCGAAAGCCGTGTTGGTGTTCAGCTAACTGGAGTTTGGAATGAAGCTGAGGAAGTAGTATAGCTTCTAGTATTTTCGCTGTTGGAGATAGGAGAGAAATTGGACGATACGAGGATCCTTGAGCTGCCTGTTTACCGGGCTTGAATAGGGGAATAATTCTGCCCGTTTTCCCAGGGTCAGGGATGTCCAATTTTTCAAGTGAGAGGTTAAAGATTTGAGTGAGGTAAGTGAGGTAAGTGATACCTGTTGAGCCAAGATGTTGAGCATAATCGTTGCGATTTCATCCGGTCCAATGGCTTTGGAAGGTTTAACACTGCGTGCGTATTGCTAATTCAACTTCGGAGGGAAGTAGAATATGTGAGGTGTTGTCGTGGTCAAGGCTGTGAAACTTCCTGAGAGTAGAACGCTTGCTCTTGTTACAGTGCGTTGGGTGTTCTACGAACTGGCGGCAGAACATTGAGGAACACTTCCTGGGGCAGTCTTGTTGTGTGCTGTTGAATGCGATGGCTGTTAGGTCTCTACGTCTGGTGGTGTTGGAGATTTTCAACTACAATTCGTTCACTCCAATGCCTTAATCAGGTCATTACTATCCGTATCACTGATTATAAGGTAACCTGTGACAAAAATATCCGTCGGTGTTGAGGACATCTTTATGTTGTCCATTGGATCTGGCAGTACTACCATCGCCGGGCCAAGTTTCTCCGTACACTTCTTGATAATTTCTTCCATTTCCTTGTGTGATAGGAATTCGAACAAATGGCTCCCGTTTAGATATGCATTTAACGACTTGTTGTACTTTGTTTCGATTTCGCATATAGCTGAGTGCAATCAGGTAGGCATTTATCACATGTAAATTTATTTTATTTTCGTCAACCAAATGGTACCACGATTCCATCTTGTTTATCTCTTCTAAACCAGCATTCAGTTTTTTTGTGAAGTTGTTGATCTTCTTGTTGATTCTAGCTTCTGTCTCGTTTACAGTGTAGATTGTAGACAGCATAATTTTGGTGTTTGTTTTTGCTTTTTTCATCAGTTCCTTCTGATTATCGTCTAAGGCTTCGATGTCATGGTATACTTCGTCATTGACTCCAAATAATGCGTTGAGTACGGTTCCTAGTAGTCCTCGTTTTTTCCTATGTAAAGGTTTCATTTGAATCCTATTAAAATTGGAGAACATATTCTTCCATCCTTCTTCTATTTGTCTACGCAGAGGGTTCATTTGAAGCCTGTTGAAAATTGAAAACACATTCTTCCATTCTTCTTCCATGTGATGACGCAGTTCATCGCACTGACTTTCTTTTGTGACTGCATTTGCCTTGTTACATAACTCGGTCATTTGATCCCTTGTTTTGTTCATTTTGTCTTCATCACGTAAGAGATCTGTCATTGGAAATGGAATGCTCGTTCGTAGTACCCCTCGTTGAATTTTGGCTGTTCCAATTTGTTCTATAAACAATCCTGCGCTTGGGTGAGTAATTGTATATGTATTCGATCCAGACATTACAAACGTAAACGTCGTTAGAATCAATAGGGCGACAGAAAAATTTGATGATACTGTTTCGAAATTCAGGCTTTCGAGTTTGTAAAGGATTTTGCAAATAAAACACAACAAAAGTTAATTAATTTACAAATAATTTTAATGAACAACAATAAAATCAACACAAGTTCACAATTTATTATGGTGATTACTTTTCACAGTACACAAAAACACTTATTATACTAGTACTTCACAATAATTCTCTTAGGAGATAGCAGTATTACTTTACAAGAACTTTTACAACTTCACTGGTTAAATTCCAAACAACTAATAATCTTACTTCGGCTTAACGCCTCTATTTATACTCAATCATAAGCCTCCGGAAACTTCTAATATTGTAGACAGAAATATCCATAATATTGTAGCCTTATTCCCTTATTTACAACTAAGGATACTTATATGTAATGAGTCATCGTCTAAAAATAGACAACATGTTCAGTCATGCTCTTTTACAAAAACCGGGTAAACCGCAAAAACCGGTTTGACTACTTGTTTGACCAGTACATAACGATTCAAACTTGCAGGCGGTTACATTTCAAATTTCAAATAATCTAATACTGTTAGAGCCTAAAAGTATGCAACACTAAAAATGCTTTTTTTAGTATGCAGTATTTACATTGGGATTTATCTTAGAATTATAATTCTATTATATACGCTACTAACTACTTTTCGTAACATTACCCCTACCTTAATTCTGTTCGTCCCGAACAGATTCTGCACTCCTTCTGTTGTTGTACCTTGTCAATCTGTCAATGTGAACAACTTTAATTTTACATCTCGGTTTTGCCAAGACTTTGTTGTTGTTGTTGTTGTTGTTTTATTTCTTCATAGCATCAACACCCAACAGGGCTGGAACGGTACGCCCTTAACACAATACACAATTGAAAAAACTAACAAATGTATTAAAATGTTGTACAGTATTATAAACTGGCGTTCTATGTTTAGTATTATTAAAAAACTAATGCTATTGAAAGTATTTTGAAGGCCAGTAATAAGTTATGGCTTATGGTTCGCAAAATAAGTGAAAACTCTGCCAAAACTCACATTAAAAATTACAAGAACAACAAAATAAAATGCTTAGAATGTGTCAAAATAGTCCTTATTTTGCTTCAACCGAGGATATTATTTTAGATTCGAATATTGAAAGATTATCAGTGTACCTAATTAATCTTTCTGAAAGATTTTTCCAAACAATTGAGAGTTTGTAAAATTTTAAAATATTTTTTATATTATTATCATTATAATTATTATTGTTACTATTTTTATTATTATCACTATTATTATATATATATATATATATATATATATAATATTACTCGTAAATATATTATATATATATAAACCTGTAGTTTAAGTATTTGTTTTCTTGTTTTTGTGTTTTGTGTTTCGTTATTTGTTTTCTTTTCAATGTATGGAGTTAAATTAAACCATTTGATGTAAAGAAAAAACATCATTATTTTAAAAAAAATTAAACTTAGTTCTAATAGCATGTAGCTAAGTCTCTATGTTAATCTCAATTGTGTTAACATATTCAAGTTACTCTCAATTATGATATGTTTGTGGTTTAAAATATATCCTAAGCAGTTTGTTTAATTCGATTGCCGTTCACGAGGATTCGTCGATCACGGATACATAGTGGTTTAGAATTTTAACTCATTTGCAAAAATGCGATCATCGACTTAAAGCAGCGTTCTAGTCGGTAAGTACTTGGATGGGGGACCAGCGTTACGTTAAGAATACGGAACAACCCGATGATTACAATGATTACAATGATTTTGCAAATAAAACCACAACACAAGTTTACTAATTCACAAATTACAACTTTAACTAACAAAAGGCAAAAGTTTACAAATTACACTGGTGATTACTTACAATACTTATAATGCTTACATTTCAGTACTTTTCAATTAGGTGAAAGCTCTATCTGCATATAACTAGTACATACGAATACATATATGGTACAAGTAGTAATAAAAACAGCCCATACAATTTAAAATTTTTCATCTAAATTCTCTAATAACCTAAAGTATACTGAATTCCACTATAAATGCTGAAATATAAAAACACACACGAAGCATTGCAACCCAACAACAAAACAACCCCAATCGTAAAGCAAGCAGCGCTGCCGACAGCGCACACAGAAAACAGTCATAGTATGAAATGATCTGATGCCGGGGAACAAAATTTGTATGGGAGCCCTCCGACCCCGCGGGCCGATCACTCTCAAATTTTAATAGAAAGTATTGTCACCGTGTGTGCAAAATTTCAATAAAATCGAGCTTTTGGAAAAGGGGTTAAAATTGATCAGAAAATCTGACCAGCCAACCAGCCAGCCACGGGCACGCACACAATATATAGAGAATTTAAAAATAACTTTTATGTTCGGTATGCGCCTTGATTCTTTTCCTCCCGAACAAATTGGGAATTCCTTTTGACGTTGTACCTTGCTACTGCCTGTGTGGACAGCTTTCAATTTACTTCTGAGGCTTTGCTGAATACTTTATACTACATCGTTGATCCTCTTTTCACCCAACTCGTTGATAAGCCAACTAGGTATCCCGATACTACTGGTCAATCACCTCACCTTTTAGATTTATTTCTTACAACTATGCCTGATAAATATTCAATTGATGTATCTGCTCCATTAGGTCTTTCTGACCATGCTTTGATAGTAGCCAAATTTTCAATATCACCAGCCCTTATAGAGACTACAAGTAAAAGGCTACTCTGGCACTATAAAAATGCTAACTGGGAGCTCCTGAACCAATTTTATAGCTCATTTGATTGGTCAACCTTCAACCAGTTTTTCCAGCAATAATGCTGATGAAGCATCACAACTTATCACGTCAACCATTTTGCTAGGAATGAAAAATTGCATTCCTTCTTCATTTAAAAAGAAAAATACTCATAAAAATAAATGGTTTAACGAACATTGCAGGTCAGCAGTCGCGTGTAAAAAAGCAGCCCATTTGGACTACGTTAATTGCACTTCTGAAGAAAACCTTGTAAAGTTTCGAATAGCTAGAAATAGATCAAACGCTATATTGAAAAGGTCCAAAATAATATATGACCTTAAGATTCGAGATAGCATGCGAAAAATTTTGGATTCTGATTCAAACAGTCGAAGCTTTTGGTCGTTTGCTGCGTTGGTTAAAATAAACTTTGCAGACAATACTTCGTCTATTTCTTCTTTATTTCATAATGGTATTCATTATGCTGATGATACAACACTATCGGCCTCCATTGAGTTTGGCAATCAAAAAGAATGCAATTCTCGCTTGAATGGTTCGCGTGAATTAATGAATTTGACTATTCTGTCTAATATTCAAATCATTCTTGATTGGGGCATTTCTAACAGAGTAGAATTTAACCCAAATAAATTCGAGTCTTGCCTTTTTTCTCAGAAGACAACTCAACATTATGTTCCTCCTGTTATTAATGGTACTTCTATTGCGAGATCTGATTCACTTAAGTTGTTAGGTTTAAAAGTATCAAGTGATCTTTCTTGGAAAGAACATATTTATGAAATTTCAAAAAGAGCTAGCCAATATTTGGGCTTCATAAGACGTTGTAACTTCTACTTCACTTCCTCAGAAGTATTAAGATTATATAAATCTTATGTTAGACCAATTTTAGAATTTAGTTCATATGTGTGGGTTGGGGCTCCAAAATCTCATTTGGTTCATCTTGATGGAATTCAAAATAGAGTTATACGTTTGATAAACGATGTATCCATTACTTCGTCTTTTGATACTTTGGAGCACAGGCGAAATGTAGGAGCTTTATCTGTTTTCTACAAATTCTATAATGGTAGATGTGGTTTAGAAACCCGTTCTCTAGTTCCTGGGCTTTTTCTCTGTAACGTAAACATTCGTTTAAGGTGCAATCAACATAGATTTGACTTAAACCTTTTTTCATGTAGAACCCAACACTTTAAATCCTCCTTTTTTCCGAGAGTCTCTTCGATGTTAACAACTTCTTGAAGGATGATGTTTAAAGTATTCATAAGTTGTTTCTTAATATACAAAAAAAATATTTGTAATTTTGTAATATTTTCTTGGTCAAGGTTTTTTGTAGTTTTCCCTGACCATGATTCATTGATAAAAGTATTTGGACTCGCGTCGTTCGTTTTTCGTATTGATTTTCCAATGAATCAGGGAGAATTCTGAGAAAATACATTGAAACCGGCTACAAACGTGAGGAATGTGATATATTGTAAATCACATTCTTTCGATTTTTATTTTATTTTGAATTTAATAAAGGGCTTAGCCCAACCGCTTCTATTCCCGCATTGCTCGCGTCAGTGTCCAGGATAAAGAGTTCTCCTGCCTGTGGATATGCCAAAATTGGAGAACTGCACAGCTTTCCCTTCAACAATTCGAATGATTTTTGGTGCTCGCTCGACCATTGGAACTTTTGGTTCTTCTCAGTAAGGCGATGAAGGCTTCGTGCAACATCTGCGAAGTTAGGCACAAACCGTCGATAATATGAGCATAGCCCCAGAAAACTTTGCGGCTCATGTAAATTCTTTGGTACCGGCCATTCGTTAACAGCTTCCAACTTCTTGGGATCCGTGTGTACTCCTTGACTGGATACAATGTGGCCCAAATAATTCACTTCATTTTTGAAAAGCTTACATTTCGGCGGACTCAACTTTAATCCTACTGATTTTATGGTTTCCAGAACTTGCCAAAGATTATTCACGTGCTCAATAAATGAGCGACTAAAAACAATGATGTCATGCAAATAGACTAGACATGTCTTCCAGCTAAGGCCTCGCAAAACATATTCCATCAACCGCTCGAACGTAGCCGGAGCTGTTTTCTCCTTGTCGTCGTCATGAATTGCTACCTGCCAGTATCCGCTTTTCAGATCCAATGTACTATACTAACGTGGTAATGGATAACTATCCTTCTTGGTGACATCGTTTAGTTTCCGATAGTCCACACAAAATCTCGTTGAGCCATCTTTCTTTTAAAGCTGGTGTAACTTAGTTTTCCTGTTCTGTACCTACGAGGTAAGCTGGTCAGGCCTCTTAACACGATTCACAGGCTGTACTGTAGTTTGTACTGGTCTTGGTTCCTTGCACATTTTGGACGAGAATTCGAAGTGAAATTTTTATCGTTTTTTTTCTGATTTTCTCATCAATGAGGGCTTCTATTTGTGTGATGTCCTCCGTTTCCAACTTGCGCAATCTAACTAAATCAGTGGACAAACTGGCTCTAGCTGCTTCGTATTCCAAAGTCGGTGCCAATACTTCATTCATTGACTTTCCTCTGGCTGTTGTCCTCAAATGAAGTTTCAATTGCTCATCTCGAATAGCATTGATGAACGCATCCACTGCCAATCCGTCCAAGATACCAGCCGGAACCCCACAATAGGCTTGTCGTTCTAACTTGGTTATTTCCCGTTCTAATTCTTGAAGTCGTTCTCCTCGCTGTTGTTTCTTCATCTGGAGCTTTATTTTGCTTAGCTCCTGTGTGTGAGACTGTCCATAACGCAAGTCCAACTCTTTCAAGATTCTTCCAGAACTCATCTCAGCATTTGGAATCATTTTTAATACATCAGCCGCTTTGCCCCTCAACGCTAGGATCAGAGAATTTAGTTGTTCTTCAGCGCCCCATCCATTGTGTTGTACAGCAGCTGCAAACTGGACCTTGAAATTTTCAAATGCCGTTTCACCATCGAACGCAGGAGGCTGCAATATTCTTTTCTGGTTATTAGAAGATTGTGGAATGACTCTGGTACTGCTTTGTTGAGTATTCTCTCTGGCGAACTGGGTACGATTGTCCAATCGGGTCTCCAACTCTTTAATTTTTCCTTCAAGACCACTCATTTCTTCACGAATTCCATTGATCTCACCTTTAAGAGATGTTTGTATTCCAGTCATTTCACCTCTTAACTTTTCTTGGATTACATCCAGCTTTTGATTTTGCTGGTCGAATTTGGAATTCAATTCCTGCTTTTGTTGATCGAATTTGGAATTTAATTCCTGCTTCAGTTCTTGGCTCTGCTGTCGATTTTGTCGGTTCAGCTTTTGGCTTTGCTGTTCCAACTTATCACTTATTTGAAAATTCAAATCTTGCTTCATCTCTTGGTTTTGTTGCTGCGATTGTTTACTTTGCTGCTGCATTTGAAAATTCAAATCTTTTCTTATCTCTTCACTTTGTTTACTTTGCTGCTTAATTTGTTCACTTTGCTGCTTCATTTGCTGCATTAGAGCATTAAACATCGCTTCCATGTTTGGTGCTTCTTTATCTTCCGAAGTAGCCGTTTTTCGCTCCACTAACTCCGTCTCAATTGAAAATGGTTCACCAGTCTGCTTTAACGACTTGTTGTGAACGGAGAAATAGCTCTTGCTTATTTCCTGCGGTGCTTAGACCTCGACGTCCAAGCTCTTCTTTAAGCTCCTGGGAACAAAGATTCAAACTTGCAGGCGGTTACATTTCAAATTTCAAATAATCTAATACAGTTAGAGCCTAAAAGTATGCAACACTAAAAATGCTTTTTTTTAGTATGCCGTATTTACATTGGGATTTATCTTAGAATTCTAATTCTATTATATACGCTACTAACAATACTTTCGTAACAATACATTGATTGATTTTTGTTTTTTATTTCTAAGATTCCTTCTAGGCATGATTGAGGGTAATGGTTTTGCCTCAACTGATGAAGATGGCTGCTCCGATTGTTCCCTAGTTTGACTTCCGTCGTTCTTGCGCCCAATGAAATTATCTTCTATTGGCAGTATACACACCTTGGCTATCGGTCGCTTATATAATCCCTTTTCAGTCTTAAACGTGACAACTCTGACAAGATCATCCATACCTCTGTGTACTTCAGTTATTTTGCCAAGAGGCCATTTAGACGGTGTAAGTAGCTCGTTTTTCAGTATTACTAACTGACCAACCCTTAAATTTATTGCTGGCTGCTTCCACTTATATCGCAGTTGAAGTTTGGTTATGTACTGCTCGTACCATCGGTTGCAAAAGTCACGTTTGATTTTTTGGATGAGTTTTCATTTTTTTAAACTGCGCTCTGCTAGATCCAGAATAATATCATGTCTTGGTGCTATTAGTTGCGAGCCCACAATGAAGTGGCCTGGCGTTAGTGCGTCAAGGTCTTCAATGTTATCGGTTAACGGACAGAGCGGTCAGACATCCTTCTATCTGAACCAAAATTGTGTTCATCTCCTCGTATGTTAACTTTTGTTCTCCTATGATGCGATTCAAATTGTATTTTATTGCTTTAACCCCAGCTTCCCAAAGTCCACCAAAGTGTGGGCTCCAGATGGGATTAAATGCCATTGGATCCTATCTTCGGTTAGCGCTGTTTTTAATGCATCAATCATATTTTTTGGCCCAACAAAATTGGTTCCATTGTCACTATATAGATGATGTATGGATCCTCTCCTACTGATCCTTCTTCGTAATGCTGTCCATCCGTTGTTGAATCGGAGGTCAACTCAATGTGCACGGTTTTTGTTGACATGCAGACAAACAGCGATATGTAGGCCTTATGCGACTTAACACCTCGGATTTGTGAGCAACGTATGTTAATTCGCCCTGCGGAGTGCGGAAGTTGACCCATGAGTTGATTACATACTTTTGCCTTAAATCGGAAGCACTTCACGCATTGATTTATGACTGCCTTGGCAGTGTTGGTTCCTCGAATGATCCAAAATTTTCTGCGAATGTGATTGGGTTAGTTTCACTCCACCGTGAAGTGTGTCAGCGTGGGTTTTATTGATGATGAGTTTTGTCAAAGGATGCGATGATGATAAAATCATAGGATGTTTCTGATCAATTGATAGGTTAGAATGTTTTAGTCGACCTCCTATTTTCAATATTCCCTTGGCGTCGATAAATGGGTGCATTGATGATATCTTGCTGTTTGATTTTGAGTTTTGTTTATATCTACTTAAATTCATATCATGCATATCATCGGCGAAACTTCGCTGAGCACTCCTTATAAGAGCCATTTCTGCTTCCTGGTACTCCTTCACCGTCAAACTTCCAGTTATTAGTGGTTCGTTCCGTTTTCTCCTTTGGCAATTGGATTTAAACCGTATACAGTATGTGCTTATACGTTGAAGTTTTGAAAGTGACGAAAAGGCGAGAATTATGTCGTCCTTGCCCAACGGATTATTTGTTTGCATCATGCAAACGTGAGATTTTCGTATCTCAGGCATATCTTGCACTTCCCTCTTAGTTTAGTTAGCTGGCCAATGTTGTTCGTCCTTTTTCAACCATTCTGGACCATGCCACCACATCGGATTTTCAGCTAGAGTATCTCCAAAAGATCCTCTAGACGGAATGTCAGCAGGATTATCGTTTCCAGGTACGAACCTCCAATGACCCTTAAAATGTTGTTGCACATACGATACCCGGTTGGCGACAAAAGTATTCCATTTTATTGGGTGCTGTGTTAGCCAGTTCAAGACGATGGTAGAAGCTGACCATGCAACAACTCTGGTGTATTTTGTGTCTGTACCTTCTCTGATGTACTTCATAAGCTGTGTGAGTAGAGCAGCTGCGCATAACTCCAGCCTTGCTAATGAAACTTCTTTTACCGGCGCTACTTTGGTTTTTGACGCGATGAGCCGTATTGTCGCAGAGCCGCAGTTTATAATTTTCTGATACACTACAGCTGCATACGCTGATTCTGATGCATCTGTGAATCCGTGTAGTTCCATTTTAGAGTCTTGTCTTGAACTCGTCCCATTTATTTTGAATTTTTGTTGGGACATTTCGTTGGGACATTATTGGCGATAGCCACCCAAATGGATCAAATATTTTTCCAGCGTCACTCAGGATTGCTCGTTTGGTAGTTTTTGTGCTGAATGATGAAGCATAGACCCTAAAATGAAAGTCATCTGTTCGAGGGCACCATTTTATTCCCAAAATTTTGAATGTTGTGTCACTATTGAAATCATGTTCTGGCTCCATTTCGATAACTTCTCTCGGTAATGCCTTTATGAACTCTGAACTATTTGATGTCCATTTGCGCAAATTGAATCCACCTTTGCTAAGTAGCTTCATCAATTCTTGCTGAAGGTCTTGACACTCTTGCAGTGAATTTGCCCCTCCAAGACAGTCGTCTACATAAAAACCTTCAAGTATTGTTTTGCTCGCTCGAGGATACATTTTTCTTTCGTCTTCAGCTAGTTGACATACAGTTTTAATTGCTAAATATGGTGCGGATGATGTACCATATGTAACGGTTCTTAGAGCGTACTCCCTAATTGGACCACTGCAGTTTTTTCTCCATAAGATCAACAAGAATCTGCCGATACATTTTTTCCACGTCGGCTGTGAACACGATTGGGTATGACCTCCATTGAAGTAGTAGGAGAAACAAATCTGTTTGAACTGTTAGTCCTGTCATCATAATGCTATTCAGTGATTCCCCTGACGTAGTTTTTGCCGATGCATCGAATACCACTCTAAGTTTCGTAGACGTACTGTCATTCTTTATTACAGCGTGATGTGGAAGATATTATGTTGTAGTTTGTGGTTTTACAATGTAACCCTCCGGTATTTCCTCCATGTGCCCCAGAGCTATGTATTTCTCAATGAACTTGGAATACTCGTGAAAAAGACACTTATTTTTGGCAAATCTCTTTTCCAACATGAACAATCGCTTTAATGCCATTTTGCGTGATTCGCCCAAAACCGTGTGATCCTTCAGTAGTGGCAATTTGACGATGTATCGTCCTGTTTCATCTCTTTTGTGAGTCCTTTGGTAGTGAGTTTCGCACATTTCATCTTCTGCTGAATTGACCTTTGCACTTGGAACTTCTTCTAGTTCCCAAAATTTCTTCAACACTTCATCTTCACTGCACACACTGATACACGACGTAATTATGTTAACTAGCATATCCTTTTTTAGAGTTATAGTGGTAATGACTGGTCCTGATAGTACCAGTGTAAAGTTTTGTCCAGGCAGCCTCGATGTTATAACTGGCATCACTAGAGCTTCTATGTTCAAGTTAACTCTTTCGTCATGAATTGAACTGATGGTAAAGTGGCATTTGGCGACGATTTGAGTTGATTCCATTGATGTTTGACTGATATTTGACCAACGGTACTCTGATTTGACGCGCTTATTCTCTGTCACCAAGCACGATTGTGACCCATGATCAATTAGAGCTCGAACGAGTTCAACTTGTCCTCCAACGCATATATTTACCATGGCTGTGGCTAGTAGTACCATCCTGTTGTTATGACATGCGGTAGCGCTTCGAGATGTTGATAGCCTTTCTTCACTTGGTGTTCTTCCTGCGACTGAAACGGTGATCGTCTTGCCTCTAGGGAAATGAAGTAAGGAATTATGCTGTTGTGCGCAAATCTTGCAACCCTTCTTCGACAGACATTCCTTGATGGCATGTCCTTCTCGCAAACAGTTGAAACACAGCTTCGACTGTTGTACCACATCCATTCGGTTTTTCGGCTGCATACTCAAAAATCTTTTGCAATTGTACAATTGATGAAGCTCGCCGCAAACAACGCATTTTGACTGTGTAAATGTAGACAAATGGTTTTTAGGGGGGTGTGGCTTTTAGTATTTGTGAATTGTGTTCACGGTGAATTTCGCGACTGCTTTCCAATCCTCGGAATCTGCCCTCTATGAAGTCAAAAATTCAGTTAACCTTGGAATTTCTGTTGAAGTTCCTCTTGATTGCTGATATGATTTTCTTGGTTCCGGGTCTAGCTTAGGGCATAAAAACTAAATCACTAATGGATCCCAGGAGATTACGTCAACTCCCAAGTTTTTTATACCGTATAAGATTTCCTTAGACGTATCCATCATAGTTTTTAACTCGAAAGCACTTTCATTCCGAATTGCCGATTGCTTTGCATCCCTGCATCGGTAGGTAACGACAGTGAAGATTTCTCTGTCTTCCAACTTAGCCTTGAAAACACATTGTATCTCGACGTATTGTCTTCAAATTGACTAAAATACTTTTTTGCAAAGTAGTCATGCTGGGGATTTGTTTTCCTAAGATTTTCCAAATACCCGTTATTTATTTGAAAATTCACCCAGTGCTGTTCTAATTGCTCCAATCTCCTTAGGATGTACTCCACTGAGTACAGGGAATCTCCATCCTTCTTGAAATTTGTCCACAATCGGTGGACTTCTTCAGTTATCCTCATCTGACTTAACGAGATTTCTTCAAATGTAGACTTGTCCTCACTATAACTTATGTTTGTAAACTAAATTTTCACTTTCTAAATTATTCACTTTTCCTGTGATCCGTCTCGAAGGACCAATATTCAGTTTGATAACACTGAATTACTATGTACTTAATAACCTCCGCTTACCGTGGGTCGGGGCTTGTCAAGGAAAATAAGTAGCCGTTGATAGCTGGTTTTGAACTATATTTTATTATAGCGAATTAGGGATATTTATACAAATTTTTAATGCCTAACGATAACATCCAACTGTGGGAACATATTCCCACTAATAACTGGTAAACCGTGGAAGTGCATGATTGCACATTTTGCATAAAAAATGACAATATCATATTATATAAATGAAATTTTCTAATAATAATATGGGAATATGCTGCATTGCATTGCAGTAATAATTGTGTAAACTATGGAAGTGCAAGATTGCACATTTAGCATAAAAAATTACAAAATTATATTATTATGAAGTAGCGTGTTTAGTAACGGTGAGCAAACAGCTTGCTGACTGCTGTTTTTTTGTTGATTTGTCAACAATTATGGTCGTTACGAGTACAAGGTCAAGGCCGCCACTACTCAAACCTGATGACGGTACGAACGTACCGAGGTATCAAAGTCGACTGGGACCACTATCTTGTTGGTGTGGTGCTCCGAGCGCGGATTGCATAATCAAGAATCAGATCCGAGTCAACACGGCTGCCCTTCGCAACGAAGAGACCATAAACAACTACGGTCAAGCGATAGGTCTCGCCCTAAATGCAGGGAGTGTAAGTCCTTCGGCTGAGATGCCGGGCGCAGAAGAGAAATGGACACGCCTTAAAAATACTGTCATTAGCACTGCTGATTCCATCTTAGGCAGTAGTCGTAGAGTTCGGAACGACTGGTTCGATGACAAATGTAAGCTAGCGACTGAACGTAAGAATCTTGCGTACCGGGCAATGCAAAAATCTCATAGAATACGGTACGCGAAGATGAAGATGAACAGTTCATCGGCGAAAGAAAGCAGCCTGGGAAAAGAATCTGGTCCGTGAACTAGAACAGTACAGAGAGCGAGGACCGCACTAGGCGCGGAAGCTCCGCGGAAGAGTCCGCGGTGTAATACAATATACACCGCGTTGCACATACTGCAAGGACAAAGAGGGTAATCTGATCGCCGATCTTAAAGACATCTTAGAGCGATGGGAAGAGTCCTTTCATGAGTTGCTAAATGGCCAGCTAACTGAGGAATTGGAGGCTCGACCAATGACCGAAGACCACACTATGCTGCCGCCACCAAGCATAGACGAAGTTAGCGTGGCGATAAATCGGCTCAAAAATAATAAGGCCCCGGGATCAGATGCTATCCCAGCGGAGATGATTAAAACAGGAGGCCCCACAATACTCCAATTAATTCATAAACTAATAGTCCTAGTATGGGAGGAAGAAGCGATGCCAGAAGACTGTCGAAGAGGCATCTTGTGCCCAATACATAAGGAAGAAGATATCACAACCTGCAGCAATTATCGTGGTATAACGTTGTTAAGTACCGCGTATAAGATTTTCTCTCTATCCTTCAAGACAGGAAAGCCCCATATGCTAAAGTTGGTCCATACCAGTTTGGCTTCATCACAGGCAAATCAACGTCCAAGGCTTTCGACACGGCTGACCTCTCTACTCTCCTACAGGACATACTGAATTCCACTCTCCCCGACTCCATCAAAAGGTTCCTGTCAGCCTACATAAGTAGCAGGAGCGCATATGTGGAATTCAGAAATTCCTGCTCAAAGCATCGAAAACTTAGGATGGGAGTCCCACAAGGAGGGGTCCTCTCCCCCTTCTTGTTTAATATCTATGTCTCGATGCTTCCTGCTCCCCCTAATGGCGTTAAACTGATCACTTACGCTGATGATTGCTCTGTTGCTGCCTCCGGTGCAGATGTAAACGAGGTCACACTTAGGAAAAATTACTGCCTGAGAGAGCTATCTGAATTTTTCAAGAAAAGGAAACTCCACTTCGCTTCCCAGAAATCATCTGCTACGCTGTTCACCTCTTGGACTAAAGAAGTCGAGCTTTCACTTGACATTCGTATTAACTACGAAACTATCCCTACAGTCAATAACCCTAAAATTTTAGGAGTCATATTCGACAATCTCCTTACCTTCTTTAGGCAAGCAAAAAATATTTGCAGTAAAGTTAACAGTCGTAATAGGGTTCTTAGAGCCATAACCGGAACCGCATGTGGAAAGGACAAAGAAGTCCTTGTGACGACGTATAAAACTATAATCCGCTCAATTATTAACTACCCGCATCTGGACGTCATCATGGAATAATATCCAGTCCAGGCAAAACACAGCCCTTCGCATCGCAACTGGGTGCCACTCCTCTCGAATGCATATTCTACTAGTCTTTTTGTGCCGTTTGCCATCCGTACTGATACCGCCGTTCTCAATGTCATGTGATGAGACTTCTTGTAGCTCCTGTGTCGATTGTAGCGGTGGTCTCTTCTCCTCCTAAGATTATCGTAGCGGCTATGCGGTCGTGCTCTTGTTGCAGTGGTCCCAGTTGTATCGAGGCGTGGGGTTCTGGGGTTCCATCCTCCCCTGGCTTTTTTAGAACCCGATGGAGTTTCCCGTCGGTCGACGCATTCGATAGTCGGCATTCCGTTCAGACTCCTAGCAAAACAGCACCCTGTGGTTCCGACATTCGCGGGAAAAATGCCCTTGCTGGCCGCAGCGTCGACAGGCTGATCGCGGGTCGATTTGTCCTTCTGACACTGGGATGACTTGTCGCTGTTGCTCTTCCCGTCTCGGTGGTCGTGATGGTGCGTCGACATTTCTGGTGCCGCATTTAAGGCATTCGAAGTCTTCGGCCAATTTTACCAACTCCTCGAGGCATACGAAATCTTTTCGTTTTATGTAAAGCTAGTAGTCCTGGCAACTATTGTATCGGGCGTGGCGCATTAGATTCTGAATGGTGATGACGTAATCTTTAAATTTTTCCCTCAAGAAGTCCTGTTTGAAAGCATGCCACTCTGTCCATTGACCGTTGTTGTTTCGGTACCATATCAGAGCTCTGTCCTTAAGGAGTTCTGGCATCGTTCGCGGAAGCAAGTTCTTGTTTAGCCCATAGACGTCGGAGAGCTCCTCGACGCGTTCGATGAAAGCTAGCGGGTCGCACACGCCGTCGAATTTCACCGACCACTTCCGAACGTGGTCGATGACAGCTGAGTACGAGGGTGCGGGTTGTGCTGGAACCGATGTGTGTTGGTCTGCGTTGTTGATGATGCCGCTCATCTTCTTAAAGGGTCATCTGTATGCGAGACGACTACTTGTGGAGGAGGTATAGGTGAGGCACTTCTCGTGTGTTGAGCTTCCAGAGTGCGGAGTTGGTCCTGAACCTCTAATTTCAGTTCGCCTTCATTCACGAACGAGGAAAAGCGTTTACAAAGTTCTTCGACGGTGCCGGTGTTCTCCACCACAAATTCCTTAGCGTATGCGACCAGATCTTCCTTGCGTAGTGAATATATCCACGATGTCTGCATACTGGTGGTTGGTGTTTTCGGTGTTGTGATTTTTGTCTTCTGCGGTGATGTGACGGCCGGTGGGTTGGAGTGAAATTTAACGTGGTCTTTCGTGGCGAAGTAGTGATTTTACAACGGATGGTGCAAAAACAACAATTTAAAAATCTTTTATGGCGGGCGTTGGGTCCTCCTAGTCTTCAGTGGGGGGTGTCGTAGCTCGATGATGTTTGATGTTTTTTTTTGCGTATAAGTCCCTGCTCGGACGCCACTGTAACGAAGTTTTATAGCTGGGGTATGCTCAGCGATTCCCAGTGATTCGTTACAGAAAAATTTCATCTAACGACGTTTGTTGGTTTTATCTGGCTTTTTATTTATTTAAGGTTTTACAAATGTTTGAGTTTACTATGTTACTCGTGGTTTTACAATGTTTGGGTTTACTATGTTTTGCTTTCTTGATTTTTATTCAACTTAAGGTTTTACAATGTTTGCGTTTACATTACCCGTGGAGTCGACGTTCCAACATCGTAAGCACCCTTACCACGGGTGGGGGGAAGTCGTAAATTGTATAAGATCTATAATACGTAGCTAAACCAAATTACAACTGAAGAGATAAAATCTCTGCCCTCTATGAGCGAAATGACAATAGTTTGCAACCCATTACCACGGGTGGGGGGGAAGTTGCAAACTGTATAAAACTTTTATTGTTAGTAATAGCTTATAACCCCTTAACACGGGTGTGGGGAAGCTATATGCTATGTATAGACTATGATAATAGACTCACAACCCCTTACCACTGGTGAGGGGAAGCTGTGAACTATATATACAATAAAAATAAACTAAGAGTAATATGACTTCTTGTGCGTGCGCCATGCGTATACCGTGTGCGTATACCGTGTGTGTGTAATGTATATTTCGTTGTCCGCATGCTGAACCCAATGACGGTGTTGTTGTAGTACATAGTTCTATTTAGTAATTATAATTATGGTAATTTTGTATGCTTGTGCTTTGTGACTCGTTGGCAACACACTTGTGTAAATATGTAATTTACACTTTTTATTGCCAAAAGTCTTGCTATTTAATTGGTGCAGTGCTATTGAATCAAAACCCTTTACAATTGTTCTTAGCTCACTTTAGAATAAGCACCCTGTAATCCTTATTCTAAAGTGAGCCAAAGTATTTCAAAGTATTTACTATGTATTTTATATATAACCACGCATTTCAAAGTATTTAAATATATTTTGTATGCAAGATAGTATTCCAGTCTTAAATACATTTTATATTAAATCATAGTACTTCAGTTATATTTCATGTTCAACAAATTTATTTGATTTTATATTTCATGTAAAGAAAGTAATATTTACAAAGATTTTTAACGAACCCTGGACCGCTGAGCTGGTTACACTGTAGGGGGGATTTTGTGGGTGTCCAAAATCGTCCTTACAAGACCTCTGACCTCCTGACCTCTGCACAAAAATTCTAATATTTGAAGAGTTTCTTGAGAGGTGACGCAACTAAGGCTAATTACAACGAAGCGCTGCAAAAAATCATAAAACGATACGACAAAGAACGGCATACTAAAACATCACACATCGAGTCATCGCCCCAAAGAATTGGAAAACAGCGCTTATCCAACCTGTTCCTAAATGTCAAGATATTTTTAAATTCTCTATATTAACTTCACTTGCCCGTGGGTCGTCGGTCGGTCGTCGGTCGTCTGTCGTGGATTCTTGCGATCAATTTTTAACCCACTTCCCATGGCCCGATTTTATTGAAATTTTGCACACATGTGTATTTCCGGAGACAACACTTTCTATTAAATTTTGAGGCCCCTCGGGCTGCGGGGTCGGGGGGCTCCCAAACAAAAATTTTAAAAAATTTACCCGATTTTCTTCAAATTTTAAACACATGTGTATACCCAATAAACAATACTTTTTCGAAAATTTGGTAGTGATCAGGTCCCGGGTTCGGCCGCAAGGCCCTTATACATTTTTTAAATATCTATACTGGCATCAGATATTCGTCGCCCTTTATGGACTTTGTGCGGTGTGTGCTGCGCAGTCGGCTGCGCTGCATGGTTTTGTTGGTGGTGGAGAGAGAGAGAAATCTTAGCGCACGCACAAATGAACCCAGCAAATGAAACGAGACATACATGTTTTATGCTTACTTCAACTTACATTTTTATTATATACTGAATTGTATTTTTATTGATGTCGTTTTTTTTGTTGTCGATATCAACTTACAGATAGAACAACAAGTTTTCACAATATTCTGTCATTTGGCGTTTTCATAAATTAGTTCAGAGCAGTCAAAGAGTTCTCAAGATAAATGTTCGTGTTTCTTATTTGCTCAGAGTATGAGCGTGCTCTAAGTGCTCAGAATAAAATGATCTGAGCTTTTTCAATTTTAACATCTGATGTCAAATGTTTGTTTCGATGATTTTCTCCTACAATAAAAAAAAAATGGCCCAGGATCGAGGGGCTCCCATATCAATTTCTGCGATTAGAGAATTTAGATGAAAAATTTTAATTTTTATGGGTTGTTTTTTTTATTAATGATTATTTTTATTTAGCACACATGTGTATTTCCGGAGACAACACTTTCTATTAAATTTTGAGGCCCCTCGGGCTGCGGGGTCGGGGGGCTCCCAAACAAAAATTTTAAAAAATTTACCCGATTTTCTTCAAATTTTAAACACATGTGTATACCCAATAAACAATACTTTTTCGAAAATTTGGTAGTGATCGGGTCCCGGGTTCGGCCGCAAGGCCCTTATACATTTTTTAAATATCTATACTGGCATCAGATATTCGTCGCCCTTTATGGACTTTGTGCGGTGTGTGCTGCGCAGTCGGCTGCGCTGCATGGTTTTGTTGGTGGTGGAGAGAGAGAGAAATCTTAGCGCACGCACAAATGAACCCAGCAAATGAAACGAGACATACATGTTTTATGCTTACTTCAACTTACATTTTTATTATATACTGAATTGTATTTTTATTGATGTCGTTTTTTTTGTTGTCGATATCAACTTACAGATAGAACAACAAGTTTTCACAATATTCTGTCATTTGGCGTTTTCATAAATTAGTTCAGAGCAGTCAAAGAGTTCTCAAGATAAATGTTCGTGTTTCTTATTTGCTCAGAGTATGAGCGTGCTCTAAGTGCTCAGAATAAAATGATCTGAGCTTTTTCAATTTTAACATCTGATGTCAAATGTTTGTTTCGATGATTTTCTCCTACAATAAAAAAAAAATGGCCCAGGATCGAGGGGCTCCCATATCAATTTCTGCGATTAGAGAATTTAGATGAAAATTTTAATTTTTATGGGTTGTTTTTTTTATTAATGATTATTTTTATTTAGTCAAGCAACAATTCTTATAAGGAAACTTATTACAAAATTGAAAAGATGTAAAAAAGATATGTCCGCCTCAAAATAATTAAACGTCACCCTCCCTTTAAATGACAATGCTCTCTGCTTGTAGTCGTCGTGATGACAGCTCTACTTCGCCGCGTTGCCATTGTCGGTGACAACTACGTCGTGATGACAGCTCTACTTCGTCCGCGTTGCCATTGTCGGTGACAACTCAGCCTCTCCTGACTCCTCGTCCTCACTGGACGAGCTATTGTCATTGTCGTCCCAACCAATATTCGGATTCATCCGGCACCATGGCTTCATATGATCGCTTGACATCGCGTTGCTGTAGCGCTTCTGAGTTCGGGGTTTATTAGGTAGATCCTCAACCATGTACCGATCGAAATTCAGAACCTTAGTAACGACGTATGGTCCTTAATATGCAGGATCAAGCTTATGTGAATCGCCGGTCGCTTGTGGAACATGATCAATCACCACGAGATCTCCTTCAGCGTATTGATACGGCTGCCGATGTTTACTATCGAATCTTTTTTCCAAACGCTCTGTGCCCTGGCAATATTTCTTACAGCATCTTCTTTTTTAATTAGCGCATCCATGGGTTCCTCACACAAATCATCATGTAGCGCTTGTATGACACGGTTTTGGCTCACATATCTGGGATTAAAATTGAATACCAACTCATTGGGTGAAAACTTTGTTGTTGAATTCCGTTGCGAATTAATGCTCCATTGCAACCCTTGAAGCACAGAGTCCCACTCTTTGGCTTCCGGCGTTGAGCATTTCAATGCGTTTAGAACGGTCTTATTAACCCGCTCAGCTTGTCCGTTAGCTCTGGGTGTTCTAACTGCTGTCTTCACATGCTGGATAACATATTTCGTCATAAAATTTTCAAATTCCTTCGAGGTGAATGCTGTTCCCCTGTCCGACGTAAGTCTTAATGGTGGGCCAAATACGAACATAACCTCCTGTAGCATTGAAATAACCGGTGCGGTCTTGGTATTTCGTAAGGCGCGCAGTACTACAAATTTGTTGAAAGAAGAAGAAGAAAGAAATGGTCCTAAGTGATCAACGTTTACTGAACGGAAAGGAATTGGATGCACATCTATTAGGTGCAGTTGTCCTTCTGTCTTTCCACCTTTTGCCTTGTTGAGACAGCATTCGGGACATGAAGCAATATACGACTTTACGTTTAAACCAAAATGATTTCGTTATCCGCTCGATAGTCTTTTCTATACCGAAATGTCCGATGTCGTCGTGACATACCTTTGTGATTCGCCATCTGATTTGTTGTGGAACCACCAACTTGAGCTCATCCTTCACCTTCCGATGTAGCCGCCCTGATTTTATAATATAGTCGGCTTTTGTCTGCGTAGCCATTGCTGAATTCTCGACGTCCTTGCCCTTTAATATCTTCACAATCTCTTGAATTTCTTTGTCTTGCATTTGCATCGTGAAAACCCAATCGTTGTCGTAGGTGAATATATTTAAAATATTTTCCGGTACTGTTGTCGTTTCTTTCGGTGGTAATGTTGGACTTCGGCTCATACCATCAACATGATGCATTCTTTATCCTGGACGATGAATACACTCAAAATTAAACTCTTGGAGTTTGAGCCACCATCTCGCTATACGTGGTGGTAATGGCGTTGCAATCTGTGACCACACGGAAATGTGAACCCAACAAATAGATGCGAAATCTCTAAAGTTTCGACTATGGCTAACACTTCTAGCTCATGACTTGCATATCGTCCTTCCGCTTCGCTGCATTGCCTGCCGTAATAAAATACTGGCTTTATTTCTTCGTCAGCTTCATATTGGAACAAAACATCCTGCTAATCCTAGTGCGATGGCATCGGTATGAACTTCATGTTGTTTTTTCCCATCGAACAACACCAAAATTGGAGCGCTGGTAATTGCCTTCTTCAGCTGGTTAAATACTTCTATTTGTTCTGAGTTCCATTCAAACGTGGTATCATTTTTCAAAAGCTTTGTTAAAGGTTTCGCAAGAATGCTGTAACCGTCCACGAACTTTCTAAAGAAACCGGTAATTCCCAAAAATTGTGTTACTCCAGTTACAT
Source organism: Nephrocerus scutellatus (assembly GCA_947095585.1). Classification (NCBI taxonomy): domain Eukaryota; kingdom Metazoa; phylum Arthropoda; class Insecta; order Diptera; family Pipunculidae; genus Nephrocerus; species Nephrocerus scutellatus. Next base: position 72,863,177 of record OX352762.1, on the reverse strand, counting down.
TTGATGGCATTGGGAATTCGTCAATGCATCTAGACTTCTCCTTTCCTGGCAGTAGTCCTGCTGCACTTATCATATGACCAAGGAAATTTACTGTTTTCAAACCTTGAATAACTTGGACAATCATCTCCTGAAAGTACTTCGGTGCATTATCTAGCCCAAATGGCATGACATTATGCTCAAACAACCCTTCAGGCGTTATAAACGCAGTGAATTTCTTGCATTCTTCTTTGAGCGGTATTTGTTAATAGCAAGCCGTCATATCAGCGTTGTAAAATATATATTTCCAGACAGTTTTGATAATTGCTCCTCCACTATCGGCATCGGAAATTGCTTTTTAATCGTAACGGCATTCAGCGCACGGTAGTCCACACACATACGACTCTCGCCATTGGCCTTTTTTACTAAAACCACAGATGCTGCATGCGGTGACGTACTACGTCTTATGATGTCGTGTACGCGTAAGTTGTCCACTATTTCCGATAATGTTTCCCGTTGTGCAAATGGAACTTGATACCGCTTTCCAACTATCGGATTATCTGTCGTTACTTCTATTACCATTTCGGTTGTCTTACAACGGCCCAAGTGAGATATATCTTCTGCAAAGCATTCGTTGAAATCGGTTATAAGAGACTGTATTACCTTTTGATTAAGCTCATCCAATTGTTTATCGATATTAAATGGCTGATCTTCTAATGTTTGTATTTGGAGAACTCCAGACTCTATAACCATTCGGTTATCATTTCGACACAATACATCTCGGCCTAGCAATATATCGTATGGCAAAACACTGTCGGAAACAATATGAAAGACTGTCATAATTTTCTGCTTATCCAGCTGTATCTCCGTCACAATCGTCTCATTTGATTCAACCGTAGCGCCTCCAAATCCTTTTAATTGTTTAAGAGAAGACTCACGTGCAATGTTTATGGGTGTCGCCGATTGTCGTATTAAAGAGTGGTCACTGCCTGTATCAACAAATGCATAAGAAATCTGCTCAGCCAACAAAATCTTCTTAACGATTGGTGGGGTTACATCGTCATTGAAACCATTGTCTATTTTCGCGACTCACCTTTCGTTGCAACACGACAGTCCTTAGATTCATGACCAATTTTCATGCATTTTCCACATCGTGATTTTCGTTGTGGTTGAGGACACTTCACAGCTATATGTCCTATCGTATTGCAGTTATAGCATTTTGAACGACGTCGTTCGTTTGATCCACGTTCTGCTGCTGCCCTGTAATCGTACAGTGCAGATGGGACATTGGTTCGTCTGACTTACTGGCATTGTCGATAAGTTATCTAACGCCGTTAAGAGTTCGTTGCATGTCAGGTGGTTCAATACCAACAAAGTCCTTGCTAACTGGGCATCATTCAACCCATCGATTATATATGAATTGATTGACAGGTCATCCAATGACCCTCGTCCTCCGATAGTGAGCATCACATAGTAATACTCCACCAATGTCTCGTGAGGCCTGCGTTTTCGCTTTATTAATTCCCTGTAAATATCGGCAGAATTAATTCTACAAGGAAAATCTCGTCGGAACATACTCACAAAATCAGACAATGATTGGAACACAGGTTGTGCATCCAACCAATCTTTGGCAACACCTTTCATTTTGTGCTGAACTGCGAACAAAACCATTCCGTCGTTCCACATATACGCATTTTGCAACTGCTGCACTTAAGCGATAAATTGTTCGGATGTTAATGACTTTCTCAATGGGTCATATTCCGGTAATATTCCGATGATGTCCTGGGAACCACTTGGACGTTGCGCCATCACCATTGGCGATTATGAGGTATTGTTATTACTTAGGATCGGTTGCGGCATCGTTGAGCTCTGGCCATGCATGCCAAGCCTCATTGCTCCTACCGTTTCTGCCAAACTTGCCACCAAATCCTTCAAATCCGTCATTAGGCTCTGCCATGATTCTAGCTCTTCCAACTCCTCCGCATCGACCTCATCCGATTCTTTTATTTCCATCAGTGCTGAAATTTTAACTGCCTTCGTTCCACTTAATGGCATATTATATTTCCGCAGAAGCAAATTAAGCTGTTGAACTTTTAAGGATTGTAGTTTTACCGCCATTTTCTTTGTTTGGTTTTCTGTGCCACTATTCTGGAACTAACTGTCTGTCCGGCTTTACTTTTTATGCGTGTTATTCGTTTTCGCTTGACCTGTATTAATTGCGTCGTTTGCAGGTCGCGTCGTTTTTGTTGTTGCTTACCGTCGCTGCTTTTCGTTGCAGACCACTAAAGCACTCGTAACAAATAAACCAGCTTTTCTTTTGCAATTTTTGGATTTTCGTATCCCACTTCTGAATTTGTCAAGATATTTTTATTAATGATTATTTTTATTTAGTCAAGCAACAATTCTTATAAGGAAACTTATTACCAAAATGAAAAGATGTAAAAAAGATATGTCCGCCTCAAAATAATTAAATTTCACCCTCCCTTCAAATGACAATGCTCTCTGCTTGTAGTCGTCGTGATGACAGCTCTACTTCGCCGCGTTGCCATTGTCGGTGACAAATACGTCGTGATGACAGCTCTACTTCGTCCGCGTTGCCATTGTCGGAGACATAAATAACGCGAACCGTCATCTTTTTTCTCGTAGCGACCCATTGCGCAAACATCCATACTTTCCAAGGTCATGGAACCGCTGATCAATCGTAAACTTACGCAATAGGTAGGTAGGGTGGTGGTCCACGCTGCCTTAGCGAGGACCTCAAGCAGCGCCGTTTTGTAACGACACATTTCGGGAGACCTTATGACGTTGTTGCGATTCCTTTTTCAATATAATTAAAACAAGTTGCTATTACAATTAATAATTTTAATAATTGTTGCGATTCCTTTTTCAATATAATTAAAACAAGTTGCTTTTACAATTTATAATTTTAATACACCAAAAACAACAAAGAAATATCAAATCAATCAACTTTTTCGCTTCACTCGTTATGACTGACTGTCATTGTCTGCTCGTTTATAATCGTAAAGGTGAGTATAAAAGAATGTGTTATGTGAATTTGAGTATCTATATATATAAAGCAAAGTCGGGTTAGTTACACCATTTATAACTCGATAACGGCTGGATCGATTTTTTATGCGTAAGTTTTGCAATTAATCGTCTGGGTTATAAAAGATTCTATTATTAATATTTTTGAGAGACGATGGCATATTCGGTTTAAATCCATGGATAATTTCGAATGGCATCAAATTGGTAGATGAATGTGGGGTTGAGTTATATGTAAATATAGCAAATGGTAACCAACTGTCCCAATCGTTATTCGTTACATTCATTGGTAAAATTGTCAGTTGTCTCTGATTTGTCGTGGGGTGTGCATCTCTTAGTAAACATTAACTCTTTCATAATGAACTGTTCTAAGTGTGGTCAAAAAATAGATCGCAATTGTTTAAACAAAATTAACTGTCGTGATTGCATCCATTTTTTTTTTATTATGCTTGTGTAAATATAACTGAAAAAGACGCTGAATTATTTAATTCGAGTGGAAATCAATTTCGATGCGATAAATGTGCAGTGCTAAGACGCCGCTCTTTACGTGAGCCCGTATCGGCTTTACATAAGCATAGCAACAACAATCCACTGCCTTCTAGTGCAAAAAAACATATCTCGGGCAACGGTAATGCATAAACAACAGAGAGTGTTTCGTCAGCACAAAAGAAAGGCATTGAGAGTGAATGTACTCTGCAAATGATGTACATAAAGCTCTCTAATTTGGAGGAAACAAACCAGCGTTTTCTTACAGAACTAAACGAGCTACGTACAGAAAATGCCGTACTAAAATCCAAAGTGGATATTTTGGAGAGCAAGATAAATTGGCAGCAACAGCAACAATTAAGTAATTGCATCGAAATTGTTGGAGCGTCTAACGTCAATGATGAAAATGCAATCAGCAAGGCAAAGCAAATCTTCAACAAGGCCTTGTCAATCGATGTTACTGACGGCGAAATCGAAAATTGCTACATAAAGAAAGTGCAAACCCAAATTAATAGCAATGGTGTGCTCTCTACGTCTCCAAAACCAAAATCCATCATCTGCGTGAAATTCTCTGCTCTTTCTACAAACAGCGAATAATGAGCGCAAAGAAGTCGAACAAAAGAAATCTCAACACGCATGTGACTGGTCTTGATGGTGTGTGCGACAACAGCAGCAACAACAACAGCAGCAAGGGAACCGGTATCTTTATAAACGATTGCCTTACTAAGTACACGTAGGCTCTATTATATAAAGCAAAACAAGCAACATTGCATAAAGATGTTAAATATGTTTGGTACAAAGACAACAAACTTCTTGTGAGAAAGGTTGAGGGTGGGAAAGTCATTTTAAATAGATCTTTTAATGATCTTGCACTCATTTAGTGCATTTTCGTTTTTCCCCTCTAGTAAATGATCAATATAAATGATTTTGTCGATGACTTTCCTTCCCATAATCTTAGTAGTACGAACTGTTATAATTTGTTTAAAGATAATTCCTACTGCGATGATAAGTTTTTGATTGTGCACCAGAATATTAGAAGCTTAAGAGAAAACTTTTCAGGTCTTGTCACTCATCTTGATTCGTTTATGTGCATTCCAGACATTGTTTTTGTTACTGAAATATGGATTTATGGGTTTGAAAAAAGTGATTACTCTTTGCCAGGTTTCAATTTTTTTGCTAAAACGAATGAAAATTACGCTGCAGGGGGCGTTGGTTGTTTTGTTAAAGAAGATTACAATATTCTAGAAGTAGTTTCTGTTGTTCTTTTTATTGCTGATGTTTCAAAGGATTCCATTAAAATTAACGATGAAGCGTATGTTCTTTTATGCGTATACAGACTGCATTCGTTTAACGTATCGACATACATAGAAGAGTTCTCAGGTTTTTTAAAGAATGAAAAATCGAAGAATCTTATTATTGTTGGGGATTTTAATATCAACAATTTAGAAAATAGTGAAACTGTTTCCAATTATTTGGCTTTGCTAGCATCGAATGGCCTAGCATGCTTTATCAATGAGCCTACTAGGGTTGCATCTGGTAGATGTTTAGATCACATATATGGACGCTTTAAAAATGTTTCGTTCGATGGCTGTGAGAAGTTTGTTCTTGATCTAATGATCACTGATCACTGTATGACAGGGCTTTTCGTCCACAAAGGTAGAAAAACTCCAAATTCGGCTGACAGTGTGATCAAAATTAACTTCAGCAAACTAAGAAACAATCTTGCTTATGAGTTTTGGGAAGATGTTTACTCGTGTAGAGATGCTTCTAAGGCCTATTCTATATTTATTTTTAGCCTTAAGAAACACATTCTTAACTGTTCCTTAGTCTTGCCTTCAAAAAATTTTGTAAAAAGACTTAAACCTTGGATCTCTAGGTATCTGTTGAATAAAGTAAGAGGTAAAAACAAACTCAGCATTAAGTGCAAAAAGTACCCTCAAAATCTGAGTTTATAAAGAAAATATAAAAAATTGCGCGATGAACTTAAAAAGGAGATTCCGATCTGTCGAGATAACTATTACCGTACTCAATTTAATTCTGCTAAAGGAAACCTAAAAAATGAATGGCAATTAGTAAATAGATTATTTAACAATTCTTCCATTTCTAAGACACCTGCTATTCTACGTCTTAATAACGTCGACGTTACAGACAAATCTGTTATGTCTGAGGCGTTTAATTACTATTTCGCTAATATAGCCAGACGCTTACAACCATGCCCCGTCCTAACGCATTGTAACTCATGTTCAGGCTTTTGTAGCTCTGATGAACTCTTTCAAAGAAACAGTTTTGTTTATGAGCCCATTACATCGCTTGAAATATTAAAAGTTATTGGTTATTTTCTAAATATTTTTAACCGATGCGTATTTGCGGGAGTATTTCCAGAAGAACTGAAATGTGCAGATATTATACCATTGTTTAAGAAATGTGTAACTACAGGCTCATATCACTTCTTCCAGTTTTCAGTAAAATCTTCGAAAAACTTGTCAAAAATAGATTAGTGAGCTTTCTAATTAGAACCACGTTTTTTAACCCAAATCAGTTTGGTTTTCAGAAAGGTAGATCGACGGAAGATGCAGTATTGCAGTTTTGTGCTCAAGGCTGGGTTATTTATTGATATCACCAAAGCTTTTGATATGGTCAATCACAATATTCTGCTAAGAAAATTAGAAAAAGCCGGTTTTCGTGGTTTCGTACTAGATTGGTTTAGATCTTATTTAAAAGATAGGTCGCAAAGAGTGAAATTGGATGAGATTAGGAGCGACATAAAGTTCTTCAATTTGGGTGTATCACAAGGTTCTGTTTTGGGACCAATCTTGTTTCTAGTCTATATTAATTCCCTCCTTGCACTTCATTTCAAGGATCTCCTACTGGTTTTGCGGATGATATAGGCTTTTCTTATGGTTTGAATAGTCCTTTGGATCTAGTTTCCGACATCAATTGGGATCTAAGTTTATTGAGAAGCTGGTTTGCTGAGCACAAGTTGATTATAAGCTCTAAAAAATTCAAAAAAAAAATCGGCAACCTCTTAAAAAAACACCCGTTAGATATAACGTGTTTTTTTAAGAGGTTGCCGATTTTTTTTTTTTTGAATAAAACACATATAAAATTATGAAATGACCAAAATTTTTTTTTATTTGGTAGATAATTTTTTGGCATTTAACATTTAAACACAATTTCTGGCATATGGCTACCACGACTATTTTTCACAAATGTCATTTTTTTTTTTTTTTTTTTTTTTTTTTATAATGATTTGCCAAACAATACTGAGTAGAAATGCCACTTTGAGCTGTCAAAACAACTGTCATAAAATAAAACGACATCTATCGGAAAAACAAACCTCCCAAAAAAACACCCGTTAGTTATAATTTACGTGGAAACTTTTCTAACATGGTATGTGTACCAACCTTCCGAACGACTACTTTTCGTAATTTTTATTCAGTTTCATCATGTCGTTTATTTAATAATCTTCCTCAATCCATCAGAGCAAAAGCAATGTCTGAAATGCGTTTAAAACTTGTAAAACACTGGCTATTGAATTTAGATTGCAATAGTTTATAATCTATTCTTTATGATATTCTGGCTTAATTTAAGTTTAATCTTATTTTATTTTATCTTGAAGCAATTAAATCTTATATAATTTAAAATTAAAGTTTTCTTTTGTAGCATTACTTAATTTATGCAGTCGAATTTGCTGTTCCTTTATTATTGTAAGCATATAGGTATATGTATATAGGTATATTTTGGATAGTACAAATTGTTTTAATAGGGTCACCCCACCCATAACTAATATTTAAATATATATAAGCCCTTTGAAGTGGCATTCAAAACTATTTTTTAATACTTAGTATATAAAAATACAGAATGTCATGAATATTTCTTTATTCTATACCAGGGGTCGGCAACCTTTTGAGTCGGAAGAGTCAAAAATTACAATTTACAAAATTTCAAAGTTTTTAACGAGCCACAAAATTTTTTCTTGCCAATAATAAATAGTACTCACATAAATAAAGTTTTTTGATAAAAAAACTAATCTATTTATTCATAAGAAAAAATATATATTTATTTATATATAAGTAGCGTTTTTCACAACAAATTAGATAATATATAAATGACATTATTAGATAATTACTTATTATTTAAGTAAAAAATTATTTGAGCAAACAAATTCTATGGGAGCGTTGGCTTTGCATGGTTTTAGAAAGTTTGGATAAATTTGGCTCATAACTTGTTGTTTCAAACACGACTCTACATTTTCATTTGTTAGTTGGCTTCTTACTTTACTTTTAATGATATTCATGCAAGAGAGCGCTTGCTCGCACGAATATGTCGATCCGAAGATAGTCAGCACTCCAAATGACAACTTCTTTACCTCACTTGTAGCAATCTGGAAGACTATTCCATGCGTCGAATATAAGTGCCTCAACTCGCGGCATTTCTTTTAAAGCTGTCCACTTTTGTTGCGTTACGTACATACTTTTTTGGACCTCCAACCCTTTCAAATTGCTTTTCAACTTATTTTTTTTTACACTCCACAAAGCTTTACTTTTTAAATCTATCAAGCATCGATTTCTAGAGATCCAGTATCAATTCCAAATGGCTCAATGTGGATTTCGTTACTATTTGTATTGAGAGGATTTACTATGAATGCTAAAGTGGTTTTGTTGGTTTTTAATTGCTCAAATCTGTTATTTTTTTTTACAACCGTGCTGAAGTAATTCGTTTCAACAGTTGCACTGGTTTTATTCAGCTCATTTAATTTCGTTTTGGTATCCACCATAAAGTAAAATATTTGCAACCATTTTTCGTTCTCTAATTCAGGGTGATTAATGCCTTTTTCATTTAGGAATGTATTTATTTCATTCAAGCACAAAGCAAAACGTTTCAACACCTCACGATTGGAAAGCCATCGCACTTTATTGTGAAGAAGGAGGTCGAAATACTGAGTCTCCATTCCGTTAAAGAATTCTTTAAACTGACGATGGTAGAGTGCTTTTGACAAGATGCTGTTAACAATCTTGATTACCAAATTCATGACCTCAACTATTGGGCCCCTTTGTTTTTTCCTGTCATAATTCTTGCTCCATCAGTTGCTATTAAAACGATTTTATTTAAATCGATCTTATTGTCTTCAATCATTTTTGCAAGGCATTCCTATATCTTCGCCTCTAGTTTGTCCCGAGAGCGGTAGCAATCCTGGAAGTTCTTCTTTTGGACCTTGTGAAGACATATACCTGACAAAAAGGGCATCTTGTGCCGTGTCCTTTATGTCGCAAGACTCATCTATAGCAAGTGAGAAGGCAGAAGAAAGTTGAATATCTTCCACCTGCAAATATGTTACATTTGAAGACATTTTAGCTATTCTATCTTGTACTGTTTTAGCGGATAGTGGCAAATCAGATGCACGTATAAAGCAATCTGTGAATGGTTTGCCTTATTTTGCAATTTCCGCTAAGCTTGCCAGATCGGGAAGGGGTGCGGTGAAAAGCGAGTACAAGTGGCTGAGAGATAAAATCGGTGCCTAATCCTCGTTAATCGATTCAGAACGATTTTTAAATGTTTTTTTTTGATAAAAAATGTTTTTTTTTGATAAAATAAATAATATTTGCGTGTGGAACTAAAGAGCCGCAGCTTCACATCCAAAGAGCCACATGTGGCTCGTGAGCCGCCGACCCCTGTTCTATACTATTAGTAATTGATATTTTTGTGAATTTTAAGAAAAATGAGGAAATAATAAAGTATTCTATTCTATTCTATTCTAATTTCGTATACAGGGTGTATCCGTTAAGGTGGCAAATACATATAAATAAATAATTTAAGGAAGTGTATATTGTTTGATCTTAAAAATGTAATTTTCTTTCAAAAAAGACCAATAGCAAGCTTGTAGCTGGAAGCGTTCAAGAGTTATAGGGTGTGAAGTGAAGGTCAAAAGTACGTTTTCGTTCATTTTAAAAACTTTAATTTTTAACCCTGCTCCTGTTGACCGAATGCATTAATATTATAAGGTAGATTTGTAGAAAATTGAATAGGCTTTAATATTGCATTTGTCAAAAAAAAATTATCCGAGAGAAATTTTCGAAATATTCGCGTTTTAAAATAAAAAAGAAATTTTTTTTTTAGATTTTGACGACGTTTATATCGGTAACGGTTTCAAGAATTTAAAAAATGTTAATTATTTGATCGTATAAATTTAGTTTTCTTTTAAAAATGACTAACAGTGACCTTGTAGCTAGAAGCGTTCAAGCGTTACAGGGTGTGAAGTGATGTAAGGTCAAAAGTACGTCTCTTCGCATTTAAACGCTACGTTCACCGCAGGGGTTGAAAATAGACCCCCCTCCCATACGATTTTTTTCACGAAATTAACCAAGTAATCACTCCTTTAAGTATTTGCCACCTTAACGGATACACCCTGTATATCTATACCTACATATAGGGGTACGGGCCTATATAGGGGTTTGGCGCTTCCAATACCCTATAACACAGTCGTACCTCTCGGTCGAAGGAAGATAGCTGGCTACAGTGGGGAAACGCAGATTGAAATCACTTTTTCCCCGCTGTATGCGATGCTGTATTGACCATAAGGGGCTTTAATGAGGAGGAAGAGGCGATTAAATCTACTTACTTCCTATTAAGTGCAGTGCCGGTCAGTAGAATATGGCGCAAGTAAGGAAAGGCGACTGAATCTACCAATCCCTTACAAGCCCATAAGGAGTTTCGGCAGAAAATTCCGTCAGTGACGAAAAGGCGATTGAATCTACCAATTTCGCACTGCGTGTATTGCCTGACGATTTCCAGCCAGGTTGCAATATGTTAGTAAGAGAAGGCGATTGAATCTACCAATCCTTACTACAATACTACAGGAGCTGCTTTATATATATAGGGTTCAGTAGATTACTGTTCCCTTCAAAAAGTGTTCGTGCAGAACTTTGAGAGACTCTTACCACTTTCAGTATTTGGAATTTCTTTCCCTTGTTCGTGTAGAACCCAGAAAGACGTATACTGAAGTTGGTGTTTGGAGTTTATTTTCTGTTTGTACTGAATTTTCGGTCCCTATGTCTTTAATTAAAAATAAAGGCTTGTTGAGAATTATATGGGTATTCAAAACCAAAAAGTAATTTCTAATAATCATTGACTGATTATTTAGTGTTTAATTAACAATGATATTTTATGTGGATATAACATTTTCTCTATTGTTTATAATATATTTCAGCCTTTTCTTTATTATAAAGACATAGGGCCGAATGGGTATTTTCTCACAGGTGATATATAAATTAAAAAAATCCGTGTCAATGCCGGGGTATGAACTCGGCAACTAGAGATTTTTAGTTCATAGCTCTCCTCTGGCGCTATTGACTCACTTGAGTAACCCAAGAATATATCTTAATATCAACGCCTGGTAGTATGCCTATTGAATGAATTATTCTGCGCATTCTTGCTACGTTGATATTGCCTTTCCTAAATGGTTACTCACGAAACGAATACGTATGTATATATTTTTACCGGCGCCATGAAATTTATATGGGAATCTTGCGCACATATTATATACATATATTTTTTTAAATATAATTATTAGCCGTATGGTTTGTGGCGTAGTTGCTGACAGGCAACTTCGTTACAAATTTAAAAATAAAATTTTATTTTTGCAATGTAATATTTTATGGAGAAAATTTCGGTTACGACGAAAAAATGCAAGCGGGTTTTTTAGTTATACCCAAAAACCCGTTTTATTTTAATTTTTTTTCCTAAAACTACTTATTAGAATGAAAATCTCAAAACTAGGCTATCGCAAGTAGACCTATAAACAAGTTCCATTAAATTTTGACTGGTACTAGTAGAGGGAGAAACAAACAAAATAAAATACAAACCAACTAATTCCTTCAAAAAATTTCCTTTGTCTTGATTAATAGCTTTACCCGTCGGGCTCGCAATAATATATACATAATTATGTGAGGATAACTTTTTTTCAGCGCCAAAAAGGATTTCGCTACTCGCATGAAAGGGGAACTTTTTGAAAAATTTCAAAAACAAAAGTTAAGCAGAGAAGCTGAAATCGAATGGTAAGTTTTGGTTTATATATCTATATTTAATGACTCTTTTCCAATTTGTAATCAGTTTGAATTGTCTAAGTCGCTCACCCGTTAACGTACGCACGCACGCAGGTGGTGCAGTGATTCCCTTTCTTAGAAATATCACTATATTGCTTTATATGGATGTGTATGTTAATGAAGGTGATACTCTTACTTTTGAATGCCAACCACAATGGCAGTAACTATTTCAGTGATTCTTTTTTTGTTTATGCAATTAACATTACAACTAACATTATATAATAATACAAACTAAGAGCCATATCCGGTGAGTAATACATAAGATTCGTCGGAATTGCACGTGGCCGTAACTCTCTCTGATGGTCGGAGTGAGGTCAAACCTCCATGTGGTGGCCGCCGACAATTCTCCTCCAATACAACAAAAGCTGAATGATCGTGTAGCGCATAATACACAACACACTACACACACACACACACCTAGACACAACAGAACAGGACGGCGCACAACACATACATAATCCATTCTATGCTACAGCCATACGACATACATGGCACACGCCAAACAGTCATTACGCTATGCATAACCCTGAACCAGTCATTACCCTATGCATAACCCTGAACCAGTCATTACATTATGCACGGGAGTAACCCCAAACACTGACACCCGACGCCTCAACCGAATGCAATTCTTTTTGCTAATCAATAATAATAATATGCAAGCTATGCATTATTTTTGTATAAATAGGTTTAATAAACGAATAATAAAGTTAGTCTCAAGAAAAAACCCAGCTGCTCTTATTCTTTGGGATCCATCGGCGTTAACCACCTCCCGTCGACACCCCGGATCCAGAGCTACTAATTGTCGGCATAACCTGCATGTAGACCTGGATCCTACCGGCTCCGCGACCACTTTACATGGCGATCCTCCCAAATTCGAGCAATCCAGTACACTTTACATATCTTTACTTATTTTTACTTCCTTTATCTTTATCTTTCATTTGAATGGTTTTTTTTTTCAAAACTATTGCTACTCAAAGAAGATTCTGGTGTCGATCAAGTATTCAAGGAGTCAATAAACGACCGGCAAAACAGTGTGAAGCATCCTGTAGCAAAGATCAAAGTAAGCAACCCCCAACAAGAGAACGATCACTAGAGCGATCGCTAAAAAACATAGCGGTGGTTCATCGACCACTTACAGTGGAAGAGTACTGGAGACGGCATAAGAGGCGTGAAATTGAAGAGAAAAAAGCAACCACCAAAGCAAAAACGATGCGGAAAGAAGGTGAAGAGACACCAAGAACTGGGGAATATCTATAGATTGGCTGCCATAATAGTCTCAAAAAAGGAGAAGGAAGGTTTTCTTAAGCAGATAAAAGACATAAAGAAAGTAGGTACTAGTAAGCGAACAACAACCCATTAAATGGGTGAACGGATAGGTACAAAAGCATTGGAACCATGGAGTCGTAGTATTGTGTACGGCTACCCAGGCGTTAAGATTAACAACATGACCACGTCATGGCACGATGGTTTAGCATTTTGTGCAATGATACATGATACATAGGTTTGATTGAATTCAGTAAACTGAACAAAAGTGCAATATACTACAATAATTATTTAACATTCAGTACAGCAGAAAAATATCTGAAAATTCCAGCCTTACTTGATGCTAATGATATGGTAACACTTGATGTACCCGACAGATTATCAATCACCGGATCAGAGAATAATGGCCACGATAAAACATTGCGACGAAGCTACTAGTTCGACGAAACACAAAGTCGAGATAATAGTCATAATTACCAATGCAGACTAACTAGCTTTAACTACTTTAGTAAATCTCCGACACTCTTTCTCATTTTCATTAAGGATCTCCTATTCGCTACTTCTAATCTAGTCAATTCTTTCGCTGATGACTCTTAGTCTCCTAGACGACAGAAGACGCAATGCTGTCGTTCGTCCAAGCGTAATTTAAACTCCAGCCTTTATCCATGAATAGATCTTGCATCGAAGAACTGAAAAACCATAATTCTCGGTATGTGCGTCAACAACAAGCTTTGTTGGAACGACCACATATTTGCAATCGCTAAGAATCCTGCAAAATGTTTAGGTTTCCTAAAACGGTGCAAAGTGTACTTCACTCCTTCAGATCTGGCTACTATTTGTTGTGACCGACACAACCATTACACCCCTGACCACACACACAGTCTTGCTTCACTTAGTTTCCACATCTGCTTTCAATAAATTACCTATTTTATGATCGGCACAGCCTGTCACATTGCCGGTACATTCGTGTACCGAATTTCCGAATTCACATCCACCACTAATCTGCAGAGTACGTACGGATGGCTTGTGTTTGTAATAAGAAACCGATCGAGATACGATAAAGGCACTGTGATCCTTTATGCATCTCGAGTTTCAAGCACAGCAGCTCACAAATGCCGATACGATACTAAGAAACAGTTAGTGTAAATGCAGATATTACGAAATAGTAATATCAGCAGGAGGGCAATTCTAAGGCGACCGTCAAGTTGCTCGACTGCAGAAGGGATATAAATGTCGCAGGTCGACTCTGTGCTACGAATATATGCTTGCATTTGTATTTGTGTATTGAACCCTTGTTCATGCACATTATGCTTTCGTTCCATTGGTGGATCGCAACCAAGCAATCATATTGGTATGTCGATCCATCCAAAATATTATAAAATACCACTGCTACGATTACTAAGGGCGGCAGTTGAACTTAGACATCCTAATACGTTAAAATAAAACTTATTAAAGTTAATTAACCTTTTTGTGTATTTAATCAATATTCAACGCGCCCGCATACTCCCTCTTCTCCTACGGGAAAGCACGGGGACTAGTGCGTAACAAAATTGGTGGCAGTGGTGGGGTCATCTAACCAAAAAAAAAATTAAAAAATTCCATAATTAAAAGCTAACCACCAAATAAGGAATTGAAAATCTTGGTGGGATTCTTGCAAAAAAAGAGATTGTAAGTAATAAAAAAAAATAGTAAAATAGTACAAGGCGTAAAACTCGGCTACAACAAGGGAGTTAAAATAAAAAAAGGTGATTTCTTAACAAAGCGTTAAACCCGGCTTTAACAGGGGAAGGTTATAGTGAAGTGAAGTTACAAAGTTAAGTTACACAAAAAAAAAGATTTTTTTTAATAAGTGATAAAATTATTTTTTTTAATTGACTGATTGTGTGCAGTAAACATTAAAAAAAAAAACAAACAAGTTGATAAACAGAACCCGCTAAACTAGGGGGCGGACAGCAGAATCATCAGCACCAGCATCAGCATCAGCATCAGCATCATCATCATCATCATCATCATCATCATCATCATCATCTTCATCAGCATCAGCATCACCAGGATCATCAGCATCATCAGAATTAGCTTAGCACCTTCATTCATACAAATTTAATTCAGGATAAATACAAAAAAAATTGTTATAGGCCACGCACTATGCCCATGAGCAATCTCTGCGTTTGAATTCAGCGAGACAAACTGTTAGGACGACTGGATGTTACACACAGTCAAATGAACACATATTCTGCAATACTTGCAAAAAGGCAGGTCATACGTCTGCAATTTGTTTTCGAAACAAAAGTTTCCCAAATTTTATCCCGAAGAATATAAAAAAAGAGGTACAGCGTTTAATTTGTAATTACTGCAATAAGTCTAATCACTCATATCAAGAATGCTGGACGCGGCAACGAAACGAGGTACAAAGGAATCCGAGACCACAAGATAAAACTTCCAAACAATTTAATCCTTTCCGCGAAAATAGATTAAATAACAATAATCACAATTTGAGATATGTTGTAACAGAACAACATTGCACTTGGAATTCGCTGGCTGAAAAACGAGCAATCGGTGGAGGTAGACGCCAATCTTTCTCAATTCAAATTCTCAGGTTAGTATTTAAAAAAATGCTTTTACAAATCTGCTTCACAATTCACAGAAAAAACATAAGTGTAGAATATCAACGATTGCCGGTGATCGTATGGACACTCTTGGCACAATTGTGGGTTCAATAGAATTCGATTCAGATGCAGAATTTATTTCTTTTAAGAACACTTTCCATGTTTTAACCAAAAATGTTCATTTACATTACGATGGTATATTAGGAAATGATTTTTTAACTAAATATGGGTGTAAAATTCATTATTCTGAACAACTTTTAAGCTTTAATTTAAAAAAATGACACTATTTATACAATAAAAAACAAATCAAACTAAATATTTTTAAAATAATGAAGTAAAATTCTTACCTAATAAAATGGTACTACCTACGGGTCATATAAAAGGTAATCGTAAACATCGGTATGAAAGCATGTCAAAAGTAGACGAATATGACAATCAAATTGTATACAAACCTGGTAAATACAATGCTAATGCGGATGTTCTTAGTCGTATAAGGGAAAGTGAAGTAGAAGACAATAAGGTGATGGTTTTAACCAGATCTCATGCTCAAAAGCAAATAATTCTTTCGGAACAGTTCAACGAGTATAACAATTGTGGAAATTACCTCGAAATCAGTGAAAATTATCAAAATTTTGGTGTAATAGAAAAAGGAAGGTCGATTTTCTCCAACAACAACCTAGAAGCGAAAGTAATAATTTTACCTTTAGTATCCTCACCTGATGAATTTATTCCTAAAACCCTCAATCAAAAGTTTATTAAACCTGACATAGGACAAATATAAATCTTCTCAAATGGAAAAAACCAATTTTATTGCACTACCTTGCCCATACCCTTTCGAACGAGCACAGACAAAAATACGACTCAAGCGACACTAAACGATCTTAACGACATTCTTAGGTCAAAAAACCATTGTAAAATCGGGTATTAATACCAAAACTAGAATTTGAGGACAAAAACGAGTTTAAACGCTTATTAGAAGACATATATTGCAACCAAAGTGCTGACATTTTTCTTTTTATTTATGACACCATACATTTACATGACGAAAAGGACATTTTAGATATTTTACTACAGTATCATGACTAACCACTCGGAGGACACCAAGGCATCCGACGAACTTTGAAACGAATAAAGTCAAAATACTTCTGGCCTACAATGAACTCAGACATTAAAAATTACATTAAAAAGTGCACCTCTTGCCAACTAAATAAAAACAAACGAAATCCACCCATACCAATGAAACTTACAACAACGAGCTCCACACCTTTTGAAAGAATAGCACTAGACATAGTAGGACCCCTACCCTTAAGTCGCAACGGAAATAAATACATCTTAACATTTCAAGACGACCTAACGAAATATTCAGAGGCATACCCGTTACCAAATGCAGAAGCGCCCACCTTAGCTCGCATTTTTGTAGAAAACACGGTTTGTAGACACGGTATTCCATTAACAATTCTGACTGACCAGGCACGAACTTTTTGAGTAATTTATTTAAGGAAGTATGTAAACTCCTTAAGGTTAGAAAAATTAACACAACCCCTTATCACCCCCAAACTAACGGAGCGCCAGAACGAAGTCACCGTACCTTAGCAGAATTTCTTAGGCATTATGTTAATAAAGATCCATTAACATGGGCCACATGGATTACTTATGCCATGTTTGGCATATTCACTCTTTATCTTAATTAAATAATATACACATGTAAACCAAGTATCCTTAACTAATGTTCTTTTTCTTTTAATTGTTTTTGTTCTTTGTTTTCACCTTAAAAAAAACATGATAAACCCAACTATGAATATGGTAACAATAATTTTATGCGCCCTAACTTTGTTGGCAACGGCAATTAACATAAAACCTATAAAAGATAATCCAGGGATATCTGGGAACCGTACAGCTTTACTCTAATAAATGGAAAATAATTGTATACCAGGATATAACTGAATTAGATCAAGGATTAAGTATTATAGAAAATACTACAGTTAAATTAAAAATAATATGTAAAGAACTTAAAATGTACCACGATTTCTCGATAATATGTAACTCAACAATTATAGAAATAAAATATTTACTAAGAGATTTAAAGGAAAAATAAAAAAACCTGCGGCCGAACTTCCTTAAAAAACTATCCCTATTCGCAGAAAAAGTACTTTTTGGAGCACTTAACGAAGAAGATGCAAAACGATACGAGGAACAAATGCAGCTAGTAAAATCTAATGAAAAGCACCTACACTCATTAATAAAGAAACAGACGCTAATTATAGAGACAACACATAACATCCTTAACAAATCCAAAGACAAAACGGATAGAGAATTTGTAAACATAGAAAAGAGAATAAATAAAATTCAAGCACAAAAAAACAACCCATAAAAATTAAAATTTTTCATCTAAATTCTCTAACAGAAATTGATATGGGAGCCCCTCGATCCTGGGCCATCAGATGTTAAAATTGAAAATGCTCAGATCATTTTATTCTGAGCACGCTCATACTCTGAGCAAATAAGAAACACGAACATTTGTCTTAAGAACTCTTTGACTGCGCTGAACTAATTTATGAAAACGCGAAATGACAGAATATTGCGAAAACTTGTTGTTCTATCTGTAAGTTGATATCGACAACAAAAAACGACATCAATAAAAATAAAATTCAGTAAATAAAAATGTAAGTTGAATTAAGCATAAAACATTTATGTCTCGTTTCATTTGCTGGGTTCATTTGTGCGTGAGCTAAGATTTCTCTCTCTCTCTACCAACGCCGACTGCGCAGCAAACACCGCACACAGTCCATAAAGGGCGACGAATATCTGATGCCAGTATAGATATTTAAAAAATGTATAAGGGCCTTGCGGCCGAAAAAGTATTGTTTATTGGGTATACACGTGTGTGTAAAATTTGAAGAAAATCGGGTAAATTTTTTAAATTTTTTGTATGTGAGCCCCCCGACCCCGCAGCCCGAGGGGCCTCAAAATAGAAAGTTATAGAAAGTGTTGTCTCCGGAAATACACATGTGTGCAAAATTTCAATAAAATCGGACCATGGGAAGTGGGTTAAAAATTGATCGCAAGAATCCACGACAGACGACCGACGACCAACGGGCAAGTAAAGTTAATATAGAGAATTTAAAAAGAAAACATTATTAAAAAGAAACATGACGCGACAACCCAAATGGAAACGGAGGCTCTTACTTCTTTAACAACAATAATGTTAATGCGATACATTAGAATTATTGACGATATAACAGACCTAGTAACTAGACATAGATTTGACAAACCACACCCATCAATACTTCCTCCAGAACAAATGGAATCAATCTTGTCGACATGAGAAAACAAATACACTCTGATTTACAAGTCCCACAAATAAACAATTACGATACCCTCTCTATTTAAAAAATAAGTACACTACAAACCCGGGTATTAAAAGAAAAGGTAATCTATGAAATAGGTATACCACTAATCCATAATACAAAATATCAACTTTTTAAAGTAATCCCTCTCCCAACAAAAGTAAACGAAAAATTAGTTTTCATAAAACCTGATATATCACATTTAGTAATAGATTATGACAGAGAACACCATTATGACATGACAATCAATGAACTAGAAACATGAACAAACTTACGAAAAGACATATTTATGCCAAGCAGTGCATCGCGTATTTACTACAAGATCAATAAATCAGCCTTGTGCTGTCTTACTTTTTCCAAAACCCAAAACTCTACCACATATTTGCGAACTGAAAGAAACACTACTGACTACTATTTGGATCCAACTGGGACAACAAAACAAATGGTTATTTTCAACACTTGACAAATACGAAATAGACGAAATTTTTCCAAACAAAATCTCTCCCTACACCCTTATAAATACAGGCACCATAGAACTAACAGACGAATGTTATATCAAATCAACGGACTTGACTATAAGAAATTCCTATTTCAAAACATCATCACTGAATAATTTCTACATACCCCCTATTAATATTTCAAATTCATTCTCACAAAAACACACGAATGAAATTCTCCTTACTGAAGTAGCACTAATACGAAATTCTGACTCAAAAGACTTAGACACACTGTCCAAACAAATAAAAGATTTAAAAAACACAGAAAAAACAGACCTTGAAAGTTTCAATATACACAACATTCATCATTATGGGTTAATTTACCTTATGATCATTTCCGTTTTAATCATAATAATAATAAAAAATACAAAGCTTGGAAACTAAATCAATTAGTATCCCCAAAAGAACAAAACATAACTGAAATGGTTACTATCCACGAAAAGGAAAACGACAAACCGGAAACAACAACTAAATTCGTTTTAAAAATTTAACGAGAAAAAACCTTTACACTCGTAATTATATGATAAAACTATGTTTAAATATCATTCACTACAAAAATTAATTATAATTATATTATCAAACAAAAGCTCTATACCTATATGAAGAAAAGTTCGTTATTCTAATCCTTACTTACTTTAAAAATTAATTACAACATTTATCTCAATGTTTTGTCTATATTTAATTTTTTTTGTCATATGTGATTTCACCTAAAAAAAATAAAAAAATAAAAAACAAAAAAAAAAGATAATAAAAATCACAATAAATCTTAGTATTTTTTTTAACCTTTATTATTAGTACTACAATTATTATTAGTAGTACAATATTATAATATATTACCTTGAATCTTTGTAAAAAAAAAAAAGAAGAAAATTAAATTATTGCAATTTTTATTATAAATTATTTATTGGACTTTCATGCACTCAACACATTTATACAAACACAATCCAAACAAATTTGTACGCCAACCAAAGTTTTCGTATCAGTGGTTAAAAAAAGTGGTTTTTGTATCTGCTAACGACAAATAATGTTCATTCTTCCCTTTTCGCGGTAAAGAATTTTCTTATTCGTAGGGGGAAGGGATGTTGTGACCGGCACAACCATTACACCCCTGACCACACACACAGTCTTGCTTCACTCTAGTTTCCACATCTGCTTTCAATAAATTACCTATTTTATGATCGGCACAGCCTGTCAAATTGCCGGTACATTCGTGTACCGAATTTCCGAATTCAAATCCACCACTAATCTGCAGAGTACGTATGGATGGCTGGTATTTGTAATAAGAAACCGATCGAGATACGATAAAGGCACTGTGATCCTTTATGCATCTCGAGTTTCAAGCACAGCACGCAGCGCACAAATGCCGATATGATACTAAGAAACATTTAGTGTAAATGCAGATATTACGAAATAGTAATATCAGCAGGAGGGCAATTCTAAGGCGACCGTCAAGTTGCTCGACTGCAGAAGGGACATAAATGTCGCAGGTCGACTGTGTGCTACAAATATATGCTTGCACTTGTATTTGTGTATTGAACCCTTGTTCATGCACATGATGCTGTCGTTCCAAAATATTATAAAAGACCACTGCTACGATTACTAAGGGCGGCAGTTGAACTTAGACATCCTTATGCGGTCAGCCATCAGCAGAAATAGGGGGAATAACACAGAATGCTCTAGAATTGCAGGTGGCCGTAACTATCTCTGACTTCTTTCTTGTTGGTATGGTGCTCCGAGCGCGGATTACATCATCACGGAAGACTGCATCCGCGAATCAGATTTGAGTCAACACGGCTGCCCTTCGCAATGAAGAGACTAGAAACAACTACGGTCAAGCGATAGGACTCGCCATAAATGCAGGGAGAGTAAGTCCTGGGGCTGAGATGTCGGGCGTAGAAGAGAAATGGACACGCCTTAAGAATACTGTCATTAGTACTTCTGACTCCATCTTAGGCAGTAGTCGTAGAGATCGAAACGACTGGTTCGATGACGAATGTGAGCTAGCGACTGAACGTAAGAATGTTGCGTACCGAGCTATGCAACAATCTCATAGAACGCGGGCACGCGATGATGCATATAAAGAGCTCCGAAGATATGAAAAAACAATTCACCGGCGAAAGAAAGCAGCCTGGGAGAAGAATCTCGTCCGTGAACTGGAACAGTACAGAGAGCAAGGACCGCACCAGGCGCGGAAGTTCTACCAAAGGGTCCGCGGTATGACGCAATATACACCGCGTTGCGCATACTGCAAGGACAAAGAGGGTAATCTGATCGCCGATCTTAAAGGCATCTTAGAGCGATGGGAAGAGTCCTTTCATGAGTTGCTAAATGGCCAGCTAACTGAGGAATTGGAGGCTCCACCAATGACCGAAGATCATACTATGCTGCCGCCACCAAGCATAGTCGAAGTTAGCAGAGCGATAAATCGGCTCAAAAATAATAAATAATAATAATAATAAAAATAGGAGGCCCCACATTACACCAAGTAATTCATGAAATAATAGTGCAAGTATGGAAAGAAGAAGTTATGCCAGAAGACTGGCGAAGAGGCATCCTGTGCCCCATACATAAGAAGGGAGATATCACAAAATGCAGCAATTATCGTGGTATAACGTTAAAGAGCGTATAAGATTTTCTCCTCTATCCTTCAAGACAGGATAGCCCCATACGCTAAAGTCATCATTGGTCCATACCAGTGTTGCTTCATCCCAGGCAAATCAACAACTGATCAGATTTACACCCTAAGGCAGGTGATGGAAAAATGTCTAGAGTTTCCTGCTTGTTACTGTTTTATCGCTTTTTTCACAAGCGGTGTTCAAAAGAAATATCCAGATGCATCCCGCCCATTCTCGAACCCTTCCGTAATACCCGTGCTTCAACTCTAGCCCACGGATCTACAATTAGGCCTATCTTCGGACATACTAAACAATTCAGAGATTCCTTCTTTAGCCGAACTACAGTTATATGAAATGAATTTCTGTGTTTCCCCATTTATATGATCTGCAGTCATTTAAGACACGCGAGCATAGACATCTCATCTTTCCCCTCCCTAATTTCCTAACCACCACGCTGATCTAAGCATTATAAGGGCGCAAATCCCTTTAGCGTGTGTACATTATAAAAAAAACAGTACATGAAAGCAGACAAGCCTTTCTACGTCTATCTGGTAATTAGAATAGCAGAAAAATAAAAATTTCATGACAGTTACTAACCAAAAATAATAAGTAGTTAAATTATATATATACATATAAAAGAAAAAAAACATAAACAATAAATTTAGGTTAAGATTCAGTCGACTGAATGTAGAAATTATTGAATAAAAATATATACAGGGTGTATCCGTTAAGGTGGCAAATACTTAAAGGAGTGATTCCTTCGTTTATTTCGTGAAAAAATCGTATGGAAGGGGTGGGTCAATTTTCAACCCCTGCGGTGCGGAATCAAACCTTTAAGTATTTTCCACCTTAACGGATACACCCTGTATAACATTTATGGAAAAAAATTTATATTGAAAAATTTGTATACAACTGATATAGTCTGGTGCGCCTAAAATAGCCCGCTGCATGCCACATCTCCTTGAATTCAACCGCAATACTCGTGGCTCTCTAAATGCCCATCAGTTTACTATCAAGCCCATATTCGAACGTACAGTTAAGTTCATGGATTCGTTCTTCAGCCGTAGAACACGTATGTGGAATGCTCTGCCAAGCTATGTCTTTCCACATCACTATTATCCACAGGCATTCAAAACACAAGGTCATAGACTTCTCGTCTTTTCTCCTCCTTTTCCTTAACGTCCCACGCTGTGCCAAGCATATAATAATAATATTCGGCGCGATAGACCATTGCGGTCCAAGGCCTAGCTTCTCGCGACCATTTGTGTTGCGCATTTATATTTTTGGACACAAATGGAAGGGACCTACAATTTAAGGCTGGCTCCGAATGACGAATTGATAAGCTTTTCGTGACAAGTTATTACTCTCGGAACGTTTGTCATCCATTCGCGAGAGGTGGGACACCGTGAAAAATACTTTTGGTGTTACTGGGATTCGAACCACGAACATCCTGCTCAGTAGCCACGCGCATTTCCACTGAGCCACGGCGCTCAAGCATATAGCCGATCATTATAAGAGTGCGAACCCCTTTAAGCGTGCGCGAATTATTAAAAAAATTGAAAAAGTTTATATATAGTACTTACTGAAAAATATATATATATATATAACTTATTAAAAAATTAACATATAACTGAATAAAAATTATTGGTAATAAATTTTGTAATTGAGAAATATATATACAGAGTGTTCGGGTTTGGGATGCTAATCCGTTAAGGGGTGATTCTTTGTTTCATTCTGAGAAAAAAATCGTATGGGTGGGGAGTAAATTTTTGATATCCTTTGAGATGCAGGGTGTTTTAAAAATGTTGTTCAGAAAAAAATACACACAAATATTAAACTGTAACTTCCAAAATATTTATCGGAGAGCAACCAACTTAGTTGTACAGACTTGTTTGTCTGTAGTTGATCAAGGATGCTTTTAGTTATTATCAAGAACATAAGTTTGATGGGATGTTTGGGATGCTAATCCGTTAAGGGGTGATTCTTTGGTTCATTTTGAGAACAAAAATCGTATTGGTGTGGGGTCAATTTTTGATATCCTTTGAGATGCAGGGTGTTTTAAAAATGTTGTTCAGAAAAAAAATACACACAAATATTAAACTGTAACTTCCAAAATATTTATCGGAGAGCAACCAACTTAGTTGTACAGGTTAGCTATTATCAAGCACATAAACTTGATAATACTTGATTGTACAACAAGCACTTGAACTTGTTGTACTCGGAGTGAATAAAAAAGGAAAATTAACACACGTTTCCTTTTAGGGTGTAATTAACAATAACAATTTTATTTGAATAAATAGCTTCTTATTATCAAAAATATCAAAAAATACCTAGAGTAAGCCCCTTACAATTAATAACAAAACTAAACGTAAACAAAGTAAAGAAAATTTAAAAAGGTATATTTACACCTTGCGTCGTCAATGCAGTTCGTTACCCCAAATAGAATTGCAAATGTGCACATATGCTGCATCGTCAATACAGTTCGTTACCCCAAAACCCGGTTGATTGAGTTTCGTTGTTAAAAAGGTGAAGTTCACATGAGCAAGCTTCTGCGCCCTTCCTGTATTTTGATTGTATATTGAAACACAGATATTGCTCCTCCTTCAGGTTAGCGCATGATCTTAGTGTTGCTGAATCTATTGGAAAGTATTCGTCGCGATGGGAACTTATGGTCAATACTGGCGCGCAGGTTTGAATAACAATCATGGTGTTGTTGATGGGACTTGGACTGGCTATCATTCTGAATAGATCGTACTGCTCCTGATCTGCCAGTGGGAGTGTAATCCTAAAAACGACATGATTTGTAGCGATTCCTCCCTTAACCGTCATTTGTTTGTGTAACTGCAACAGGTTATCTTCATCAGTAGGGATTTCTAAGTAAGCTGGTTAGTGTGCCTTGAAAGTTAGTATTTCTTCATTTAGCTGTGTTGTTGACAGCAAAAGAGCGCTTATTCTACCTTGATGAGTTTCAGAAAGTACGTCTAATAGCGCTGTCTGCATCCTTTGTAAGTTCACTATCACGAGGATTAGTTGAGAGGCAACTGAGAGGAACACCTGGAATATCTTCAACTGGAACTGATCCTCGCAGTTTTCCTGAATCCTTGATGTGGTTTCATTGAAGTGCCTATCGAGTGCTTCGAATTTTTTACTTGTTGCTGTCTTGCCTTTCTTTATTAAATTTATGGTTGAGTCAATTATGGATGTTTGGTTGCGCAGTAGGCTCAGCAACTTATTTTCGCTATCCTTTACTTTATCTATCGTGCTTGACATCTGTTCTGCATACTCCAAATTCAAAACTCCAAACAGATTCACCGCTCCTCTCTTGGTTCGTCTGGCTGACAGCAAAATGTCTTCGGATTGTAGCTCTTCTATATGATGTGGTGAAACTGGTTGAGTGTATCGTGGCATATTGCATGTTCCCGATGTCTTTCGCCGTTTTGTGGGTATCTCTTTTGTTGACTTCGTTGTTGCCGCATCCTTTGAACTCTGCTGCCTTATGTCGATATTGCAGTTCACTCAGATATTCCTGTGACCACCGCTTCCAGAACTCATATTTGAGATGAGAGACTAGATTCTATCTGGTCAATAGTGTTTGTTTTGTAGACGCTGCATTTGCATCAATTTGGGCCGTCAGTGGTTCACAAATCAGAAAGCGTCCCGGAGTTAGAGCGGTGAAGTCGATCGGGTCACTGGACATCGGTGTGAGAGGTCTTGAATTTAAGATGGCTTCTATTCCAACTAGCACTGTCTCCAGTTCTTAGTAAGTCAGAGAGGCTGTTGAAACGCTGCTTATGAGCTGGTGCTTTGCCGATTTCACGGCTGCCTCCCAAAGGCCACCAAAATGAGGTGCCCTCGGAGGAATAAAGCTGAATTGAATCGCCCTGTCACTGCATTTCTTGATGATCGTTTTACGTGTGGTTTCCGAATATAGTGTTGTTTTCAATTCATCTAGCTGAATTTAATTCCTGATAAAGCTGAATTGAATCGTCCTGTCACTGCATTTCTTGATGATCGTTTTACGTGCGGTTTCCGAATATACTGTTGTTTTCAATTCACCTAGCTGATTATTTGCTCCAACGAAGTTTGTTGCGTTGTCGCAGTATAGGGTTTGACAGTGTCCCCCGCGCCCAATGAATCTTCAATGCTCCAAAAAACGCTTCAGTCGCTGACAAGTTCCAAGTGTACAGCTTTGGTGGTGAAACATCAGAATACTGCCACCTATGCCTTCTGAGGCCTTTTCCGCGTATCTTGTAATGGATCCAAAATGGACCGCAATAATCGACTCCTGAGTTGATGAAAGGTCTTGCTGGTGTACTTCTAGGAGAAGGTAGATTGCCCATTACTTGTTTCAGCAATTGGGGCTTAGCGAAAGCGAAAGCGAAGTAAGAGGGAAATTAATTCACTCTGTACTGTTGGGCCGGTGTACATTATATCGTTGAGTACAAGTCCTGATGTGGTCTTCGACGATGCATCAAAAACGACTCGAAGCTTGGTATTGCTGCTGTCGGCCTTAAAAACGCAATGGTGAGAAATGATATAATGTGGCGATATAATGTCACTGATATTGATTTTTTTCATGTGGCCCAAGGATTCATATTCGTCCATGAATTTTACGAATTGAGTCTTCAAATCCGGATTTCGGGAAAGTCTCTTCTCTAAGGAACATGTTTAATGCAATTTCTTTAGATTCGCCAAGTCTTACAAGCCTTACAATAAAGCGCCCGTCACTATTCCTCCGGGTGGTTTGTGCAAATTGTGCTTCACACAACTCTTCATTTCTAGATAATTGTGTTCTAACTGGTTCTACCTCATCCAGGCGCCATAACCGTTCAACCATTTGGTGTAGATCGTTTTCGTTATAAGTAGAAATTCCACATGAGTTGTGTTTCGCCTACCCTTCCAGCCAGTACCCAACCAAAGACGGTGTTTTGGAGAGTAGGTAGTTCATCTTGTAAGCGTCTCTGCCCTATGGAAAGCAACTGATGATAAAATTCGGCATGTCAATTTTGTCTGGTCGATGGAATGCTGGGTCGGCAAGAAGAATGTTGCTTGGTATTCCCCATGATGATATGTTTAAATGTTGAGAAGTCTGTGGTGTAATGATGTGCGGCAAAACGAATGCTTCCAACCGAGTGCTAAAGCCAATCATTCTTGAATGAATGCTGGCATTAATGTAGTGATGGGATTCTCTTTTTTCATTGCCAATACCTTGAATACTGATTGAGGCTGCCTTTGTGCGAAGTCCTAATCTTTTACTTTTAACTAATCGTTCGGTTATCAAATTTACCTGAGACAGAATCCAATATAGCTCTGCATTCCATCACCATTGTTAGCAACTATCCGTATCATGGCTGTGCTGAGAAGTACGTATTGTTGCCTTTCTATCTCCTTGAATGCTGCTAGCGTTATCGATGAATTCGTCTTCGGCTCTTTTCCTATGAGATTGTTATCGGTACATGATTCCTTAATGCCTTCGAGATGAAGTAGTGTGTTGTGTTTTTTGTCACATTTCATACAGCTCCATGAGACGCAGTTTTTAGCAACATGACCAGCTCGTAAGCAATTCAGGCATAATTTGCCCTTTTGAACGATGTCATTTGGAAGCATGAATTGTATTTTCTGATGTTACTAAGAATATGCTTTGACTCCGACGTGGCTCCTGATATGTAACTCAAAAGTTCTTGTGGTGGTGATTCTAATGGAAGGAGTTTCACTTTTCCATTTTTGCAGCAAATACCAGGTGACTCTGATTTAAACTTTCTTGCTTGACAGTAACTACAAACCGTTTCCATTTTTCCGATGGTAACACTTTCATACTGTGAGTAGTCTATGTGTGGATCATAGTGAAATCCTTCCAATGCTAAGCTCAATTGTTGTGCAGTCCGTAATCGTCTGCGTTTATGTCTCATTTCCTATACTCGGGTCCCCCGCTGTTGTACTGTCTCTAAAGCTCTAAATGTAGTAGTTCTTTCTCTCTGATCCTCTAGTCGGGCTTCACGCTGTTGTCTGGACTCTGAAGCTCTAGATGTAGTAGCTCTATCTCTCAGATCATCTAGTCGAGCCTCGCGCTGTTGTCCGGTCTCCGAAGTTCTAGATGTAGTAGCTATCTCGCGCTGCGTCGCAAGTCTTCTATTAGTTTCCTCGGCAGTTTCTTGTCTTTGCTGTTGTTTAATTTGTTTAGCCTTTGCTTGCACTTGGCCAATCCCTTTACGTTTCCTTGGCGGAATTTTTAAAAAAGGCTCTAACTGAACAATGGAATTTATTATAGAAAATAAAAAAAAAATTATAGAAAACAGAAAAAAAGGGAATTTAAAAATTATAATGTACTTAATCCGTGTAAAAACATAAACCATAAACCCTTACAAAAACAAAAAAGTAATCAACTTTATTTTAAATGAGTAATACACCACTCTCAAATAAAGTAGAAAGTACAAAAAATGATATCAGTAACTTTTTTTTAACTTCAATATAATTGCGTATTTGTTGTAGCACACTTGAATTATATTTAAGATATAATTTTTATATATAATATATTTTTATTTTTAACAGATTTGTGTTGATATACAGAATTCTTACAATGATTATCCTCAATATAAGGAAGGGATGAATAAATATGTATGTATACATTATAAGGTAAAAGTAATTAGTAGTAATAAAAGTCCATGTGTCTTGAAGTGGTACGGATTTATTGACATGACTGCTTTGATTTGGGTTTTACCAGCATATGCTAATATTGAATTTGTATATGTACATTAGTAGGTAAAAATAATTAGTAGGTAATAAAGTTCATGTGTTCTGCAGTGCACAAGTTTGGGTTTTACCAGAATACCCATACATATAAAAAATATGCATTAGGTAGAAAAAATAATTAGTTGGTTTAAAAGGTGAATGTGTGCCGCAGTGCTACATAGTTTCTTTTTAGACAGCTACAGGTTTTATGTAGGTTTTTTGCCTGTGGTATTGGTGGCAGCAGCCTCCCTCAGCCAAAAAACGTGCTACCCCCCACCACCTATGTTTGATTCCAGATAGTAACTAATATGTATACCAAGTTTGGTTGAAATTGGTCAAGGCGTTCCAGAGCTAGATAGGCACAAACAAATTCTATATTTTTAAATTCTCTATATTAACTTCGCGTGCACGTGGCTGGATGGCTGGCTGGCTGGTCAGATTTTCTGATCAATTTTTAACCAACTTCCCAAAGCCCGACTTTATTGAAATTTTGCACACATGTATATTTCCGGTGACAATACTTTCTTTCTTTTGGGGACCCCAATATACAATTTTTAAATATCGCTATATCGCATTAGATCACGGCAGTCTGAGCTCTGTGCTTTGTTTGCATCGCTGTTCGCTGCCGCTGCGTCATTTGGTGGATGATTTTGCCACAAAACGATCACGCAGTGTGTGTGTGTATCCCCGAATAGAGAATTTACAAGAAAAATTTTAATTTTTATGGGTTGTTTTTATATATATAGATTATATGGTGTGAATTTGAGCCAAATCGTTCCATAAATAAGAATTTTCCGGAAAAAAAACGACACCAGCGCCACCTATCGGGTCCAAATTTTGTCAACGACTTTCTTTTTATTTTAATATTATATGGTGTAAATTTGAGCCAAATCGTTCCATAAATAAGAATTTTCAGAAAAAAAACAATATTAGCGCCATCTTGCTGGGCTGAGCCAACTCAGAAACCTTCGCGTAGCAATTACGAACAATTTGGTCCAGCCGTTTTCAAGTTTTAAGCATCCGAACAAACAAATATAGATATGTATATAACTACAAATATAAATATATTTATATAAATACATATATATAAATACATATATTACTACGGCCACAGCTCCTATGGAAATTCTGGTATCTGGCCAATAGCATCTGGAATTTTTGGAAACCAACCCATTTCTTAAGCGATTCGTATGAAACTCGGAATGTAGGACTAATATGCGACTATAAGATTTGTTCCTATGGAAATTCTGGGATCTGGCCAATAGGGGGTGGAGCTTTGGGAACCAAGCCATTTCTCAAGCGGTTCGTATAAAACTCGGAATGTAGGACTAAAATGTGACTATAAGATTTGTTCCTATGGGATCTGGCCAATAGGGTCTGGAATTTCTCAAGGGATTCGTATGAAACTGGGAATGTAGGACTAAAATGTGGCTATAAGATTTGTTCCTATGGAAATTCTGGGATCTGGCCAATAGGGTCTGGAATTTTTGGAACCAAACCATTTCTCAAGGGATTCGTATGAAACTGGGAATGTAGGACTAAAATGTGACTATAAGATTTGTTCCTATGGAAATTCTGGGATCTGGCCAGTAAATTTCTCAAGCGATTCGTATGAAACTCGGAATGTAAGACTAATATGCGACTATAAGATTTGTTCCTATGGAAATTCTGGGATCTGGCTAATAGGGTCTGGAATTTTTGGAACCAAACCATTTCTCAAGGGATTCGTATGAAACTGGGAATGTAGGACTAAAATGTGGCTATAAGATTTGTTCCTATGGAAATTCTGGGATCTGGCCAGTAAATTTCTCAAGCGATTCGTATGAAACTCGGAATGTAAGACTAAAATGTGACTATAAGATTTGTTCCTATGGGATCTGGCCAATAGGGTCTGGAATTTCTCAAGGGATTCGTATGAAACTGGGAATGTAGGACTAAAATGTGACTATAAGATTTGTTCCTATGGAAATTCTGGGATCTGGCCAATAGGGTCTGGAATTTTTGGAACCAAACCATTTCTCAAGGGATTCGTATGAAACTGGGAATGTAGGACTAAAATGTGACTATAAGATTTGTTCCTATGGAAATTCTGGGATCTGGCCAGTAAATTTCTCAAGCGATTCGTATGAAACTCGGAATGTAAGACTAATATGCGACTATAAGATTTGTTCCTATGGAAATTCTGGGATCTGGCCAATAGGGTCTGGAGTTTGGGAACCAAACCATTTCTCAAGCGATTCGTATGAAACTGTAGGACTAAAATGTGGCTATAAGATTTGTTCCTATGGAAATTCTGGGATCTGGCCAGTAAATTTCTCAAGCGATTCGTATGAAACTCGGAATGTAAGACTAATATGCGACTATAAGATTTGTTCCTATGGAAATTCTGGGATCTGGCCAATAGGGTCTGGAGTTTGGGAACCAAACCATTTCTCAAGCGATTCGTATGAAACTGGGAATGTAGGACTAAAATGTGACTATAAGATTTGTTCCTATGGAAATTCTGGGATCTGGCCAATAGGGTCTGGAATTTTTGGAACCAAACCCTTTCTCAAGGGATTCGTATGAAACTGGTAATGTAGGACTAAAATGTAACTATAAGATTTGTTCCTATGGAAATTCTGGGATCTGACCAATAGCGTTTGGAGTTTTGGGAACTAAGCCATTTCTCATGCGATTCGTATGAAACTCGGAATGTAGGACTAATATGCGACTATAAGATTTGTTCCTATGGAAATTCTGGGATCTGGCCAATAGGGGGTGGAGCTTTGGGAACCAAGCCATTTCTCAAGCGGTTCGTATGAAACTCGGAATGTAGGACTAAAATGTGACTATAAGATTTGTTCCTATGGGATCTGGCCAATAGGGTCTGGAATTTCTCAAGGGATTCGTATGAAACTGGGAATGTAGGACTAAAATGTGACTATAAGATTTGTTCCTATGGAAATTCTGGGATCTGGCCAATAGGGTCTGGAATTTTTGGAACCAAACCATTTCTCAAGGGATTCGTATGAAACTGGGAATGTAGGACTAAAATGTGACTATAAGATTTGTTCCTATGGAAATTCTGGGATCTGGCTAATAGGGTCTGGAATTTTTGGAACCAAACCATTTCTCAAGAGATTCGTATGAAACTGGGAATGTAGGACTAAAATGTGGCTATAAGATTTGTTCCTATGGAAATTCTGGGATCTGGCCAGTAAATTTCTCAAGCGATTCGTATGAAACTCGGAATGTAAGACTAATATGCGACTTTAAGATTTGTTCCTATGGAAATTCTGGGATCTGGCCAATAGGGTCTGGAATTTTTGGAACCAAACCCTTTCTCAAGGGATTCGTATGAAACTGGGAATGTAGGACTAAAATGTAACTATAAGATTTGTTCCTATTGAAATTCTGGGATCTGGCCAGTAAATTTCTCAAGCGATTCGTATGAAACTCGGAATGTAAGACTAATATGCGACTTTAAGATTTGTTCCTATGGAAATTCTGGGATCTGGCCAATAGGGTCTGGAATTTTTGGAACCAAACCCTTTCTCAAGGGATTCGTATGAAACTGGGAATGTAGGACTAAAATGTAACTATAAGATTTGTTCCTATTGAAATTCTGGGATCTGGCCAGTAAATTTCTCAAGCGATTCGTATGAAACTCGGAATGTAAGACTAATATGCGACTTTAAGATTTGTTCCTATGGAAATTCTGGGATCTGGCCAATAGGGTCTGGAGTTTGGGAACCAAACCATTTCTCAAGCGATTCGTATGAAACTCGGAATGTAGGACTAATATGCGACTATAAGATTTGTTCCTATGGAAATTCTGGGATCTGGCCAATAAGGTCTGGAGTTTGGGAACCAAACCATTTCTCAAGCGATTCGTATGAAACTCGGAATGTAGGACTAAAATGTGACTTTAAGATTTGTTCCTATGGAAATTCTGGGATCTGGCCAATAGGGTCTGGAATTTTTGGAACCAAACCCTTTCTCAAGGGATTCGTATGAAACTGGGAATGTAGGACTAAAATGTAACTATAAGATTTGTTCATATGGAAATTCTGGGATCTGACCAATAGCGTTTGGAGTTTTTGGAACTAAGCCATTTCTCATGCGATTCGTATGAAACTCGGAATATAGGACTTATATCCGACTATAAGATTTGGTCCTATGGAAATTCTTGGATCTGGCCAATAGGGTCTGGAATTTTTTTGAACTAAGCCATTTCTCATCGTCATCTCATCTCATCTGTAATGGTAATATCGGCCACAACGTCAAAAAAGGTTTCACTTCAACGGCGCGTAAAAGTTACACGCACTCTTTTTTTATTGTAGTATCTACATCTAAGGCAAGGTGGAAAAAGGTGCGCGACCAATTTAATTCGTATTTCAAACAAACCACCAACCTGACAAGCTGCTCTGGGGTGCAAAAAAATGCAATTGGGCCTATTTTGAATTGCTGACATTTCTGGTACCATTCATAGAAGTACCCAGGTAAAACTTACCTGACTACATTAAATAGATAAGATTCTTATTTTATTATGTTATTTTTATTTAGGATGTATGGCAGCTATGAGACTACAGAATATACCAGTAGCGACAACATTGAAATTTTTAAATTGTTTGAGGGCAACATAAGATCAACGGCATCGCAACCAGGGTCATCGGTATCGGAATGTGTATCGCGGCAGCAGTACTAATAAGACCAAATGTAAACGCAACAAACAAAATTATACTGATATAATGAAGGAAAGATTAGATTCTTTATTGGATCGGCCAGACTCTCCACCACTGCAATGTCTGTTAGAGAAGTTAACAAGTGGAACTAGAAAAAAAAATGGAGGCGATTCATTTCATGGAGGTTGGGCTCGAAAATGATATGGATGCTACTTGATTAGATACACCAAAGTGTGTGTCACTTTGTTCCACAGCAATTGGTGATATATCATCCATTCTAATAAGATTGTGTAGGATGCAACAAATATAAATTACTTGATTTATTCTTTCGGTCTGCACTTCAATATGGTAATAAAGGTAAAATATTACATGCAGTTCAAGTTCAATGGTAAAAACCTGTAATTAAAAATCCTGTTTCGTCTGGAAAGTTTTTACCAGGAAATGGTCGCATGATGGTCATTTTTAGTGCGAATCCTTTATCTGCAATAATCACATATGGTAAAGACTTGACTGTTCCATCCTCCGGTATATTAAGAGTATTAGGGGAATGCAACCAAGCTTTCCCAAACTCGCAAATGCAAAAACTGCAGAATCAGCATTGGAACCGTACGCGCCAATGTTAACCAGCAAAAATTTGTATTTGGCATCCACTGCGGACATAAATATAGGTTATAGTTAAAATATATGCTCGCTGTGTTGTTGGGAGCGAATGTTTGAACGTGTTTTCCGTCGACTGCTGCGCAACAGTTTGGAAAATTTCAGCGATCTAAGAATTCCTTAGAAATGCGTTTCCAGTCTTCTTGTGACGTAATCGTCTGCGTTTATGTCTCATTTCCTATACTCGGGTCCCCCGCTGTTGTACTGTCTCTAAAGCTCTAAATGTAGTAGTTCTTTCTCTCTGATCCTCTAGTCGGGCTTCACGCTGTTGTCTGGTCTCTGAAGCTCTAGATGTAGTAGCTCTATCTCTCAGATCATCTAGTCGAGCCTCACGCTGTTGTCCGGTCTCCGAAGTTCTAGATGTAGTAGCTATCTCGCGCTGCGTCGCAAGTCTTCTATTAGTTTCCTCGGCAGTTTCTTGTCTTTGCTGTTGTTTAATTTGTTTAGCCTTTGCTTGCACTTGGCCAATCCCTTTACGTTTCCTTGGCGGAATTTTTAAAAAAGGCACACTCTAACTGAACAATGGAATTTATTATAGAAAATAAAAAAAAAATTATAGAAAACAGAAAAAAAGGGAATTTAAAAATTATAATGTACTTAATCCGTGTAAAAACATAAACCATAAACCCTTACAAAAACAAAAAAGTAATCAACTTTATTTTAAATGAGTAATACACCACTCTCAAATAAAGTAGAAAGTACAAAAAATGATATCAGTAACTTTTTTTTAACTTCAATATAATTGCGTATTTGTTGTAGCACACTTGAATTATATTTAAGATATAATTTTTATATATAATATATTTTTATTTTTAACAGATTTGTGTTGATATACAGAATTCTTACAATGATTATCCTCAATATATGTATGTATACATTATAAGGTAAAAGTGCATTAGGTAGAAAAAATAATTAGTTGGTTTAAAAGGTGAATGTGTGCCGCAGTGCTACATAGTTTCTTTTTAGACAGCTACAGGTTTTATGTAGGTTTTTTGCCTGTGGTATTGGTGGCAGCAGCCTCCCTCAGCCAAAAAACGTGCTACCCCCCACCACCTATGTTTGATTCCAGATAGTAACTAATATGTATACCAAGTTTGGTTGAAATTGGTCAAGGCGTTCCAGAGCTAGATAGGCACAAACAAATTCTATATTTTTAAATTCTCTATATTAACTTCGCGTGCACGTGGCTGGCTGGCTGGTCAGATTTTCTGATCAATTTTTAACCAACTTCCCAAAGCCCGACTTTATTGAAATTTTGCACACATGTATATTTCCGGTGACAATACTTTCTTTCTTTTGGGGACCCCAATATACAATTTTTAAATATCGCTATATCGCATTAGATCACGGCAGTCTGAGCTCTGTGCTTTGTTTGCATCGCTGTTCGCTGCCGCTGCGTCATTTGGTGGATGATTTTGCCACAAAACGATCACGCAGTGTGTGTGTGTATCCCCGAATAGAGAATTTACAAGAAAAATTTTAATTTTTATGGGTTGTTTTTATATATATAGATTATATGGTGTGAATTTGAGCCAAATCGTTCCATAAATAAGAATTTTCCGGAAAAAAAACGACACCAGCGCCACCTATCGGGTCCAAATTTTGTCAACGACTTTCTTTTTATTTAAATATTATATGGTGTAAATTTGAGCCAAATCGTTCCATAAATAAGAATTTTCAGAAAAAAAACAATATTAGCGCCATCTAGCTGGGCTGAGCCAACTCAGAAACCTTCGCGTAGCAATTACGAACAATTTGGTCCAGCCGTTTTCAAGTTTTAAGCATCCGAACAAACAAATATAGATATGTATATAACTACAAATATAAATATATTTATATAAATACATATATATAAAGACATATATTACTACGGCCACAGCTCCTATGGAAATTCTGGTATCTGACCAATAGCGTCTGGAATTTTTGGAAACCAAGCCATTTCTTAAGCGATTCGTATGAAACTCGGAATGTAGGACTAATATGCGACTATAAGATTTGTTCCTATGGAAATTCTGGGATCTGGCCAATAGGGGGTGGAGCTTTGGGAACCAAGCCATTTCTCAAGCGGTTCGTATGAAACTCGGAATGTAGGACTAAAATGTGACTATAAGATTTGTTCCTATGGGATCTGGCCAATAGGGTCT
Organism: Nephrocerus scutellatus; assembly: GCA_947095585.1. Taxonomy (NCBI): domain Eukaryota; kingdom Metazoa; phylum Arthropoda; class Insecta; order Diptera; family Pipunculidae; genus Nephrocerus; species Nephrocerus scutellatus. The sequence continues at coordinate 72,827,046 of OX352762.1, read as the reverse complement.
GGAATTTCTCAAGGGATTCGTATGAAACTGGGAATGTAGGACTAAAATTTGACTATAAGATTTGTTCCTATGGAAATTCTGGGATCTGGCCAATAGGGTCTGGAATTTTTGGAACCAAACCATTTCTCAAGGGATTCGTATGAAACTGGGAATGTAGGACTAAAATGTGACTATAAGATTTGTTCCTATGGAAATTCTGGGATCTGGCCAGTAAATTTCTCAAGCGATTCGTATGAAACTCGGAATGTAAGACTAATATGCGACTATAAGATTTGTTCCTAGGGAAATTCTGGGATCTGGCTAATAGGGTCTGGAATTTTTGGAACCAAACCATTTCTCAAGGGATTCGTATGAAACTGGGAATGTAGGACTAAAATGTGGCTATAAGATTTGTTCTTATGGAAATTCTGGGATCTGGCCAGTAAATTTCTCAAGCGATTCGTATGAAACTCGGAATGTAAGACTAATATGCGACTATAAGATTTGTTCCTATGGAAATTCTGGGATCTGGCCAATAGGGTCTGGAGTTTGGGAACCAAACCATTTCTCAAGCGATTCGTATGAAACTGGGAATGTAGGACTAAAATGTGACTATAAGATTTGTTCCTATGGAAATTCTGGGATCTGGCCAATAGGGTCTGGAATTTTTGGAACCAAACCCTTTCTCAAGGGATTCGTATGAAACTGGTAATGTAGGACTAAAATGTAACTATAAGATTTGTTCCTATGGAAATTCTGGGATCTGGCCAGTAAATTTCTCAAGCGATTCGTATGAAACTCGGAATGTAAGACTAATATGCGACTTTAAGATTTGTTCCTATGGAAATTCTGGGATCTGGCCAATAGGGTCTGGAGTTTGGGAACCAAACCATTTCTCAAGCGATTCGTATGAAACTCGGAATGTAGGACTAATATGCGACTATAAGATTTGTTCCTATGGAAATTCTGGGATCTGGCCAATAAGGTCTGGAGTTTGGGAACCAAACCATTTCTCAAGCGATTCGTATGAAACTCGGAATGTAGGACTAAAATGTGACTTTAAGATTTGTTCCTATGGAAATTCTGGGATCTGGCCAATAGGGTCTGGAATTTTTGGAACCAAACCCTTTCTCAAGGGATTCGTATGAAACTGGGAATGTAGGACTAAAATGTAACTATAAGATTTGTTCCTATGGAAATTCTGGGATCTGACCAATAGCGTTTGGAGTTTTGGGAACTAAGCCATTTCTCATGCGATTCGTATGAAACTCGGAATATAGGACTTATATCCGACTATAAGATTTGGTCCTATGGAAATTCTGGGATCTGGCCAATAGGGTCTGGAATTTTTTTGAACTAAGCCATTTCTCATCGTCATCTCATCTCATCTGTAATGGTAATATCGGCCACAACGTCAAAAAAGGTTTCACTTCAACGGCGCGTAAAAGTTACACGCACTCTTTTTTTTATTGTAGTATCTACATCTAAGGCAAGGTGGAAAAAGGTGCGCGACCAATTTAATTCGTATTTCAAACAAACCACCAACCTGACAAGCTGCTCTGGTGTGCAAAAAAATGCAATTGGGCCTATTTTGAATTGCTGACATTTCTGGTACCATTCATAGAAGTACCCAGGTAAAACTTACCTGACTACATTAAATAGATAAGATTCTTATTTTATTATGTTATTTTTATTTAGGATGTATGGCAGCTATGAGACTACAGAATATACCAGTAGCGACAACATTGAAATTTTTAAATTGTTTGAGGGCAACATAAGATCAACGGCATCGCAACCAGGGTCATCGGTATCGGAATGTGTATCGCGGCAGCAGTACTAATAAGACCAAATGTAAACGCAACAAACAAAATTATACTGATATAATGGAGGAAAGATTAGATTCTTTATTGGATCGGCCAGACTCTCCACCACTGCAATGTCTGTTAGAGAAGTTAACAAGTGGAACTAGAAAAAAAAATGTTTGGAGGCGATTCATTTCATGGAGGTTGGGCTCGAAAATGATATGGATGCTACTTGATTAGATACACCAAAGTGTGTGTCACTTTGTTCCACAGCAATTGGTGATATATCATCCATTCTAATAAGATTAGGATGCAACAAATATAAATTACTTGATTTATTCTTTCGGTCTGCACTTCAATATGGTAATATAGGTAAAATATTACATGCAGTTCAAGTTCAATGGTAAAAACCTGTAATTAAAAATCCTGTTTCGTCTGGAAAGTTTTTACCAGGAAATGGTCGCATCATGGTCATTTTTAGTGCGAATCCTTTATCTGCAATAATCACATATGGTAAAGACTTGACTGTTCCATCCTCCGGTATATTAAGAGTATTAGGGGAATGCAACCAAGCTTTCCCAAACTCGCAAATGCAAATGCAGAATCAGCATTGGAACCGTACGCGCCAATGTTAACCAGCAAAAATTTGTATTTGGCATCCACTGCGGACATAAATATAGGTTATAGTTAAAATATAGGCTCGCTGTGTTGTTTGGAGCGAATGTTTGAACGTGTTTTCCGTCGACTGCTGCGCAACAGTTTGGAAAATTTCAGCGATCTAAGAATTCCTTAGAAATGCGTTTCCAGTCTTCTTGTGACGTAATCGTCTGCGTTTATGTCTCATTTCCTATACTCGGGTCCCCCGCTGTTGTACTGTCTCTAAAGCTCTAAATGTAGTAGTTCTTTCTCTCTGATCCTCTAGTCGGGCTTCACGCTGTTGTCTGGTCTCTGAAGCTCTAGATGTAGTAGCTCTATCTCTCAGATCATCTAGTCGAGCCTCACGCTGTTGTCCGGTCTCCGAAGTTCTAGATGTAGTAGCTATCTCGCGCTGCGTCGCAAGTCTTCTATTAGTTTCCTCGGCAGTTTCTTGTCTTTGCTGTTGTTTAATTTGTTTAGCCTTTGCTTGCACTTGGCCAATCCCTTTACGTTTCCTTGGCGGAATTTTTAAAAAAGGCACACTCTAACTGAACAATGGAATTTATTATAGAAAATAAAATAAAAATTATAGAAAACAGAAAAAAAGGGAATTTAAAAATTATAATGTACTTAATCCGTGTAAAAACATAAACCATAAACCCTTACAAAAACAAAAAAGTAATCAACTTTATTTTAAATGAGTAATACACCACTCTCAAATAAAGTAGAAAGTACAAAAAATGATATCAGTAACTTTTTTTTAACTTCAATATAATTGCGTATTTGTTGTAGCACACTTGAATTATATTTAAGATATAATTTTTATATATAATATATTTTTATTTTTAACAGATTTGTGTTGATATACAGAATTCTTACAATGATTATCCTCAATATGTGTATGTATACATTATAAGGTAAAAGTGCATTAGGTAGAAAAAATAATTAGTTGGTTTAAAAGGTGAATGTGTGCCGCAGTGCTACATAGTTTCTTTTTAGACAGCTACAGGTTTTATGTAGGTTTTTTGCCTGTGGTATTGGTGGCAGCAGCCTCCCTCAGCCAAAAAACGTGCTACCCCCCACCACCTATGTTTGATTCCAGATAGTAACTAATATGTATACCAAGTTTGGTTGAAATTGGTCAAGGCGTTCCAGAGCTAGATAGGCACAAACAAATTCTATATTTTTAAATTCTCTATATTAACTTCGCGTGCACGTGGCTGGCTGGCTGGATGGCTGGCTGGCTGGTCAGATTTTCTGATCAATTTTTAACCAACTTCCCAAAGCCCGACTTTATTGAAATTTTGCACACATGTATATTTCCGGTGACAATACTTTCTTTCTTTTGGGGACCCTAATATACAATTTTTAAATATCGCTATATCGCATTAGATCACGGCAGTCTGAGCTTTGTGCTTTGTGTGCATCGCTGTTCGCTGCCGCTGCGTCATTTGGTGGATGATTTTGCCACAAAACGATCACGCAGTGTGTGTGTGTATCCCCGAATAGAGAATTTACAAGAAAAATTTTTAAATTTTTATGGGTTGTTTTTATATATATAGATTATATGGTGTGAATTTGAGCCAAATCGTTCCATAAATAAGAATTTTCCGGAAAAAAAAACGACACCAGCGCCACCTATCGGGTCCAAATTTTGTCAACGACTTTCTTTTTATTTAAATATTATATGGTGTAAATTTGAGCCAAATCGTTCCATAAATAAGAATTTTCAGAAAAAAAACAATATTAGCGCCATCTAGCTGGGCTGAGCCAACTCAGAAACCTTCGCGTAGCAATTACGAACAATTTGGTCCAGCCGTTTTCAAGTTTTAAGCATCCGAACAAACAAATATAGATATGTATATAACTACAAATATAAATATATTTATATAAATACATATATATAAATACATATATTACTACGGCCACAGCTCCTATGGAAATTCTGGTATCTGACCAATAGCGTCTGGAATTTTTGGAAACCAAGCCATTTCTTAAGCGATTCGTATGAAACTCGGAATGTAGGACTAATATGCGACTATAAGATTTGTTCCTATGGAAATTCTGGGATCTGGCCAATAGGGGGTGGAGCTTTGGGAACCAAGCCATTTCTCAAGCGGTTCGTATGAAACTCGGAATGTAGGACTAAAATGTGACTATAAGATTTGTTCCTATGGGATCTGGCCAATAGGGTCTGGAATTTCTCAAGGGATTCGTATGAAACTGGGAATGTAGGACTAAAATGTGACTATAAGATCTGGCCAATAGGGTCTGGAGTTTGGGAACCAAACCATTTCTCAAGCGATTCGTATGAAACTGGGAATGTAGGACTAAAATGTGACTATAAGATTTGTTCCTATGGAAATTCTGGGATCTGGCCAATAGGGTCTGGAATTTTTGGAACCAAACCCTTTCTCAAGGGATTCGTATGAAACTGGGAATGTAGGACTAAAATGTAACTATAAGATTTGTTCCTATGGAAATTCTGGGATCTGGCCAGTAAATTTCTCAAGCGATTCGTATGAAACTCGGAATGTAAGACTAATATGCGACTTTAAGATTTGTTCCTATGGAAATTCTGGGATCTGGCCAATAGGGTCTGGAGTTTGGGAACCAAACCATTTTTCAAGCGATTCGTATGAAACTCGGAATGTAGGACTAATATGCGACTATAAGATTTGTTCCTATGGAAATTCTGGGATCTGGCCAATAAGGTCTGGAGTTTCGGAACCAAACCATTTCTCAAGCGATTCGTATGAAACTCGGAATGTAGGACTAAAATGTGACTTTAAGATTTGTTCCTATGGAAATTCTGGGATCTGGCCAATAGGGTCTGGAATTTTTGGAACCAAACCCTTTCTCAAGGGATTCGTATGAAACTGGGAATGTAGGACTAAAATGTAACTATAAGATTTGTTCCTATGGAAATTCTAGGATCTGACCAATAGCGTTTGGAGTTTTGGGAAGTAAGCCATTTCTCATGCGATTCGTATGAAACTCGGAATATAGGACTTATATCCGACTATAAGATTTGGTCCTATGGAAATTCTGGGATCTGGCCAATAGGGTCTGGAATTTTTTTGAACTAAGCCATTTCTCATCGTCATCTCATCTCATCTGTAATGGTAATATCGGCCACAACGTCAAAAAAGGTTTCACTTCAACGGCGCGTAAAAGTTACACGCACTCTTTTTTTTATTGTAGTATCTACATCTAAGGCAAGGTGGAAAAAGGTGCGCGACCAATTTAATTCGTATTTCAAACAAACCACCAACCTGACAAGCTGCTCTGGTGTGCAAAAAAATGCAATTGGGCCTATTTTGAATTGCTGACATTTCTGGTACCATTCATAGAAGTACCCAGGTAAAACTTACCTGACTACATTAAATAGATAAGATTCTTATTTTATTATGTTATTTTTATTTAGGATGTATGGCAGCTATGAGACTACAAAATATACCAGTAGCGACAACATTGAAATTTTTAAATTGTTTGAGGGCAACATAAGATCAACGGCATCGCAACCAGGGTCATCGGTATCGGAATGTGTATCGCGGCAGCAGTACTAATAAGACCAAATGTAAACGCAACAAACAAAATTATACTGATATAATGGAGGAAAGATTAGATTCTTTATTGGATCGGCCAGACTCTCCACCACTGCAATGTCTGTTAGAGAAGTTAACAAGTGGAACTAGAAAAAAAAATGTTTGGAGGCGATTCATTTCATGGAGGTTGGGCTCGAAAATGATATGGATGCTACTTGATTAGATACACCAAAGTGTGTGTCACTTTGTTCCACAGCAATTGGTGATATATCATCCATTCTAATAAGATTGTGTAGGATGCAACAAATATAAATTACTTGATTTATTCTTTCGGTCTGCACTTCAATATGGTAATATAGGTAAATTATTACATGCAGTTCAAGTTCAATGGTAAAAACCTGTAATTAAAAATCCTGTTTCGTCTGGAAAGTTTTTACCAGGAAATGGTCGCATGATGGTCATTTTTAGTGCGAATCCTTTATCTGCAATAATCACATATGGTAAAGACTTGACTGTTCCATCCTCCGGTATATTAAGAGTAGTAGGGGAATGCAACCAAGCTTTCCCAAACTCGCAAATGCAAAAACTGCGGAATCAGCATTGGAACCGTACGCGCCAATGTTAACCAGCAAAAATTTGTATTTGGCATCCACTGCGGACATAAATATAGGTTATAGTTAAAATATAGGCTCGCTGTGTTGTTGGGAGCGAATGTTTGAACGTGTTTTCCGTCGACTGCTGCGCAACTGTTTGGAAAATTTCAGCGATCTAAGAATTCCTTAGAAATGCGTTTCCAGTCTTCTTGTGACCTTTTGTATGAGGTATGGCTACCTCACGAAATACCTTAATTATAGCTGCCATGGTTTGGTTAAGGCGGTCAGCCATCAGCAGAATAGGGGGAATAACACAGAATGCAGGTGGCCGTAACTATCTCTGACTGGTGGAAGTGCGATCAAACATCCACGTGGTCGCCGCCGGTAATTTTCCTCCAATGCAGGAAAAGCTGAATGATTGGGCTAGTCCCTTCAAAGTAAGGTTGGCGCGAGGCCAATAACCTCGCCTGTAAAAAATTATTATTACGGAACCCAAAATCAGCCTCGGATACACTGATGAACGACGACGACCACGGCAACGAAAACGGCTAAACGATTTAAGAATTTTCTCATGGAACGTACGCTCACTGTATAGAGCTTGAGCTGTACAGCAGCTGGCCGATACCCTGTCTAAATATAAGGCTGACATAACAGCAATCCAGGAGATGCGGTGGACAGGGATGGTGTCTTACAAAAATCAGAATATTACATATATTACAGCTGTCATGCAAGACATCATGTGCTCGGGTTGGCGTTTCTAGTCAGCAAAAGAATGAACCCACCGTTATCGGCTTTAAAGCTATAAATGAACGGCTGTGCACCCTTCGCGTGCGGGGCAAATTTAAAAACATAAGCCTCATAAACGCACCTACAGAGGATTCCCCAGATGATGAAAAAGAAGAATTCTTTAAATCAGTCGAATGCCTGCCCTCAGTATGACGTAAAAATCATTCTGAATCCCGAAATAGGTAGGGAGCCAGTATTCAGGCAATACATTGGCACCCATAGCTTACACGAGAACACTAATGACAATGAAAAACGAGTCATAGAAAGTGCAGCAAGAAATAATTTGGTCGTTGCGAGTACAAGGTTTGCGCGTAAAAATATCCACAAAGCCACCTGGGTATCTCCTGATGGAGCCACTCGCAACCAAATAGACTACGTGTTGATAGACCGCCGCCACAACCCGAACCTGATGACAGTACGAACGTACCGAGGTGCCAACGTCGATTCGGACCACTATTTTGTTGGTATGGTTCTCCGAGCGCGGATTGCATCATCACGAAAGACTGCACCCGCGAATCAGATTCGAGTCAACACGGTTGCCCTTCGCAATGTTGCGTACCGAGCAATGCAACAATCTCATAGAACGCGGGCACGCGAAGATGAATATAAAGAGCTCAGAAGATATGAAAAAACAGTTCACCGGCGAAAGAAAGCAGCCTGGGAGAAGAATCTCGTCCGTGAACTTGAACAGTACAGAAAGCAAGAACCGCACCAGGCGCGGAAGTTCTACCAAAGGGTCCGCGGTATGACGCAATATACACCGCGTTGCACATACTGCAAGGACAAAGAGGTTAATCTGATCGCCGATCTTAAAGGCATCTTAGAGCGATGGGAAGAGCACTTACATGAGTTGCTAAATGGCCAGCTAACTGAGGAATTGGAGGCTCCACCAATGACCGAAGATCATACTATGCTGCCGCCACCAAGCATAGACGAAGTTAGCAGAGCGATAAATCGGCTTAAAAATAATAAGGCCCCGGGATCTGATGGGATCCCAGTGGAACTGATAAAAATAGGAGGCCGCACATCACACCAAGTAATTCATGAAATAATAGTGCAAGTATGGGAAAAAGAAGCTATGCCAGAAGACTAGCGAAGAGGCATCCTGTGCCCCATACATTAGAAGGGAGATATCACGAAATGCAGCAATTATAGTGGTATAACGTTGTTGAGTACCGTGTATAAGATTTTCTCCTCTATCCTTCAAGACAGGATAGCCTAATACGCTAAAGTCATCATTGGTCCATACCAGTGTGGCTTCATCCCAGGCAAATCAACAACTGATCAGATTTACACCCTAAGGCAGGTGATGGAAAAATGTCTAGAGTATCAAAACTCCTTACACCATCTTTTTATAGACTTTAAAACCGCCTATAATAGCATAGCCAGAGTAGAACTTTATAAAGCCATGGGAGAATTCGGCATCCCAAATAAACTGATATGACTATGTAGGTTGAACATGACCAATGTTATAAGCCAAGTAAAATTTATGGAACACGACGGCGAGGCCGGCCAAGCCTACGCTGGAAGGATGGCGTAGACCAGGACGCCCACAGTTTAGGTATTCCAAACTGGATGACATTGGCTCGAAATCGGGACCGGTGGTGAGACTTTTTGCGGGAGGCCAGGACCGGACCCCGGTTGTAGAGCCAAATATGATGATGATGGTTTGGTTGATGCTTGAAACATTCGTTAATGATGCCTATCCGAAATCAAAAGGCCAAATCGGTATAACTTGTTCCGAATGCTAAGAACCTATAAAATCAACAAATGAATGCAGGAATATTTATTGTACGTATAATCCTAATTTACTTCAGAGTAATTACGAGCTTTTCTTTGGCTGATATAACATCTTCTCGGAAATTGTTTTGATTGGACTTCAATAAAAACTCAATTCCTTTAAAAATTGTTTCAAATTTTGGTTTTGACATCCTCAAATATTTCTCCAGAAGTACCATAAAAGTGAATTCTCCTTGAGATCTTCTCTTTTGATGTATGGGATGAACCCAATATTTTCGGTATTGATGGCGTCTATTTAACCATATACCCGTAGCCACATAAAGTGTTAATTTTTTTCTAGATAATCGAGTAATTTTTTATAAAATAATTTATGCACTACACCACTTTGACAAAGTTGTAAAATTAGCCAACGATAAATCGCGCGTCATGTGCAAAGCAACGCGATAAATCGTAGAAACAATTGTCAAAATTTCTCGCGCTTCGCGTGACGCTCATCATTATGTACAATATGAAGTCCTTCTTGAGCTGTGACCCTGGATAAGGCTACGTAGACTAAAGGTTGTGAATGTGGTTCACTGTTTTTGTAAACAATTTCATGAAATGTCCCTCCTTGCGATTTGTAAATTGTTAACGAGCAGGCTGATTTTAATGAAAAAGGGTTTCTTTTAGCAAGATTCGATTTATTTCGATTGAGAGGAACTGTCTGCGGTAACAAATTTGGACACCCCGGGCCCCGAGGTCGTGAAAAAAATTAACCCGATTTTCTTAAAATTTTATGTACACGTGTATCTCCGATGTACCTACAACACTTTTTGTAAAAATTTTAGGGTCCCGGGGTAGTGAGGCCCCATACAATTTTTTTAAAATTAACCCGATTTTCTTCAAATTTTATATACATGTGTATCTCCGATGGACAACACTTTTTTAAAAAATTTGGAGACCCTGGGCCCCGGTGTCGTGAGGCCCCATACATTTTTTTAAAAAAAATTAAACCCGATTTTCTTCAAATTTCGTAATCATTTGTATAGCCGATGGACAAAAATTTTGGATTTTCTTCAAATTTCGTAATCATTTCTATAGCCGATGGACAAAAATTTTGGAGATCCGGGTCCGGGGTCGTGGTGCCCCATACACATTTTTAAAAAATTTACCCGAATTTTTTCAAATTCTTTATATGTGTATCTCCGATGGAAAACATTTTGTAGACACCGGGCCCCGGGGTCGTGAGGCCTCATACAATTTTTTTTAAGAAAATTAACCAGATTTTCTTCAAACTTTGTACACATGTATATCTCCGATGGGCAACACTTTTTGTAAAAAATTTGTCGTGAGGGGTCGTGAGGCCCCATAAAAACTTTTTTAAAAAATTAACCCAATTTTCTTTAATTTTTATTTTTTTTTATCCGATGAACAAAACTTTTTGTAAAATTTTTGGAGTGAACTACCCCTGAGGCCTGAGGAGTGCCCATATACATTTTTTTAAAACTAGCCTGATTTTTTTCAAATTTTAAACACAAGTGTATCTCCGATGGACAAAACTTTTTGTAAAATTTTAGGAGTGATTGGGCCCTGAGACCCGATGGGTGCCTATATAATTTTTTTAAAAATTATCCTAATTTTTTTTTCAAATTTTTACCACATTAGTATCTCCGACGGACAAAACTTTTTATAAAATTTTTGAAGTGAACGGGCCCCGAGGCCCGAGGGTTTCTTCGTACATAACTTTTTTAAAAATTAGCCCACAAAGTGCAAGTGCAAAGTTTTCACATTTTAAACACATGTGTACCACAAAACTTTTTGTAAAATTTTTCGAGTGAACGGGCCATGAGGCCTAGGTGGTGCCCATATACAATTTTTCAAAATTAGCCCGATTTTCTTCAAATTTTAAACACATCTGTATTTCCGATGGATAAAAATGTTTGTAAAATTTTTGAAATGAACGGGCCCTGGTGCTATGTGCCAATAAAAAAAATTTTACAAATTAGATCGGTTTTCTTTATATTTTAAACAAATGTTTATCTCCTTAAACACATGTGGACAAAACTTTGTACCGGGCCCTAAAGCCCATATAAATTTTTTAAAAATTAGCTCGATTTTCTTAAATTTTTCAACACATGTTTATATCCAATGACAAGACTTCTTATTGAAATTTGGAAGTGATCGGGCCCCCATACAAATTTTTTACACATGTGATTTCCGGTGACAACCGCTTTTGTAAAAATTTTGAAGTAAAGGGGCTCTAATATTAATCTTTTCAAAATTATCCCGGTTCAAACTTTTCACACATATGTATCTCCTTTTAGAGAATTTATATGAAAAATTTTATGGGTTGTTTGTTATTGGTTGTTTTTTTATTATTTAATTCTAGGCTTATTAATGTTATAATTATCCAAAGTTTAATTTGAATGAGAAAAATTTATTATGTATTTAAGATCAGATTGTTTTTGAAGCGAAACTACTTTATCGGCGGTGGTGTTAATTTTTTAAAAACAATTTTCATGGGGGCCCACGACTTTGGGGTCTGGGGTCTCTAAAATTTTTAAAAGAGTGATATACATATGTGTATAAAATTTAAAGAAAATCGGGTTAATTTTGAAAAAATTTATATGGGCACCCCTCGGCCCTGAGCACCAAATTTTAATAGAACGTTTTGTCCCCTGCAATACACATGTGTGCAAAATTTCAATAAAATCGGGCTTTGGAAAGTGGATTAAAGATGATCGCAAGATTCCAATACAAACAGACCGCACGACCGACAGATAGACGTGCCACGGGCAATTTAAAAATTGAAATTTTTCTTGTAAATTCTCTGATCGGAGATTCGATTTTGTAGTGAAAATCCCCATTTGGTGGTGAAAACATAGCAGCCACAGCGCACGGTTTTTACGACGTTTACACAATGACGTACGAAGTACTACTAAAATTCTTTCTTTTGAGTTGAGTTAAGCGATACAGCAGTGTGAGTGCGTAACCAGTTCTTCATATACTCGTTATATTGTACAAAACCAAAACCTTCTGTACATAAAGCCCAACTGTTTCGCTGATACACAGATACATACTTAAAAAGAAAAAGAAAGAAAATGTTTATGTATTGGTAAAGAACCAATCCATATAACATTTTTCTGTTTCCCACTACCACATCTTACGTTTCTTTACCACCGCTTTCTTTGTACACTGTATTCACATCCCACAAACACAGACACGTTTGGAATTGTTCAGTACATAGGTATGCATACAGTTGGGCTTTCTATAGAGAAGGTTTTGTACAAAACACAAATTAAGAATGCACTTACACAACTGAGTGTGCAACACAATTCAATTGCGGAACCATTCAGTTTTGAATAAAAATATTTGTTCTACTTCCTCTTGATATCTCTATACTCTCTGCTGCAACACAACAACAAAACAACCACAATCGTAAAGCAAGCAGCGCTGCTTACAGCTCATCAGCGCACACAGAACACAGTCATTATCGTATGATATGATCTGATGCCGCTAAATGGAAAAATTTGTATGGGAACCCCCTGAACTCGCAGCCCGATCTCCCTGAAATTTTAATAGAAAGTATTGTCACCGGAAATGTGTGTGGAGGGAGGAATGATATGCCATCGTATTCCTTCATTTGCCAGGAACCTATTTGTGAGTTCTTCCTTGCCAAGTGCGTTTGGCTGCGGTTATTCTTCGGTTGGCGTCCACAAATTTAGTTCCGTTGTCGCTATATACTTGAGAAGGCTTTCCTTTTCGGCTTATAAATCGTTTGAAGGCATTTAAAAATGAATCGGTACTGAAATCTGGTAAAACCTCAACATGGACGACGTTTATAGTGAGGCATATGAACACTGAAATTTACGCTTTGATGTATTTTGATCCATGACCCTTTTTCGAGCTTATGAAAATCGGACCAGCATAATCGATACCAGTGTTGCAGATGGATTTGATTTGATGGTACGAACAGCTGGTAGATGAGACAATTATGCACTTGCATGCGAGTTTTTTTTCCATCGGTAATCCAGTACTTCTGCCGCAATTGATGAAAGAGCAGACTCATTCCGGAATGAAAGTTGTAGTTGTGCAGATATACCAAGATTTTGATGATAGGACATCAATGAATTTTTTAATCTGCCGCTTGCTCGAAGAATATTATACTGATCGAGGAATGATGATAATTGCTTCAGTTCTCCGTGCGTAATTTCTCTTCCGAGTTCAGAGCTACGTATTTCTTGACTGAATTTCATACGTTGAACTCGCTTGATAATAAAAGTTTCAGCATCATCTAGTTCTTCCGAGTTTAGGAATTTTGGCTTTAAATCTTGCATGATATATGAGACAATTTGTCTAATTCGGACAAACGATGATATTGTTTCGAATAGTCTGTCCACAAAGTGATCTGTAATTAATGAAATCATTATATTACCACATTCTAATGAGTCAAAGATAAAGGCCATGAATCACGTTGTTCTTTAAGGAATTGAGGCCCATACCACTAAAGTTGAAAATCTGCATTGTGCTGGAGAAATTCCACGAGAAGCACAATCTGCCGGATTGTACTTCGTTGGTATATGTAGCCAATTTACATTCGGAACCGTATTTTGAATTTCGGAACACCTGTTACTCACGAAAGGTTTCCATTTATTTGGGACAACCAGTGAATTACTATTTCTGAATCAGTCCACAAGCTTATATTAGACGAGCGTATTTGTAATGCTAACTGAATGTTTTTTATCAGCTAAGCCAACAAAAAGGTACTACTTAACTCTAAACGTGGTATGGATAAACCGTTTAAGGGAGAAACTTTAGTTTTCGCTGCTACTATTTAGCATGTAGCGTGATTTTGAACATAAACTACCGCAGAGTACGCTGCTTTGCTTGCATCGCAGAAATCGTGTAACTTACTTTTTGGTGTAATTGTATGAAAACGTTGAATCCATATGTTTTCGAGTAACTTCATCTCTTTCTTAAGCTTCGACCATTTATCGACAAAAGGTTTTGGCAGCCCATCATCCGAACTTAAATGCAGACGCCAAAGATATATTATATTGATACATTATTTTTACGTTGATGATCACAGAAGCCAGCCAACCAACTGGATCGAACAATCTTGCGGACTCTGATAGGAATATTCGGTTTGTTATAATGCTTGTTGGGCTGCCCAAATTTACTTAAAAATGGAAATTGTCTTGAATTGGGTTTCAATATAGTTCAAGGACTTTGCGATTGTCATTGTTGTCCATATCAATCAAAGCGTTATCAAAGTTTTTGTTTGCAAAAGCCATGACCTCAGTATAATTCAATACCAATTTTCTTAGAACGAGGCCTCCACATGGAAGAAGGTGCGGGACCAACCAACATGAAGTGAGAGCTGCTTTCCTTCACTTTTGCAATGTTCTGCAATGGATTTGAAAACACTGTTTCTTTCGTGCGCAGTAGCTAATTTGATGATTATGGGGTATCGTTGGCATTATCCCTCTGTTTTGTACGAAAAATACCTTTCAATACTGGCGGCTTACATTTGACTGTGTGGCACAGGTGGTGGAAAATCGACTTAAGATTTTCATCTTTCAGTTGCGGGACTAATGAGTATGGCATCAGCTGCTAGGTTGTCTCGTTCTAGTGCATCACACCGCTTGTGTAAATCAGCTAGACTGCTTATTGCTGTTACTTCTGACTGTATGCACTCAGATTCAATTTTTTCCACACGTAATTGAAGGTCGTTGAGTGACTCTTTAAAGTTATTAAGCTAAATGTGCAATTTTGCTCGAAGAGTGTGATTTTATTCACTAAGTCAGTACGCAGAGTGCTCATTTTAGCAGAAAACCGATTCATAATAGCGTCGGTGTGTTGTTTTATGCGCTCTTCAAATTCACTGAGAGTGAGAGCCCTTGCTTGACCTGCAGCAGCAGCGGCGTTTTTATGCAATGCTTTAGTGGGTGTGCAGACCTTTGTTATTTGGCCAGCTACAGCACTCTTTGATGTGGGAGTGCTAGTATATTTTTGCAGTATAGCTGTTGATAGGCTCGCTGGTTTCTTCGAGCGGGTATGCACTCCGCTCGTGTTTGTGTCGGTGGGTGTGTTTGACGATATGTTGCGAAATAGAGAAGCAAATAGAACGGGATACAACGGGACGGGAAGAGCAAATTTAAAAACTTTAACTTTCAATATTACGAAAACAAAGTATGTAGTTTTTGTTAAAATTTTGTGGAAATTTTTAAAGTAATTATTTGAGAACTAAATAAGACCCGTCACCAATGCGCAGCACTTTAATTTAACGAACAATTACTTGGCGAGAAAAAGAAAACACGTCCACTCACTCCTTTTTTCCTCCTTATTTAATTTTATTTAATTTTTATGTATGTACATTTAACTTAAATTAAAGTGTTTATCTAGTTTTCCAGTTTATGTTGTTGTAAAATAATTTCAGAGTTTAAACCTTTTAATTCAATTCAAAAAGTAGTGTAATGTGAGTTGAGCAGAGAACCAACCAACATAGACGATACTACACTACTACTTCTCTAGAGAGGGTTTTGGTTTACGGGCTCACATGGTCTATAGTGACGTTTAGATGGCATACGAGTATATTTCAGAGGATACAGTTTTATTGGTCAAAAACAATTAGGGTAAAATACTAATTATATTGCACGGTAATTTCAATATAAACTTTGCCAACCCATAATCACATGTATTTTAAATGACTGAATGTCATACATATGCTTAAATACAGAGTCGGGGAATTCATTCCACAAAATTTTTGAGCGGCTAAAGAAGGAATGTTTGAATTGATCGGTACGTCCATAGATAGGTCTAAAGCTGTTTTCGTTAGTATTATAAAATATCAAAAACTAACTTATAATGGTTAAAATCTTCCATGTAAATTCTTTAACCTGAGGCCATATCACTTCCATATTTTTATAGAAATATATATTCTATACAAAAGTGTATATATAGTATGTGGAAATGTACCGTATTGTATTGAAAGGATATTTCAGAGTCATTTTTCTATAAACAATGGGAAATGAACGGTATATTAAAGATTATCGTTTGATTAGTTACTGTAACAGTAAGGATGAGTAAGGATAAGATAAGCGAAAAGAAAAGGAAATAGTTGCAAGGAAGCGAGCAGGTTGGTAACTTATAGTAGTATTTGTTTTTCTGTAAGACGACCAACACGAGAGCACTGTATCACTTTATGCAATGGTGAGAGAACGAGCAGAGCAGAGCACCGATAGGAAATGAACAGAGAAAGAATTAAGTAGCTGCGCAACTTGTGCTGCACAAAAAAAGTAGCAGACAGTCGGTATGCACGAAATTGCGGCTATATTTTAAACCGACTTACAGTCTGCTTGTAGGGCGACAATTAGACATTTACATTTTGATATTTCGTCCAATTTAAAGTGGCTGAGTAAACTGCGCAGTCGATTTTTCTTTACTGCATTGGCTGGACAAGTGAATTTTTGACCAACATGCAGCATAAACTGTGCAGCTGCTGAATTATTGACCGCAGCCTACTACTGCATATGTTTGTTTCGTATTGCTCAAGCTATGAGCTTGATTGTACGTTATTGAAATCACATATATCATCATCAATCACATCACATACAACAGAATAAATAATTAATAAGCTGATTTAAATGTTCATAACAATTTATTGTGAGGTGGGTCCATATTGCATACAACTGCACAAACACAGTAATGCAGTTGCGTCGATAGTAGTAGGAGAAGTAAGAGCTGTAAGAAAAATGACTGCGTATAATCTTAACGCGCGGTTGGATTGAAATCTTTGCCGTCGTGGCAAATTAAATTAAAAGACACGAGTCGCTTGAGAAATTGCTTAGTTCCCGAAATTCCAGCCCATGATGATCATATTCCAGATTTTCCATAGGAACAGGTCTTATATTCGCATCTTAGTCCTACATTCCGAATTTAATGCGAATCACTTGATAAATTGCTTTGTTCCAGAATTTCATGCGAATCACTTTAGAAATTGCTTTATTCCAGAAATTCCAGACCATAATGATCATATTCCAGAATTTCCATAGGAAGAAGTCTTATAGTTGCATCTTAGTCCTACATTCCGAATTTCATGCGAATCGCTTGAGAAATTGCTTTGTTCCCGAAATTCCAGACCATAACGATCATATTCCAGAATTTCCATAGGAAGAAATCTTATAAACGCATCTTTGTCTACATTCCGAATTTCATGCGAATCGCTTGAAAAATTGATTTGTTCAAGAAATTCCAGACCATAATGATCATATTCCAGAATTTCCATAGGAAGAAGTCTTATAGTTGCATCTTAGTCCTACATTCCGAATTTCATGCGAATCGCTTGAGAAATTGCTTTGTTCCTTAAATTCCAGACCATAATGATCATATTCCAGAATTTCCATAGGAAGAAATCTTATAAACGCATCTTTGTCTACATTCCGAATTTCATGCGAATCGCTTGAAAAATTGATTTGTTCAAGAAATTCCAGACCATAATGATCATATTCCAGAATTTCCATAGGAAGAAGTCTTATAGTTGCATCTTAGTCCTACATTCCGAAT
The DNA here is from genome assembly GCA_947095585.1 of Nephrocerus scutellatus. Taxonomy (NCBI): domain Eukaryota; kingdom Metazoa; phylum Arthropoda; class Insecta; order Diptera; family Pipunculidae; genus Nephrocerus; species Nephrocerus scutellatus. Next base: position 72,809,418 of record OX352762.1, on the reverse strand, counting down.
TTCATGCGAATCGCTTGAAAAATTGATTTGTTCAAGAAATTCCAGACCATAATGATCATATTCCAGAATTTCCATAGGAAGAAAACTTATAGTCGCATCTTAGTCATACATTCCGATTTTCATGCGAATCGCTTGGGAAATGGCTTAGTTTCCAAAGTAATGACATTTAAAAGTGTGATATTTTACAGTGTCTCACTTAACAGTGATCACAACAGTGATCTCCAAAAATTTTAAAAATAGTGTTGTCCATCGGAGATACACATGTGTATAAAATTTGAAGAAAATCGAGTAAATTTTGTAAAATATTTGTATGGGAGCGCCCCCCGTGGCCCGAGGGGACTCAAATTTTAATAGAAAGTGTTGTCTCCGGAAATACACACGTGTGCCCGAGCCCGACCACTCCAAAAGTTTTACAAAAAATTTCGTCCATCGGAGATACACATGTGTATTAAATTTGAAGAAAATTGGGTTAATTTTTTAAAAAAATTTATGGGGCCCCACGAATCCGAGGCCCGGATTCTCCAAAATTTTTACAAAAAGTGTTGTCCATCGGAGATACAAATGTGTATAAAATTTGAAGAAAATCGAGTAAATTTTGTAAAATATTTGTATGGGCGCCCCCCGACCCCGTGGCCCGAGGGGAAAGAAAGTTTAATAGAAAGTGTTGTTTCCGGAAATACACATGTGTGCAAAATTTCAATAAAATCGGGCATTGGGAAGTGCGTTAAAAATTGATTGCAAGATAGCACGACTGCCGACCGACTGCCGGCCGACCGACCGACATCCGTGCCACGGGCAAGTGAAGTTAATATAGAGAATTTAAAAAAGAAAAATATTCCGTACTTACAGTTTCCTCAATTTAGGACGTGCTGCCTTTGCACGTGCTAAGTTGATTAGGAAAAGGTTCTCGGGTTTCGGCACCAAGTAGGAACTTATAAATGAATCCTATTTTAATGCTGACAATCTGTATGAAGCTTGCAAAGTAAAAATGGTTGAATGCTCGCGTTGAAGATTTTACACAAAGAGAAAAAAGGCAAATGAGAAAAATTAAAAGCACAATAATTTGACATATTCCGATTGACAAAAGTGTTGTCATTGGGCACAAAATAACAAATTTGAGAAAGGTGCAAGTTCAATGAATAACAAATGTTGCCAAATTGGTGCACAAGATAATAGTAATGAGTATAAAGCAAATGACAATGAAATTGGATGAATCAGAAGTCATTAAATTTTTAAATGACGAGGAGCCGATGATTACAATACTAATATGTAGCATATTATTAATAATAATGTGTAACAATGTATACAAGTAAATGTAAAAAAACTTCGTTTTTCGGGTACAATTTTTTATGTCTACATCGACACACGCCACACAACACAGTCCTATTTGGTAATAATCGCCAAAATATCTGTTTTTGAGGTCGGGCCTATTTTCATTTTTCCACGCTTCACACGTGTCACACGCGGGATATCAAAATTGTCCCCAACATTGAGCTGCTCACAAAATTTCAGCCCTCTAGGCCGTGCCAAAGATGGATAGAAAGGACCACAAAAAAGAGAAAGCGGCATTTTTAACCATTACACGCGTCACATGTGAAATGCGAAACGGATCACGCGCGTAATATATAAAATGCTATTTGGGACACTCACAAAATGTCAGCTTTCGAAAATACAGACAAAAAGGGTCAAGTCAAGTTAAATAAAAGTTTTTAATAAGATCAGATTGTTTTTTTAAGGATAAGCAAAGGAATAATCTGGGGATCTGTATTGCGATTGATCGGGAAACTACTGACTGCTCAAAACATGGTTTAACCCAGTAGTGCTTGCTCTACCTCCTAGTGGTCGTTCCCGGGCAACTATGTGTATAAATCCTTATATATGTAGGCTAAAATTGCGCGTGCGAACGGTCTAGCGTTTCTAGTCAGTCAGTCAGTCAGGTAACGTGGGTTAGCACCCTGCGGTACCGAAAAATGCCCGTTACTGAAACCGACACAACGCCTCGGATAAGTAATGATCGAATAATGACGACTTTTGGCTATTGTATCCGAACTAAGATTGGATTCTGGAATGTGAGGACGCTCCTTGACTCAGGGAGTGAAGGACCTCAAAATGCCAGATTTCTTCAACTGGAACTTGAGTTTCTTCGATATATTTTGGACATACTGGGAGTGAGTGAAGTAAGATGGTTCGACGCGGGAGAAGACCAATCCCCAAAGTGTAACACTGTTCCACTCTACTCCGGCAAACCCTCCGGCAGTCCCCGTGAATCTGGAGTGGGTCTGCTGCTAACGCCAACAGCACGCAGAGGCCTAATTTCCTGGCACCTGGTGATAGGATCTAATCGGCCGGATTTCGGACTAGCGTACGGCGCGTCACGATCATACATGTAAGATTTGTTGATTTCTGCAACACCAACCACCTTGTTATAGGAGGCACCATGTTTGAGCATAAGATCTGCCACAAAGTCAGCTGGGTGTCAACTGACAGGCAATCATTATCCAACCAAATCGACCATGTGTCGATCAGCCTACGTTTTAGGAGCTGTCTTTTAGACTTCCGAAAAAGACGAGGAGCCGGCTTTGGTATGGTACGGGATCATCACCTTATGGTAGCTACTGTCCAGTTACGTACTGCCTAGGTGTAACATCGACCGGCTAAAGATCCCCTCAGTACGCCAACAATTAAGGGGTCATTTATCGCAGGTAGTGGACACAATCAGCAGCAATCCAAGAACATTGGAAAGCTGTAAAAAATGTTTTCACATCTGGAGCGGTCAGTAGTCAGGATATTGCAATACAGGTGGACCAATTTGTTTTTCTTTTAATTGTTCGAAAGCGTTTTGGCACTCTGGTGCCCATGAGAATTTTACGTTCTTTTTTAATAGAGACTTTAAATCTTAAGCAATGTCTGCGAAGTTGGGGATAAAGCGTCTGTAGTAGTTGGGTAGTCTTTAATGGCATTATATTTGGCTGGGTCAGTTTTTACGCCGTCTCTGTTTATCAAGTGTCCTAGGTATACGTCTTCTGGACGTAGGAAACGACATTGCTCTGCGTTTAGTTTTAAGTTGTATCGTTTTAACCTGTCTAATACTTTTACTAGGTTGTAATTGTGGTGGTTTAGACTACAGCCGTAAAAGATTATATCACCTACGTAAATTAAAGCTTCTGTTTCTAATCCGGCGAGTGCTATTGTTAGCATTCGTTGGAAACTGTTGACTGATATTTTTAAACCAAAGGGTAAGCGTTTAAATTGAAAATGTCCATTAGGTGTGGAAAATGCAGTCAGAGGTCTTGAGTTTTTGTCTAACTCTATTTGATGGAAGAAACTTGTCATGTCAAGAGTTGAAAACCATTTAGCTCTCTCTAGCTTGTCTAATATATCCTTGTCTTGTTAATGGAAATTTGTCATTGACTATTTTATCATAAAGTTTTCTAAAATCGACAACGAATCTTCATTTCTCTTTGTCTGTGGTATTTTTCTTGAGTACTAGAAGAAGTGGTGCATTATATGGACTGACTGAGGGTTCTATTATATCGTCTTTTAGCATTTTGTTGACTTGTTCAGTTAGGACTTCCATGTTTGTATGTGGCAGTCTGTAGTTTTTTCTATTTAGTCTATTTTACAAAGAAAGCGTTTTAGAAAGTCTCTACCTAATGTTCTGTCGGTTTCTATGTAAAAGTTTTTATTAACGAGTTGAAAATCATGGGTGCTGTATGTGTCACCTATTAGTTTTTCTAATTCTAAGATTCCTAAAGAGAATGTTTCTTCTTGTGTAATTCCCGTTAATTTACACTTTTGATATCTTAAAAATTTAAATATCGGTGCCAGTATCTATCAAAAAACGCATGTCTTTGTTTTTGCTTTTCAGTATTATGTATTGTTATCCGAGGTCAGCCATCATTAGAGTAGGGCAAGTAACCTCGCCCGTAAAAAAACATATTACGGAACTCAAAATCAGTCTCGGCTACATTGATGAACGACGACGACCATGGCAACAAAAACGGCTAAACGATTTAAGAATTTTCTCATGGAACGTACGCTCACTGTATAGAGCTCGAGCTGCACCGCAGCTAGTCGATGCCCAGTCCAAATATAATGCTGACATAACAGCAATTCAGGAGGTGCGATGGACGAGGAATGGTGTCTTACAAAATTCGGAATATGACATTTATTACAGCTGTCATGCAAGACATCACGTGCTCGGGGTGGGGTTTCTAGTCAACAAAATAATAAAACCCACCGTTATCGGCTTTTAAGCAGTAAATGAACGGCTATGCACCCTTCGCGTGCGGGGCAGATTTAAAAACATAAGCCTCATAAACGTTCTCGCACCTACAGAGGATTCCCCAGATGATGAATAAGAAGAATTCTTTGAATCAGTCGAACGGGAACTCCATGCCTGCCCTCAGTATGACGTAAAAATCATTCTGGGGGATATGAATGCCGAAATAGGTAGGGAGCCAGTATTCAGGCAGTACATATATAGCTTACACGAGAACACTAATGACAATGACTCGTTATAGAGATGGCAGCCAGAAATAATTTGGTCGTTGCGAGTACAAGGTTTGCGCGTAAAAATATCCACAAAGCCACCTGGGTATCTCCTAATGGAGCCACTCGCAACCAAATAGACCACGTGTTGATAGACCGCCGCTACAACCCGAATGTGATGACGGTACGAACGTACCGAGGTGCCAAGGTCGACTTGGACCACTATCTTGTTGGTGTGGTTCTCCCAGCGTGGATTGCATCATCAAGAAATACAGCATCCGCGAATCAGATTCGAGTCAACACGGCTGCCCTTCGCAACGAAGAGACCAGAAACAACTACGGTCAAGCGATAGGACTCGCCCTAAATGCAAGAAGAGTAAGTCCTGGGGCTGAGATGCCAGGCGTAGAAGAGAAATGGACACGCCTTATGAATACTGTCATTAGTACTGCTGACTCCATCTTAGGCAGTAGTCGTAGAGATCGGAACGAGAACGAGAACTGGGAGAAGGATCTCGTCCGTGAACTAGAACAGTATAAAGAGCATGGACCACACTAGGCGCGGAAGTTTTTCCTAAGAGCCCGCGGTATGACGCAATATACACCGCGTTGCACATACTGCAAAGAAAAGAGGGTAATCTGATCGCCGGAAGAACACTTTCATGAGTAGCTAAATGGGCAGTAAACTGAGAAATTGGAGGCTCCACCAATGACCGAAGACCACACTATACTGCCGCCACCAAGCATAGACGAAGTTAGCAGAGCAATAAATCGGCTCAAAAATAATCAGGTAATACCTGATTATTCAGGTTCCCTTGTGTTTGCTCCTACATTGTCAATTTGTAATTTGTTTAGATCGCATATAAGATTCAGAATCTTATCTTTGAATGAAGTGATTGAGGAATTTTTTTGTGTTATTTGTGTTAGTGAAGTGTGGATGTATGGTATCGTTGCGTGTGATTTGTATCCTTGTTTAAGTTGTTCGTTTAATGAATTAAGGTCTGTCGGTTATGTGTGTATTGTGGCTTTCACAATTGAACTAAGTTTGATATGGTAAACGAATACCAGTAGGTCAGTCTTCGCGGTGTCTGTGTTTTGTTTATTAATTCTATTATTTTTAAGAAGCTATAAAGTTCCCTAAAATGACCGTTGAATATCGATATTACCTTTATGGCTGTTTCTAATTTAAACTATGCCATTTCTGTGTTAGTGTGTTTTAAACATTTGTTTAGTAATATGGATATTTTATTGAAATTATCTTTAAATTCTATTATTAAGTTATATTTTTCTTTTCTTTGTCGTTGAATTAGGGGTAGGAATTTCTAGGAATTTGGTTTTTATGTTTTTAATTTCGTCTAGTTTTGTTGTAATTGTTACTGGTTTTTACTTTCTTTGCGTTGCTAAATTTTTTTTTAAATTTTTGCGCTATCCATTAGAAAATAAACAAATTCATATTTAGGTTTTTTTTTTAAATTTTATTGATATAATTATGTCTATAATTTCTAAAATAATTCTTTGTTTGTTTTATTATAGTGTTAGTATGACTGTAATTGCTACGATTAAAATAATAATTTCTAATGTTAGTTTTGTTCTTTGTGTGGTTAATGCGTTGTTGTTGTTGCTGGTTATTAAGGGTTTTTTTACAGTATGTTCTTCCTGTGAGAACCAGTGCCCCATTGTTTTCGTTTCCCCCGTTTCCTTGCTTTGAATTGTTTCTTCAGTTCGTCTATTTATTTGAACTACATTGGAGTAAGGCACAATGCAAATGTCCTACTTCTTATGTATGAATCATAATGCATGGTTTGAAGTGCATAGTCGCATATGCGCTGTCTGTATCGTCATTTGGTGAACACGTGCAGCTTGTTTGTACTTTTGGCTATTTTTGTTTTAATAAGTTACATAATTTATTCTATTGCTTTGTTTTGGTGTTTTGGTGTATGTGGTGTTACACTACACAGTATTGAAAAGCTTTCTAACTCTCTTCCTAAGTTTGGCCAGTCGGTCATTCCACCAGGGAACCTTACGTTTATTCCAACTGGTTTTGGGGACACAGCTGCCGTAGTAGGAAGTAAGCAACACTTCATTTAACTGATAAGCGTCCTCATCTTGGTCTCCTATGAACTTCGTTTGAGTAGGTAGCATATCTAACTTGGTGAGGACAAGTCTCTGATGTAGATTCTAGTCCGTAGACTTAGGATCTTATCTGATAGAGGCGTGTGCGAATCTGCCTGGAAGGTCGTACCTGATGTGTTGATGGTCAGACAAAGAGACTTCATCGGACACATGCCAGTTTTCGATGAAACTAGATATAAATGGACTGGCAAGCGTGAGGTCAAGTACCTCTTCGCGAATCGCATTTACGAAGGTGGGTTTCGAGCCTTTATTAACAATTTCTACATTACTAATGAGATATTCTAAAATACTCACCCAGCGTGATGCGCATTTGCTTCACAACCAATGATGAATTGTAGGTTGTTGTCCTTGCAGTAAAGTGCGAGCTTCTGGACCTCAAAGGACGGAATGGTGGCGTCATCGCCGGGTAAGTATGCCGAGGCACACACGATGTGAGCGGACGCGCCCTTAGCGTGATGCAGATTCACTTGTAGCACCCTAATGGTGCCCATAAATCCCCTTTTGAGGAGTTGGCTTGCCGGAGTAATGGGCTCTTTTAGAGCCTTTTCCTATACGGCAATCAGTCGGTGTTTGACCCAGAGGTCTATTATTAGCCGACTTAACTGTCCGATTTGCGTGCCCAGCGGCACCGCTACTCGAAATGGAAGATCCAGCCACATTACCGGTCTTACGAGGTACATTCGTACAGTCTTTACGATAGTAGACCACTGGTCTTACTATGTTTTTGCCGCCTCTGTTGCCAGAAGAGCTTGAACCAGCAAGCCCGGTGGACCTGCTAGTCGAATTATTTGGTCTGGTGACTTTCTTCTTAGGGGAGGCACATGAGCCGTCTTGATCAACGTGCCCACCAGCGTTGTTGGTCGAAGTGGACGGTTGCGGTGCCTGAGTGGAGGGTGTTACCCCGGAAACTTCTTTATATTCTTGCCCATCGGTGGTGTTTAAAGAGGAGGAAGCTTTCTCTCTAGTAGAAGTACCGCGGCCAGTTGCTAAATCCTTTTCGGTGCTCTTAAGGATAAGCTTTACATGACCCTTTGGTACCTAATTTTGCCTTTATAGGTGTTATGCCTACTCATGGAGGCGTCGTCAACAGCCAATACGAGGTGGAGGAGTGTACCTTCCTGCTTCCTCTGTATGACTTTCCAAGAGTTTGCCTGCAGTCCGGCATTCTTTGCCGCGATTTTGGCTAGAACCATGTCGGAAGATAGCTCCAAACTCTGTGAAAAGAACCCACGGACCATGTGTGGTTTGGGGAATGATCCTTCTTCCACCAGCGTCACGTCCAATCCACTTTTGGATCTAATCTTCTCCAAGTTCGAGCGCAACCACCCCGCAGTAGTACCGTCTATGCAAACGAAAACGAGCCACCCCGTTTTGAAATATGAGCCGGTAAATTGCGGCGAAACACCGCTATCGGTCATCTCAATTGAGGTGTCAATAACCTCCATCTGCTCATTTGTGAGGAGTTTTGTAGCCAGGTCCGCCGGGACGACACCCAACCTGACAGCACTAGCCACTTGGCTGAAAGTGGGTATTTCAGGTGTTGGTACCGTTTAACTTTTTTGCCACCCGGATTGGGTGCTGTCTGATCCTCAGATCTAATCCGCTTATTATCGCGTTGTTTAGGGGGAACGGTTTTGGCATATTCGAGAGCACTCTCTCTCTAATATTGCCAGTGCGTAAAGCATGTATAAACCGCCTTTTTCTCATGCGAGCTCATTTTGATGAATCCACCCTTTTGTTTCTGTAACTGTAGCTCATCTAATGCCTTCCCAATAGAAGAGGAACCGGATTTCTCCAGGATGACGCTACAGACTTCGTCAAGTGTGGATGCGTTAGAATCAGAGGTAGTATATTCTACATCGTCTGTTCCGACACCCTCGCGAGTTACGGATGGGGCCTGTATGGCAGCACCGTCCGAACTAATCGGAGACTTCGACTGTCCATCAACAGGCCAAGGTATTGGAAGCACATCAGCTTCTAATGTTACAACGGGCTGTCACGACAGGTTCTGAGGCTGATGTAGTTTGAGATGTAAATGTCTCATAAATATTTAAATTTGGATCAATTTTGATACCCACGAGTATCCGGGAAAAAAGGTCACCCATGACAGAGCCCAGTTTGCCATGGGGCTTAATCCGAAGGTCACTAGGTATTCGCAGTTTGCTTAGCGACTAAGCTCCCTCTTAGCCATGCATCCATCGGCGTACGCTGTTCCACCTTGGATTAGGATAAACATTGACTGAGGATAGGACTAGTCCGTTACCTCAGACCCTCCTCCTTTATCCGGCCTTGGGACCGGCATGCTACCGTCATAGCAAGGCGGAGTATATGGGATAAACGTATTATAAAAACAATTTAAAATGTCATATTGTGTGGCAGAGTATTTAAAATAAACTTAAAAAAACACAAGTACCTAAAATATTATTATAATTTATTCATTATAATAGTTTTAGTTTTTTATGATTTTAAGCTTTAAACAGTTTTATTAAAAAAATTAGTAGTAAATAGTTCTCTAGTGTTCATTGCCAAAGTCGTTGGTCGATTGTTTCATTCGTGGAGGTTATTTTAGCTCATCCAACATCAACAACCACTTCACATGAACTGAGGATATCGCAAAGTGATGTGTTTACTTGCACGACGACGTCTGGTCGCGCTATTGCAATTTGGAATCACACATTTAGATTGCGCGTTCAACGCCATGCAACTAACCATCGCTCATCGTCGGAATGCGAGATCGCTGTGCAATAAGGACATAGCCTAAAAATTTTTCCTATGGAAATTCTGGAATATGATCATTATGGTCTGGAATTCGGGAACAAGGCAATTTCTTGAGCGATTCGCATGAACTTCGGTATGTAGGACTAAGATGCGACTATATGACTTGTTGCTATGGAAATTCTGGAATATGATCACTATGGTCTGGAATCTCGGGATCAAAGCTATTTATCAAGCGATTTGAATAAAATTCGGTATTTAGGACTAGGATGCGACTTTAAGACTTGTTCCAATGGAAATTCTGGGATATGGTTATTAGGATCTGAAATTTTGTGAACTATACCATTTTGGGATGTCCGTTCTTGTATCCGTTCCACAGACAAGAAAACCTTTTTTTTTTTCTTTTCTCTGGCAGACGTTGTCACGCTCAAAACACACGGCTGTGTCTCTGTTTTGTGTTGTGTTTTGTTGTGATGTTATTTTTACGAAATAAATCTGATGTGTTTTTGTATATCATAAAAAGGTTATATGCAATCATCTTCTGTAAAATAGCTTACTGCATAACGATCTCTTCAGTTTTTAATTATAGTGCTTCAATTTGTGCGTACTCACGCAGACGTTGTCACGCTCAAAACACACGGCTATGTCTCTGTTTTGTGTTGTGTTTTGTTGTGATGTTATTTTTACGAAATAAATCTGATGTGTTTTTTTATATCATAAAAAGGTTATATGCAATCATCTTCTGTAAAATAGCTTACTACATAACGATCTCTTCAGTTTCTAATTATAGTGCTTCAATTTGTGCGGACTCATACTTGTTTCTTATATTTTTTATTCCAGTACTAAAATTTGTCCGGATTTATGTCAAAATCAAATGTTGGACCAAAACAAAGAAGTTAAGGTAAATCGAATTATTATTTTACAAATTTTATAAATCACGCATGATGTAGTGAACCTTTTAAGTTGCAAATCTTGTGAATGTTTTCAGAAAAAATTGTTTTCCACAAATGGTATCTCCCCTTCCACCCCAATGTAACTACGGTTACAATATAGTGTAATTTTTTAATTTTTTAAAACGTATTATTTAAGCTTTGAAAATAACTTTCTTGTCTTTCTGTCTTTCAAAACGTAATTTTTAAGTATTTTTTTTATAAATATGTATTATGTAATTATTTAAAAATGGAGGTGTGGCCACAATACGACGGGGACGGGGGCCAGAATCTTCAGTAAATGATTAATTTTTTTTTATTTTTTTTATTTTTTTTTAAATTTATTTTGTACTTAACTGATTTCTCATAAGTGGTATACTTTTTGAAATATTTCAATAAACTCGAAAAACTTATTATATTTATTACACATTTTCTGGAGAAAATGGACCTCGAAGTTAAAAATTAGCATGGGTAAGAAAACTAGAACAGGCAAAGAAGTTGGATATCTGAAGACTCAAATAAGATATAAACTTTATTAAAACGCAGTTACAAAGGCTAGTATTTCTTCTAAATAACGTCCTAAACGAAGTTTCTACCATTAGTATTAACCAAGAAATTTCCGTTAACATGGGTCAGTGTACAGCAAAGTAAGCTTTTTCTTAAATTCCCATATGTGATGTAAACATTACATTACAACATTAGACCCTTACTGTAAAACGTTTTTTCTTAGAAAATACCCTAGAATCATTTCCCAAATTACTGTGCACGAATTGGGGGACACCATGTATAACATTGTATTTTCAAGAACGATACGAACAAGGCAAAAATAGCTCTACATACCGAATTTCATACAAATCGGTTGAGGAATGGCTTAGTTCCCAAAAGTTCAGACTCTGATAACCACATCCCAAAATTTACACAGGAATAAGTTTTATAGTCGCATCTTAGTCCTATATATCGAATTTAATAGAAATCGCTTGAGAATTGGCTTCGTTCCCGAAATTCCGGTCCAAAATGACCTTACCGAATTTCATAGAAATCGCTCGAAAAATAGCTTTGTTCCCGAAATTCCAGACCCTAATGACCGTATCCCAAAACTTCCATAGTAACTAGTTTTATAGTCGCATCTTAGTCATATATACCGAATTTTTTAGAAATCGCCTGAGAAATGGCTTCGTTCCAGAAATTGCAGTCCTTAATGACCGTATCCCAGAATTTCAACAGGAACAAGTCTTATAGTCGCATCTTAGTCGTGTATACCGAATTTTATAGAAATCGTTTGAGAAATGGCTTCGTTCCCGAAATTCCAGTTCCTAATGACCGAAAACAAGTCTTATAGTCACATCTTAGTCCTACATACCGAATTCTATAGAAATCGATTGAGAAATGGCTTCGTTCCAAAAATTCCAGTCTTAGGGACTGCATATTAGGCCTACATACCGAGTTTCATAAAAATCGCTTGATAAAGTTCCCGAAATTCCAGTCTCTAATAACCGTATTCCAGAATTTCCATAGGAACAAGTCTTACAGTCGCATCTTAGTCCTACATACAAATCGATTGAGAAATGGATTAGTTCCCGAAATTCCGGTCCCAAATGACCTTACCAAATCTCATAGAAATCGCTCGAAAAATAGCTTTGTTCCCGAAATTTCAGACCCTTATGACCGTATCGCAAAACTTCCAGAGAAACAAGTTTTATAGTCGCATCTTAGTCATATATACCGAATTTTATAGAAATCGCTTAAGAAATGGCTTTCTTCGCGATATTCCAGTCCCTAATGACCGTGTTATAGAATTTCCATAGGAACAAATGTTATAGTCGCATCTTAGTCGTGTATACCGAATTTTATAGAAATCGTTTGAGAAATGGCTTCGTTCCAGTCCAGTCCCTAATGACCGTATCCCAAAAGTTCCATGGGAACAAGTCTTATAGTCCCATCTTAGTCCTACATACCGAATTCTATAGAAATCAATTGAGAAATGGCTTCGTTCCTAAAATTCCAGTCTTAGGGACTGCATATTAGTCCTACATACTGAGTTTCATAAAAATCGCTTGAGAAATGGCTTAGTTCCCTAAATTGCAGTCCCTAATGACCATATTCCAGAACTTCCATAAGAACAAGTCTTATAGTCGCATATTAGTCCTCCCTATCGAATTTCACAGAAATCGCTAAAGAAATTTTGTAGTTCCTGAAATTCCAGTCCCTAATACCGTATCCCAGAATTGCCGTAGGAACAAGTTTTATAGTCGCATCTTAGTCCTACATACCGAATTTCATACAAATCGTTTGAGAAATGGCTTAATTACAAGAATTAAAAAATATAACACAAAATCTCAACACAAATCCCAACAAAAATCGCATCACAAATCGCAAACACAAAATCGTAACTCAAAATTATTTTCGATATCGTGCTTAATTTTCTTCTCACCCCCGATAAAGAAGTTTCACTTATAATAAATTACAAGCGTCACAGACCTTAACAAAAAAAAAATCGTTCAAAAGAAAAAGTAGAAAAAACTATACAACTATACAGCGTTTTCATGTAGGGTTACTTAGTGCTCTTAAAAAATGAAAATCGATAAAAACTTGATCCTATCTAGACTGGAACATATAAGGCAAATTAAAACACATCAATTACTAACTCTCGAATATTAATTTCATCAAAACAAAAAAATAAAATTATAAAGAATGTCGTGCATAACAATAGACCTCAAACTTTATTCAGCAATTTCGAAAACGAAAAGTAACTTATACATTACTAATAAGTTGTAACGAGGTAAATTGCTGGGGTACGCTCGCCGGCGTCCAGGGTCGTTTGCCTATTAACTAATAGACCGCTGGTTTCGTTACGAAACTATTTCTTTATTTGACTCTTTTAAGATTTGTTATGTTTTAATATTATATGTATTATTGGATTCAGTTCGATTTTATTTTTTTTAAAATTCCTCCGTCTTCGTTGGAGCCTTTGGTGTCGAATATGTTGCTGGTAGTGTCACGCCTGTGATGTTAACTTTTGTCCCATTTACGGTAGTTGTCGATATTCTCCGTTTGTCCTTGCATTGTTCACTTACCGTTTCTTGTTGTCTGATGTCACAGGAAGGAGAACAATTCTTTCTGTGTTTCTCTTTTTAAATTCTCTATATTAACTTCACTTGCCCGTGGCTGGCTGGCTGGCTGGCCGGCCAAATCTTGTGATCAATTTTTAACCCACTTCCTACAGCCCGATTTTATTGAAATTTTGCACACATGTATATCTCCCAAGACAACACTTTCTATTAAAATTTGAGGCCCCTCGGGCCGCGGGGTCGGGGGGCTCTCATACAAATTTTTTACAAAATTTTCCCGATTTTCTTTAAATTTTGTACACATGTGTGTCTTCGATGGAAAACACTTTTTGTAAAAATTTGGAGCGATCGGCCCCTTGGGGACCCCAATATACAATTTTTAAATATCGCTATATCGCATCAGATCACGGCAAAGTCTGAGCTCTGTGCTTTGTGAGCAGCGCTGTTCGCTGCCGCTGCGTCATTTGTGAATGATTTTGCCCAAAACCTTCTCTATAGAAAGCCCAACTGTTCCGATCGTACACAGATACATGCTTAGATTCATCTAAAACGTATTTGTATTAGTAATCAACTAAAGAGCAAAATCCATATAAAATTTTTCTGTTTCCCACTACCACATCTTACGTTTCTCGCTCTTTGCGACTACTTATTTTTTGTACACTGTATTCACATTCCAAAATACAGACGCGTTTTTGATTGGTTTACAGCATTAGTATGCATTGAGTTGGGCTTTCTATAGAGAAGGTTTTGATTTTGCCCAAAACCTTCTCTATAGAAAGCCCAACTGTTCCGATCGTACACAGATACATGCTTAGATTGAGACCAAACGTATTTGTATTTAGTAATCAACTAAAGAGCAAAATCCATATAAAATATTTCTGTTTCCCACTACCACATCTTACGTTTCTCGCTCTTTGCGACTTCTTATTTTTTGTACACTGTATTCACATCCCACAAACACACATGCGTTTGGTCTTGGTTTACAGCATTAGTATGCGTAGAGTTGGGCTTTCTATAGAGAAGGTTTTGATTTTGCCACAAAACGAGCACGCAGTGTGTGTGTGTGTGTGTGTGTGTGTGTGTGTATCCCCGATTAGAGAATTTACAAGAAAATTTTTAATTTTTATGGGTTGTTTTTTTATAATTATTGCTTCTTGGTGGACTGTGCAGCTTTGCAGCTCTCCCTTCTGCTTTTGCATTGCAAATCTTTTGGTTTTTTCCATCTGGCATTTTGTCACGTCCGTTATTTTGTACTTACTGCGTTGGCTGTTTCGCTACGCTGCATTTATTTGTATGCATGTTCTGTGTTGCTATGTTAAATTTATTTGCATGCATGTGCTGTGTTGGTATGCTGGATTTATTTGTATGCCTGCGCTGTGTTGCTATGCTGGACTTGTTTGCATGCATTTGTACTTAATTAGCGTTTGCGGGATTTTTTCTTCGTGTGCGCAGTGGATGTAAAACGAAAGTTTGCGTCATTACTAAATAAGCATGTAAATAACCGAAACAAGATTCAAGATCATTCTAACTTTCATCTCAAAAAAGAAATATATATATTATATCTGTTAAAACATGTTAGTTATAAGTCAATAACCTCATTTTATAAATTTATATTAATAACCTTGATTATTGTTTGTATTGCATTCTTTCTGCACATTGCACAAGATCATGTTACTCGCTTTAATTTTCTTTATGTACAATCAATCATCTAAGCTGCAATAGCAACAGTCAGCACAATTAATTCATTTTTGGTTGGTTGTTTACCTTGATTATTGTTTGTATTGCATTCTTTCTGCACATTGCACAAGCTCATGTTACTAGCTTTAATTTTCTTTATGTAAGTTAACACAGAATAAATTCTATATGTTGATGTTGCACCGCTTCCCACGAGTCGGTCAGAAGAATTCGCTGACAGTGCGTCTGTGCAACACGATTTGTCGACATTGCCGCATTCCATCACGTACGATGTGAAACGATGAGCACCTGTGAGAACACGTCGCCGTTGGATGTTTTCGCATAGGACGTTATGTTTAAGAGTATAAAAAGCTTAGTTTTAAGAGATTATATGTTCAGTTTTTATGTAGGCAGAATCGCTGCCGGTTTGGAAAATAAAAATTATTTTTTTAACAAATTTCAACTTAGAATAATTTAATTGGCGCCCGAGCAGGGACCCTGGCAAAAGTGAGCAAGTGTGTTTACCGGTACAGTAAATCGTGAAAAGTCCCCAAGTGGTACAACAAAGTACTTCGCGTAAATAAGTCCCCAAGAGGTACAGTAAATCGTGAAAAGTCCCCAAGTGGTACAACAAAGTACTTCGCGTAAATAAGTCCCCAAGAGGTACAGTAAATCGTGAAACGTCCCCAAGAGGCACGGTAAATCGCGGATTAAAAAAAACCCGTACGGTAAAACAAAGTCTCAAGTGTTACAAAATAGCTAGTAAAAGTCCCAAAGCGGTGCAAAATAGCTAATATAGTGTGACCAAAGCCAGGGTCCGCGCGTTTATCAGCAAATTAGCGATATTGGAACTATTAGTGCTTTACGCTAACTCTTGACATTTTGTGCTTGTGAAAACCGGAAGGACGTTGGATACAACAACAAGATGCTGATATTCGCATTATTAATGTCCTTCATATCCTTAGTCCTCGCAGAAGTTCAAATACTGGACTATTCCAATTCAAGACTGGTTACCTTGAATACGGGAATAGCAAAACTGCAAACCGGTACCTTTAAACTGGTGCACGTAATAGACCTTGCAGAATACCAAGATATAATTGATGATGTACAGTTCAGAATCGAAACCAATGTAAGTAAAGACAATCCCATTTACCCTTACCTATCCTATGAAATCACTGAAATCCTTAACCGACTTAACCGCATCAAACCTATAGTCAAAAGGAAAAGGGCAATAAACATTCTAGGAACTGCATGGAAGTGGATCGCCGGTACACCGGACCACCACGACTTTCAAATTATAAAAGCTAAAACCCAAAACCTACTAGATAACAACAATAAGCAATTAGTCATAAACAGACTATCATTAGAAAGAATAAATAACATTACGAATATTACTAATAACATAATTAATACTTTGAAAACGAATGCTGAAATTAAAAACGAATATTCTTCCAGCATTAAATATAAACTAGATGTAATCAAAGAAGAGATAACAAACATAGAACATGCCTTACAGTGGGCGAAAGCTGGTATAGTAAATTCTTTTATACTTTCAAGTACTGAAATAAATCTAGTTAGGGCTCATTTTGAAAAAAACAACTTACCCTATGTAAACATGGAGGAGGCATTTGAATTTGCCAATATAAAAATAGCCTCTAATAGTACTTCTATGATTTATATTGTGAGTGTGCCAACCACGAAAAAAGAAGATTGTAAAAGATTATTAGTTAAGCCAATAAAAAGAAAATCTGTTGTAACAAAAATTGATTTTAGTAATGTACTTCAATGCGAAAATGATTTTTATGGAATTAAGAATAATTGTCAAGCTTTTAACGATTTAACCATTTGTAAGATTGATGAAATTATAAACTTAGGTGACACGGAGTGCATACCGAATCTATTGCGAAGCAGACCAGCAAATTGTACCAACATCAACAATCAACATGTTCCAACAGTCGAGGAAATACTCCCTGGGTCACTACTTCTTAACCAGTTCAACGGGTCAATATTGGTCAACAACGACACGCTCAGCATATCGGGAACATTTATAGTACAATACCATAATGCTACCATCGTGGTAAATAAACAAACATTTGTCTCCAATGAAATCCCCACCTCAAGACCTCTTCCAGCCATCGTACAAATAGACTTACCATCAAAAGCCTTCGAAGAACTTTTAACCCTCGAAGTGATGAAAGAGCTGCACTTAAACAACACTCGCTACATAAGTCAAATTGAAGAAAGAAACAAAACGCACCTGATAGCTTCTTACAGTTTGTCGGCTACCATCATCACCGCAGCCGTGGTAATATCCCTGATACTGGTTTTAGCACGCAAGAAAAGCAACCTAATAATCTCCACAACAGTAGAAGCAAAGGAAACGCCAGCAGCAGCCGAATTGCCAACAGAATCACCTGCAGAGATTTCGGAAGGACCAATACCGATCAAAAGGATTAGCATAAGTCAATATCCGCCATTTTACAAGGTCACGAGTGAGGACACCCGAATTTGAGGGTGGAGGAGTTAACACAGAATAAATTCTATATGTTGATGTTGCACCGCTTCCCACGAGTCGGTCAGAAGAATTCGCTGACAGTGCGTCTGTGCAACACGATTTGTCGACATTGCCGCATTCCATCACGTACGATGTGAAACGATGAGCACCTGTGAGAACACGTCGCCGTTGGATGTTTTCGCATAGGACGTTATGTTTAAGAGTATAAAAAGCTTAGTTTCAAGAGATTATATGTTCAGTTTTTATGTAGGCAGAATCGCTGCCGGTTTGGAAAATAAAAATTATTTTTTTAACAAATTTCAACTTAGAATAATTTAATTTGTACAAGTAATCACCTAAGCTGCAATAGCAACATTCAGCACAATTAATTCATTTTTGGTTGTTTTCTTTTCCGCACACTTTCCGCACACTTTCGTGTCATTGTCTTGTAATATACCAAGTAACAATTTGCTTTATAGAATTTACGTGCACCTAACAATATAGCTAAGTAATCAATTTGTTTAATAGAATTTAATAATTTATGATAGTGTAAGCAATTTTTTATCTATAAAAGGCGAATAAAATTGACTGAAGCAATTAAACACGCCGGTCAAGGAGCAGTGATTCTTAATAAAAGAAGAGAATCCCTTACAACATACATAGTGCTATTCCAGAAGTGTCCCTTATCTTATGCAGACAAAAGGCCCTAGCAGATGAGCTTGGGAGCCCTAAAACCAATATTTCCAAGCGGATAAGATTCAGCGGATTGAAACCATTTGGCAACAATTTCAAGCTAACCACAAACAAATAGAAGGCATGATCGAACATGACACTCCATATATCGTAGGGAACATATTTCAACGGGTAGAACTTCTCTACCGCGAACTAAAGAAACTTCTCCAAGAAAGTATTTCTGAAGAACCGGAACCTACGACGGAAAATGTCAAGGGTACCAAGGTAGGAGGAATCTCCAATCAGGACGCCTCTATCGTCAATCCAAAACCCATACCAAAAACCCGAGGATCCAGAATTCCATAGGCTATTGCGAAGACACAACATCATTGCTGATACTCTTCAACGTCAAATTAGTAGTCTAAGTGATTAGAACGTATCTCACACCAAGGCATTTTATGAGCTGAAGATATCGGGCAAACAAAAATACTGGCTGCGATTGGAAGAACTACATCAACAGATAGGAGAACTCGAGGAAAATCCCAATACATTAGGATACAACTTCAAAGAATATCTGGATCTAGAACAATCTACTCAAGACTCCATAATAAACTTATCGACCAAAATAAATAACCTTACCAAAATTTGATGGTGATTACCTGAAATGGCGACAGTTCCGTGACCTATTTACGGACCTAATTTATAATCAGCAGATTCCGCAATGCCAAAAACTATTCTATTTGAAGACAACACTCACAGGGGAGGCCGAGAAATTAATTCGTCATTTCACAACATCTGACGTCAACCATAGCGCCGCCTGGAAGGTTATAACAGATCTTTACGAGAACACACGTGTATTGGTAACAGCGTTGCTCAATAAATTGATGGCACAACCAACAATCCACAAAGAAGATTCGTTCATGATCAAGGCACTGCACGACAGATCACGTGAGTGTCTCTTAAGCTTACAAAATCTTGGCGTGAACACATCGAATTGGGGTCGACTTTTATTACATATATTAATAAAAAGATTGGATCGTAACACACACTCATTATGGGAGCAATCATTGCAACAACTAAGATCATTGCCCTCATTAACTGATTTCTTGTCCTTCCTTGAAACCCGCTTTCAGTCCCTAGAGACATTAGGAGCACAAGTGCACAAGGTTAATTCAGAGCAACCTCATAAAAAACAAGGAACGTCAAGGGTATTGACAATCACAACGTCATCAAAACTTAAGTGCATAGCTTGCAAAGGCGAACATAAGTTATTCAGTTGTCAAACTTTCTGCAGTTAAGTCAAAAAGAGCGTCGAAGTTTAGTGAAGACCTCGAATTATTGCATAAATAAGGACACACCTCATCCAAATGCACTTCTGGAGGATGTAGAAAATGCTCAAAGCGACACAACACACTTTTGCATTTGGAGCAGTTTATGTAACCATCAACAAATAATTTACTCACCACGAGTAATTTCCCATCAACATCAGAAGATCAGACAAAGGATCAATCAATTACATTAGCAACGCAAGGAAGTCATAGAGAGCAAGGTTAGGTTTTCCTTTCTACCGCCATCATCAACTTGACAAATCAGCATGGTGAGATCATCATGAAAGATGTCTTACAGCGTCCGAACAACAATGTGAGACCAACTTGAACCACACACTTTCAAGAAGTCACGAAGGAAGATTTATTGTAAGGCTACCATTTAAGGACGAATTAAGAGATGTAGCTTTCTAACGATGTATGTCACTTGAACAATACCAACAACTTGGCCACATGAAAGAAGTTAATTTTCACCAGTTAAAAGGACGTTACTACTTTTTGCCACATCACTGTGTAACAAATGCTGATAGTGCTACAACTAAGCTCAGGGTAGTTTTGGATAAATCAGCAAAAACATCATCGAACGTTTCACTAAATGACATATTATTGACAGGCCCTTCCCTCCAAGATAACGTTTTCTCGATTCTACTAAGATTTCGAATGCCCAGATACTTGTTTACTGCAGACATAGAGAAGATGTATCGACAGATACAAATGCACAATGAAGATACAAAATATCAACTAATATGGTGGAGAAACAGTCCCAACGATGCTTTTAAATGTTTCAGACTGAACACAGTAATCTACGGTACAACATCTGCTCCATATCTAGCTATAAAATGCCTTCAGCTATTGGCAGAAGATAATATGGGCCAATTCCCGTTAGCGTCAAGAACTATACAGAGGAGTACGCATGTTGACGACGTGATAACAGGATCCGACAACATGAATAAGGCTCTTGAAACACAAGAAGAATTAAAAGTGCTATTCCAGAAGTGTCCCTTATCGTATGCAGACAAAAGGCCCTAGCAGATGAGCTTGGGAGCCCTAAAACCAATATTTCCAAGCGGATAAGATTCAGCGGATTGAAACCATTTGGCAACAATTTCAAGCTAACCACAAACAAATAGAAGGCATGATCAAACATGACACTCCATATATCGCAGCGAGTAATCATTGCAACAACTAAGATCATTGCCCTCATTAACTGATTTCTTGTCCTTCCTTGAAACCCGCTTTCAGTCCCTAGAGACATTAGGAGCACAAGTGCACAGGGTTAATTCAGAGCAACCTCATAAAAAACAAGGATCGTCAAGGGTATTGACAATCACAACGTCATCAAAACATAAGTGCATAGCTTGCAAAGGCGAACTTAAGTTATTCAGTTGTCAAACTTTCTGCAGTTAAGTCAAAAAGAGCGTCGAAGTTTAGTGAAGACCTCGAGCAGTTTATGAAACCATCAACAAATAATTTACTCACCACGAGTAATTTCCCATCAACATCAGAAGATCAGACAAAGGATCAATCAATTACATTAGCAACGCAAGGAAGTCATAGAGATCAAGGTTAGGTTTTCCTTTCTACCGCCATCATCAACTTGACAAATCAGCATGGTGAGATCATCGCATGCAAGGCCATACTGTCTGGATCGCAGTTATATTATATTACCGAAGCAACAATGAAGAAACTTGGAGTCTCAACAATCTATCACACAATGCGTATTCAAGGTATTGGTCAAGAGACCCTACAGGCAAAGAGGAGAGTCAGCATACAGCTCGGATCTCGTCTCAATGCATTTTCTATAAGGATGGAGGCTCATGTGCTCCCAAAAATAGTTGCTTGTCGTTAACGCACATACCGAGAATTGCGAGATTTTCAGTTTCCTCGATGCAAGCGCCATTCATGGATAATAGCATGGGACTTAGGATTCGCTTGGACGACAGGAGACAGCATTGGGTTTTGGAAGAGTTAAATTCTACTCGATTGATTCCTCCCCATTGTATTATGCTGTCAAGGTCAGATTTTAACGTGCCTAACATGCATAGTTGTTTGAGTTCCGCATGAGAAGTGGAGGGACGTTCATCAAACTTATATGAGAAGCTGAGAGTGCTGTCGTCGGCGAAAGAGTGAATTGGATTAGAAGTCACAGATAAGAGATCATTAATAGAAATGAGGAAGAGAGTCGGGGATAAAACAGAGCCCTGGGGAACGCCAGCATTTAAGTAATGAACTTTAGACTTGAAAACGTCCAAAACAACTTGAATTGAGCGGTCCAAAAGATAGATTCTAATCCAATAAAGCAGTTTTTCATCGACTCCATAGGCACGCATTTTAGACAAAAGAGCTTGATGACAAACTCTGTCAAATGCCTTAGAAATATCGAGTGCAACAGCTCTCTCCAAAATGATGCAAAGACCGGTTCCACTGTTCGGTAAGATATACCATCAAATCACCAGTAGAGCGTTGCCCACGAAATCCATACTATCGGTCACTAAGGATTTCGTTGGTTTCAAGATATTTCTTAAGCTGATAATTGATCAGCGTTTCCATGACCTTGGAAAGAATGGATGTAAGTGCTATGGGTCGGTACGAAGAAGGAGACGACGGCTCGCCTTTTTTGGGTATGGGCTGGACAAATGCTGTTTTCCAACTTCTCGGGAAGAGTCCAGAAGAATAGGATAGATGGAAAAGCTACGCAATGGTAATGCCAGCTTGGAAAAACACCTCTTTAGAACTAATGGGGAAATACCATCTGTCCCAGCGGATTGACTGACTGTTGAGATCATTTAAAACTCTAGCAACTGCACGAGTACGAATGAATATCTGTCCCATAGAGTGTTCAATACTCTGAGGTGCAAAAGGCAGCAATGCACAACAACAATGCTGCGAAATGCGCAGCAAACAGATTGGCCTTGTCTATAGAGCTGACAACTGGAATGTCATTATAAATGAGCGTTGGAATCGACGGCGAGGCTGTATTTTTGATTCTTTTCACGAAAGACCAGAAATTTTTAATACCTTTAGGACATTGTAGTATTTTTTGCCTTAATTTTTGGTCGTAGGCGAATTCGACTCGCCGAAGATGGGCATTGCAATCACTGCTTTGTAAAACCGAAAGCATACCTCTCTAATCCTAGATGCCTCTTTACAGCTCGAGTCATACCATCCATCTTCCTTTGATTTGATAGACTTATTCCTGAAAGGGATAAACTTTCTTATACCAATAAGAATGATGTTTGTGATTGCATCAGCGGCGGCATCTACGTTGCTATTGCGAAACAATAGCGACCAGTTAATTCTCCCAAAGAAGTTTTTAAGGCCGTCCCAATTGGCTTTCTCGTATTGCCATACTGTTTGTTTTGGAGTTTTTTCTCTTACTACGTGGTATATTAACGAGAAATTAGCTAATACTACACAATGGTCTGACGAGCCTAGAGGTGACATTGACGAAGTATTTATCAGGACGAGAGGTAAGGAACAAGTCAAGGGTGTTTGCGGAATGATATGCAATGTCAGGTATTCGGGTAGGCTCATTTACAAGCTGAGTAAGGTGATTAAACTCAGCGAATAACTCAACACACCTTCCTACGGGTGTTGTCTGGCCAGAATGGCGAAGCCACCCAGAATTGTGTACATTGAAATCGCCCGCAATAACGATTTCATGTTTTGTGTCAATTCTTAAGATTGAATCAGACAGGGCATCAAACTCACTCTGGGTTGAAACACTGTCTAAGTGGGGGCTTCTGTAAAGGAAACAGTAGTAGATGTTGCGCTCTTGTACCTTAACTTTGAGCCAAATGAAATTGAATTCCGGTTTAGGAACTTTGTCTGAAACGCAACATCACTCCGGGCATAGATTGCGTGTCCGCGTCGAGAGAAAAATAATGGCACCAAGCTATACCCAGGCAGATTAAATTCCGATACATCAGAATTATCAAATACCTGAGTTTCACTCAGTGCCAGAATTGCTGGCCTGTGGACATGTACATAGTTAAACACAGAGAAAGAATTCGTTGTCAGTACACGTATGTTGCTAAGATCCGCTCTGAAATCACACATAACTACAAAAAAAAAACACAAAACACAACTTACCGCTTCTCTTAACCTAATTGAGAAGAAGCATGCAAAACATGCGACAGTTAGATTTCACCAAGTTCTTTAGCTTCGCTGTTTGGGATCGGATCCACGGACACACACACTGCACTTTGCACTTGTTGACCGCGCGAGCCGTTATATGTAAACAATACAACACTGAATTGATGTTGCTTCGATTTATATTAGCAACAACGCGCGTGCTAAAATGCAGCTCGTCCGTGCACCGCGGCGATTGAGAGACTAAGAAAAATTAGAATAAGTAAAATCAAAGAATGACCTGCGTGAATCTGGACTGAAGGACGTTATCCCTTTTTCCCTCCTTTGATCCTCTTTATATTTTTTTATTGAAGGCGACACGACATTTTTTTTTGTTCATGAGGAGGTGTCGCTGGCTAGAGACAAGGACCACCCGTCCGACGAGCTAGGCCGTGCAACCGCGAAGTCCTTGTGGCAGAACCCCCTGTGGGATCTCGCTTTATAACAAATTTGAAGAAAATCGAGTAAAATATATTCGTAAAATATTTTTATTGGAGCCCCCTGACCACGTGGCCCGAGGGGCCCCAAATTTAAATAGAAAGTGTTGTCATCGGAGATATGCATGTGTGCAAAGTTTCAAAGTAATCGGGCTTTGGGAAGTGGGTTAAAAATTGATCGCAGGATTCCACGACAAACAAACAAACTAGTAAACACACGGAGACGCGAATTAATATAGAAAATTTAAAAAAGCACAAAAATTCATAGCACCACGCTAAGCACGCTTTTAACCTGCTTTTAAATTTTAAATGCTTAGGAAAGGGCTTTGAATTTTTGTGATTTTTTTGAGCCTCAAATATTCCTGATTTCCATCATAAACATTGCAGCAATTTTCATCTAATATATAAAAATCTCGTGTCACGGTGTTTGGGTCTCAACTGCTCCGAAACGGCTCGACCGATTGTTATGAAATTTTTTATGTATATTTGGTAGGTATGAGAATAGGTTTTAAAGTGAAAAAAAAATGAGAACGATGGACCGATCTGGCTAACTTTTATTTTATAAATTCGCCATAGTCCGAATAAGGTTTATGCGAAAAAAAATAGAAAAGATGCCCAGAAAATTTTAAAATTCGGAAACTGAAAGTGCTGTTTTCCATAGGATTTATGTATGAACTCGCGACCATAACTCACGATTCGAACGATGGATTAGCGTAATTCTTTTTTTGTTTTGTTCGTTATAGTCCTAGGAAACAAAGACAATTACAAAGGAAAGTCGAAAAATTCGGATAAACAGCAAAAATTGTTTTGTTCGTTATGTTCCCGGAGATATTTTTAGCAAAATAAAATTCGGGAAATTTTGGAAAACGATAAATTGGATATAATTTTATTGAATGTTTTCGGTAAAATTAAAACTTTGGAAAAACGCATTCCAGCCTAACTTAAAATAAAATTAAATTTGTGTTGATTCGCGATCTGTCCAGCAAAAGTCGTTATTTCATTTCTGTTCCAATATATTCCAATTGTTACGTGCGCAAATGTCATTTGACAGCTTCTTCTTTGATTTTCTGGGCAAAAAGATCTCCAAAAGACCACAAAAGACCCCGAAAAGAATCACGAAAAGACCTCCGAAAGTCCCTCAAAATCCCCAAAAATCATTAAAGACCCCCAAAAGAACCCCAGAAGACCCTAAAAGACCCAAAATTAAAAAATGTAACACAATGATGTGACTAATACTGTGACTCGATATCGCAAAACAAATAGCTTTTTACAAGTTCACAAAACGATTGCAAACAAATTTATTGAAAGTGGGACAGGACAAAGTTTGTCGGGTCAGCTAGTTTATTTTATAAAAGTTCTAGCTGCTCCGTGGATCTACCATGAAGATAATGATGATATGAAGATAATGATGATATGAAGATAATGATAATATAAAGATAATGATTATATTAAGATAATGATGATATAAAGATAATGATGATGTGTAGATAATGATGATATGGAGATAATGATGATATTGTTACGAAAAGAAGTTAGTAGCGCATACGAGTATAATAGAATTCGAACCCTAAAGTAAATTTGCAATGTAAATATGTACTGCATACTTAACATAAGCACTTTTATTTTAGGCTATAATATCTTAGATTATTTGAAATTTGAAATGTAACCGCCTACAAGTTTGACTCCTTATGTACTGTTCGAGAATGTAGTCAAACCGGTATGTGCGGTGCCCGGTTTTTGTAAAAGAACATGATTGTAGTTTATTTTTAGAAGATGACTCATTGCATATAAGCATCGTTAGTTATAAATAAGGGAACAAGGCTACAATTTTCTGGTATTTTCTCGATATTTCTGTCTATAAGATTGGATGTTTCTGGAAGCTTTTCAATGAGTATAAAGGTGGCGTTCGCTGCAGAGGATTGATTAGTTAATTGGAATTTAACCAGTGCTGTTGAAAAGCTCTTGCTTGCAGAAATATTGTAAAGTACAAGTAATAAGTGTTTTTGTGTACATTTAAAGTTATCACCAGTATAAATTGTGAACTTATTTATTATTATTATTATTATTGTTTGGTGGGCTGAACAGCCTGGTACACTGCGACCTAGAGATCTATTGTGCATCCCAGATGATTACCACTTTATGTGGTGGCTTAGTTCCTTAATGAGTGCCATTACGTCTGACAGTTCGATTGAAATGACATTCTGTCCTGGGACTGTGTAAGCCTTGAGGTACTTGAGTCTTTTCCTTATAAGAGCCTTGTTGCAGAACCGGCAGCTGTCCGTCTGGGATTTTCCCATTTTCAATAGGTGGCTGTTGAATGGGCCGTGTCCCGTTATGTACCAGACTAGAGATCTGAGTGCATGACGGTTCAGTTTAATTGCCTTGTCTATATGTACAATGTTGTACTTGAGAAGCCTTTTGTTATGTTTCATCCCTGTTGACGATGCCCATTCAGATTCGATGGCATTGTTAGCCCACTCTTTAATTTTGTTTTTGAGGTGGCTAAGGGAGTAGGCAATGCTTGGTTCCGGCCCAATGAAGGTACCTTCTGCGCCTTCTCTTGCGCAGAGATCTGCTTCCTCGTTCCCTGCAATGCCTGAGTGCCCTGGGGACCACATAAGGGTGATTTTATTAGTTTTGGCCAATTGTTTTAAGTGGCAGTAGCAGCTCCACGTTGTTCTTGTGTTGAAAGTAGGACCTTTTAGTGCAAGTAGTGCGGCCTGGCTGTCTGAGATCATGTAAATCTCAGTTCTTCTGTATTTTCTTTTAGTGCATTCCAAGATGCAGGCTTCAAGTGCAATTGTTTCTGCCTGGAAAACGGTTGGGGAGTTGCCTAGGGGTATTCGCAGTGTGGTTCTGGGTCCGAATACTCCTGCTCCTGTTCCTGTATCTGTTTTAGATCCATCTGTGTACCAGATGGATGCATGATGGGGGAGGTTATTGATGATATTTTCAACTTGATGACGTTCTGGAATTCTAACCAAGAAGATCCTTTGGAAATCAGTTGTTTTCATCATTGAGTCGGATTGTAGGACAATACCATGATCCGAGTTAATTTGGGAGATGATGTTTGTATGTCCTGGTCTATTGGATTTAACCTGGTTGTGTATATTGAGATTAGAGAGTCTTAAGCCAGCTTCACTTGTAATGTGTATGTGAAGTGGTGTCAGTCCTATAATCTTCTCGAGGGCTGCCGTAGGGCAGGTCTTTATGGCACCTGTTGCACTAAGAAAGATGAGTTTTTGTATCTTATTGAGTTTTGAGCGTGTCTTCAATTGCTCTGTGTTAAGCCACATATTAAGGCTGCGTATGTCAGCCTAGGTCTGATAATGCTCTGGTATAGCCAAAGAGTCATTTGCGGGCTTATTCCCCACGTTTTGTTGGACATGCGTTGGCATGTGAAGTAAGCTTTATTAGCTTTGTTAATAATGTACGTCATATGGGAGTTCCATGTCAGTTTTTGATCGAACATAACTCCCAGATATTTGGCCTCCTGCATTATTTGGAGGACCTTGCCTTGGAAATTTATAATGGGAAGATTTATTTTTCTCCTCTTTGTGAAGATGGTGCACACTATCTTGTCTGGGTTGACACTTAGGTTCAACTCTTTACACCAATCGTTTACTAGTTTGAGAGCAATTTGCATCCGTTCTGCTATCGTACTCTCGAATTTGCCACGGACCATAAGGACGAGGTCATCCGCATAGCCAATATTGGTAATATGATTATTCTTAAGCCTTGAGAGTGACTGGTGCATCACCAGCAGCCACAAAAGAGGTGACAGGACTCCGCCTTGTGTGCAGCCTCTAGTTGCCGCTACTGTGATGGCTTCGTCGCCGAATGAGGCCCGAATTCTCCTACCCCTTAGGATGCTTATAACCCAACCTATGATTGAGGATTCTACACCCTTGTTTCTGGCTTGTGATTGAATCACTTCGAAGTTAGTGTTGTCAAAAGCGCGTTGAATGTCTATGAAGGCACATATTAACATTTCTTTGTTCCGAAGTGTATCTTCGATTTCGTCTGCCAGCTCGTGCAGTGCAGTTTCTGTTGATTTCCCTGTCTGATATGCATGATGGCTGGGGTTTAGTGGGTTAATTTGAAGTGCATTAGATTTTATGTGGTGACATAGTATCTTCTCCATGGATTTGAGTAGAAATGAAGATAGGCTGATTGGTCTGTAGGACCTTGTATCTTCGGGAGATTTTTTACCAGCCTTTGGTAGGAATATAACTCGCACTTCTCTCCAGCACCTTGGGACGTATTCTAAGCTATAGCTGGCTCTGTAGAGTTTCACGAGCAAAGATTCTATCTGATGGAGCCCACGTTGCATCAAAATTGGGTAGACCCCGTCACCTCCAGGGGATTTTAGTGGGCCGAATGAATTTACAGCCCAGTGGACTCCTTCAATGGAAAATATGTTTTTTGAGCGCCTATAGGCCTCGATTGGTATGATATAAGGATGTGAGTTTATGTCCTCGTTTTCCTCATCGTTACCCAGTATTAAGCAGTCTGGGAAGTGGCTTTTTACCAAGGAGTTGAGTGATTCATATCTTGAGGTTGTCAGTTCTCCGTTAGGTTTTTTGACAGACCCGAGTGGATTTGTGTGGTCGAGGGATAGAGCCTTGTGAAGTCGACACGCTGTTGGTAGTTTGTCGATGCTTTCACAAAATTCTCTCCAGCTGTTACGTTTGCTGCTTCTTAGTGCCGCGTTGTATTTTGTGAGAGAAGTTCGATAAGCCGTCCAAATGTTTGTTCGTTTGGCCTTGTTGAACATTTTTCGGACTTCTCTTCTCTTAGCCTCGAGATCATGGTTCCACCAGGGAACGTCTCTTGTACCTTTGACTCGGACTGCAGGACAGCTTGTGTGATAGGCATTAATGATTGCCTCGGTAAGGTCGT
Organism: Nephrocerus scutellatus; assembly: GCA_947095585.1. Lineage (NCBI taxonomy): Eukaryota > Metazoa > Arthropoda > Insecta > Diptera > Pipunculidae > Nephrocerus > Nephrocerus scutellatus. Next base: position 72,780,450 of record OX352762.1, on the reverse strand, counting down.
TTGCTGTGGAGTCTAGGTCGGCTATCGAGTTTATTCGGGTACTAATACCAGTCAAGTTTAATTGCAGTGAGTCTTGAAAGATTTGCCAATTGATGTGTTTGGGGGTTCTTATAATGGATTCAACCCTATTGGGAGTTTCTACATTAAATTTTATGTACATGTGGTCTGATAGCGATGCCTCTTTCATAACATGCCAATTACGGATTGCGCTGGCCGTACCCTTATCCGATAGAGTAAGGTCCAGAACTTCTCTCCTTATGGCGTTTATGAAAGTTGCATCACTTCCGACGTTGTTTATAATTACGTTAGTAGATAGACAGTAATTAAGAAGTAACTCACCTCTTGCGTTAGTGTCGGTGCTTCCCCAGACTTCGTGGTGTGCGTTTGCGTCACATCCGATCAGAAATTTTTGATTTTGAGCTATGCAGTATTCAACGAAGCTCTGTGTTGTTTTTGGTGGCGATTCTTCATCGTCTCCCGGGAAATAGGCAGCGGCAAAGTTGATGATGCTCGTGCTGCCTTGAGTAGTGTGCGTCTCAAAGGAGATCGCGGTTAAGTCTCTGGAAATAGATTGATTTATAGTGTAGATGTTGTATTGGTGGCGACATAGTCCTTGGCCTCTCGTCACCTTTGCTATAGATCAACTTACCTATTTTTATTGGGGATACCCTGGATTCTACCTTTGTTGGTCCATGGCTCCTGAATAAGAGCGATGTCCCAGTTATGAGCCACAAAAAAGTGGCAGAGGTTGGCAGTGGCTGCTTGGACCTATGAAGGTTTATCTGCACGCAATTCAACTGATTGTTTGCAGTTGGGACTATTTGGTCTATCATTCGGTCCCTGTGTAGTTGGAGTTGCGGCCGGTTGATGGTTTTTGCTGTTTCTAGGCCGTGTTTTTTGCATATTTTGACCTGTAGTGGTTTGCTTATGCCATGAACCGACTGGCCGGGCTTTGGTAATTGGGTCTTAGGCTTGACCTTGTTGACGGAGGTTTTTGGGCAATGGAGCGGCTTAGCAGCCGGGTTTTTCTTTACTGTTTTTGACTTGTTGCTGTCGGGTCTGATTCCCGCTGAATCTTTTTTACTTTTTTCATCTTTTTTCAGTCGGAAGTAGACCGACCAGAAGAGCCACTTGACCCTGTAGTTGGAGCCTTTTAAGTTCTCCGCTATCTTTGGCGACGCTGAAACAGTCAGTTGGAGAAAGTCGTTTTCTCTATCTTTGCGCGATAGAATCTTCCAATCTGCGTTTCTAAGCTCCTTATTTTGGACCACCAGGCGCCTGCTTATCTTTTCATTCGTCTCGTTCCTGCAGTGGGGAAAATATACGAAAAATATTTGGTTTTGGGGGATTTCATCCTCCCTGACGATTTTGATTTTGGAGTTGTCCCACGGTTTGAGGTTTGGCACTGTATTAGTAAGCCATTCAGCCGTATCTGCATCTGCGCAGCTTACTGATTGCCAGCCATTCTTGTGTCGGCATCCCAGAAAGTTTGGGCTGATACCGTCAATAGGGAGCTCTGCCACTGCGTCCATTATGAGGTCTTGGGTTTTGGACATCTGTGCCGTGTCTAGTTTGACATCGGGAAAGCTTTGGTCGATGATTGCCAACCTGATTGCCTTCACGATGTCGCTGTAGTCTGGCACTGTCCTTGACCCGCTCGCTGCCTCTTTTTCGCCTGGGTCCGATATGGCCGTGGTATTGGTCGTTTCGGCTACTTTTGGAGTAGGAGCTTGCCTCTCTCGTTTGGGGGGTTTTTTGGGGCTAGAGTCGTTCGATCGTCCTCGTTTGACAGTCATTGTTTCGGTCCTGTCTCTGATTTTTGTCAGGAACTGTGCTAGTGCCTCGTCATGGGTGAGCCCCTTTTGCTTAAGGAAAGCTAGTCTTTTCCTGGCTGCTCCACTAAGGTGTTGTCGCTGTTTCTTGCTGTCCTCAAGTGCTAGACTATTAAGTCCGTCTCTTGGGTCAGTGGTTGTCGATGTGGACGTGTTGTCCAAGCATAATGGCACGTTGGAGCCTTGTGCAATGACGTAGTCCACGGTAATGTTTGACGAATTTGAACTATCTACGTAGTTAAATTGTTCAGTCTCAGAAGTAGGACCTAGGGGGTCCTTGGCTTCTGATATTGGTGCGTTTGGAGGAGCAGCGCCCTCAGGTTTTATTTCTTGTTCTCTATCCATGAACTTTGTTTTGTGAGGAAAGGAGGTCCACCACAGCAGAGCGTCTTGCTGTAGTAAGGCAGTTTGAAGCCGGAGGTTACCAGGTATCCGGAACTTGTATAATTTTTACTGTGTGTTTATTAAAGTTATTATTTGTAAATTAATAAACTTGTGTTGTGTTTTATTTGCAAAATCCTTTACGAACTCGAAAGCCTAAATTTCGTAACAATTGGTGTCAGAAGTGTGATTTTGCAAATGTGGGACAGTAAAATTTTGCAAACCTTAAGACAGTAAAAGAAAAATAATTAAGTAAAATTTTGCAAAGCGATAAAAAGTAAATACTAAATTGGAAAGTGCAGTGATCATTAAATCCTATTATTCTCAGGAGCTTAAAGAGGAGCTTGGAAGGCGCGGTCTAAGCACCGCTGGAAATAAGCAAGAGTTATTTATCCGATTGCAACAAGTCGTTAAATGGGAAAAGCAGCAAGCCGGTGAAGTGTTTTCAATTGAGACGGAGTTAGTGGAGCGAAAAACGGCTACTTCGGAAGAAAAGGGTGGTCTGCCAAACATGGAGGCGATGTTGCAAGTTCTAATGCAACAAATTAATAGGAAGTTTGACCAGCAGAGAGAAAAATGCAGCGGCAAAGTGAACAAAGTGAAGAGTTAAGAAAAGATTTGCATTCTCAAATGAAGCAGCAAAATGAGCAAATGAACAGCAAGCTGGACCGGCAAAGTGAACAATCGCAGCAACAGAGTCAGGAGAATAAACAGATGAATTTAGGATTGAGTTCCAAATTAAACGAGAAGTTGGAACAGCAATATCATGGTCTGAAGAAAGATTTGAATTTTCAAATAAGTGACAAGTTGGACAAGCATAGCGAAAAACTAAAGAAAGAATTGGAGCAGCAAAATCAGCAGTTTAATTCCAAACTGACCGTTATGTTTGAAACAACGAACTAAACAAACAACGCTAAATGATGAGATGAGTGAAATTCAAGCAACAATTCAAGAAGAAGTGAAATCTTTCAAAACGAACGTGACATGAAAGGTGAATGGTCTGGAAGGCAAAATTAAAGAGTTTGAGACCCGTTTGGATAGTCGTACCCAGTTCGTCAGGGAAAACACTCAACAAACCAGTACCAGAGTAATTCCAGAATTCTCTTCCAACCAGAAAGGAATATTGAAGCCTCCTGCGTTCGATGGTGAGACAGCATTCGAAAATTTCAGCTTCAGTTTGGAGCTGCGGTACAACATAATGGATGAAGAACAGCTAAATTCTGTAAACCTGGCGTTGAGGGTCAAGGCGGCTGATGTATTGCAAATTATTCTAAATGGCAAGATGAGTTCCCTAAGAATCTTGAAAGAGTTGGACTTGCGTTATAGACAGTCTCACACAAAGGAGCTAAGCAAAATAAAGCTCCAGATGAAAAACCAGCAGAGAGGAGAACGACTTCAAGAATTAGAGCGGGAAATAACTAAGCTCGCATGGCAAGCCTATTGTGGGTTCCGGCTGGTATCTTGGCATCCACTGCCAATGCGTTCATAAATGCTATTCGAGATGAGCCAGCCAGAGTAAAGTCGACGAATGAAGTATTGGCATCGGCTTTGGAATATGAAGCAGCTAGAGCTAGTTTGTCAACTGATTTAGTTAGATTGCGCAAGTTGGAAACGGAGGACATCACACAAATAGAAGCCCTCATTGATGAGAAGATCAGAAAAAAAACGATAAAAATTTCACTTCGAATTCTCGTCCAAAATGTTTTAGATGCCAGAAACCTGGACATTTTACCGCGACTGCAAGGAACCAAGACCAGTACAAACTACAGTACAGCCTGTGAATCGTGTTAAGAGGCCTGACCAGCTTACCTCGTAGGTACAGAACAGGAAAACTAAGTTACACCAGCTTTAAAAGAAAGATGGCTCAACGAGATTTTGTGTGGACTATCGGAAACTAAACGATGTCACCAAGAAGGATAGTTATCCATTACCACGTTAGTATAGTACATTGGATCTGAAAAGCGGATACTGGCAGGTAGCAATTCATGACGACGACAAGGAGAAAACAGCTCCGGCTACGTTCGAGCGGTTGATGGAATATGTTTTGCGAGGCCTTAGCTGGAAGACATGTCTAGTCTATTTGCATGACATCATTGTTTTTAGTCGCTCATTTATTGAGCACGTGAATAATCCTTGGCAAGTTCTGGAAACCATAAAATCAGTAGGATTAAAGTTGAGTCCGCCGAAATGTAAGCTTTTCAAAAATGAAGTGAATTATTTGGGCCACATTGTATCCAGTCAAGGAGTACACACGGATCCCAAGAAGTTGGAAGCTGTTAACGAATGGCCGGTACCAAAGAATTTACATGAGCCGCAAAGTTTTCTGGGGCTATGCTCCTACTATCGACGGTTTGTGCCTAACTTCGCAGATGTTGCACGAAGCCTTACTGAGAAGAACCAAAAGTTCCAATGGTCGAGTGAGCACCAAAAATCATTCGAATTGCTGAAGGAAAGCTGTGCAGTTCTCATATTTTGGCATATCCACAGGCAGGAGAACTCTTTATCCTGGACACTGACGCGAGCAATGCGGGAATAGAAGCGGTTCTCAAGAAGGAAAGGAGCGTATAATAGCGTACTACAGCCGTTCGCTCTCTAAGCCCGAGAAGAACTACTGTATGACGCGAAGTGAATTTCTAGCTGTTGTCGATAGCGTCAAACACTTCCACAAGTACCTATATCGTCAGGAATTTCTTCCTCGAACTGAACATGCAGCACTTAAGTGGCTAATGCAGTTTAGGGAACCATAGGGTCAAGTGGCCAGATGGATCTAACGACTCCAGGCATACTCATTCAGAACAGAGCATCGAAAAGAAATGCTGCACAATGATGCCGATGGGTTATCCAGAAGACCCCAATGCAAAAGCAAGAAAACAAGAAGTGCTCTGAAGTAGTTGCACAAATAAAACTACAGGTTGAAGATCGCTGGACAAAAGAGCAGCTGAGGAAGGAACACGTGCGTGATGACTCGATTGCTCTAATACTTCAGTAAATGGGCAGAATCATATCCGATCGCAAACCTGGAAGCTAGCACAGTGGATTGGTAAATCTCCAAAATGACAGCAAAGTTGGGAAGGCCCCAACAAGATCGTCAAGAGGATCAACGATGTTGCATAAAGGATTCAGCAAAGCCTCAGAAGTAAAATGAAAGTTGTTCGAAAGTTGTTGAGCACGTGAATAATCTTTGACAAGTTCTGGAAACCATAAATTCAGCAGTATTAACGTTGAGTCCGCCGAAATGTACCCTTTTAAAAAATGAAGTGAATTATTTGGGCCACATTGTATCCAGTCAAGGAGTACGCACGAGTCCCAAGAAGTTGGAAGCTGTTAACGAATGGCCTGTACCAAAGAATTTACATGAGCTGTGAAGTTTTCTGGGGCTATGCTCCTACTATCGACGGTTTGTGCCTAACTTCGCTTTCTAAGCCCGAGAAGAACTACTGCTTGACGCGAAGGGAATTGCTAGCGGTTCTGGATAGCGTCAAACACTTCAAAAAATACCTATATGGTAAAGAATTTCTTCTTCGAACTGACCATGCAGTCATAAGGAACCAGAGGGTAAAGTGGGCAGATGGATCGAACGACTCCAGGCATTCTCATTCAGGACAGAGTATCGAAAAGGAATGCTGCATAATAATGACGATAGGTTATCCAGAAGACCTTGTCAACATAATGCACACACTGTACAAGGCAAAAAACAAGAGGTGCTCTCAAGTAGTAGCACAAATAAGACTGCAAGTTATAGATCGCTAGACAAAAGAGCAGCTAGGGGAGGAGCAAGTGCATGATGATTAGATTAATTAGACGAGGAAGAAAGACCGCGGTGGCACGAGATCGCAACTGGAAGTCGTAGAGTAAAAAGTTACTGGGCTCAGAAAAAAGCATTGAGATTGGAAGATGGACTACTGATAGGGCAATGGGAATCTGCTGATGGTCGAAGAACAAATTCTCAGATTGTGCTAGCAACGAACCGAGTCAAAAAGTATTTAAAGAAATACATAGTGGTACATCAGGGGTACATTTAGGCATTAACAAGACGCTAAATACAGGTAGGAATCGCTTCTACTGGGTAAATAGCCGCAGAGATGTGGAAGACGAATGTGTGACATATGTATCCCAAATAAAGGACCGAAACCAAAAACTAGAGGAAAAATGCACCAATACATTGTTGGAGCGCCATTTGAGTGGACAGCAATGGACATAGCTGGCCCATTTTCAGAAACAATAGATGAAAATCACTTGTGTCTATTGATTACTTCAGTAAATGGGCAGAATTATATCCCATCGCAAACCAGGAAAGAAGCACAGTGGAAAGGTAAATATCCAAAATTACAGCAAAGTTGGGAAGTCCCCAACAAGATCGTCAAGAGGATCAACGATGTAGTATAAAGTATTCAGCAAAGCCTCAGAAGTAAAATGAAAGTTGTCCACACAGGCAGTAGCAAGGTACAACGTCAAAAGGAATTCCCAATTTGTTCGGGAGGAAAAAAATCAAGGCTTATACCGTACATAAAAGTTATTTTTAAATTCTCTTTATATTGTGTGCGTGCCCGTGGCTGGCTGGTTGGCTGGTCAGATTTTCTGATCAATTTTCAACACCTTTTCCAAAAGCTCGATTTTATTGAAATTTTGCACACACGGTGACAATACTTTCTATTAAAATTTGAGAGTGATCGGCCCGCGGGGTCGGAGGGCTCCCATACAAATTTTGTTCCCCGGCATCAGATCATTTCATACTATAATGACTGTTTTCTGTGTGCGCTGTCGGCAGCGCTGCTTGCTTTACGATTGGGGTTGTTTTGTTGTTGGGTTGCAATGCTTACTGTGTGTTTTTATATTTCAGCATTTATAGTGGAATTCAGTATACTTTTGGCTATTAGAGAATTTAGATGAAAAATTTTAAATTGTATGGGCTGTTTTTATTACTACATGTACCATATATGTATTCGTATGTACTAGTTATATGCAGATAGAGCTTTCACCTAATTGAAAAGTACTGAAATGTAAGCATTATAAGTATTGTAAGTAATCACCAGTGTAATTTGTAAACTTTTGCCTTTTGTTAGTTAAAGTTGTAATTTGTGAATTAGTAAACTTGTGTTGTGGTTTTATTTGCAAAATCATTGTAATCATTGTAATCATCGGGTTGTTCCGTATTCTTAACGTAACGCTGGTCCCCCATCTAAGTACTAACCGACTAGAACGCTGCTTTAAGTCGATGATCGCATTTTTGCAAATGAGTTAAAATTCTAAACCACTATGTATCCGTGATCGACGAATCCTCGTGAACGGCAATCGAATTAAACAAACTGCTTAGGATATATTTTAAACCACAAAAACATTTGATATGTCATAATTGAGAGTAACTTGAATATGTTTACACAATTGAGATTTACATAGAGACTTAGCTACATGCTATTACAACTAAGTTTAATTTTTTTAAAATAATGATGTTTTTTCTTTACATCAAATGGTTTAATTTAACTCCATACATTGAAAAGAAAAAAAACAAATAACGAAACACAAAACACAAAAACAAGAAAACAAATACTTAAACTTCAGGTTTATATATATATAATATATTTACGAGTAATATTATATATATATATATATATAATAATAGTGATAATAATAATAATAGTAACAATAATAATTATAATGATAATAATATAAAAATTATTTTAAAATTTTACAAACTCTCAATTGTTTGGAAAAATCTTTCAGAAAGATTAATTAGGTACACTGATATTCTTTCAATATAAGAATCTAAATGAATATTTTGACACATTCTAAGGATTTTATTTTGTTGTAATTGTAATTTTTAATGTGAGTTTTGGCAGAATTTTCACTTATTTTGCGAACCATAAGCCATAACTTATTACTGGCCTTCAAAATACTTTCAATAGCATTAGTTTTTTAATAATACTAAACTTAGAACGCCAGTTTATAATACTGTACAACATTTTAATACATTTGTTAGTTTTTTCAATTGTGTATTGTGTTAAGGGCGTACCGTTCCAGCCATGTTGGGTGTTGATGCTATGAAGAAATAAAACAACAACAAACACAAAGTCTTGGCAAAACATTAATCTATGTGGTACCGTACCAACTTGTCTGACTTGAAGAAGGAAAAACGTAATTCTCGTCATTCTTGTGATCGTTTCGTTTTGTAGCGCACACAAAGGTTTCGTCTAGACGGCGAACTCAGAATATAAGGAAGAGAGAAAAATGTAATATTGTTGAACAATCGTGTAATTTTTCGTATTGTATTCTTTTGTAAGTTTCTTTTTCCAATCAACCACCAAGCAAGCAACATATAAATTGTAATCATAATAAATAAAAGCCTCATAAACAATTAGTTAACTAGCTAAAAGGTGTAAGCGATTAATTTCCCGGTATCGAGACCACAGAGCGGGTGAAACATAATTCAAAACAAATATACAGTCCACTGCACCGGGTATTTTTCATGATCCTTCGAACCGGGATCCACCGCCATTTAAGGATAAAAACAGCAAGTACAAAATTATTGATGATTATTATTCGAGAGTGTGAATAAGGCCAATTCATCGTGACGAAATTTGTGATAGTATTGTTGTGATTTGCGATTATTAATGGTAATAAAACGACGCAGAACTGAGTGAAATATAGTGTAAATTGATTGGTAGCCATCTTTGAGAACTTTTCATTTGGTAAAAAAAATGCTGTATAGTTTATGAGTATTCGTGCTTGCATCCATTTTGTTTTTTTTGCGTATAACCGGTGCAATATCTATCGATAATGGCTACCCCAATCGAAATACTTCTGCGTAAGCGGTCACGCATCAAAGTAGTTTTACCAAGGTGAAAACTTACATAGCTAATTTATCGCTAACTAACGCAAAAATTGAAGAAATAAGAATTCGGATAAGACACACGGAGCAGTTATATAAGGAATTTGTGGAGGTGGAAGAAAAGATCTATGCGATAAATAAGGATGATATATCACAGCACGAGGCCATCGAAGATACCTATTATACATTGTTAGCAGGTTTGAACGAATGGGAGAGACAGATGACGCTATCACCGGGCGGAGTCGATTCGACGCTGAATGACACGATGGGAGGACACCGAGCGGCAGCACCAAAAGTTAAGCTACCAGGATTAGGAGTGCCAAAATTAAATGGCGATTACACGGAATGGCAGACGTTCTATCAATTATTTTCGAGCACGATCCACAACAATGCGAATTTGCACCCTGTGCAAAAATATCAGTTCCTGGTTAATTTACTTGATGATGAACCTGCACCGCTAATTCGACACATGGACATTACCGAAACCAATTATATCTTGGCACTAAATAAACTAAGGGAAAGATACAACCGCAAGCGCCACACCGTAAACAAGTTCATCCAAATGTTTTTGAATCAACCGGCGGTGTCAAAATTAACTTCAAAAAACTTAAGGAAGATGGTAGTGCGTACTCTGCAAGGTTTAGGTAACGAGGCAAATGGTCGTGATGTCTGGTTGCTGTACATTTTGGTCACGAAATTAGATGATGACACTCGTATGTTATGGATGCAATACTCGGTCCAAACGGAATTTCCCAGCTTAGATTTATTTTTCAAGTTCATTACTAATCAAGCGGATGCGCTAGAATACCATGGGGGCAGAATACACGAGGAAAGGCCAAGAGGTTCAAATTCGAATATTAATACGAAACCACCAGTGAAAGCATGTACGAGCATCCTAAACAACTGTCCATTTTGCAAAAAAGAGGATCACCCAATTTATAAGTGCCAGAAATTCGTCGAGATGTCAATTGAACACTGTCGCAAGATTATCAAGGAAGAGAATCGATGCTTCAATTGCCTTGCAGAAACCATTCAGTAAATAATGCCGCTCATATCGACGATGCAAGCATTGCCAACGACGCCATCACACACTTGTGCACGATCTATATAATTCTGCATCACCAGATAAGACCTCATCAACGAAGGTATACAGTAATACATCGGGTCTAGGTTCCAGTAACGTCGAAACACAAATAGGCATTGCGGCTACGTCAGAGCCCCTAAAACTGATGTCTAAGGAGTTGACTTACCTCGCATCGGGAACCATATCAGTGTTACCAACAGCTCTCGTTCGAATACAAGATCTTGCTGGTAGTTGGCAGTTATGCAGAGTACTATTGGATTCCGGCGCCAAAACATCGTTTATATCAGTGGGATGTGTACAGAGGCTGGGACTAGCTCGGAGTGAAGCCAAAATGATCATTCGTGGGTCATCAGAATATTGGAGAAACGAAAGGTAGAACGCAATTTGCATTAAAACCATATTTTACCTCAGAACTTGATATCACTGTCAGTGCCTACATGCATGTGACCAGTACGAGAGCACCGTCAACCATAGAATCGTCCGTTTTGAAATTGCTAAAGGATAAACAGCTGTATGATCCAAGTCCGTCTAAGGTCACGTGTATTGATATCCTAATAGGAATTGATTAATTTTTGTCTTTGTTTGCTGAGGGACAATTACGAGAAGGCAACAAGGTCATCGGACAAAACAGCAAACTGGGATGGTTAATAGCAGGAACGTTTAACACCAACCGAGCCGCATCGGTTATGTCATTGAGTGTAGACGAAAGGATTGAACAAGTGCTTCTCAAGTTTTGGGAGAACGAAGAAATCGAAAAGGAAGAGAAACCGATCGAATACAATCCCTGCGAGGAACATTTTATTCACTGAGTCGTTTCATTGTGAAATTACCATTCAAAGATGATGTTCAATTATTGGGAAACTCGTATGCAGTCGCCAAGAACAGATTACTTTCCATGGAAAGAAAGTTTAAATTAAATGAAAGATTTCATCGCCTCTATCAGTTGTTTATAAGGGAATACCGGGAGTTAAATCACATGACCCTTATTGAAAATCCAGAAAACGAAAATGCTGTTTACTTGCCACATCACGGCGTTATCAAGGAATCAAGCGTGACCACAAAATTGGGAGTGGTTTTTGATGCGTCAGCTCTAACCTCTACCGGTATATCGTTGAATAGTATATTGGAAGTAGGACCAACCATACAAAATTTATTGTACCACATACTGTTAAAATTTCGAAAGCATCGGATAGCATTTACCGCGGACATCGAGAAGATGTACCGCCAAATTGTGATTCATCCCGTTGATTGTAAATATCAGCGAATACTATGGCGCGAGAACTCTGAGGAACCTATTCAGGTATACGAGTTGAATACCGTAACTTATGGTATGGCTTCGTCCTCGTTTTTGGCCACACGCGTGCTGCAAGAGGTTGCTGAGAAGAATACAAATCGTTATCCAAAGGCTGCCCAAACCATAAAGAGTGAAATGTATATGGAGATCTGATGAGCGGCGGCGAATCTGTCGCAAATGCAACAAAATTGTTTTTTGAAGTCGATTTTAAAGAGCGCCGGTATGATATTACGTAAGTGGCGGTCCAACTCACAACAGTTTCTTGACGGATTTACGAGTGCCGAAACAGCTTTGCAATCACCAATAGAATTAAAAACAACGGAAGCAACGCAGGTTCTATGACTTCAATGGATGCCGGCGTCTGATACATTCACATATCAAATTCAGTTAAACGAAACGCCATATTTTACGAAGCGCAAGATGTTATCAGAGTTAAGCAGGATATTCGATCCTTTGGGTTTAATCTCCCCATTTATGATAAAGATTAAAATAATGTTCCAGCAACTATGGCTATTGAAAGTCATCCCATCCCAGCCGTTACCACCAAAGGAGCAGCAGGAATGGTTAACGTTAAGACGCGAAATTCTGCACCTGAGAGTAGTCAATGTTAGGCGATGGCTAGGCGTTACAAACCGTAATGCTACAATACACGATTTTCGGATGCCAGTGAAAGAGCGTATGCGGCAGCTGTGTACTTATGTTCCGAAACCGACGGGATATCTAATCACCGCAAAAACAAAGGTTGCACCAACTAATACGGTATCGGTAGCCCGACTAGAATTATGCGGAGCGCTATTACTAGCAAAACTAATGAAGCAAGTTGGCGAGATTTTGGAATTTTCAAAGAACAATATGGTGGCATAGACCGATTCCAGTATTGTACTAGACTGGCTATCCGATACACCGTAGAGATGGAAAACGTATGTTGCAAACCGTACTAGCAAAATTTTAAACATACTATCAAAAGATTATTGGCATCATGTTCCATCCAACCTAAATCCGGCTGACTGTGCTACACGCGGACTCTCTCCCAGTGAATTACAACGTTTTCATTTTGGCATTGGTGGCATGGTCCTGACTATATCCTACAATCAAGAGATCAGTGGCCCAACATTGTCCGTTCGAACCTCAAACGCAACGGCAGAGCAGAAATGCCTTGCATTGACGATAAATAGGCAAAATCTCGAAGTGAATTTCATCTACGAAATGCAAGAAAGATATTCCAGTTTCAAGAAATTAAGTGCGGTATTGGCTTACATTCATAGGGTTGTTGTTGTTGTTGTAGTAGCAACTATTAATTCGTGTTAGTCCAAACGTTGAGTTGAAGTGTTTGTGTAGCCTTCGGAACAGTCCAGGCCCAGAAATGCGGCTGCTTCGACAGGCTGTGTCCAAAGTGATAGCGGTGTGAGTAACGTCGGATGGGACGGGCAGCTGAAAAGATGAGCTGTGTTATGTGGTGATGCACCACAGTCCGGGCATTGATCGATGATGCTTTCACGTAAGCGGTGTATGTAGCTATTCAGAAAAGAGCTCCATCCTGATCTCAGTTGTGCCAGGGTTGATCTGGTTTGTCTGGGGAGGTTTTCCTCGCTTAGATGTATAGGGGGAGGGCGACCTCCCAACACGATGTTAATTTGGCGATCATCTAGTCCGGCTCTGACAGACGCTTTGTGTATTGCATTTAGGGCTCCTTTATAGTCTGTTGGATCTAGAGGTGTATGTGCGATGAATTGGTTTGTCTCTTCGCGGAACATACGAATATCTGATCGGATATGACTGGGTGGTGTGTTGAGGGTGAGCAGGTCACGGTTGGGGTGATCAGGTTTGTGACATGCCAGTAGGAATTGTTTGGTGAGAAGCTCGTTGTGCTCTTTCACTTTAAGAATTTATGTTTCTTGATGGAGATGGTCCTCATGTGACATGCGGTGGCAGCCAGTGATGATGCGAAGAGCAGCATTCTGACAGGATTGAAGCTTCTGCCATTGTGTGCGGCAGAGGCGAGGTGTCCAAATGGGTGCCGCATAATTTAGTACCGATCTGCCAATCGCTTGATATGTGGTACGAAGGGTTTTTTGTCCTTATCCCATGTACTGCCCGCTAGGGATTTGAGGACCTTATTTCATGACATGACTCGTTTGTTAATGTTTCCCGAGTGAGTCGAAAATGTCAACAGATTGTCGAATGTGACCCCCAAAATCTTTGGATGTTTGATTGTAGGGATTGTCCTGCCGTGTATCGAGATGTCGAGCTGTAGGTTGACTTCTTTGGTCCAGGTGGTGAAAAGTGTAGCGGACGATTTTTCTGGAGATAGGATTAGATTTCGACTAGTAAAAAAGACTTCTGGTGTATCGAGGTAGGCGTTGATGTTTCTGCAAATGGCAGGGATGTCCTTGCCTGAGGAAAGAATAGTGCAGTCGTCTGCGTACGATATTAATTTGACTCCGGTAGGTGGTGCAGGGAGTTTTGCCATGTAGTGGTTGAAGAGTGTTGGTGAGAGGACCCCTCCTTGGGGTACACCTTGCTTGACTTTCCTGAATGGCGATTTTTTGTTTCTGAATTCGACGTAGGATTTCCTACCATTAAGGTAGTTGGTAAGCCAACGTTTCGTGGGGTTGGAAAGTTGTGACTCTAGGATGTCTTGTAGTAAGATGCCTAGGTCAACGGTGTCGAATGCCTTAGATAGGTCCAGTGCAACAAGGACAGTGCGGTCACAGGGACGCTGTTGGTTAAGTCCTTGCGAGATGAGTGTTGTGATCTCCGAAAGGGCTGTGGTTGTGCTGCGCTGCTTGCGAAAGCCGTGTTGGTGTTCAGCTAACTGGAGTTTGGAATGAAGCTGTGGAAGTAGTATAGCTTCTAGGTCAGGGATGACCAATGTTTCAAGTGAGAGGTTAAAGATTTGAGTGAGGTAAGTGATACCTGTTGAGCCAAGATGTTTGAGCATAATCGTTGCGATTTCATCCGGTCCAATGGCTTTGGAAGGTTTTACACTGCGTATGGCTAATTCAACTTCGGCGGGAAGTAGAATATGTGAGGTGTTGTCGTGGTCAGGCTGTGCATCTTCCTGAGAGTATTGCGCTTGCTCTTGTGACAGTGCGTTGGGTGTTCTATGAACTGGCGGCAGAACATTGAGGAACATTTCCTGGGGCAGTCTTGTTGTGTGCTGTTGAATGTAATGGCTGTTAGGTCTCTGCGACTGGTGGTGTTGGAGAGCTCCTTGATAGTGGACCAGAGTTTCTTTGAGCCCCCGTCACAAGATTGAAGGTACTCCAGCCATTTAGTTCGCCTATGTTGGTTGACTAGGCGATCGATTTCGTGATTTAGTAGATCGATTCTGGTATTCGCGGGGTTGATGCTGCGAATATGATCACGTTCGTTAGCGAGCTGGACTGCTTCTGCTGGGAAGTTAGGCCTTATTGTAGGTATTCTGCCGGCTGGAATGAAACGTGCAGCTGCTTTAATGATGATCCGGCGGAGGATCTTTTCACCTGAAATTGCGTTGGTGGGGGGTGGTAACTGTCCCAATTGTCTTTCGATAAACCTAGTGAAACTTGGCCAGTCCGCCTTAGCATAATTGACAAACGTGCGTTTTTCCGTTGACACAAAGTTATCGGCTTTATCCACAGTGATGATGATCGGGATATGGTCGGAGTTTAATGCTATGTCTGTACCCCATGATGTACAAGCTAATAAAGTGTCGCTTACTATGCTGATATCTGGGGAGCTGGAACAGGTGGCACAGATCCTGGTGGTTGAGTTTTCATTGATGGTACCAAAGTTTGAATTATCGATTTGCTCAGCAATATGTGTGCCGCGACGATCATTTTCTAGATTCGAGTGCCAGCAATCATAGTGGGCGTTGAAATCCCCGACAATCAGACGGTTACCGTCTGTAAGTAGATGTTCTAGAGAAGGAAGGTAGCCGGATGAGCAGCATGTTGTTGGTGGAATATACACATTTGTTATTTCAATTAGGGTGTCGTTGGACTTGACTGCAATGGTTTGTGTTTCGAGGTGTGGATCAGGTGTAATGGGTGCAGGTGTTGGCATGAGTCTGTAGTTGACCGAGTTGTGTACGATGAACGCAAGACCGCCTCCGCCTCCACTGTTTCTGTCCTTGCGTATTATGTTATAGTTGGTGCTTCTGGATAATAAGCAGGAGGGAGTGAGCTTTGTTTCTTGTATGGCAGCAATTAAGATCCCATGGTGCTCCATATAGTTGGTGATTTCTGTTACTTTTCCTCGTAAGCCGTTGCAATTCAGATGCATCACAGCGAAAGGTATGTGGTGTTCCTGTGTGGTATGTTGGTAGATTGCAGGTGGAGGTGAGACCGTGGATGTTGGTGTGGTGTTGATGAGCAAGTTGACGCTGTTTGTCGGATTATGACTGGTTATGGGGTATGTTGTTGGTGGAGTGTGAAGTTGTGGGGTTGTCTGTACTGTTTGGTTGTAGCAGCATGGGGCCAAGAAGTTGGCGGTCCATTGATGACAGTTATTAAGTCCAGAGCATGTTCTAAGATGACACCAGTTCTCACAGCCATTTCATTTGACGAAAGAGGCGTTGCCGTGTATGAGGCTTTGGCATACTGAGCAGTGCCAGGTAGTGGCGTTGCTGGTTGTCTGAACTCGTGCTCTGCAGCATTCCGCAATGAAACTCTGATTCCATTCTCTGATGTTGGCTAGACCTGAGCATCGTCTGAAATGGCACCAGTGTCCGCAGTTGTTGCACATAACTGAGGAGATGTTTTTGTTTATCCTTGTGTTGCATACGGAGCATGTCCAGCTCCGAGGACCTGTATTCGGCTCGATGCCGGCTAGAAGAAGTAGTATGCGGAGCAAGGATGCCGGCGTTATTTGCTCCACTATGGAAAAAACGTTTGGAGTGAACGAATTGTAGTTGATTGTTGACATTCTTTGGCCAGGAGATTCCTGGGTCGATTCCGGGACGAAGACCCAAATGTCGTGAGAATCGACATTCATAGGGTATTAGATATTGCTAGTGGAGAGTGACCCAAGGAAACAGGGTGTAGACTGGCTAGAGACGAGTTAAATCAAGCAATGTCTAGGGTCTACCGAGCAGTTCAGTGTAAAGCGTTTGGAGCAGAACTACAGAAATTGCGAGCTGGCAAACGAATTATGTGGGAAAGTAAATTAGTAACCTTAGATCCATTCATCGACGACGTCGGGGTGCTACGAGTTGGAGGGCGAATAGAGCATGCACCGATTCAGTATGAACAATGTCATCCAATTATTTTACCCAACCACGATGCGATAGTTAAAAAAAGTGATAGTGCAGCAACATATCAACAATTTACATGGCGGCCCATCATATTTGCTTCACTTGCTGCGAAGAAAATATTGGATATTGGGGCTTCGAAGTACTATTAGAGGCATATTTCACAGTTGTGTTTAGTGTATAAAGCACAAACCTCGGTGGCCTAATCAAAAGATGGGATCGTTACCAAAGGAGCAAGGAAAGCAATTGACGAACTGAATAAATTTATATTGCATTGCATGGAGAACAACTTGCAATGCAAGTATTGCGACAACATCAAACGAATTGGCACTTTATTCCGGTATACTCTCCGCATTTCGGAGGGCTCTGAGAGGCCGGTGTAAAAGCAATTAAAACTCAACTGCAACTGGTGAACGAGTTATTTCTAATGAAGAACTTCACACGCTTCTAGCTCAAATTGAAGGAATGTTGAACAATCGACCGTAATGTACAAATGGTCCGTAACTACAAGATGTGCTTACTCCCGCACATTATTTAGTTGGCACACAATGTGTTTCGCTACCTTATCCAGATATCTCCCATCTAGCATATAATCGCTTGAGTCATTGGCAAGCGATACAGAAAATGGTTATGTGGAGAAGATGGTACAAGGAATACCTTCATAGTTTGCAGCAAAGATTTTAATGGAAGCATAACGAGCCCAACGTAAAGGTGGATCAAATTATGTTGATCAAAGACGACAATCCATTTGTAAATGATTGGAGACTGGGAAAGGTGCTGAAACTGCATACTGGAAGAGATGGAAAGGTTGGTAACCTTGAAGACGGCCGATGGCGAAACTCAAAGTAATACATAAGTTATGTCCATTCCCAATACAATAAATTTAATTCCATTCTTATTTAATAATATACAAACCTACAAAAAAAAACAAAAAAAAAAATGGGGCACACTCGTGTAGTGGTACCTTCACAATTGCATTATCTTACAACCAATCATCGTCTGAAACCTAAAAGATGTAGATAGTAATGAGCCCATCTATATATCATGAGCGTCCAGCTAAATGCGACAATACAGCAATCATGCATTATATCGCACAACGTTACCCATCAACACGTAAAACATCACATCCATAATGAGTTTCAAAAAATAAAATCACGGATCTCAACTCAAGCCAGTAACTCAATCATAAAATATAGAGCAAAATGTAATATTGTTGAACAATCGTGTAATTTTTCGTATTGTATTCTTTTGTAAGTTGCTTTTTCCAATCAACCACCAAGCGAGCAACATCAATATAAATTGTAATCATAATAAATAAAAGCTTAATAAACAATTAGTTAACTAGCTAAAAAGTGTAAGCGATTAATTTCCCGGTATCGAGACCACAGAGCGGGTGAAACATAATTCAGAACAAATATACAGTCCACTACCCGGGTATTTTTCAATTGTATATGTTGATTAAAAGTCAATTTTTTATCTAATATAATGCCTAAATATTTTACGTGATTTTCCCAGTTAATTGAACTGTTTCCGATCTTGAGAAGTCTCTTAGGAATTTCACGTGTTCTTCTACGTGTAAAAAAAATGAACTTTGTTTTTGAAATATTAAGTTTTAATTTCCATTTAGTAAAGTAATCCGAGTATGTTAACAATGCTTCCGTAATGACGTTACGATTAGTGCCCGAAATCTTGAGGAGGTATAAAATGCAAATAGCGCCCTGTGACATTTTTGCAGCACGGGCATATCAGACAAAAAAAATTGTATATAAATGAGCTCAGTACTGCCCTTTGAGGAACGCCAAAGGGAATGACGTGCGAATTTGAAATTTTGCCTTCTGCCGCTACAACAAATGACCGATCGCGTAGAAAATAATTGCAAATTCTACTTAGATATCTTTGAAAATTGTCATCGATCATCTTCGAAATTAAACCTGAGTGCCAGACGGAGTCAAAAGCTTTCTCAATATCACGTAGAATCATACCAGTTGGTAGGTTTGATCCAATTTTGATGAATGGTAGACTTGCATTTGACAAATCCGTATTGTTCCAAAGGTATAATACTGTTGTCACTGATGTGCTGTTGTACTCGTTTCAGTATAGTCCTTTCAAGAATTTTAATCAATGAGCTTGGTAAGGAGATTGGTCGATAACTGTTCGCATCTGACGATTTTTTCCCTGGCTTTAAAATAGCCATAATATTTGCATCTTTCCAAACTTATCTACTTGCAGTGTAGTATGCAAGTGGATATAATCAAATGTATAAATAATATCCCTGACCTAGGCAACTTTTTAATCAAGATGTTGTTGATTTGATCCACACCAGGTGCTTTTGGATTTGGAAGCTTTTTTATAATGCATACTGTCTCTTGGACATTTGAAAGGTCAAGAAGAATTGATAACGGAGTATGATCACTCGTGAAGGCGCGTACTTTGTTTTCAATTTCAGCCGTAAAATATGGATTGGTGTTTCCCAAAGTGTTCTTATGAGAATTAGCAAAACTATCTGCTAATAACTCAGCTTGTTCAAAGATGTAGTTGCTATGACATCATCCTTTTTTTAAAACTGGCAAGTATTGACCACGTCTCTTCAGAAATTTGCTTACTTACCATAGACTATTATATTGGTTGTTGATAGGCATACTAGATAATTGGTGGCTCCAATTTATGTTTCGCAAGTTTTGAATATCTCTTTTAATTTCTGTATGCAAAGCATTCACTTCCCTTTTAAATACTACTTTAAGAAGAGAGTTAGATCTCTGAAGTCTTCTTTCTATAACAGCTCTGGATTTTATTTTATCTTCTATTTCTGGTGTCAAAATCAAACCATATTGCTGCGATATCTTCTGGGGCACAGAGCATTTACAGGCGCCTTTTTTTATTGATGTGAAATCGCTTATCATATTATCGATGATTTCCGACGATGAAACGCTTTAAACATTTAATGGCTTATCCTTTAGTATTGTGTTTATGAAGTGCAGGTAAATATCTCATCTGGCTTCCTTGAAACATGGACGACTATTAACATCATTGCATTTTAATCGATCATCAAGATACATTTCAAAAACAATGCTATTGTGGTCAGATCCCAGACGGTGTACATCGAAGTCACTGGTGGAATGAATTGTTAGGCAAATAGCAACAATGGATGGGTTCTTTCTCACATCAGTAGTAAGTGAACTCACTAGGATGAAAAGTAACGAAGTTTCATTCTGCAACTTTATCAAATAATATTTTGCCAGTTACATTATATCTTATGCATTTCCAAAATCTTTGCTTGGCGTTAAGTCACCAACGGTATAGTACTCGTGACGAAAACTTGTTAATTTGGTAATATCGCTCTTCAGGGGATTTTTAATACTATTTACTGTAGTTCCTCCAGGAAGGTAGCAACTATTTATTTGGATTTGACCACGATTTAGTTTGATTTTAATACAAATATTCCCAATAATTTTGGTCTTGATCACAGGGAGAATTTCATGTTGCAAAGATCGACTTATGACTTTTGCTACCCCTCCGCCTCTCAACTCGTCGTCACGATCATTTCGATAAATTTTGAATTTGGGATCTAATGATAATACTGATGTAGTCTTGAGAAACGTTTCACTAATACATGCGCCGTGGCTCGGTGGAAATGCGCGTGGCTCCTGCTCAGCAGTAGTTTGTGGTTCGAATCCCAGTAATACCAAAAGTGTTTTTCACGGTGTTCCACCTCTCACGAATGGGTGACAAACGTTCCGATAGTAATAACTTGTCACGGAAAGCTTCTCAATTTGCCGTATGGAGCCGGTCTTAAATTGTAGGTCCCTTCCATTTGTGTCCAAAAATAAAAATGTGCAACACAAATGGTCGCGAGAAGCTATGCCTTGGACCGCAATGGTGTGTCGCGCCGAATATTATTATTATTATTAATACATGCTATGTGTATAAAAATGGTGTTCATAAAATTATAAAATTGACCTAGTTTGTCTGTTAGCGTTCCAGTATAGAATTTCTAATTTGATTTATTGGCCACCATAAACGTATTTTTGCTTATACTGAAGGACAACTGAAAGTTTGCTCAACTGCACAACAATAAATTGAAAGGCATGCATCAGCTGTGACATAGTCAATAATTCGCTCCAAGTACGGCTCAATGACAATTGTTGTGTTGCGGGAGGTTTGGATTATAGAAATTGATGCGGTTGGACTATCGGCTTCTGATATGATGAGGTAAAAGGACGATTGTGGTAAGAGAGAGTAGGAAACTGTTGCTTATTAAAGTTGTTGTTAGACCTAACTGTTCAATTCCTTTGATTTACATTCATTTGGATCTGTTGGTATTCTAATTGCTAATTGCTTTGGTTGTAGTTGGCTGTATGCTCACCGCTACAATTCGCACATCGAACTTTTTCTGTCGAAATTTTAGATTTGGGATCATCTAGGACTATATTTTCAGGGCAGAACAGAAATTTGTGGGATTTTTCACATTTTACACATTTAGATGGAAGAAAGCAATGTAGAGCACCAAGCCCAAACGCCAAGCAGTTGTACAATGAGTTGGACCAATGTGTTTATTTGAATATAGTTGAAAATTGACCGACAAATACCCAATTTGGCGAATTTCGCGAAGTTTTTCTAATGTAATGTTATCGCTAATTTTGTAATACAACAAAAAATTTCGGTGTTGTGAGTAACGGGGACTTTTAATATTCATAATTTTAATATCCAAAGGAGTTACTCCAAGTTCATGTAGCTCAGCAGAAACTGTTTCTAATGATACTGATTCGTCTAGCTCGTTAATAACTTCTTTATACAAATACCTGGTTTCCAAACTAAGTAAGCTTAATGCGTACATTCTTGTGTTTTGATGTGACTTGTTTTGCTTTCAATGATTTCATTGACATTTTTGCCAAAAATAGTAATTGGAGAAGTTTTTTTTATGGGACTTGATTGATTATTTACTAAAATATGTGGTTGGAACGTTTACGGTCCAATTATATCGGTGTGTCCAGTATTTCAAATTTATTCGACTGATTTATATTCACTGTTTGCATGTGTGACTGATTGCATCTGGTCTTGGTCTTTTTGAATTTGAGTTTTAAGATTCTTCAGAATCTGACCGTAATTTGTCGATTTGTTTTATTTGATGATCGAGTTTCGCGTTAGCCAGAATCATCAAAACCAGCATTTGGATTTCCTCCACTTATCCACTTACATTATTCAATGTACTCATAACACGCTTTAAAAATATAAACAGATTTTTTTTTTAAATTTCATCGACCTACGAACTATGAGCTCATCTGGTAGACCGATGAACTTTAGATTAAATGAAAGTGAATAAAATCTATAATTGAAATTTAAAAGCCATAGCATAAATTCTCACCCAGCATCATCAATTTTTGGTAACTAATTACTTAAATTATTGACGTGTTTAATTCTTCCATTATAGAATGAAACAAACCGACCTCATTTTGTGTCAGTTACAACGCTGGAGGATGTGCAGGCCGTTCGGTGTGCTGAATTTCATCCAAGTGGAGCAATTTACGCTGTTGGTTCAAATTCAAAAACTTTTCGTTTGTGCGAGTATCCATCATTATCTGAAATTCGGTAAGTTTTATATCCACACCGGAAATCTCCTCACTTGATATTGTATTTTTATAATTTGCATACTGAAGCTTTACATTATCCGTTTTCCTATAAGCAACTAAGAAGAGTAATTGACATTCTGGTCAGACTTTTGCATTCTCATATATCTGTTGCTCAGCAATAAAAACTGTCAAAGGCAAAAAATAGTACAATGTCCCAAAGGTAGTAAAAATTTCGGGTCCTTCGTGAAAAGAATCAAAAATACAGCCTCGTCGTCGATTCCAACGCTCATTTATAATGATATTCGAGTTTTCAGCTCTATAGACAAGGCCAATCTGTTTGCTGTGCATTTCGCAGCTAGCTCCACGCTTTCAGATTGTGCATTGCTGCCTCCTGCACCTCAAAGTATTGAACACTCTATGGGATGATATTCATTCGTACTCGTGCAGTTGCTAGTGTTTTAAATGATCTCAACACTCACAAATCCGCTGGGACAGATGGTATTTCCCCATTAGTTCTGAAGAGGTGTTCTTCCAAGCTCGCATTACCATTGCGTAAGCTTTTCCATCTATCCTATTCTTCTGGACTCTTTCCGAGGAGTTGGAAAACCGCATTTGTCTAGCCCATACTTAAAAAAGGCGAGCCGTCATCTCCTTCTTCGTACTGACCCATAGCACTTACATCCATTCTTTCCAAGGTCATGGAAACGCTGATCAATTATCAGCTTGAGAAATATCTTGAAACCAACGAAATCCTTAGTGACCGGCAGTATGGATTTCGTGGGCAACGCTCTACTGGTGATTTGATGGTATATCTCACCGAACAGTGGAACCGGTCTTTGCATCAATTTGGAGAAAGCAAAGCTGTTGCACTCGATATTTCTAAGGCATTTGACAGAGTTTGGCATCAATCTCTTTATTCTAAAATGCGTGCTTATGGAGTCGATGAAAAACTGCTTCATTGGATTAGAAGCTATCTTTTGGACCGCTCAATTTAAGTCTTAAGTTCATTACTTAAATGCTGGCGTTCCCCAGGGCTCTGTTTTGTCCCCGACTCTCTTCCTCATTTTTATTAATGTTCTCTTATCTGCGACTTCTAATCCTGAAAGACCGAATTTTTCAATAGAGGCTCCAACAATTTTGAAGGCTCACGTATGTAATTTTTTTTTTTTTTGTAATATTTTCTTGGTCAAGGTTTTATGTAGTTTTCCACGTATGTAATTTTTTTTTTGTAATATTTTCTTGGTCAAGGTTTTAATCTAGTTTTCCACGTATGTAATTTTTTTTTGTAATATTTTCTTGGTCAAGGTTTTATGTAGTTTTCCTTGACCATCCATTCATAAAGGCATTTGGAATCCCGTCGTTTTAGTTTCGTGAACGTTTTCTCCGTATTGCTTTTTTTAATGAATCAGGGAGAATTCCAAGAAAATAAAATTGAAACCGGCTACAAACGTGAGAAATGTGTTCTCCAATTTAATTCTTAATTTTAATAAAGGGCTTAGCCCACCTTATTGCCGTGGCGCAAGTCATTCAGGGAGTATTTATTCCCTTGGCAATAAGTTTAAATAAAAAAAAAAAACGACAGCACTCTCAGCTTCTCATATAAGTTTGAGGAACGTCCCTCCACCTCTGATGTGGAACTAACAACTTCGTATGTTAAGCACGTTAAATTCTGACCTTGACAGCATAATACAATGGGGAGAAATCAATCGAGTAGAATTTAACGCTTCCAAAACCCACTGCTGTCTCCTGTCGTCCAAGCGAATCCTAAATCCCATGCCATTATTCTTCATGAATCGCACTTGCATCGAGGTAACTGTAAATCTCGCAATTTTCGGTATGTGTGTTAACGACAAGCTTCGTTGGAATGACCACATATTTACCGTCGCTAAAAATGCTGCGAAATGTTTAGGTTTTCTAGCCCGGTGCAAGAAATATTTCACTCCCTCTGATCTGGTTACTATATACAAGGCTTTTATTCGCCCTAAACTTGAGTACAATTGCCATATCTGGTCTGGTGCGCCTAAGACTACTTTGCATCAGCTAGATAGAATACCGCGCGATAAAACTTATCGGTGACGAAAATACAGCGAAATCAATAGATTCGCTTGAACACCGCAGGAACGTTTCTTGCTTGTCACTGTTTTATCGCTTCTTCTACCAGCGGTGCTCAAGAGAAATAGCCAGCTGCATGCCACCTCTCCTTGAATTCAACCGTAATACTCGTGGCGCTCTAAATGCTCATCAGTTTACCCTCAAGCCCATCTTCGGACGTACAGTTAAATTTAGGGATTCGTTCTTCAGCCGTACAACACGTATGAGGAATGCTCTGCCAAGCTCTGTCTTCCCACATCACTATGATCCACAGACATTCAAAACACAAGCTCATATACATCTCCTCTTTTCTCCTCCACTTCCTTAACGCCCACGCTGTGCCAAGCATATAGCCGAGCATTATAAGGGTGCAAACCCCTTGAAGCGTGCGCGAATTTAAAAAAAAAACTTGAATATGATTACACAATTAAGATTTACATAGAGATTGTAATTTAACATAAGTTAATTTTTTTTTAAATAATGATGTTTTTTCTTTACATCAAATGGTTTAATTTAACTCTATACATTGAGAAAAAAAAAAGAAAATAACGAAACACAAAACACAAAAACAAGAAAACAAATACTTAAACTACAGATTTATATATATAATATATTTACGAGTAATATTGTATATATAAAATAATAGTGATAATAATAATAATAGTAACAATTATAATTATATTGATAATAATATAAAAAATATTTTAAAATTTTACAAACTATCAATTGTTTGGAAAAATCTTTCAGAAAGATTAATTAGGTACACTGATAATCTTTCAATATTCGAATCTAAAAGAATATCCTCGGTTGAAGCAAAATAAGGACTATTTTGACACATTCTAAGCATTTTATTTTGTTGTTCTTGTAATTTTTTAATGTGTGTTTTGGCAGAGTTTTTAATTATTTGGCGAACCATAGTGTGTTATTAATACTAAGCTTAGAACGCCTGTTTATAATACTGTACAAAATTTTAATGCATTTGTTAGTTTTTTCAATTGTGTTCTGTATATGTTGATTAAAAATCAATTTTTTAAATTCTCTATATTACCTTCACTTGCCCGTGGCACGGATGTCGGTCGTCGGTCGTCTGCGTGGAATCTTGCGATCAATTTTTAACCTACTTCCCAAAGCCCGATTTTATTGAAATTTTGCACACATGTGTATTTCCGGAGACAACACTTTCTATTAAATTTTGAGGCCCCTCGGGCCACGGGGTCGTGGGGCTCCCATAAAAATATTTTACAAAATTTTACTCGATTTTCTTCAAAATTTATACACATGTGGTTGACAACACTTTGTATAAATTTTGGAGGCCCCGGGTTCGTGGGCCCATAAAACTTTAAAAAATTAACCCGATTTTCTTAAAATTTTACATACGCGTGTATATCCGATAGAGAACACTTTTTGTACAAATTTTGGAGACCTCCGGGCTCGGGGTTCGTGTGGCCCCATAAAATTTTTTTAAAAAAATTAACCCGATTTTCTTTAAATTTTATATACGCGTGTATATCCGATAGACAACACTTTTTGTAAAAAATTTGTAGACCCCGGGGCCGTGGGGCGCCAAAATGTTTTAAAAAAAAATTAACTCTATTTACTTCAAATTTTATATACGTATGTATCTCCGATAAAAAACACTTTTTGTAAAAATTTTGGAGATCCCGGGCCCCAGGGTCATTGGGCCCCGAAATTTTTTTAAAAAAAAATAACCCGTTTTTTTTTTAATTTTATATATACGTGTGTATCTCCGATGGACAACATTTCTTGTAAAGTTTTTGGAGTGAAAGGGCCCTGAGGCCCGAAGGGTGCCCATATAATTTTTTTAAAAATTAGCTCGATTTTCTTCCAATTTTAAACACATGTGTATCACTGATGGACAAAACTTTTTGTAAATTTGTTGGAGTAATAGGTCCCTGAGACCTGTGTGGTGTCCATGTAAATTTTTTAAAAATTAGCCCGATTTTCTTCAAATTTTAACACATACCCATCTCCTATTAGAGAATTTACATGAAAAATTTTAATTTTTATGGGTTGTTTTTTTATTATATAATATAATGCCAAAATATGTGATTTTTCCAGTTAATTGACCTGTTCCCGATCCTACGATGTCTCTTAGAAATTTCACGTGTTCGTCTACGAGTAAAAAGATTTTTTCATTAGCCGTTTTCCTATAAGCAACTAAGAAGAGTTATTGACATTCTGGCCAGACTTTTGCATTCTCATATATCTGTTAGCTCAGCAATAAAAACTGTCAAAGTCAACTGACAAAGAGATTAAGATTCAAACAAAATTTAGTCTTAGTAAGGATGGGCGCCATGATTCTAGTGCTTGATGCCTTGTACTTCTGAGCAGAAGGTTCGATGTTTGAATCCCATTGTAGGTCACTTCCATTTGTGTGCAAAAATATAACACTCAAAACACGAATGGTCGCGAAGAGCTAGGCCTTGGAAATAGAAAATCTTTATTAAGAGTGTTTGTAGAAATTGCTCCTTGCACTTGAAATAAAAATAGTCACCTTACCTTGGGTAGGGGGATAACTATTTAATTGAAAACAAGACTTTTAAAATGGTAACTTATTCTGACTTTATTATGCTAATTTCCTTACTATATATAAAATTTATGCTTACTAAGAATAATTGTAGTAGGCTAAATTATTGTGCAATTAATGCTTATTTTCCATGTTGATTGTTGTGCAATTTTTGGGGCTAACGTCCGATCGATGATGAAGCATATTCGTTGCGGAGTATGTACACAATAATTGAAAAAATGCTTAATACGTTTATGTTTGTTTTGTTTAAGTAGTATTTTTTGCTGTCCTTAAGAATAGCGAGGCGAGGATCTTTTGGGATTATCTCGCTTAAATCAATTTTGGGGAGAGACAAAAGATTATATTCCAGAAGTTCCATAGGAAGAAATATTATAGTCACATCTTAGTCCTACATTCCAAATTTCATGCGAATCGCTTGAAAAATTGCTTTGTACCAGAAATTCCAGACCATAATGATCATATTCCAGAATTTCCATAGGAAAAAGTGTTATATTCGCATCTTAGTCCTACATTCCGAATTTCATGCGGATGGCTTGAGAAATTGCTTTGTTCCAGAAATTCCAGACAATAATGATCTTATTCCAGAATTTCCATAGGAAGAAATCTTATAGTCACATCTTAGTCCTACATTCCAAATTTCATGCGAATCGCTTGAAAAATTGCTTTGCTCCAGAAATTCCAGACAATAATGATCATATTCCAGAAGTTCCATAGGAAGAAATCTTATAGTCACATCTTAGTCCTACATTCCCAATTTCATGCGAATCGCTTGAAAAATTGTTTTTTTCCAGAAATTCCAGGCAATAATGATCATATTCCAGAAGTTCCATAAGAAGAAATCTTATAGTCACATCTTAGTCACACATTCCAAATTTCATGCGAATCGCTTGAAAAATTGCTTTGTTCCAGAAATTCCAGTCAATAATGATCATAGTCCAGAAGAAATCTTATAGTCACATCTTAGTCACACATTCTAAATTTCATGCGAATCGCTTGAAAAATAGCTTTGTTCCAGAAATTCCAGACCATAATGATCATATTCCAGAAGTTCCATAGGAAGAAATCTTATAGTCACATCTTAGTCACACATTCCGAATTTCGTCATATTCTAGAATTTCAATAGGAAGAAATCTTATAGTCACATCTTAGTCCTACATTCCGAAATTCATGCGAATCGCTTGAGCACTTGTTTTATTCCAGAAATTTCAGACAATAATGATCATATTCCAGAAGTTCCATAGGAAGAAATCTTATAGTCACATCTTAGTCCTACATTCCAAATTTCATGCGAATCGCTTGAGAAATTGCTTTGTTCCAGAAATTCCAGACCATAATGATCATATTCCTGAATTTCCACAGGAACAAGTGTTATAGTCGCATCTTACCCCTACATTCCAAATTTCATGCGAATCGCTTGAGAAATTGCTTTGTACCAGGAATTCCAGACCATAATGATCATATTCCAAAATTTCCATAGGAACAAGTGTTATAGTTGCATCTTAGTCCTACATTCCGAATTTCATGGGAATCGCTTGAGATATTGCTTTGTTCCAGAAATTCCAGACCATAATGATCATATCCCAGAATTTCAATAGGAAGAAGTCTTGCAGTCGCATCTTAGTCCTACATTCCAAATTTCATGCGAATCGCTTGAGAAATTGCTTTGTACCAGAAATTCCAGACCATAATGATCATATTCCTGAATTTCCACAGGAAAAAGTGTTATAGTCGCATCTTACCCCTACATTCCAAATTTCATGCGAATCGCTTGAGAAATTGCTTTGTACCAGGAATTCCAGACCATAATGATCATATTCCAAAATTTCCATAGGAACAAGTGTTATAGTTGCATCTTAGTCCTACATTCCGAATTTCATGAGAATCGCTTGAGATATTGCTTTGTTCCAGAAATTCCAGACCATAATGATCATATCCCAGAATTTCAATAGGAAGAAGTCTTGCAGTCGCATCTTAGTCCTACATTCCGAATTTCATGCGAATCGCTTGAGATATTGCTTTGTACCAGAAATTCCAGACCATAATGATCATATTCCAGAATTTCCATAGGAACAAGTGTTATAGTTGCATCTTAGTCCTACATTCCGAATTTCATGGGAATCGCTTGAGATATTGCTTTGTTCCAGAAATTCCAGACCATAATGATCATATCCCAGAATTTCAATAGGAAGAAGTCTTGCAGTCGCATCTTAGTCCTACATTCCGAATTTCATGCGAATCGCTTGAGAATTTATTTTGTTCCAGAAATTCCAGACCATAATGATCATATTCCAGAATTTCCATAGGAAAAAGTGTTATATTCGCATCTTAGTCCTACATTCCGAATTTCATGCGGATGGCTTGAGAAATTGCTTTGTTCCAGAAATTCCAGACAATAATGATCTTATTCCAGAATTTCCATAGGAAGAAATCTTATAGTCACATCTTAGTCCTACATTCCAAATTTCATGCGAATCGCTTGAAAAATTGCTTTGCTCCAGAAATTCCAGACAATAATGATCATATTCCAGAAGTTCCATAGGAAGAAATCTTATAGTCACATCTTAGTCCTACATTCCCAATTTCATGCGA
Organism: Nephrocerus scutellatus; assembly: GCA_947095585.1. Lineage (NCBI taxonomy): Eukaryota > Metazoa > Arthropoda > Insecta > Diptera > Pipunculidae > Nephrocerus > Nephrocerus scutellatus. The sequence goes on along the minus strand of OX352762.1, from coordinate 72,751,005 downwards.
ATCGCTTGAAAAATTGTTTTTTTCCAGAAATTCCAGGCAATAATGATCATATTCCAGAAGTTCCATAAGAAGAAATCTTATAGTCACATCTTAGTCACACATTCCAAATTTCATGCGAATCGCTTGAAAAATTGCTTTGTTCCAGAAATTCCAGTCAATAATGATCATAGTCCAGAAGAAATCTTATAGTCACATCTTAGTCACACATTCTAAATTTCATGCGAATCGCTTGAAAAATAGCTTTGTTCCAGAAATTCCAGACCATAATGATCATATTCCAGAAGTTCCATAGGAAGAAATCTTATAGTCACATCTTAGTCACACATTCCGAATTTCGTCATATTCTAGAATTTCAATAGGAAGAAATCTTATAGTCACATCTTAGTCCTACATTCCGAAATTCATGCGAATCGCTTGAGCACTTGTTTTATTCCAGAAATTTCAGACAATAATGATCATATTCCAGAAGTTCCATAGGAAGAAATCTTATAGTCACATCTTAGTCCTACATTCCAAATTTCATGCGAATCGCTTGAGAAATTGCTTTGTTCCAGAAATTCCAGACCATAATGATCATATTCCTGAATTTCCACAGGAACAAGTGTTATAGTCGCATCTTACCCCTACATTCCAAATTTCATGCGAATCGCTTGAGAAATTGCTTTGTACCAGGAATTCCAGACCATAATGATCATATTCCAAAATTTCCATAGGAACAAGTGTTATAGTTGCATCTTAGTCCTACATTCCGAATTTCATGGGAATCGCTTGAGATATTGCTTTGTTCCAGAAATTCCAGACCATAATGATCATATCCCAGAATTTCAATAGGAAGAAGTCTTGCAGTCGCATCTTAGTCCTACATTCCAAATTTCATGCGAATCGCTTGAGAAATTGCTTTGTACCAGAAATTCCAGACCATAATGATCATATTCCTGAATTTCCACAGGAAAAAGTGTTATAGTCGCATCTTACCCCTACATTCCAAATTTCATGCGAATCGCTTGAGAAATTGCTTTGTACCAGGAATTCCAGACCATAATGATCATATTCCAAAATTTCCATAGGAACAAGTGTTATAGTTGCATCTTAGTCCTACATTCCGAATTTCATGAGAATCGCTTGAGATATTGCTTTGTTCCAGAAATTCCAGACCATAATGATCATATCCCAGAATTTCAATAGGAAGAAGTCTTGCAGTCGCATCTTAGTCCTACATTCCGAATTTCATGCGAATCGCTTGAGATATTGCTTTGTACCAGAAATTCCAGACCATAATGATCATATTCCAGAATTTCCATAGGAACAAGTGTTATAGTTGCATCTTAGTCCTACATTCCGAATTTCATGGGAATCGCTTGAGATATTGCTTTGTTCCAGAAATTCCAGACCATAATGATCATATCCCAGAATTTCAATAGGAAGAAGTCTTGCAGTCGCATCTTAGTCCTACATTCCGAATTTCATGCGAATCGCTTGAGAATTTATTTTGTTCCAGAAATTCCAGACCATAATGATCATATTCCAGAATTTCCATAGGAACAAGTTTTATAGTCGCATCTTAGTCCTACATTCCGAATTTCATGCGAATCGCTTGAGATATTGCTTTTTTTTTTCTTTTTTTTTTTATTAAGACCACACATTTTACTAGATTAAATATAATAGATTTAACAATTTAGTCAGTTGCTCGAACCTTATAAGGTTATAACGCAACTTTTTAGTAGTATATGCTAACGGCTTAGCTATATACTTAAACTTCATTTTAACAATGATAAATTTAATTTTAAAAATATATGTATTTATACAAAAGACAATGTTATTTAATAAGTTACACTATTCAATTTCTTGTCACTTTCGCAAAGTGAATTTTTAATATCCAATTTTCCTTATTTTAGCAATTCACAATTTTCGTACGTTTTAAGGTATTCAGTTATTTTCCTTTCAAATTTTGTTGAGTTTGTAATATTCTTAAGCTTCGAAGGCAGAGTATTATATTTCAAGAGTCCTCGATACAATATATTATTATTTGATGCCTTTGTTCTGAAATAATTAACAACAAAATTTGATTTTCTTCTTGTATTATAGTCATGCTGATCTTGAGCTTTGATCAAATCAAAATTGTGTTTGATTTGGCTATTATGTATTTTATTTATCAAAATTAGAAGCTCTCTCTCAATTAAAAATCTTAGTGATTGAAACTCATCAAAAAGTTTCTTAGTTGGGTACCTTACCGGAAAGTTTATAATGTTTTTGAGAACTCGTTTTTGCAAAATCTCTAGCTCTTTGACTTTATAATTCGCAGCACCACTCCAAATCGGATTAAGGTAGATTAATCTCGACTGAATGAATGCTAAATACATTAGCAAAAGTGCTTTTCTTGTAAGGATATATTTTAATCGATTAATAGCGAAAACATATGGTAATATATTCTTTTAAATTTTGTTAATTTGACTAGTCCAGTCCAGCTCGCTATTAATCACCAGCCCAAGATAGTTATACTTGTTAACTCTTTCAATTACGAAAGAACTATAAGTAATTGGGTGGTTGTTAAGAACATCCTCGTCCAATTTTCGATTTGTAAATATCATATACTTAGATTTAGTATGATTCAGCGTTAAATGGTTTATATTAAGCCAATGTTTCAATTTTTGTAAATCATTTTGAATTTTTATGAGCAATTCTTCTAGCGATTCTGCAGAGTACATTATAAGACAATCATCGGCATATAATTGAATTTTCCCTTCAAGTTTAATGAAAGTTATATCGTTAATGTATACATTGAAGAGAACGGGGCCTAAGATAGAGCCTTGTGGAACTCCTAAATTCGTAATTTTTTCTGCACTAACACTATCGTTAACTTTCACAAATTGACGCCTGTTGGATAAATAAGTCTCAAACAACTTTATTTGGTTGGGAGTAAAGCCTAGTTTGGATAATTTTAACAAAAGAATGTATGGGTTAACAGTATCAAAAGCTTTACTTAGATCTAAGAACAGGCAGCCACAAAACAATTTTTTATCTATATTTGTGCTCATATAATCCGTAAAATTTAAGCACGCCGCCGTAGTGTTAGAACCCAAGGTGAAACCAAATTGATGGTTACTAATGATACTGTTAGAGGTTAAAAATTGGCTTACTCGAGTAAGTATTTAATAAACTTTTCATAAACTTTAGATATAGCAGTTAATATTGATATCGGTCTATACTTTGAGACATCTGTTTCATCTCCACTTTTATAAATAGGAATAATATTTGCAGTCTTATTTCAATCAGGAAAGATTCCACTATTAAAGGCTTCATTTATGAATTTTGCAAGGAGTGGACTGATATAGATAGTTAACAGTGTACTGCAATACTTTTGTAGAGATATTATCATTACCAATGGCTGCATTTAAATTTAAACTTAATATTGCCTGTTCCACTTCATAATCGTTTGTTGGCCAAAGTTCGAAGGGATAAGAGATTATATATGATACATAATTAAAATCGTTTTCACCAGGGTGATTGAAATTTCTCGCAATTATACTCGTTACACTAAATAATATAATGAAATAAATATAAATAAATAATCGTTGAAGTGATCTGCAATTGCTTTTTCTTCATTTACTAATATATTCCCAACTTTAAAACAAGTTATAGTTTTTTTAGTATGTCTTGTTCTATTGTAAATAAGTTCATTTAAATGTTTCCAAAGTTCCTTGGGTTTATTTATATTTTTGCTAATACAACTAAAGCCTTTTTCACGTCTTGCCTTTTTAATTTTTAAAGCTACCATGGCACTAAGTGCTTTATGTTTACTAGCCAAGAATTGATCGCTAATAAATTTATTTTTTAACTTGAAGAATTTTTCTCGTTCTTTAATCAAGCCCTTTATTTCAGAGGTGATCCAAGAAGCGCCACTCGGTTTAACTTTTTTTGTTATAATACGTGTGCTATTCAATACTAAGCGTTTCAAACCACTACAGAAACCATCTAGATTTTCTGAACTACAAATTCGAACCCAGGAATCATCTCTGAACAAGTTATCATAGTCTAAAATTTTGAATATAATTTCTTGCGATTGTCGTTGGATTGCTAGTTTGCTCACTTGTAAAAGTATTTGTTTCTGGTCAGATAATGAAGTGTCCGAAATATTCATATTATATTTGTACCCTAACAAATCAGTTATGATATGGTCATGATATGTTTTTGTGAACGGTACAAACCGTTTGTTCTTGAAATTGCTTTATTCCAGAAATTTTAGACAATAATGATCATATTCCAGAATTTCCGTAGGAAGAAATCTTATAGTTGCATGTTAGTCCTACATTCCCAATTTCATGCAAATCGCTGGAGATATTGCTTTGTTCCAGAAATTCCAGACCATAATGATCATATCCCAGAATTTCAATAGGAAGAAGTCTTGCAGTCGCATCTTAGTCCTACATTCCGAATTTCATGCGAATCGCTTGAGAATTTATTTTGTTCCAGAAATTCCAGACCATAATGATCATATTCCAGAATTTCCATAGGAACAAGTGTTATAGTTGCATCTTAGTCCTACATTCCGAATTTCATGGGAATCGCTTGAGATATTGCTTTGTTCCAGAAATTCCAGACCATAATGATCATATCCCAGAATTTCAATAGGAAGAAGTCTTGCAGTCGCATCTTAGTCCTACATTCCGAATTTCATGCGAATCGCTTGAGAATTTATTTTGTTCCAGAAATTCCAGACCATAATGATCATATTCCAGAATTTCCATAGGAACAAGTTTTATAGTCGCATCTTAGTCCTACATTCCGAATTTCATGCGAATCGCTTGAGATATTGCTTTTTTTTTTCTTTTTTTTTTTATTAAGACCACACATTTTACTAGATTAAATATAATAGATTTAACAATTTAGTCAGTTGCTCGAACCTTATAAGGTTATAACGCAACTTTTTAGTAGTATATGCTAACGGCTTAGCTATATACTTAAACTTCATTTTAACAATGATAAATTTAATTTTAAAAATATATGTATTTATACAAAAGACAATGTTATTTAATAAGTTACACTATTCAATTTCTTGTCACTTTCGCAAAGTGAATTTTTAATATCCAATTTTCCTTATTTTAGCAATTCACAATTTTCGTACGTTTTAAGGTATTCAGTTATTTTCCTTTCAAATTTTGTTGAGTTTGTAATATTCTTAAGCTTCGAAGGCAGAGTATTATATTTCAAGAGTCCTCGATACAATATATTATTATTTGATGCCTTTGTTCTGAAATAATTAACAACAAAATTTGATTTTCTTCTTGTATTATAGTCATGCTGATCTTGAGCTTTGATCAAATCAAAATTGTGTTTGATTTGGCTATTATGTATTTTATTTATCAAAATTAGAAGCTCTCTCTCAATTAAAAATCTTAGTGATTGAAACTCATCAAAAAGTTTCTTAGTTGGGTACCTTACTGGAAAGTTTATAATGTTTTTGAGAACTCGTTTTTGCAAAATCTCTAGCTCTTTGACTTTATAATTCGCAGCACCACTCCAAATCGGATTAAGGTAGATTAATCTCGACTGAATGAATGCTAAATACATTAGCAAAAGTGCTTTTCTTGTAAGGATATATTTTAATCGATTAATAGCGAAAACATATGGTAATATATTCTTTTAAATTTTGTTAATTTGACTAGTCCAGTCCAGCTCGCTATTAATCACCAGCCCAAGATAGTTATACTTGTTAACTCTTTCAATTACGAAAGAACTATAAGTAATTGGGTGGTTGTTAAGAACATCCTCGTCCAATTTTCGATTTGTAAATATCATATACTTAGATTTAGTATGATTCAGCGTTAAATGGTTTATATTAAGCCAATGTTTCAATTTTTGTAAATCATTTTGAATTTTTATGAGCAATTCTTCTAGCGCTTCTGCAGAGTACATTATCAGACAATCATCGGCATATAATTGAATTTTCCCTTCAAGTTTAATGAAAGTTATATCGTTAATGTATACATTGAAGAGAACGGGGCCTAAGATAGAGCCTTGTGGAACTCCTAAATTCGTAATTTTTTCTGCACTAACACTATCGTTAACTTTCACAAATTGACGCCTGTTGGATAAATAAGTCTCAAACAACTTTATTTGGTTGGGAGTAAAGCCTAGTTTGGATAATTTTAACAAAAGAATGTATGGGTTAACAGTATCAAAAGCTTTACTTAGATCTAAGAACAGGCAGCCACAAAACAATTTTTTATCTATATTTGTGCTCATATAATCCGTAAAATTTAAGCACGCCGCCGTAGTGTTAGAACCCAAGGTGAAACCAAATTGATGGTTACTAATGATACTGTTAGAGGTTAAAAATTGGCTTACTCGAGTAAGTATTTAATAAACTTTTCATAAACTTTAGATATAGCAGTTAATATTGATATCGGTCTATACTTTGAGACATCTGTTTCATCTCCACTTTTATAAATAGGAATAATATTTGCAGTCTTATTTCAATCAGGAAAGATTCCACTATTAAAGGCTTCATTTATGAATTTTGCAAGGAGTGGACTGATATAGATAGTTAACAGTGTACTGCAATACTTTTGTAGAGATATTATCATTACCAATGGCTGCATTTAAATTTAAACTTAATATTGCCTGTTCCACTTCATAATCGTTTGTTGGCCAAAGTTCGAAGGGATAAGAGATTATATATGATACATAATTAAAATCGTTTTCACCAGGGTGATTGAAATTTCTCGCAACAATACTCGTTACACTAAATAATATAATGAAATAAATATAAATAAATAATCGTTGAAGTGATCTGCAATTGCTTTTTCTTCATTTACTAATATATTCCCAACTTTAAAACAAGTTATAGTTTTTTTAGTATGTCTTGTTCTATTGTAAATAAGTTCATTTAAATGTTTCCAAAGTTCCTTGGGTTTATTTATATTTTTGCTAATACAACTAAAGCCTTTTTCACGTCTTGCCTTTTTAATTTTTAAAGCTACCATGGCACTAAGTGCTTTATGTTTACTAGCCAAGAATTGATCGCTAATAAATTTATTTTTTAACTTGAAGAATTTTTCTCGTTCTTTAATCAAGCCCTTTATTTCAGAGGTGATCCAAGAAGCGCCACTCGGTTTAACTTTTTTTGTTATAATACGTGTGCTATTCAATACTAAGCGTTTCAAACCACTACAGAAACCATCTAGATTTTCTGAACTACAAATTCGAACCCAGGAATCATCTCTGAACAAGTTATCATAGTCTAAAATTTTGAATATAATTTCTTGCGATTGTCGTTGGATTGCTAGTTTGCTCACTTGTAAAAGTATTTGTTTCTGGTCAGATAATGAAGTGTCCGAAATATTCATATTATATTTGTACCCTAACAAATCAGTTATGATATGGTCATGATATGTTTTTGTGAACGGTACAAACCGTTTGTTCTTGAAATTGCTTTATTCCAGAAATTTTAGACAATAATGATCATATTCCAGAATTTCCGTAGGAAGAAATCTTATAGTTGCATGTTAGTCCTACATTCCCAATTTCATGCAAATCGCTGGAGATATTGCTTTGTTCCAGAAATTCCAGACCATAATGATCATATTCCAGAATTTCCACAGGAACAAGTGTTATAGTCGCATCTTAGTCCTACATTCCCAATTTCATGCGAATCGCTTGAAAAATTGTTTTTTTTCCAGAAATTCCAGACAATAATGATCATATTCCAGAAGTTCCATAGGAAGAAATCTTATAGTCACATCTTAGTCACACATTCCAAATTTCATGCGAATCGCTTGAAAAATAGCTTTGTTCCAGAAATTCCAGACCATAATGATCATATTCCAGAAGTTCCATAGGAAGAAATCTTATAGTCACATCTTAGTCACACATTCCGAATTTCGTCATATTCTAGAATTTCAATAGGAAGAAATCTTATAGTCACATCTTAGTCCATATTCCGAATTTCATGCGAATCGCTTGAGAAATTGCTTTATTCCAGAAATTCCAGACAATAATGATCATATTCCAGAGTTTCCATAGAAAGAAATCTTATAGTCACATCTTAGTCACACATTTTAATTTTCATGCGAATCGCTTGAAAAATTGCTTTGTTCCAGAAATTCCAGACCATAATGATTATATTCCAGAAGTTCCATAGGAAGAAATATTATAGTCACATCTTAGTCCTACATTCCGAAATTCATGCGAATCGCTTGAGAATTTGTTTTATTCCAGAAATTTCAGACAATAATGATCATATTCCAGAAGTTCCATAGGAAGAAATCTTATAGTCACATCTTAGTCCTACATTCCAAATTTCATGCGAATCGCTTGAGAAATTGCTTTGTTCCAGAAATTCCAGACCATAATGATCATATTCCTGAATTTCCACAGGAACAAGTGTTATAGTCGCATCTTACCCCTACATTCCAAATTGCATGCGAATCGCTTGAGAAATTGCTTTGTACCAGGAATTCCAGACCATAATGATCATATTCCAGAATTTCCATAGGAACAAGTGTTATAGTTGCATCTTAGTCCTACATTCCGAATTTCATGGGAATCGCTTGAGATATTGCTTTGTTCCAGAAATTCCAGACCATAATGATCATATCCCAGAATTTCAATAGGAAGAAGTCTTGCAGTCGCATCTTAGTCCTACATTCCGAATTTCATGCGAATCGCTTGAGATATTGCTTTTTTTTTTCTTTTTTTTTTTATTAAGACCACACATTTTACTAGATTAAATATAATAGATTTAACAATTTAGTCAGTTGCTCGAACCTTATAAGGTTATAACGCAACTTTTTAGTAGTATATGCTAACGGCTTAGCTATATACTTAAACTTCATTTTAACAATGATAAATTTAATTTTAAAAATATATGTATTTATACAAAAGACAATGTTATTTAATAAGTTACACTATTCAATTTCTTGTCACGTTCGCAAAGTGAATTTTTAATATCCAATTTTCCTTATTTTAGCAATTCACAATTTTCGTATGTTTTAAGGTATTCAGTTATTTTCATTTCAAATTTTGTTGAGTTTGTAATATTCTTAAGCTTCGAAGGCAGAGTATTATATTTCAAGAGTCCTCGATACAATATATTATTATTTGATGCCTTTGTTCTGAAATAATTAACAACAAAATTTGATTTTCTTCTTGTATTATAGTCATGCTGATCTTGAGCTTTGATCAAATCAAAATTGTGTTTGATTTGGCTATTATGTATTTTATTTATCAAAATTAGAAGCTCTCTCTCAATTAAAAATCTTAGTGATTGAAACTCATCAAAAAGTTTCTTAGTTGGGTACCTTACTGGAAAGTTTATAATGTTTTTGAGAACTCGTTTTTGCAAAATCTCTAGCTTTATAATTCGCAGCTCGGATTAAGGTAGATTAATCTCGACTGAATGAATGCGAAATACATTAGCAAAAGTGCTTTTCTTGTAAGGATATATTTTAATCGATTAATAGCGAAAACATATGGTAATATATTCTTTTTAATTTTGTTAATTGGATTAGTCCAGTCCAGCTCGCTATTAATCACCAGCCCAAGATAGTTATACTTGTTAACTCTTTCAATTACGAAAGAACTATAAGTAATTGGGTGGTTGTTAAGAACATCATCGTCCAATTTTCGATTTGTAAATATCATATACTTAGATTTAGTATGATTCAGCGTTAAATGGTTTATATTAAGCCAATGTTTCAATTTTTGTAAATCATTTTGAATTTTTATGAGCAATTCTTCTAGCGATTCTGCAGAGTACATTATCAGACAATCATCGGCATATTATTGAATTTTCCCTTCAAGTTTAATGAAAGTAATATAGTTAATGTATACATTGAAGAGAACGGGGCCTAAGATAGAGCCTTGTGGAACTCCTAAATTCGTAATTTTTTCTGAACTAACACTATCGTTAACTTTCACAAATTGACGCCTGTTGGATAAATAAGTCTCAAACAACTTTATTTGGTTGGGAGTAAAGCCTAGTTTGGATAATTTTAACAAAAGAATGTATGGGTTAACAGTATCAAAAGCTTTACTTAGATCTAAGAACAGGCAGCCACAAAACAATTTTTTATCTATATTTGTGCTCATATAATCCGTAAAATTTAAGCACGCCGCCGTAGTGTTAGAACCCAAGGTGAAACCAAATTGATGGTTACTAATGATACTGTTAGAGGTTAAAAATTGGCTTACTCGAGTAAGTATTTAATAAACTTTTCATAAACTTTAGATATAGCAGTTAATATTGATATCGGTCTATAGTTTGAGACATCTGTTTCATCTCCACTTTTATAAATAGGAATAATATTTGCAGTCTTATTACAATCAGGAAAGATTCCACCATTAAAGGCTTCATTTATGAATTTTGCAAGAAGTGGACTGATATAGTTAACAGTGTACTGCAATACTTTTGTAGAGATATTATCATTACCAATGGCTGCATTTAAATTTAAACTTAATATTGCCTGTTCCACTTCATAATCGTTTGTTGGCCAAAGTTCGAAGGGATAAGAGATTATATTTATATGATACATAATTAAAATCGTTTTCACCAGGGTGATTGAAATTTCTCGTAACAATACTCGTTACACTAAATAATATAATGAAATAAATATAAATAAATAATCGTTGAAGTGATCTGCAATTGCTTTTTCTTCATTTACTAATATATTCCCAACTTTAAACAAGTTATAGTTTTTTTAGTATGTCTTGTTCTATTGTAAATAAGTTCATTTAAATGTTTCCAAAGTTCCTTGGGTTTATTTATATTTTTGCTAATACAACTAAAGCCTTTTTCACGTTTTGCCTTTTTAATTTTTAAAGCTACCATGGCACTAAGTGCTTTATGTTTACTAGCCAAGAATTGATCGCTAATAAATTTATTTTTTAACTTGAAGAATTTTTCTCGTTCTTTAATCAAGCCCTTTATTTCAGAGGTGATCCAAGAAGCGCCACTCGGTTTAACTTTTTTTGTTATAATACGTGTGCTATTCAATACTAAGCGTTTCAAACCACTACAGAAACCATCTAGATTTTCTGAACTACAAATCCGAACCCAGGAATCATCTCTGAACAAGTTATTATAGTCTAAAACTTTGAATATAATTTCTTGCGATTGTCGTTGGATTGCTAGTTTGCTCACTTGTAAAAGTATTTGTTTCTGGTCAGATAATGAAGTTTCCGAAATATTCATATTATATTTGTACCCTAACAAATCAGTTATGATATGGTCAATTATTGTACCAATTCCATTACCATGGAATATGCAGTTGTTCGTTTGTTTATAAACAGATGACCATATGAGTTCACCAATTGGGTGTGATTTGTTACATCTTGACCTTGATGGTCTAATAAATTAATATTAAAATACCCAAAGATTATGTTACGTTTGTATTCCTTCAAATATTTTTCTAACATAACAAATAATTAGGAATGCTGTTTTTTTGTGAACGGTACAAACCGTTTGTTCTTGAAATTGCTTTATTCCAGAAATTTCAGACAATAATGATCATATTCCAGAATTTCCGTAGGAAGAAATCTTATAGTTGCATGTTAGTCCTACATTCCCAATTTCATGCGAATCGCTTGAGAAATTGCTTTGTTCCAGAAATTTCAGACAATAATGATCTATTCCAGAATTTCCATGGGAACAAGTGTTATAGTTGCATCTTAGTCCTACATTCCGAATTTCATGGGAATCGCTTGAGATATTTTTTTTTATTTGGTAGATAATTTTTTGGCATTTAACATTTAAACACAATTTCTGGCATATGGCTACCACGACTATTTTTCACAAATGTCATTCTGGAGGTCCAATTTTCCAGCACTTTTTCAAGCATTTGAGGGCGTATGTCAGCAATGACACGTTGAATATTGGTTTCCAAAGCGTCAATCGATTGAGGTTTATCCACATAAACCAATGACTTCACGTATCCCCACAAATAGTAATCGAGTGGCGTCAAATCGCACGAACGCGGAGGCCAATTCACCGGACCATTTCTCGAAATAATGTTGTCGTTGAAAGTTTCTTTCAATAAGTCGATTGTTTCACGTGCTGTATGGCAAGTGGCACCATCTTGTTGAAACCACATTTCATCCATATCCATATCTTCAAGATTTGACAACAAAAACTCATTTAACATGGTTCTGTATCGATTTATATTCACGGTAACGCGTCGTCCTTCCTCATTTTTAAAGAAATATGGACCGATGATCCCACCAGCCCATAGACCGCACCAAACAGTACATTTATCAGGATGCATTGGTAATTCTTGAACGGCGTGTGGATTATCTTTGCTCCAAATGCGACAATTTTGTTTGTTGACGTATCCATTTAACAAAAAATGCGCCTCATCACTGAAGAGAATTTTACGGTAAAAAAATGGATCTTCGTTCAATTGATTTAACGACCAATCACTGAATTCACGGCGCAAACGATGGTCGTGTGGCTTTAATTCTTGCACCAATTGAATTTTGTATGGCACCAAACCCAAATCTTTACGTAAAATTTTCCATAAAGTCGATGGACAAAGTCCAATTTGCTGAGCACGACGACGAATCGATAAATTGTCGTTTTCTTCGACACTGGCCTCAACGACAGCAATATTTTCTTCTGTACGAACTCTTCTCATTCTTGTCGGTGGCTTGGCATCCAAAAGAGTGAATGTAGACCGAAATTTGGTAATTACGTTCTTTATGGTGGTCTCTGACGGACGATTATGTGCACCATAAAATTCACGAAGTGCTCTATAAACATTTTTAATTGAACACTGATTTTGAAAATAAATTTCCACGATTTGAAAACGTTGTTCTGGAGTTAACCTATTCATAATGATTTGCCAAACAATACTGAGTAGAAATGCCACTTTGAGCTGTCAAAACAACTGTCATAAAATAAAACGACATCTATCGGAAAAACAAACCTCCTAAAAAAACACCCTTTATAAGTAATTGGGTGGTTGTTAAGAACATCCTCGTCCAATTTTCGATTTGTAAATATCATATACTTAGATTTAGTATGATTCAGCGTTAAATGGTTTATATTAAGCCAATGTTTTAATTTTTGTAAATCATTTTGAATTTTTATGAGCAATTCTTCTAGCGATTCTGCAGAGTACATTATCAGACAATCATCGGCATATAATTTAATTTTCCCTTCAAGTTTAATGAAAGTAATATAGTTAATGTATACATTGAAGAGAACGGGGCCTAAGATAGAGCCTTGTGGAACTCCTAAATTCGTAATTTTTTCTGAACTAACACTATCGTTAACTTTCACAAATTGACGCCTGTTGGATAAATAAGTCTCAAACAACTTTATTTGGTTGGGAGTAAAGCCTAGTTTGGATAATTTTAACAAAAGAATGTATGGGTTAACAGTATCAAAAGCTTTACTTAGATCTAAGAACAGGCAGCCACAAAACAATTTTTTATCTATATTTGTGCTCATATAATCCGTAAAATTTAAGCACGCCGCCGTAGTGTTAGAACCCAAGGTGAAACCAAATTGATGGTTACTAATGATACTGTTAGAGGTTAAAAATTGGCTTTCTCGAGTAAGTATTTAATAAACTTTTCATAAACTTTAGATATAGCAGTTAATATTGATATCGGTCTATAGTTTGAGACATCTGTTTCATCTCCACTTTTATAAATAGGAATAATATTTGCAGTCTTATTACAATCAGGAAAGATTCCACCATTAAAGGCTTCATTTATGAATTTTGCAAGAAGTGGACTGATATAGTTAAGTGTGTACTGCAATACTTTTGTAGAGATATTATCATTACCAATGGCTGCATTTAAATTTAAACTTAATATTGCCTGTTCCACTTCATAATCGTTTGTTGGCCAAAGTTCGAAGGGATAAGAGATTATATATGATACATAATTAAAATCGTTTTCACCAGGGTGATTGAAATTTCTCGTAACAATACTCGTTACACTAAATAATATAATGAAATAAATATAAATAAATAATCGTTGAAGTGATCTGCAATTGCTTTTTCTTCATTTACTAATATATTCCCAACTTTAAACAAGTTATAGTTTTTTTAGTATGTCTTGTTCTATTGTAAATAAGTTCATTTAAATGTTTCCAAAGTTCCTTGGGTTTTTTTATATTTTTGCTAATACAACTAAAGCCTTTTTCACGTTTTGCCTTTTTAATTTTTAAAGCTACCATGGCACTAAGTGCTTTATGTTTACTAGCCAAGAATTGATCGCTAATAAATTTATTTTTTAACTTGAAGAATTTTTCTCGTTCTTTAACCAAGCCCTTTATTTCAGAGGTGATCCAAGAAGCGCCACTCGGTTTAACTTTTTTTGTTATAATACGTGTGCTATTCAATACTAAGCGTTTCAAACCTCTACAGAAACCATCTAGATTTTCTGAACTACAAATTCGAACCCAGGAATCATCTCTGAACAAGTTATCATAGTCTAAAACTTTGAATATAATTTCTTGCGATTGTCGTTGGATTGCTAGTTTGCTCACTTGTAAAAGTATTTGTTTGTGGTCAGATAATGAAGTGTCCGAAATATTCATATTATATTTGTACCCTAACAAATCAGTTATGATATGGTCAATTATTGTACCAATTGCATTACTATATCGAGTGGAATATGCAGTTGTTCGTTTGTTTATAAACAGATGACCATATGAGTTCACCAATTGGGTGTGATTTGTTACATCTTGATCTTGATGGTCTAATAAATTAATATTAAAATCCCCAAAGATTATGTTACGTTTGTATTCCTTCAAATATTTTTCTAACATAACAAAACAATTAGGAATGCTGTTTTTTTGTGAACGGTACAAACCGTTTGTTCTTGAAATTGCTTTATTCCAGAAATTTCAGACAATAATGATCATATTCCAGAATTTCCGTAGGAAGAAATCTTATAGTTGCATGTTAGTCCTACATTCCCAATTTCATGCGAATCGCTTGAGAAATTGCTTTGTTCCAGAAATTCCAGACCATAATGATCATATTCCAGAATTTCCACAGGAACAAGTGTTATAGTCGCATCTTAGTCCTACATTCCGAATTTCATGCGAATCGCTTGAGAAATTGCTTTGTACCAGAAATTCCAGACCATAATGATCATATTCCAGAACTTCCATAGGAAGAAATATTATAGTCACATCTTAGTCCTACATTCCGAATTTCATGCGAAACGCTTGAGAAATTGCTTTATTCCAGAAATATCAGACAATAATGATCATATTCCAGAATTTCCGTAGGAAGAAATCTTATAGTCGCATCTTAGTCCTACATTCCGAATTTCATGCGAATGGCTTGAGAAATTGCTTTGTTCCAGAAATTCCAGACCATAATGATCATATTCCAGAATTTCCACAGGAACAAGTGTTATAGTCGCATCTTAGTCCTACATTCCAAATTTCATGCGAATCGCTTGAGAAATTGCTTTGTACCAGAAATTCCAGACCATAATGATCATATTCCAGAATTTCCATAGGAACAAGTGTTATAGTTGCATCTTAGTCCTACATTCCGAATTTCATGGGAATCGCTTGAGATATTGCTTTGTTCCAGAAATTCCAGACCATAATGATCATATCTCAGAATTTCAATAGGAAGAAGTCTTGCAGTAGCATCTTAGTCCTACATTCCGAATTTCATGCGAATCGCTTGAGAATTTATTTAGTTCCAGAAATTCCAGACCATAATGATCATATTCCAGAATTTCCATAGGAACAAGTGTTATAGTCGCATCTTAGTCCTACATTCCGAATTTCATGCGAATCGCTTGAGATATTGCTTTGTACCAGAAATTCCAGACCATAATGATCATATTCCAGAATTTCCATAGGAACAAGTGTTATAGTTGCATCTTAGTCCTACATTCCGAATTTCATGGGAATCGCTTGAGATATTGCTTTGTTCCAGAAATTCCAGACCATATTGATCATATTCCAGAATTTCCATAGGAAGAAATCTAATAGTCACATCTTAGACACACATTCCCAAGTTCGTGCGAATCGCTTGAATAATTGCTTTGTTCCAGAAATTCCAGACAATAATGATCATATTCCAGAAGTTCCATAGAAAGAAATCTTACAGTCATATCTTTGTCCTACATTCCAAATTTCATGCGAATTGCTTGAAAAATTGCTTTGTTCCAGAAATTCCAGACAATAATGCTCATATTCCAGAAGTTCCATAGGAAGAAATCTTATAGTCACATCTTAGTCCTGCATTCCAAATTTCATGCGAATCGCTTGAATAATTGCTTTTTTCCAGAAATTCCAGACAATAATGATCATATTCCAGAAGTTCCATAGGAAAAAATCTTTTAGTCGCATCTTAGTCCTAGATTCCAAATTTAATGTGAATCTTGAGAGATTGATTTGCTCCAGAAATTCCAGACCATATTGATCATATTCCAGAATTTCCATAGGAAGAAATCTTATAGTCACATCTTAGTCACACATACCGAATTTCGTGCGAATCGCTTGAAAAATTTCTTTGTTCCAGAAATTCCAGAAGATAATGATCATATTCCAGAATTTCCATAGGAACAAGTGTTATAGTTGCATCTTAGTCCTACATTCCGAATTTCATGCGAATCGCTTGAAAAATAGCTTTGTTCCAGAAATTCCAGACCATAATGATCATATTCCAGAAGTTCCATAGGAAGAAATCTTATAGTCACATCTTAGTCACACATTCCGAATTTCGTCATATTCTAGAATTTCAATAGGAAGAAATCTAATAGTCACATCTTAGTCCATATTCCGAATTTCATGCGAATCGCTTGAGAAATTGCTTTATTCCAGAAATTCCAGACAATAATGATCATATTCCAGAGTTTCCATAGAAAGAAATCTTATAGTCACATCTTAGTCACACATTTTAATTTTCATGCGAATCGCTTGAAAAATTGCTTTGTTCCAGAAATTCCAGACCATAATGATTATATTCCAGAAGTTCCATAGGAAGAAATATTATAGTCACATCTTAGTCCTACATTCCGAAATTCATGCGAATCGCTTGAGAATTTGTTTTATTCCAGAAATTTCAGACAATAATGATCATATTCCAGAAGTTCCATAGGAAGAAATCTTATAGTCACATCTTAGTCCTACATTCCAAATTTCATGCGAATCGCTTGAGAAATTGCTTTGTTCCAGAAATTCCAGACCATAATGATCATATTCCAGAATTTCCATAGGAACAAGTGTTATATTCGCATCTTACCCCTTTATTCCAAATTTCATGCGAATCGCTTGAGAAATTGCTTTGTACCAGGAATTCCAGACCATAATGATCATATTCCAGAATTTCCATAGGAACAAGTGTTATAGTTGCATCTTAGTCCTACATTCCGAATTTCATGCAAATCGCTTGAGAATTTATTTTCTTCCAGAAATTCCAGACCATAATGATCATATTCCAGAATTTCCATAGGAACAAGTGTTATAGTTGCATCTTAGTCCTACATTCCGAATTTCATGCGAATCGCTTGAGAATTTATTTTGTTCCAGAAATTCCAGACCATAATGATCATATTCCAGAATTTCCATAGGAACAAGTTTTATAGTCGCATCTTAGTCCTACATTCCGAATTTCATGCGAATCGCTTGAGATATTGCTTTTTTTTTCTTTTTTTTTTTATTAAGACCACACATTTTACTAGATTAAATATAATAGATTTAACAATTTAGTCAGTTGCTCGAACCTTATAAGGTTATAACGCAACTTTTTAGTAGTATATGCTAACGGCTTAGCTATATACTTAAACTTCATTTTAACAATGATAAATTTAATTTTAAAAATATATGTATTTATACAAAAGACAATGTTATTTAATAAGTTACACTATTCAATTTCTTGTCACTTTCGCAAAGTGAATTTTTAATATCCAATTTTCCTTATTTTAGCAATTCACAATTTTCGTACGTTTTAAGGTATTCAGTTATTTTCATTTCAAATTTTGTTGAGTTTGTAATATTCTTAAGCTTCGAAGGCAGAGTATTATATTTCAAGAGTCCTCGATACAATATATTATTATTTGATGCCTTTGTTCTGAAATAATTAACAACAAAATTTGATTTTCTTCTTGTATTATAGTCATGCTGATCTTGAGCTTTGATCAAATCAAAATTGTGTTTGATTTGGCTATTATGTATTTTATTTATCAAAATTAGAAGCTCTCTCTCAATTAAAAATCTTAGTGATTGAAACTCATCAAAAAGTTTCTTAGTTGGGTACCTTACTGGAAAGTTTATAATGTTTTTGAGAACTCGTTTTTGCAAAATCTCTAGCTTTATAATTCGCAGCACCACTCCAAATCGGATTAAGGTAGATTAATCTCGACTGAATGAATGCGAAATACATTAGCAAAAGTGCTTTTCTTGTAAGGATATATTTTAATCGATTAATAGCGAAAGCATATGGTAATATATTCTTTTTAATTTTGTTAATTGGATTAGTCCAGTCCAGCTCGCTATTAATCACCAGCCCAAGATAGTTATACTTGTTAACTCTTTCAATTACGAAAGAACTATAAGTAATTGGGTGGTTGTTAAGAACATCCTCGTCCAATTTTCGATTTGTAAATATCATATACTTAGATTTAGTATGATTCAGCGTTAAATGGTTTATATTAAGCCAATGTTTTAATTTTTGTAAATCATTTTGAATTTTTATGAGCAATTCTTCTAGCGATTCTGCAGAGTACATTATCAGACAATCATCGGCATATAATTTAATTTTCCCTTCAAGTTTAATGAAAGTAATATAGTTAATGTATACATTGAAGAGAACGGGGCCTAAGATAGAGCCTTGTGGAACTCCTAAATTCGTAATTTTTTCTGAACTAACACTATCGTTAACTTTCACAAATTGACGCCTGTTGGATAAATAAGTCTCAAACAACTTTATTTGGTTGGGAGTAAAGCCTAGTTTGGATAATTTTAACAAAAGAATGTATGGGTTAACAGTATCAAAAGCTTTACTTAGATCTAAGAACAGGCAGCCACAAAACAATTTTTTATCTATATTTGTGCTCATATAATCCGTAAAATTTAAGCACGCCGCCGTAGTGTTAGAACCCAAGGTGAAACCAAATTGATGGTTACTAATGATACTGTTAGAGGTTAAAAATTGGCTTACTCGAGTAAGTATTTAATAAACTTTTCATAAACTTTAGATATAGCAGTTAATATTGATATCGGTCTATAGTTTGAGACATCTGTTTCATCTCCACTTTTATAAATAGGAATAATATTTGCAGTCTTATTACAATCAGGAAAGATTCCACCATTAAAGGCTTCATTTATGAATTTTGCAAGAAGTGGACTGATATAGTTAAGTGTGTACTGCAATACTTTTGTAGAGATATTATCATTACCAATGGCTGCATTTAAATTTAAACTTAATATTGCCTGTTCCACTTCATAATCGTTTGTTGGCCAAAGTTCGAAGGGATAAGAGATTATATATGATACATAATTAAAATCGTTTTCACCAGGGTGATTGAAATTTCTCGTAACAATACTCGTTACACTAAATAATATAATGAAATAAATATAAATAAATAATCGTTGAAGTGATCTGCAATTGCTTTTTCTTCATTTACTAATATATTCCCAACTTTAAACAAGTTATAGTTTTTTTAGTATGTCTTGTTCTATTGTAAATAAGTTCATTTAAATGTTTCCAAAGTTCCTTGGGTTTTTTTATATTTTTGCTAATACAACTAAAGCCTTTTTCACGTTTTGCCTTTTTAATTTTTAAAGCTACCATGGCACTAAGTGCTTTATGTTTACTAGCCAAGAATTGATCGCTAATAAATTTATTTTTTAACTTGAAGAATTTTTCTCGTTCTTTAACCAAGCCCTTTATTTCAGAGGTGATCCAAGAAGCGCCACTCGGTTTAACTTTTTTTGTTATAATACGTGTGCTATTCAATACTAAGCGTTTCAAACCTCTACAGAAACCATCTAGATTTTCTGAACTACAAATTCGAACCCAGGAATCATCTCTGAACAAGTTATCATAGTCTAAAACTTTGAATATAATTTCTTGCGATTGTCGTTGGATTGCTAGTTTGCTCACTTGTAAAAGTATTTGTTTGTGGTCAGATAATGAAGTGTCCGAAATATTCATATTATATTTGTACCCTAACAAATCAGTTATGATATGGTCAATTATTGTACCAATTGCATTACTATATCGAGTGGAATATGCAGTTGTTCGTTTGTTTATAAACAGATGACCATATGAGTTCACCAATTGGGTGTGATTTGTTACATCTTGATCTTGATGGTCTAATAAATTAATATTAAAATCCCCAAAGATTATGTTACGTTTGTATTCCTTCAAATATTTTTCTAACATAACAAAACAATTAGGAATGCTGTTTTTTTGTGAACGGTACAAACCGTTTGTTCTTGAAATTGCTTTATTCCAGAAATTTCAGACAATAATGATCATATTCCAGAATTTCCGTAGGAAGAAATCTTATAGTTGCATGTTAGTCCTACATTCCCAATTTCATGCGAATCGCTTGAGAAATTGCTTTGTTCCAGAAATTCCAGACCATAATGATCATATTCCAGAATTTCCACAGGAACAAGTGTTATAGTCGCATCTTAGTCCTACATTCCGAATTTCATGCGAATCGCTTGAGAAATTGCTTTGTACCAGAAATTCCAGACCATAATGATCATATTCCAGAACTTCCATAGGAAGAAATATTATAGTCACATCTTAGTCCTACATTCCGAATTTCATGCGAAACGCTTGAGAAATTGCTTTATTCCAGAAATATCAGACAATAATGATCATATTCCAGAATTTCCGTAGGAAGAAATCTTATAGTCGCATCTTAGTCCTACATTCCGAATTTCATGCGAATGGCTTGAGAAATTGCTTTGTTCCAGAAATTCCAGACCATAATGATCATATTCCAGAATTTCCACAGGAACAAGTGTTATAGTCGCATCTTAGTCCTACATTCCAAATTTCATGCGAATCGCTTGAGAAATTGCTTTGTACCAGAAATTCCAGACCATAATGATCATATTCCAGAATTTCCATAGGAACAAGTGTTATAGTTGCATCTTAGTCCTACATTCCGAATTTCATGGGAATCGCTTGAGATATTGCTTTGTTCCAGAAATTCCAGACCATAATGATCATATCTCAGAATTTCAATAGGAAGAAGTCTTGCAGTAGCATCTTAGTCCTACATTCCGAATTTCATGCGAATCGCTTGAGAATTTATTTAGTTCCAGAAATTCCAGACCATAATGATCATATTCCAGAATTTCCATAGGAACAAGTGTTATAGTCGCATCTTAGTCCTACATTCCGAATTTCATGCGAATCGCTTGAGATATTGCTTTGTACCAGAAATTCCAGACCATAATGATCATATTCCAGAATTTCCATAGGAACAAGTGTTATAGTTGCATCTTAGTCCTACATTCCGAATTTCATGGGAATCGCTTGAGATATTGCTTTGTTCCAGAAATTCCAGACCATATTGATCATATTCCAGAATTTCCATAGGAAGAAATCTTATAGTCACATCTTAGTCACACATTCCCAAGTTCGTGCGAATCGCTTGAAAAATTGCTTTGTTCCAGAAATTCCAGACAATAATGATCATATTCCAGAAGTTCCATAGAAAGAAATCTTACAGTCATATCTTTGTCCTACATTCCAAATTTCATGCGAATCGCTTGAAAAATTGCTTTGTTCCAGAAATTCCAGACAATAATGCTCATATTCCAGAAGTTCCATAGGAAGAAATCTTATAGTCACATCTTAGTCCTGCATTCCAAATTTCATGCGAATCGCTTGAATAATTGCTTTGTTCCAGAAATTCCAGACAATAATGATCATATTCCAGAAGTTCCATAGGAAAAAATCTTTTAGTCGCATCTTAGTCCTAGATTCCAAATTTAATGTGAATCTTGAGAGATTGATTTGCTCCAGAAATTCCAGACCATATTGATCATATTCCAGAATTTCCATAGGAAGAAATCTTATAGTCACATCTTAGTCACACATACCGAATTTCGTGCGAATCGCTTGAAAAATTTCTTTGTTCCAGAAATTCCAGAAGATAATGATCATATTCCAGAATTTCCATAGGAACAAGTGTTATAGTTGCATCTTAGTCCTACATTCCGAATTTCATGCGAATCGCTTGAAAAATAGCTTTGTTCCAGAAATTCCAGACCATAATGATCATATTCCAGAAGTTCCATAGGAAGAAATCTTATAGTCACATCTTAGTCACACATTCCGAATTTCGTCATATTCTAGAATTTCAATAGGAAGAAATCTTATAGTCACATCTTAGTCCATATTCCGAATTTCATGCGAATCGCTTGAGAAATTGCTTTATTCCAGAAATTCCAGACCATAATGATCATATTCCAGAACTTCCATAGGAAGAAATATTATAGTCACATCTTAGTCCTACATTCCGAATTTCATGCGAAACGCTTGAGAAATTGCTTTATTCCAGAAATATCAGACAATAATGATCATATTCCAGAATTTCCGTAGGAAGAAATCTTATAGTCGCATCTTAGTCCTACATTCCGAATTTCATGCGAATGGCTTGAGAAATTGCTTTGTTCCAGAAATTCCAGACCATAATGATCATATTCCAGAATTTCCACAGGAACAAGTGTTATAGTCGCATCTTAGTCCTACATTCCAAATTTCATGCGAATCGCTTGAGAAATTGCTTTGTACCAGAAATTCCAGACCATAATGATCATATCTCAGAATTTCAATAGGAAGAAGTCTTGCAGTAGCATCTTAGTCCTACATTCCGAATTTCATGCGAATCGCTTGAGAATTTATTTAGTTCCAGAAATTCCAGACCATAATGATCATATTCCAGAATTTCCATAGGAACAAGTGTTATAGTCGCATCTTAGTCCTACATTCCGAATTTCATGCGGATCGCTTGAGATATTGCTTTGTACCAGAAATTCCAGACCATAATGATCATATTCCAGAATTTCCATAGGAACAAGTGTTATAGTTGCATCTTAGTCCTACATTCCGAATTTCATGGGAATCGCTTGAGATATTGCTTTGTTCCAGAAATTCCAGACCATATTGATCATATTCCAGAATTTCCATAGGAAGAAATCTTATAGTCACATCTTAGTCACACATTCCCAAGTTCGTGCGAATCGCTTGAAAAATTGCTTTGTTCCAGAAATTCCAGACAATAATGATCATATTCCAGAAGTTCCATAGAAAGAAATCTTACAGTCATATCTTTGTCCTACATTCCAAATTTCATGCGAATCGCTTGAAAAATTGCTTTGTTCCAGAAATTCCAGACAATAATGCTCATATTCCAGAAGTTCCATAGGAAGAAATCTTATAGTCACATCTTAGTCCTGCATTCCAAATTTCATGCGAATCGCTTGAATAATTGCTTTGTTCCAGAAATTCCAGACAATAATGATCATATTCCAGAAGTTCCATAGGAAAAAATCTTTTAGTCGCATCTTAGTCCTAGATTCCAAATTTAATGTGAATCTTGAGAGATTGATTTGCTCCAGAAATTCCAGACCATATTGATCATATTCCAGAATTTCCATAGGAAGAAATCTTATAGTCACATCTTAGTCACACATACCGAATTTCGTGCGAATCGCTTGAAAAATTTCTTTGTTCCAGAAATTCCAGAAGATAATGATCATATTCCAGAATTTCCATAGGAACAAGTGTTATAGTTGCATCTTAGTCCTACATTCCGAATTTCATGCGAATCGCTTGAAAAATAGCTTTGTTCCAGAAATTCCAGACCATAATGATCATATTCCAGAAGTTCCATAGGAAGAAATCTTATAGTCACATCTTAGTCACACATTCCGAATTTCGTCATATTCTAGAATTTCAATAGGAAGAAATCTTATAGTCACATCTTAGTCCATATTCCGAATTTCATGCGAATCGCTTGAGAAATTGCTTTATTCCAGAAATTCCAGACAATAATGATCATATTCCAGAGTTTCCATAGAAAGAAATCTTATAGTCACATCTTAGTCACACATTTTAATTTTCATGCGAATCGCTTGAAAAATTGCTTTGTTCCAGAAATTCCAGACCATAATGATTATATTCCAGAAGTTCCATAGGAAGAAATATTATAGTCACATCTTAGTCCTACATTCCGAAATTCATGCGAATCGCTTGAGAATTTGTTTTATTCCAGAAATTTCAGACAATAATGATCATATTCCAGAAGTTCCATAGGAAGAAATCTTATAGTCACATCTTAGTCCTACATTCCAAATTTCATGCGAATCGCTTGAGAAATTGCTTTGTACCAGGAATTCCAGACCATAATGATCATATTCCAGAATTTCCATAGGAACAAGTGTTATAGTTGCATCTTAGTCCTACATTCCGAATTTCATGCGAATCGCTTGAGAATTTATTTTGTTCCAGAAATTCCAGACCATAATGATCATATTCCAGAATTTCCATAGGAACAAGTGTTATAGTTGCATCTTAGTCCTACATTCCGAATTTCATGCGAATCGCTTGAGAATTTATTTTGTTCCAGAAATTCCAGACCATAATGATCATATTCCAGAATTTCCATAGGAACAAGTTTTATAGTCGCATCTTAGTCCTACATTCCGAATTTCATGCGAATCGCTTGAGATATTGCTTTTTTTTTTCTTTTTTTTTTTTATTAAGACCACACATTTTACTAGATTAAATATAATAGATTTAACAATTTAGTCAGTTGCTCGAACCTTATAAGGTTATAACGCAACTTTTTAGTAGTATATGCTAACGGCTTAGCTATATACTTAAACTTCATTTTAACAATGATAAATTTAATTTTAAAAATATATGTATTTATACAAAAGACAATGTTATTTAATAAGTTACACTATTCAATTTCTTGTCACTTTCGCAAAGTGAATTTTTAATATCCAATTTTCCTTATTTTAGCAATTCACAATTTTCGTACGTTTTAAGGTATTCAGTTATTTTCATTTCAAATTTTGTTGAGTTTGTAATATTCTTAAGCTTCGAAGGCAGAGTATTATATTTCAAGAGTCCTCGATACAATATATTATTATTTGATGCCTTTGTTCTGAAATAATTAACAACAAAATTTGATTTTCTTCTTGTATTATAGTCATGCTGATCTTGAGCTTTGATCAAATCAAAATTGTGTTTGATTTGGCTATTATGTATTTTATTTATCAAAATTAGAAGCTCTCTCTCAATTAAAAATCTTAGTGATTGAAACTCATCAAAAAGTTTCTTAGTTGGGTACCTTACTGGAAAGTTTATAATGTTTTTGAGAACTCGTTTTTGCAAAATCTCTAGCTTTATAATTCGCAGCACCACTCCAAATCGGATTAAGGTAGATTAATCTCGACTGAATGAATGCGAAATACATTAGCAAAAGTGCTTTTCTTGTAAGGATATATTTTAATCGATTAATAGCGAAAACATATGGTAATATATTCTTTTTAATTTTGTTAATTGGATTAGTCCAGTCCAGCTCGCTATTAATCACCAGCCCAAGATAGTTATACTTGTTAACTCTTTCAATTACGAAAGAACTATAAGTAATTGGGTGGTTGTTAAGAACATCATCGTCCAATTTTCGATTTGTAAATATCATATACTTAGATTTAGTATGATTCAGCGTTAAATGGTTT
Organism: Nephrocerus scutellatus; assembly: GCA_947095585.1. NCBI lineage: Eukaryota > Metazoa > Arthropoda > Insecta > Diptera > Pipunculidae > Nephrocerus > Nephrocerus scutellatus. The sequence goes on along the minus strand of OX352762.1, from coordinate 72,725,306 downwards.
ATATTAAGCCAATGTTTCAATTTTTGTAAATCATTTTGAATTTTTATGAGCAATTCTTCTAGCGATTCTGCAGAGTACATTATCAGACAATCATCGGCATATAATTGAATTTTCCCTTCAAGTTTAATGAAAGTAATATAGTTAATGTATACATTGAAGAGAACGGGGCCTAAGATAGAGCCTTGTGGAACTCCTAAATTCGTAATTTTTTCTGAACTAACACTATCGTTAACTTTCACAAATTGACGCCTGTTGGATAAATAAGTCTCAAACAACTTTATTTGGTTGGGAGTAAAGCCTAGTTTGGATAATTTTAACAAAAGAATGTATGGGTTAACAGTATCAAAAGCTTTACTTAGATCTAAGAACAGGCAGCCACAAAACAATTTTTTATCTATATTTGTGCTCATATAATCCGTAAAATTTAAGCACGCCGCCGTAGTGTTAGAACCCAAGGTGAAACCAAATTGATGGTTACTAATGATACTGTTAGAGGTTAAAAATTGGCTTACTCGAGTAAGTATTTAATAAACTTTTCATAAACTTTAGATATAGCAGTTAATATTGATATCGGTCTATAGTTTGAGACATCTGTTTCATCTCCACTTTTATAAATAGGAATAATATTTGCAGTCTTATTACAATCAGGAAAGATTCCACCATTAAAGGCTTCATTTATGAATTTTGCAAGAAGTGGACTGATATAGTTAACAGTGTACTGCAATACTTTTGTAGAGATATTATCATTACCAATGGCTGCATTTAAATTTAAACTTAATATTGCCTGTTCCACTTCATAATCGTTTGTTGGCCAAAGTTCGAAGGGATAAGAGATTATATTTATATGATACATAATTAAAATCGTTTTCACCAGGGTGATTGAAATTTCTCGTAACAATACTCGTTACACTAAATAATATAATGAAATAAATATAAATAAATAATCGTTGAAGTGATCTGCAATTGCTTTTTCTTCATTTACTAATATATTCCCAACTTTAAACAAGTTATAGTTTTTTTAGTATGTCTTGTTCTA